>OY728145.1:2010846834-2012096834 GCA_963277665.1 Viscum album | reverse complement strand
TGTTCTACTTCTTCCCCCCTGAACCTGGTTGATTCACCTTCTACTGCAGTTTGGGAGGATGTTGGGACCTCACCTCCAGTTTTAACCATTGAAGTTGATTACCCTGTTGGATCAATTAAAAGTATGGTTAGTTTCATGGAATAATGGAAGTTGGTTGTCTATCTTGAAATGTCAGTCCAATCATTACCTTACAGTAGATCAGCAGCTTGAGAAGACTCCTCCCAATCTTTCCCAGTTTCAATAGGATCTTCAAGATGGATCTCAGGAGGGTTTACTGGATTTAGCTCCACTTGAGCTAATGTTTCTGCAATGGTAGGTTTGAAATCAATGTCCACACCCTCTTCAGCAATTGGTAGTTCAGCAGCTTCTATGGATGGAACTGCATATTATTTTCAGCCATGATTAGAAGTGTAAATTATAAAAAAAATTACTGGGCGAAGGATAACACTGACACCCATGGTATTCTAAATCACATGACAAAATATGATGATCATAAAATTCTTTGAAATACATGCCACGATTCATCATTTCATCTAATGATATTTCAGAATCCGGGTTTGTCTCAATAGTGGGAGCATTTGATGTATCCTCTTGGCGATGCTCATTCTGCGGCCGTTGACCCTGGACAGCTTCTCCAGGAAGTATGGATGATTCAGTTTCTGCGGCCGGCAATGATTCTAGTGCAGGTTCTTTTCTACTTATAGCAGCAGTAGGAGTAGTACTAGGAATAGATGTTGGCTCTTTCTTAGATGTAGCCAAGTCAGTATTAATTTGCATTTATTCCACATCAACCTCCATGGTCCTCAAAGGAGGATCAGTCCTTTACCTTAGAAGGGAAATTGATGAAGCCCCTACAATAACAAAAAACATAAGCACTCTTTTTCATGGTTTAAGACTCATGATTATTCAAAAGACTTACCACTGCTAATGAAGCATTTATCTGTGGTCTTCTTCCTCCGA
Source organism: Viscum album (assembly GCA_963277665.1). Lineage (NCBI taxonomy): Eukaryota > Viridiplantae > Streptophyta > Magnoliopsida > Santalales > Viscaceae > Viscum > Viscum album. The sequence goes on along the minus strand of OY728145.1, from coordinate 2,012,095,874 downwards.
TGCTTTGGCTTCCTTGTCTTTTTGGGAGTGTCATTAGTCTCCATTATAGGTACTTAAATGGGAGAGGGAAAATACATGTGTAACTCCTCATCCATGGCCTGCTGGCCCAGAGATATCTCGCCCGGTTCACGAGGAGTGTCAGCAACAACCACGATGGTAGTACCACTAGGGCTATACTGTGGCGATGGAACCTCAGTAGTTTTGGCAAGCTGCAATATGAAGAAAAAAATTTCCTTGAGTTACAAAGCTTCGACTGAAATCAAGTTTCAAAGCAAATAAGGAAAAAAAATTACATCTTCAGGAGCCACATACTCATGCCACTCCTCATAAGTGGCTCCATGATCCATCATTTCCTTCACCCTCTTGGTGATAGGCATAGAATCATTGGTGGAATATATGTAGGCCTTTAACTCTTTGACATATTCCCTTACTTTATCTGGGTTATCCTTGAAATGAATATTTATAGGACCCTGAAGAGTCCCTATATCAGGAAGATGTAACCCTTCACATAGCTCCATCCAGATAGTTTCAGTATCGCAGTATACATCCCACCATGTCTGGATGGCCTCTGGTCGTAGATATGCATGTGTACTATAAGGTCGTGATGAGGGTCCACTAACCTTGGATTTTAATTTCATTCAAGCTCCTACAACTATAAAAAGATAATGAAAACTCTTTACTCTATAAAGTTACTGGAAATTAAATTTCCTTAATAAAGTAACTCACCAGGAGTTGATGGAGTGGCTCTCTTGATTCTAACAGGAGGATTATATACAGAACATGGCCATTTTGACACATGTTTTATCTCCTGAGAATCTGAGGAATCAGCCTCGGTGGAAGAACTCAGGGAACCAGCTTCAGGAGTGGAAGAATCACCTGCCACCTGAATTGTTTCTTTCTCAATGGTTCTCTTCTTCTTCCCAACCCGATAAACATGTTTGTTCAATATGGCCTCAGGATGTGATGTTATATAGTTTTCAGCATACCATATGGTCAAATTTATTACCGCTTTAGTATTTGGTAAGTCGAAGATTGCCCCTGTCCTTTCCATAGTTGTTAGCAACCATGGTTGTCGAGAAACCATTGGATGCTGCTCTAATCTGATGTTCACTGGAAGAGATACAATAGTTGTTTGCAAACACTTGAATTGGTGTGAAAATCGATATGGATCACAGGCCACACATATAATTTTCCCATCAATTATGGTGGCCAGTAAACCATCTCTGCAGGCCAGCATATAAGACCTCTATTCCAAGCTGGTTGATCCATCATCAGCAAATTGCCTTGTCGTCGGAATTCCATATGGAAAGAAGTGGAATTCCTTATGCATACCCAGCCTTGGCCTAATGTCATATGCATTGGGGGAAAAAGGAAAAACTCCAGAGAAGGCCTGAATGAACTTCAAAGAATCTATATGCCGTTTTGAACAACATATGTACGGAAGTGAGTGGCAATCTGTCCCCATAAAACATGGAATGGTCCGACTAATCTCAAAGGAGACCTACCCATATATACATGGAGTACGATCCTGTTAATATTTTCCAAAACTGGGGTATCCGACACCACCATCTTCCTCTTAGCCAACTTGGCTATGATAACAAAGTTTACTGGCCTAACGACTCCATTCGAATCTCTAACTGGAAAAATATTGACACGGAGCCATAAGGCTAAAAAGCCTGCCAGACGGGTCTTCTCTGGGATTTTATGATTCACTTCATACCCCAATTTCTAAAACTCTCTTTCTTCCAAAGTCAGCTAGAATGTGCCTGGAACACCTCTCTTATCTGCTCTAGGGCTTCTAATAGGACGAATACAGCTGGGCCCCTTTTCCTCTTCTACTTGAGAAACACATCCATCCATTCCTCGGCGTGAATATCCCCTCTAGAATGAGTCTTTGAAGTCTTTGAGATTTTGAGATTATGATAAATCATCAATAACACTCAAACCAAATATGGAGTCTTCTTTGGATCATTCATGGTGGCCTTTGGAGGGACGAATTCGTCATACATATCACCCAGGATTGGAACCCTTTAGATCTTGTAGACATCCCACAAACTAATTCCTAATTCTCCATGGTTCAGATGGAAAGAATTAGTTTTCGGGCTCCAGCGGCTAAGCAATTCTGGTGAAAAATTATCATTTCTATAAACATACTTCTGCCCAACCAAGACGTCTTCATAAATTACAGCTCCCTTCAGGTCCTCGATAAACTCTTCACAAGTTTGTTGAACCCAATAAGCCCACATCCAAGTTGGCTTCACCCCTCATCCATAACGGAATTCCCATTTCTCCTTCCACCCTTTGGATTGATCCATCTGAGAGTTTCAAAAGTCTAAAGGATAACAATGTGGTTGCAGCTCAGGCTTCTGAAGTTTCAGATCTGGATAATGCGAGCTATGATGGATTATATAAGATTTATTTATTGTTCCATCATTTGAAAATGATCTTGTGATTGAGAAATTCGCTGAAGAAAAGTTGGTATATGACTTAAACCAGGAAGGCAAGAGATAGTTCATTGCCTCTGGAATATTGAAATCTTGCAAGTGACCATGGCCATACAGAGGTAGATAGATGTTGTGTGGGAAATCACAATGATGATTCTTCAGATTCTTAGCCAAATCTGGAAGAGTGCTTTCACAGAAGGAATAGTAATAATGGCCAATGATGTCCATCATCTCATCAATTATTTTTCTCGCATGTTCATCAGTCGTTCCAATTCTCTTTTGAGCCATTTGATATGCAAATGAATTGAATAATTAACTCTTATGTTATGTTGATTTATCATAAAATTTGTGAAGGATTTGAAGAAATTGGTTATTTCATTAAGGTGTGAAAGTCCCATAGTTGGTGCCCATGTCTCCTTCGCTCGCACAAGTATTGTTCGCGTAAGTATCACTGCGAAAGTCCAAATACCTTAACAGAAGTGCGGCACATGAAACAAGAAGCACAAAACAACGGAATTACTTGCGCAGACAATCAAAATCCGAGAGCCAAGCTGCGCACCAAGAGAAAGAAATCCATGAGAGACGAGTGCTTTGTGCGGAATGAAGCCCAAAATTTATAAATGCGTCCATGAGCATGCACGTCGTCCCCTGCACAACTAAAGGTCGTACCCCTGTGCGCCAGACCCGACGTGCCCGAAGCTCATTTGCGTGCCCAACCTTATGCTCCCCAATTTCTTTTTGATTCTCATTTTCCTCGGAGTCAAATCCTCGTTTCTTTTGGATCCAACTCTTAGGGGGGTCTTTTATTGATGCTCCTTTCATCACAGAATCTAATGATTAGAAAAGGGGAATATCTGAGCACAAGTTGATTCAACCATTGGACAAATATCAAAAATTAACAAAGGAATGAATAACAAGAACATTGCACAAGGGTCTCGCAAGTTCTACAATGGTCACGCAAGTACACTTGCGCACCGCAATGGTCGCGCACGTACAATCGCGCGCCAATGTTGGTCGCACAATTCACTTGTGCTCCCTAGGTGAAAACCACCCGGGGTCTTCTCCAGCCTATAAATACCCCCGGTGGGCCCCCCATTTCAGGAGGATTGTTTCCAGAATTCAGATACATAGCTCTAAACGCCCAAGTCTCTTCCTCAGGTCTTCCAAACACTTCTAAGGTAAATATTTACCTTGAATGGTGGGTCTAAACAGGAGGAGTAAGGTCTAAGTGTTAGAATTCACTAACACTTGTGCACCTAAGTGTTTTACCCTTATGGGAAATGAACACACTTTTGTGCTGCCCTACTTCTTCACCATAACTTGCGAGCCATCTCTTGGAATTCATCTAGGGATGATTCTAAAGTATTTGATCAAGGATCTCCAAAATATTACTCTAAGGGCTGAAAATCGAGCAAGTACCCATGTACCGCGCAGGTATACCTGCGCTTCCAGGACTTGCGCGCCCACGCAGTACCTGTGCGCCTGCCAGGACTTGCGCTCCCCTACCTTTTTGGGTGCCTTTCCTGCCCATTTTCACCCCTATAATGCCATTCCACCTCTCATATTAAAAATTCAGTCTTCAAGACACTCTTCAAAGCCATTTATGACATGATTTCTTGATTTGGACTCCTTATATGAAAGGATCTCCGTGGAACATCTCTCAAAATCGAGTGATTTACACATCTTTATGTCAATAAAGATTGAGATTTCATTCATTCAACCTCATCCTTTAAGATGAGAGAATCCTTAACCTGGGCCTCCTTTCCAGGAGTAAGCCCCAGTGCATATTCTCATTACTGTGGGCATCCACTTTAGTAGTAAGCCCCAAGTCCTCTAATCTGGGCATCCTCCTTATGAGTAAGCCCCAGTCATAATGTTACCAAATATGGGCATCCTCCTTATGAGTAATCCCCAACCATAATTCTCTTAATATGGGCTTCCTTTTTAGGAGTAAGACCCAATCTCAAATATGAGCCTGCTTTTAAGGAGTAAGCCCCTGTCATAATTTCCTTTTGATCTCGGCTTCCTTATCAGAAGTAAAACCCAATCATAAGTCCCCTATTAACTTGGGCATATTCCAAAGGAGTAAATCCCAAGATTAGAGTATCCAAATCTCTATGAAGCACATATACGGTTATGGACCCTGTTCCTAGATTTACTCCCTGAAATAAATCTTAATCCTGATTTATTTTGGGTAGTCATACACACATAATCCCCACATCATTGCATCTTTCGTGGCACAAATTGTATGGTTTCACTGATACCTCTTGTTTATCACACCGAGAATGAATCACGTGAGCTTAGAGTGTAAAAGTAATCATGACATCTTTCATGAGCCATCAATCATGCATAAACATCATACTCCCTTACTCAATCTACGTGTGTTCTGATTCCTTTTCCAAAACAATGGATACATAGGTAGACGATCAGTGGGTACGATCCCAACTCTGAAATAATCCATGTCCTCCTGAATGACAATAAACATCAAGTGCCCCACTGAGTGGCTTTAAAACCAGTATGGTCATCATAATTACCAAGATACATTTATGTATTTTTAAGGACAACATCAACTAAGAATCTCTAACAAATACAGATGATTCTTCATCGACGAAGAACCTCGAATACATATAAAAGATTCTATGAATTTCCTATGTACCAATCATTGATTTTTAGTTTAAAGGAAATCTCATTTTATACTTGGTAATGTAATAAGTATTCACGAACATAACATAAATCTATAAAGAGAGTCCAAGTGTAGACAATAATTCCCCTAAAAAGGTGTGATGAGTCCAACCTCCCATACTCTCGACCAATGCAAATTCCTAAGCCTCATCAGTCCACAACTAATGAGCGTCTACCTTTGGAAAGTAGGTCCAAATGGATATGGAATCATTGGATGTGTCTGGTTCAATGAAAAAACCCATTATAAATCGATTGGAATGTTTGAACCTTCAATCAATGAGGTCATCACTAATTCCAGAGGGAAACAGAGACTTAATCATATGCAATCCTGATAAATTATGAGACTGTAACATAACATTATTACCACTTGGGTAACATTGCATCGTAAACCTGATGATGGAATATCGTTAAATGAAACTTATAATATAATTAAAATAAGGATAATAATTATATAACAAGTAAAATGATATGTATATATGAGACATATTAGATAAAAAGTTCATAACTTAATATATGTGTCAAAAAAGGAAAATTAAGACAAAATCCCTTGATGATTTAGTAACTTTCAAACTCTAAACCATTTGTAAGATAGATCATAAAATGGATATGTAAATGAATATAATTATAATTATAATAATAATTAAATATATTGATGTGTAGTATATAAACAATATAAAAGATACATGTGGTGAATATGGCATATGACTCAAAGAAAAATAAAAGGGATAGAAAAATATATTACCTTAATTATTTAATTCAGGTGTACTCATTAAAACATCATGTATAATAAATATAATTATATTATTAATATATTAAATTACCATATTAATATATATCATACCATATATCATTTTCAAATGATTTTTTGTTACTTTATATTTTTAATTTCTTATTAAATTCATGTATTGGGAAACAACTTCTTTGTTTTTAATATATGTATTGATTTATTGTTTTTTTGGCTTAATAATTTGATCATGGATCCATTATACAAATAATTATAAATATGTTATAAATTTTACCTATATTCAGTATATATTTATTTATATTAATCGATTATATTTAATTATTGGTAATGAAATACATCGTTTATAAATAGGTATATTGTTCGTATGCGTGAACGTTGTTTTTTCATTTTCTTGTTAGGTTCAATGAAATAAAGTAAATTACATATATTATCATTATAGAATAATTTTTAGTTAACATATATAATTTTTATTAAAACCATCATCAATAAATTCCCTATAAATCATGAATGAATCAAATTGTTTCGCTAGGCGGTATTCCTACGTACAGTCGAATGGCATTATCATATTCTGAAAAAATGGAAATCATGAAAGTATGTGTGATTTAAATATTAACGAATAATAATATCCTCAAAAATACAATATATATCATACGTAATTAAAAAATTAATCATTATGAATATCTTTAAGAGGTGGTAATTTTAAAACGAATGGCATTGGTTATTGAGGCAGTAGTCCAATGTACATATATTTGATGATTTCATATCCCATTCAATGAAAGTGGTGTTTGTTTTAGGTCATTAATTTAACATAAAAATTAAATTCTATGTTTAAGATAATATGGTAATTAAATAGTTGTGATATAAAAGTTATGGAAATGGTTTGAGGAAGAAATAAAACAAAAACACTCATTGATGAAGGTTATTTATTCTTCGAGTATCCTCTATATGTTTGAACTAAAATCCTTACAAGGATGTATTTATTAAAAAAATATTACTTTTAGTATGATTTTATGGAATTTGGGATGTTCTTTTCGATGTATTTTATCATGAAAAATATCATGAGAGGTTTAATGAAGTGGGGAGAGTGAGAGCCCGTTTATAATTAAGGTGGAGTGTCATTTTAGTAAATACCCAATTGTATTATCTATTGGGAGTTCTCCTTTACCTCATGCACCTAAAAAAATTCGGATTAAAATAGAGTAAGTTATATGATGTTGATAAAAACATCCAAAACATTAAATAAATTCATTTTTATCAATTTATTCATTAGTATTTATGTTTACTCAATTACATACATTTTAGTTTTCTACAGGACAACGTGTGTCTATTTACTTAGGTAGGTAATTTACCCATTAAGAATAAAATTAAATTGTTTCATGATTGATAATATTTATATAATAATTCTTAAAATTGAATCTAATTTTTTTAAAAAAATATTGTGTGGGGGTAAAATTATTTTTAACACAAATGCATGAAGTACACAAAACCCAATTTTAACCATAATTGTGGTAGTTAATTTTAACTGTTTCCACATATCATTATTATTAAAAAATTATTAATATATATTATTCTAATAAAAAATATGGAATCAAATTTTTTAAATCAAACCCATAGAAGTGGGATAATTTAAATTTAAATAAATCAAGAAGGTGTGAAGAGAATGCTAGTTGTTAGAGTGGAAATGTACAAAAGTTTAAATCAATTTTATATAAAAATAAAATCTTAAATTTTTAAAAGTGAAAAAAGATTGTTAATTTATATTTAAATCAACAAATTTTACTTTAAACCCAATTTAAAAGATAATTCAACTTTAATATAATAAAAATAAAAACGTAGTTTTTAATTAAAACACATTTTTTTCTATTTATCAAAAAATTGATAAATTTTAGAAAAATACTAACAATTAATCCTAAGTTAATTTTGATATTTAAATTTAGAAAATTAAGTTATTTTTTTCAAATAATGATTATAAAATTATAAAAATTTACATTCAATGTAAGTGATCCTTAAAAACGTGAAATCATTTCTTTTAAGAAAAAAATAATGTATTAAACATAAATGGTGTTATTCTATTCTCTTATATAGAAAACACATAAGATTAATGTTAAATACTAGATTTAATATAAAATGTATAAATTTTTTAATATAATTTTGTAAACTGTTTTTGGATTATTTTTTGATGTAAAACAATCTAATTCTTACAAAAATAGTTTTTCAAAAAATGATTTCCTTTTATTTTAAAAATTATTTTATTTTCATTTCGAATTAATAGTTCACATATTAATTAACTTTTTATAAATTTATAATTATTTTTAATAATTTAGTTAATTCTATTCATAACCACCATTCAACTGGTTAGGTGATGAATCTTATATTAAACAAGAAAACATTTATTTATTTGACATGTTATGATTAAAATCATTGTTGTGTGTAATGAAATATAAACACAGTATTGTGTGTAACAAAATAAACAATTTAGTGTTTCTTGTAACATAAGATAAAAAAGTGTTACGTGTTGCTCAAGATTAACATCGTGTGGCATATAACACAAGTCAATAAAAAATTAATTTAATAAAAATATTCATAAAAATTTAAGTGTTACAAACATGTTTTTGTATTAAATTGGGTGTCTATAATCCACCAAATAAGATATTATTCTAAAAAGGATATTATGATTTTTTTGATTATTTTATAAATAAGAAATTATATAAAGTTGAATTTGAAGGTTTTTTACTCTATTTATTTATTCAAATTTGAAAATGTGTTATTAATTCCTTTATTGAAATTTAGTTATTTTAAAATTAACAAAATATAATTTTCATGGAATACGATGAAACAAATAAAAAATATGATTACTAAATTGGTTGTTGATTTATATTCCTAAAAGTAACAATAATGGTGTAATTTTGTGGAGGTTCGAATCATTTATTACCCACTATAATTGTATGAATGTTGTTTGGTGACTGGATAAATTCATAAATATTGTATGTTCTTGATATAAAGACTCACCCTTATAAAATAACATAATCTTGATTTAAATGAATAATTCTCATTGAGGATATTTTCTGGTTTAGAGTTTTAAAGAATTAAGAAAAAACAATTACATCTCAATGATAACAATGTTGAAACATCTACTCAGTTTCCATTTGATTCAGAAAATAAAAACTTTTTAACAAAAGAGTCATGTATAGTTCCATGTTTTAGACAACATGACATTTCCTTAATCTCATCCTTGACCCTATTCCACATTATGCCCTGTGAAAAAAAACATCAAAAACATGGGATGAGCATAAAAATATCAGTAAGGGATACACAAAGAAAGAAAAACATTAGATCATAAATATATACATAACATAATCTTTTAACCATATCCCATGAAATAAAAAGATTTATAAAATACACATATAAATCATAAAACATAATGGTATCATGAAGCATTCATAACATTCTTACATAGGGAGTAACCCTCATGGTTACGTTTGGAATAGCCATCACAGTAAATTCCCTAAATTTCATCAGAGAAACCTTAGTGTTTAACTCCTTCATGTTACCCAATGCATTGGATAGCTGTCTCGGGCTCACCCACTCTTAGTTTGTCACAAAACCACCCGACTTCATAAAAAATTCCCAAGAACCATAACATTATTTTATCACATAAAACATGGATAAAGGAAACATAACGTTTCCATATTTCAATCACAATATATCAATACAACACATTGATAAAACCAAAACATTATCAAAAAAAATTCCAATACCAAAATAAAAGAAAAATAAAACATTGTATTTATTTTTCATTTTAAAATGTTATGGCTTGTAGAGGAAGTCGAAACTCAAATAATTGTCACAGCGGAAGAGATGTCGTTGTCGCTGCATATGTAAGACAAAAACAATCCTATTGTCATTTAGTAAAAATATTAATGTAAAATGATTCCTTTTGAATTAAATTAAAAGTCAAAAGGGTTTATTATACAACAAATGAAACAAGGTAGTATATAAATTAATATATTCCTCAATGAAAGTAGATTGAGACGAAGTCCCGTACAAAGATGGCATCCTTAGAATATGTATAAATCAATTAAAAATAATTTGTTATAAATATAAATAAACCCAATATTTATGGATATTAAGTGTAAAACAACCAGAGTTCATCCAAAAATATTCATAGTACGACATAATCTAGAAGTATGTTTTAACCCAAAGAATTGAAATTGGGATAAGAAGTTCCCATACTGAAATTTGACATCCTAACGACGTCACTTTAAAATTCATAAAATGATTTTATGAGAGGTAAAAAGGTTATCTAAATACTTGGACATCAAATTTATATTAATAAGGATATATAAGAACATATCCCAACATTAAGAATATGTAAATTAAAATCCCTTACAAAAGGTAGTCTTTTAAAAAGAGAAGGGTGAAAGGTTCCCTTACCGATTTGGGTAACTTTCAAAATGTACACCCCATGAAGGAAGGACTATAAAATGTTTATGTAAATACCCATAAAGAAAATTATATTACACAAAGAGTAGAATAATTGGCAATAAATACACCACTGAAGGGAGATAGTGACAAATAGAGCATGAATCTCACCAGAATAAATAGTGAGATAAAAACCCCTTACCTCATTGTAATAAATTGAGTCGTATGACCAACATATAATAAGAACCAAATTAATCACATAATAGAATGAATATAAATAGAATCATCATAATATATATTAAATTTAAGTACACAATACAACACATTCAATAAATAATTGGAAATAAATGAAAATCTCATGGAATTAAAAGTGAGATAAGAAATCCCCTTACCTCAAGTACGACTTGTCTTGTTCAATTATTTATATTCCTGAATAATAATATTAGGTCAATTTACAATTTCTTAATTACTTAATTAAAAGTTTACTATTCAATTCATATAAAATATTACCATGTTATAATAATTAGTTAATTACGTGACTTCGTATCATACGTTTTGTCGATGCTCGGTACATGAGTCAAAAATTAACTTGTTTGAAAAGAATTACCCTTGTAGTTATAAGTACATAATCTAATGAATGGTAGTAATGATTTATATATCATATATATCCAGTATATATTCATTTTGTACTATTCAATAACATTTGGAGAAAAAAAATGAAATGCACCGTTAATGGAGAAGGTAGGATGTATGTACGCATGAACGATACTTTAATTTCATTTTCATATTAATGGAATTAAAACTAAATGAGACATAGATTTATTATAATTCCAGTATAATATATTTGTTATATAGGTAACATAAGTTAATTAATTACATTCTTTATAAATTCCAGGTTTGTCATGAACGAGTCTAATCACTTGAGGGGGTGGTAATCCACTCTTCCTCAAATGATATTATCACAGTTCTACAACATTAAAAGCATAATGATGTGATTTATAAATAAAATTCATAATCATATAGAATTAAAATACCATATATATCATATATACATATAGTGACACCATAATGGCCTCCATGAAGGGTGTTAAAAGAATATTGAACAATCATCGTTTCGTGAGGCCGTAATTAGCTACCCACAGAAACAGTATGTTCTTTAACCATTAGATTAAGGTGTGTGTAAGTGTAGATATAATCCTTATCCTAACAACACCCTAATATATATTGGATAAATTTTTTACTATGGTATCAAATAAAAAGAAGATATTGGTGAGTGAAGAGGGAAAATAAAAGAAAGAAACTCGAGAGAAGACATTACCGCTAAATCGGTTAACTCTTTTTGATTTGACCCAAAGGCTACATTGGAAAGACTTATGCACAATGTGATGATTATAAGAGTAAGAGAGGGATGTGGTGAGATAATATGAGCAGCATTTTGACAATAAAATGGCATGATATGTGTGGGTAAGGGTGCAGGGGTGGAGGAATTGTTATAAGAGGGAGGAGGGTCACTTTTGGAAAGTCCAGAAATGATAATTTATTATAAAATGGTTTTTGGATTTTAAAGGTCCCACAATGATATATTTCAAGTATAAGGTGATAAGGGTTCTAAATACACCCATACAATAGGTTTTAGAGAAATTAAGTTTATATTTTACCTTATATTTTCATTTAATTTAAATCGTTCATTAATGAGGTAATCACTACATCATTATGGTGTCATAAATCAATTTATATATTTAATGTCTAGAAATTATTAAAAAAACACCATGATGTAGGACATATTTTTATATTTAAAATTACTATTTATAGTATAAGATATAATTTATGTAAACAAAATTAAAATTGTATTACATTGGATATACAAACCATCTTTATATTTCTGTTCTTTTAAAAAATAATGCCATAAATGTCACTATTACACCCATGTGACTCCTTGGTCCCTCAAGTTTGGTTAAAAGATTCTCATGGTCAGCCATGACTCAGAAAAGAGTATGTGTACACATTTTTGGGTATTTTATATGATTCTGATATTATTTTATTACACTTAACTACCTGATTACTAATTAATCACGATAACTAAATATAATTACAGTCGTTACTATTCATAATGTCCAAAAACAAGAGTCTTAATTACATAATATGGACCATCTGATTCCAAATATCGAATTAAATTTACCTAATTCCAAAAACATAAATTGCAGTAATTAATTTAAAAATAATTCATGTTTTCATAACCAATGATGGGTTTTTAAGAGGTAAAAACTTATCAAAAGATTGACTTGTTTTTACATCCAATTGAAATGTGAAATTACTTCCAATGAAGAATTTTTTTTTAATTTATAAACACATAATTCAATTACACTTTAAAACTAATTAAAATGAACATATAACTATATAATTAAATTAGATGAATATGTAGTTTTGAAGTAAAATGCAGTATTTTTCACTATTCATTAAAAATGAACATTTGTCAAAAAATTACCAAATAATTATCCAATATAAATTCTATATCCAAAATTGAAAAAATATTTCCATTTTACTGAATTAAAAACATATAATTTGCCTTAATTAAATTTATAATTAATTCTCGCTATCAAAACAAATTGCATGTTTTTTTGAAACAATATCGTTCAAATGATTGACACCTTTTTATGTCCAATTTCAAAGTGAAATTAATTTCAATGACCACAATTGGATTTAATGGTAAAAATATATTTCAAATAAACGTTAAAACCAATAAAAAATGTAATATAACAATATAAATAATTTATATTTAAAAAATTTTTTAATTAAAATACATCTTTTTTACTATTCATTAAAAAAATGAACTTTATCGGGAAAATAACAAAAATTTACACAAAGTAAATTTTTATGTACCGATTATATAGAAGGATTATATTTTGTCAAATTTAAAATATAAAATTGACAAAAAAGTATTTTTATAATCGGTTCACCATCAAAAGGTGGTGAATCAACCATTTAAAGAACATTAGAATATTTATGCTTAAAATCAAATTATTTTCTTATTTTAAGCCTCTATGGTTTATTTGATAAATGTAAAAATATTTGACTAACATATATAATCATTTTTTAGTTAGTTTTTTTCATTCACCCCATTACAACGGCTTGGTGTTAACTACCATTTAAAATAATATTATTATATTATTAGTGTGAAACGTATGATTTCAAAAAACTCATTGTTGCGTACTGGGTACACCATCGAACATAGAATTACATTTAAAGTATTATTAAATTATATTCACAAATTTTAATAAATATAAAAATTTCATATTATTTATTTACTGGGGATGTTACATCCCCCCCCCCCATTTGGGAATTGCATCCTTGCAATTTGAAAATTTGGCTTAGAAACTTCATTGAAAGCCCCACATCGGAAAACAATTAAATTAAACAATCACTTTAAAATAAAGAAAGAAAAGTAAAATGGTCACCTGAGACAACATATACTATGATTCAATAAAAACATTGATATGGTAGAGAAAACAAGGGGTTAAGTTCTGATGGAGAGTAATAGAAAACATGTTTAAGAGAGAAGTTAACCACCAGAAAATCACAGAATTGTGATGGTATAAACGGTATTTGATTCCCCAGTAGGAAAATATAACATACAATGTTTTTGTTTAAAGTTAATTTTCATTGCGGAATTTACTTATGAGCTTAACTAAATCATAATGAAACATACTTACCATTCATGTAGACATTTATCCCTTACTATATTTCTTTCACAAACTCATATTTTCACCAATAGATGAGTATTTACGATGAGTTGTTCACATTAAGAGCACAATAATCAACTTATTGAGAATAAAAAAATCCAAAAAATATGAACTATATATTTCCCATGTCTTTATACCTTATCCAAAACCAAAATTGTTAGTACAATATTAGATAATCCCCAAAAGGATAATATTTTACAAAAAGAAAAACTACTCTTAATATCTAAATATCAAAAAAAAAGAACCCAAGGTTCAAGAAATAACATTAAAGAAATAGTTATCCATAAAAATTTTCAAAGTAATCCAAAAAAATATTGAAACGGAAATCTTTGAAGGATTTAATCACATAGTCTTCCAAGGTAAATCATAACCTTCATCTCCAAATAACATCAGTTACTCATAAATTATCATATTGAACTGTAATTAACCTAATCACATGTCCTCCATGATAGGTCAATCATTTCCATAGATAACACAAAATCAACTTATTCTTGATTGATAAAATCATCTAACTAAAATGAATTTTTCATACTAATAAGGGACTTCACAAAGTCCAGTGGTAGGTGATAAATACCGGTCACACTTTTATTGTGGTTTCGATTACCATAGATTTGTTCGATAAGATGGGTTGCCACACAGATTGTGTGTTGTCCCTTTTTAAAAAATATATAATTTATAATAATCCTAAAAATAGATATATTCGTAAAAAATAACCATAACATATTTTAACCACAAAGGTTATCTAATAACTTTCGTTTTGCATCCCAAAATATATTAACCGGTAATTACCTCAAATTCTAGGATCATATAAACCAAAATGGTTCTTTATAACTATATCCAAAAAAGAAAAGATAATTATTAATTGAATAAAATTTTCATATATCAAAATCAGGGATACGCATACTATAAAAAGTCTTCTAACGTAATCTCATCATCAAAAGAGCCTTAATACTTTTAATAATTTCACCCTCCTAATAACTACTATAACTCTTGAATACCTTATATGTTAAATTCTTATTCATTAAATATTATTCATGATCCATTAACCATTCCTTTCCAACTTATTCGGAAATACTTCTTTCCTATAAACAAAATCCTGAATCATATCCTAAGATTTCAATAATAGGAAAACATATGTTAAGAAATAATCTATTCCTTTCATTGGTCATTGTCAGTTTCTTCATCTTCAATAGGAATGACATTAGGTATTGGTAATCAAATAATTGTATAATCCTGGTGATCCCATTACCGAATCTTCTTCGAAGGACATGTTTTTTCATAATGACCATGCACACCAAATTTAAAACATTCAATTGATCTTTCATAAAGAACTTATTTCCCTTTCATAGAGTCAACTAGATGCTTCCTTTTTCTATGGTAGTTTCTTGCTTTGTGAACATCATTTCCACATCTATAGAATCTTTATGTCACTTTGAAACAGTTTCCTATGTGTTTCATAACAAATATTTGACACATAGGTTTTTGAACATACTTATCTTTATGATTATTACCTGAACATCCGTACGGATTTGTTTCTCGCATATATTATGCCTTAAAAAAACTAAGGTTCAAGTTGTTAATCATGACTCCAGATATTTGGTTGAGAATAACCACAAGAGTTCTAATTGTAGCTCCCATATCATTCAGGTTCTCATTCAGAAATCAGTCACAGTTTTCTTCACATCCCCTACTACTTTGGTCCCTGCTAGATTCAGCCATTTACTAAAACCAAAATGGCCAGTGTGAATATATCAGTAAAATCATCAAACAATATCATATGAGGAGGGTAAATACAAAGATATAATTATTCATATTATCTTAAACTCGTTTACATTATCTATATAAAAAATATATTACCCTTTCTAAAATCCTAATCATTATGGTAATGTCACTTGTGATTAAAGAATACCCTAACCTCTAAAGTTATCTAAACTGACCTCTGATACCAACTATAAGGACCCGAACGTATAAAATTACACAATCTTAAATTAAATGAATAATTCACAATGAGGATCTTGTCAGGTATAGATTTTTAATGAATTATGATATAACTATTACATCTGAAAGATTTCAAAGTAGACACTTCTACTCAGTTTCCATTTTTTCACAAAATAAAACTCTTGAACAAAAGAGTCATGTCTAGTTCCACCTTTTCGATAGAATGAAATTTCCTTTATCACATCTTTAACCCTATTAATCTTTATTTCATGTGAAAAACATTTCAAAAACGTGGGATAAGCATAAAAAGCATGGTAAGGGAAACACAATGAAAGAAAACATTAGATCATCAATATATACATAACATAAGCTTTTTAACATATCCCATGAAATCATAAGATTTATGAAATACACAATGAAATAATAAAACATAATGGTATTTTTCTGACACTTTCTCCGTGGCACGCACATCCGTCAGCGGAGGACACGTGGCTGTGGCCCCACATTCCTGATTTCCAAAGGCGTGTGGCATCCGATCCTTATTCAAGGACGTCTGCTCCTTGACGGAAACCGAGATGATGGGATGTTGGTTCCTCCTTCTGTGGATTCCTCCTCAGAACTCATCACCTAGTCCAGGTCTCCCTCATAGATTTAATATGTTGTTCGTGAAACTCTTCCCAGTTCCATGTTTCCATGGATGCTAGTTCATTACACTGCTTCTGTCAGGACATTCCAAAGGGTCTGGTCAGGGCAGCAACCTTCAACCGGGGGAGTAGTCACATCGAGTCATTAGTAGCATGTCTGTATGCTGGGGGAACTAGTGTGTCTGTCTTTTGTCACTTTTCATGGGGCTTCTCAAGGGCGTGGAAGCCTGAGGAATCCCACATTGAGCGCCGGGAATCATATGCCCTAGGCATATATATGAGGTTTTCCTCAGCTTCCTATGTTTTACATTGGGTATGTGGCAGTTTTAACATCCAGCAGAGACGGTTACGCCAAGGGCATTCCATCCGAGGTTTTCCTTAGGCATCTCATGTTTATCATGAGGTAGGTCGAAAGTATAACATCCAGCAGAGACGGGTCGGCCTGAATGTTGTGAAGAGGAGTGGAATGGAATGATCTCGCTGTGATATGATGGTCCGGGTGAGGATAAGGGTGGATGATAAATGGGTGGATGAAGCGGAGGGGGATTGAGATGGGATTATCTCAAGGGAGATAATGATATTGGGATTAAAACTCTAAAAGGCCTCCTACATATCCCCATGGCATGGAATAAAAGTCCATGTAGTTCAGGATGGTGCCGGCAAGCTGACGTGAAGGTGGACATGGGCCCGATGGGTATCGTCAACGAACCGACGCGAATATGGTCGGAACGATCGGGTGATGGGTTTGAACCTCATCGTTCAGAATGGTGTGTCAGCGAACCGATGCGAATAATGACCTTGGTCTGGATGGCGCTGGGCTTACACACTAGGCCACCCAGGGGCTGTTGACCCGACGTGAATATGGTCGGAATGACCAATAGGTGGTGGGATTGAACCTCTGGGAGGCTTCCTACATACCATGCCTTGACATGGATCAAAGACCACGTAGTTCATATTGGACTCTGGTTGGCCTGCGTGAAAGAGGAGGACTAGGGGGTCCCAGTGGTGGTGGGCTTGGACCTCGTGAGGCTTCCTACGTACCATGCCTTAGCACGGATCAAAGACAACGTAGTTCAGGTTGGTCACAACGACTTGCCATCGGACTGCAATGATTTTTAACGTCATATTGGACGAAGGTCGAACCTTGACGTGAATAAAGGACGAGTGGTGGGCTTGAACCTCATGGAGGCTTCCTACGTACCATGCCTTGACATGGATCAAAGACCCCATATTTCAAATGGGATTCGTCGGAGAACCGACGTGAAGGTGAACTCGGGGGGGGGGGGGGGGCACTTATGGTGGGCTTGACCCTCGTGAGGCTTCCTATGTACCATGTCGTGACATGTATCAAAGACCTCGTAGTTCGGGAATGGCGGTGGGTGTCGGAGAACCGACGTAAATGAGGGACCTTGGTCCGATGGGAGATGGGCTTGAACCTCGTCCAGCTTCCTACATACCATGCCTTGACAGGGATCAAAGTCCTCGTAGTTCTAGTTGGTCACAATGGATTTCTGTCGGACTGGAATGCAGTTTAACATCGTGAGGGACAAAGGTAGAACCTTACATGAAGAAATGACGGGTGGGATTGAACCTCATGGATGCTTCCTATGTACCATGCCATGACATGAATCAAAGACCTCGTAGTTCAAATGGGTGTGTAGTTTAAGGTCATGCAGGACGAGGGAGTACAGTTTAACGTCATGCTATACGAGGGCATACATTTTAACCTCATGCTAGACGAGGGCATACAGTTTAACATCATGCTAGACGAGGGCATACAGTTTAACGTAATGCTCGATGAGGGCATACAGTTTAACGTCATGCTGGATGAGGGCATACAGTTTGACGTCATGCTGGACGAGGGCATACATTTTAACATCTTGCTGGACAAGGGCATTTCCATGGAAGAAGCATACTCTAAGCCCATGTGAGTCATGCATTGTGTGAGAAACAAGAGGCAACAAGGACCTGACGACAACATCACGAAGGGTGCATCCGTGATAATTGAAGAGGGGATAATGCGTTAAGCAGCCCATGGTGCTGGGACTTACTCCAGGATGGAGGCCCGAAGTGCTACAAATTGCGGAGGGAGAGCTATTTGGGACCAACGATGGAAGGTGCCTCGTGCCCTCCGCTGGCATTAGCAATGGAGATGTGCGGAGGTGCATGGGTGCTACCTTCCGCAACAGAGTCTTGGGAATTATACTAGGGCGGTTGCCCTTATCTCATGGACATACTCTACTCCGAGAAGGAGGATATCATCTCTTGTGGAGGCGGTGACCCCGTCTCGGTAGAGACGAGTGGTGTAAAAAATGTTCAAGTTGGGGGGACCCTGAGTGTAAGGAACGAGGCCGGATCACAGCTTAACGTCATGTGTTGAGGATGAGGTGCTTGGTAATTTAACATCCTACAGCTTGGACGAGGTGTGTTTTCTCCACACCCATAGGACATACATAACCGGTACCCTCTGTTCCTTGGGGGAGGGAAGGTACTGGCAAGGCCATGGTAAAGGGGGGTCGCGGAGTGAACCATCAAAGGTTCCATGTTAGCATGGCTATGCGAAGAAGCAATAGCTGTTAGCGTGCCTATGCGAAGAAGCATTAGGCAAAGTGACGCTAAGGGTGGTGTGGCCCATGGGATTTTGAAATCACATCGTGCAAGCTAGGAGGGTCGCACGGGGAAGAGGGATTTCCAAGCAAAGGAGAATGCTTCACGAAGTGGAGTGCCTCAGCCTTAGCATGGGGAAAGGGTGTGACTTGGAGGTGCTTCGCGAAGTGGAATAGTATTCATGGAGCACTACCTCGTGAAGCAGAGGGGCCCCATGAAGCAATGTACTGAGAAGCAGTGTGCTTCGCGATGTACAGCGACCCAACCTTGGCATGTGGACCCCTAGTACCGGATGGGTGTTTCGCGAAGCATAAACGCTCATGGTTGCCCGAGTTCCCTTGGAAATACCCTTCCTCCACGAATGACCATAGGCTTAGCGAAGGGAATCCCTCTCGGAAGAGGGGCTCAAGATGAGATATGGAGAATGCATATCGCGAAGTAGAGGTACCTCGCAGAGCTCATGATTCCTGGGGGGCGAATGGTGCTTCGCGATTCGAGAGCTGAGAATCCGAAAGGTCGGATCATCCTCCTCTAGGCTCAGGTGGAATATAGTATTTATATGAAAGGGGCACCACGAAGTAGTCCTCTCATGGCACGAATGGGTGGTGGTTTCTTCGCATCGGACTCGTGAACATCAGGGAATTCACGGGGCCTTACCGCCTCCTGTGCTATGCGGCGGGCACGCGAATGTCAGGGAATTCTTGGAGGGTTACCGCCTCCTGGGCTGCATGGCGGGCGCACGAACGTCAGGGTATTCGTGGGGCGTTACCACCTCTTGTGCTCTACGGTGGGCCCGCGAATGTCAGGGAGTTCGCGGGGCATTACCGCCTCCGGTGCTCCGCAGCAGCTGCACTGCTCGGGGGTTCTTTGCTCCCTAGCTTCGCGACGCAGCGCGTGGGGCTTCCTTTCTGTCCATTCTTTTCCTGAAATATTTTGGCAACAAAAAATTGCTCCCCTCATACTTGGAGCCACGGGGGGACGAAGGGTCAAAGTCTGAGGTAAAAAATCACCAAAATGAACGGCGGTTCGCGATGCGGCCTCGTGAAGGGGCCCGGCAGGCTGCCGGCGGCCAAGCGGTCCGGACGTGTCGCGATGCTCCACACGGGTGGGACTTTCCTCGAAGCACCAGGGTTGACGCCTATAAATAGGGGGGGCTGACTTCTCTTTTGTCCTCTCACTAATTTTGTCCTCTTGCACTCTCAACTTCGCGAAGGTCTGCATTCTCCGTGTCTACTCTGTGTGAATAAAGCTCTGTGACGAATCACAAGTCTTCAACTCCGCGACCGCTCCAAGCGAACATCTGTTTTCCAACCTAGGCCAGACTCCACGGCTTTGTTTTGTGTCCAAACTTCGCGAAGGACTGAACATGAAAGATAGGATGGGCCTGCGGGGAAGTTCCCGGGCGCTCATACGTATCTCATGAGGACGAGAATCAAGCCATATGTAGTTCTCAAAGGTGGCATGATAAGGTAACAGCTCCTGGGGAAAAGGGGAAGTGCGGGCGTGGCCCTTGCACGAAAAGAAGCATAATTTGATAAATCATGATTGTCCTTTACGTTGAGTGTTTTTTTTTGAAGCGACGGGCCTAGGGTAGCAGGCCCTGGCATCGCCACAAGAATCAAGCCATGATAGGCTTTGAAAAATGGAATGGCATGTGACCAATACCCAACGTAATGTCCTCTACAACGAGGTTGTCACAATGTATTGCCATTTTACATCGTGCGGCCAGGACGATAATGTCACAGCTTAGGGTCGTGTGATAGGACTGAGCAAGCATTTTAACGTTATGCAGTGCGGATGTAGCAGAGACGATGCTAGGCGGGGAAGTTGTATGGTGTCATGCAACACAACTGACGTGAATGAGGACATATCCCACACCACGCCACACAGTCCCGTAGTCAGGGTCTCGGAGATAGGATGCTGAACTTAAGATGGACCCAAAGACAGGAGGTCTGGGCGTTCCTACATATCCCATTAAGATGGGAATAGAGTTGAGAGGATCTTAGTTTATGGTCATAGAGCTCAGACTGTGGATGGAGACAACATACCAAGTAAGCGCAGATGTCAACCCGTCCCCTTAGCCCATGTGAGATAAACTCAGTGTGGGAATCAAGGGGGAAATCCTTATGGAAATACTTAGGGCGTCCATCAAAGGGGAGTTAGCAGAGAGCCCCGAAGGACACCTTTAATGCGGGTTTGACCCCGTAACATGCATATGCGCACTGAGGAGTAGTACGAAGAGCTTTGAAACTCTACTTGGACATGATGATGTGAAGAAGGATGTGAATCGTGTACCCGACACTTTGGGCTTAATGTCGATTTGGTGTGGCGATGGAGGATAAATGTTGACTGTGGTGGAAAACGGTATCCATATTGCATTAGCATGAAGTGGGAACAAAAAAAGAGCATCGACCGCTAACCGTATTCTCAACATGGGATTTTATTGATTTCTTGTCCAAACCCCTGGGGGGAGTTGGCCCGTCACAGTAGGAGAGCCCTTGGGCATAGTATCCAGGTTGTTCTTGGGGGTCCCTCTAAGTGTGGAAGATGACAGAATCCCTGATGAAGGGATACAAAAAGCTTGGAAGTTGAGTGCGGACGTTTCCGAGTAAAGTCTGGTCTTCCATGTAATAAACTGTAGTACCCTTAGGAACATTGTTGAACCGTCAGAAGGGATCGACGAAACAGCTCGAGAATGAGAGGCGCATGGCATGGTTTTTTCAAGACCTATGTCAATGAGGTCATAATCTCGTACCACGCCATATAATCCCCTCGTGGAGGAAGGGTAAACCAAGGGGCCAAGGTGGGATGAGGATTCCCGAGATATGGGGCTGGACCCAAAGCCTAGACATTTAGGTGATCATACCTATCCCATGCGGATGGGAATAAAGCCACACGTAGTTCTCTAGATGCAGTTTAATGTCATGCGGGACGAGGATGGGAGTAATATATCCCCAAACAGGGGAGGTGTATGGTACAGTGACTAAACTGACGTGAATGAGGATGTAATCCCACACCACACCATACACTCTCATAAGAGAGGACCTGGGCCGGGGGCCCGAAATGGCCAAGGGGCCTGATTGATAGGCATTGATCAGGAAGGCCGGACCTACTAGCAGTTTAACGTCTTCCGGTAAGGACGAGGGCCAGGGGCCCAAGGAGGCCAAGGGTAAAGAGGTTGGTCATTGGTCAGGAAGGCTTGACCTGCTTGAAGTTTAACGTCTTGCAGTAAGGACGAGGAAAGAGATAACTATATCTCATTCGGATAGGTGTACGGTGCGACGAGTAACATGGAATGAAAGAGGACGTAATCCTACACCACGCCATGTGTCTTGACACAAGGGGATGATTTTGGCTCTTGGGCTGGGCTAACAGACAAAATGTCTGGGCGTTCCTATGTACCCCATTAGTATGGGAATCAAGCCATACGCAGTTCTTGACGACCATGCAGTTTAACATCATGATGGACAATGGATGATTCTCATTTCGGGGTATGTATGGTACGACATGTAATCCGACGGGAAAAAGGACGTAGTCCCACACCACACAATAAAATCCCATAGGAGAACCTGAGTCGAAAAAAGCCTTGGGGCCTGAGGTCAAGCCGCAGTCAGGAAGGCCTGACTGGCTTGCAGTTTAACTTCTTGCAGTGAGGACGGGGGCCATGGGCCCGAAGAGGCCAAGGGGCCTAAGGCTGAGCCTCGGATAGGAAGGCTTGACTGGCTTGCAGTTTAACATCTTGGAGTGAGGATGGGGGGAGATATTAGATTAAGGTCATAGATCTCATACCATTTTGTAGTTTATCATCTTGCAGAACGAAGATGCAGTTTAAGGTCTTGGAAGATCCTTTTTCATTAGGCAATGTGTTTCTTGAGGAACTTGGCGTTCGTGGGATGGGTTATGCGCCCACCATTAGTGGTTTCCAAGGAGTATGATCCGTCGGGCTAAACCTTGTGTATAACGTATGGTCCTTCCCATTTGGTCTCTAGCTTGGGTGGTTTCCTAGTAGGGATCATTGGTGCTCAAATAGCCAAAACCAGATCAACCTGCAGAAAAGAGCGAAGGTGAAACTTCTTGTTGAAGGCCCTTGCTATCTTAATCTGATATCTTTCCAGATTGTGTAGGGCACATAGCCTGTTCTCGTCCAGTGCTTCCAATTCAGCTAGACGGATTTCGGCCACCTCATCTGGCACTTGCTGGTCATAGACTGCAGTCCGTAACAATTGTAGCTGGATCTCAATGGGCTGGACGGCCTCAGCCCCATATACCAGGGAATATGGGGTCACCTGGGTGGAATTTTGAGTCATCGTCTGATAATCCCAGAGGGTGATGGGGAGCTTTTTCGGAAAACTTCTCTTGATCTGACCAACCATTCTCTATAGAATGTTAGATAGGGTTTTGTTAAACGCCTCGATCTTCCTGTTTGCCTGTGCATGATAGCGGGAGGTATGGTTCGAACGGATATTGTACTTGGCGTATAATTTTTTCAGCTCAGCCGCTCGGAAGTTGGTGCTGTTATCAGTGTGGATAGCGTGTGGGACCCCAAACCGGTGAATTATATTGGAGCTGACAAAGCCGATGATGGAACGGGCCTTGACCTCATTAATTAGAACTTCCTCTGCCCACTTGAAGAAGAAATATGTAGCAGTTAAGATGAACCTACAGTGGCGTGCTATTGCTAGTGGATATGGTCCCACTACATCATGTCCCCACACCACAAATGGCCAAGAGTGCCTGGTGGAGTGGAGGGGTTCCGGCAGACGATACAGGAAGTTGGAATGAACATGGCATACGTGGAATATCCTGGAAAACTCGATAAAATCATTGTTCATAGTGGGCCAGAAGTACCCTAACCTCCGGATATTATGGGACAGCTTTGTCCCAGCATTATGGGCACCACAGGACCAACATGGTCCTCTTGCATAACCAGAGAAATCTCGACTCCTTGAATGCAACGGAAGAGAACGCCATAGAAGCTCCACTTATAGAGGGTCTGCTCAAGACTGGGGCCACTCTGGATGGTAAATTGCAGCGTGCGGTGTCGGATTCGCTCGCTCTCGGCCCAGTCATCTGGGAGGCAACCATTTTGGAGATACTCGACAAAACGTGGCCTCCAGTTAGGAGTGGCTTCAACCACTGTGTCTGACGAATCCGGGACCACTGACGTGGAGGGCCCGGCGGTGAGATGACTTACCTGTAGGCCGTCATTGTCCTCTTGGGTGAAGGGGGAGATAACTCTCCAGTGTGCCACATGTATGATCACATCATCATGCTCGAGTTCCGCGAGCGACATAGCTAAGCCGACCAAAGCGTCAGCTCGACCGTTTTGTGGCTGAGGGACATGGGTCACCTCTAGCCGATATGAGAATTGGGCCATTAGGTGGAGGGTGCACTCCAGAAATGACACAAGCTCTGGTAACGACATAATCTCTATTGACCTGCATGATTACCAGCTCAGAATATCAGTTCATATGTAGATGGGGCACGTCGATATCAAGGTCCATCTCGAGGCCGATGATGAGAGCCTGGTACTCTGCCTCGTTGTTGGTGTAGCCTTCTGACAACATGAATGAGTATGGTAAGACGGCTTGCACCAGGGTGATGAAGATGATACCCAGGCCTACTCTGTTGAGCTTAGGATCATCAAGCCTCCTACCGGTGGGGCTCCGGGAGGCACCGTCGAAGTGAATTTGCAAACATGAGACGGTACGATTGACTGAGAGGATCATCTCATCAGGAAAATCAAGGTCCAAGGATTGATCAACGGAGGATGGACGGGTAGCTAAAAAGTCTACCAATTTCTGTCCCTTAATGGACTTCTGACGTACGAACCTAATATCAAACTGCTGGATAATCACCGCCCACCATGCTAGTGAGCCAGTCAACATGGGGCGGTACAGGATGTACTTCAGTGGGTCTACCAGAGAGACCAATTGCACCTCATGGTGCTGCATGTAATGAATCAACTTCTGTGTGGAAAAAACGAGCGCAAGGAAGCCCTTTTCGATAGGGGGTATTTGATCTCCGTATTGAGAAGCATGAAGCTGAGATAGTAGAGGATGTTATTTGTACCCTCGTTATTCTTCTTGGGTGAGAAGTGCACTGAGGTATCATTCCAAGGCGGTCACGTAAAGGACCAGTGGCTTCCTGGAGACGGGTGGCATCAAAACCAGAGGTTGGAGCTGGTACTGGTTGATTTCCTCAAAGTCAGTCAGACACTCTTCATCTGATTCGTAGGCGGTGCCCTTCTTCATGATTCGGGAAAAGGGCTTACACTTGCTGGCCAGATTCACGATGAATCGGCGTATATAGGCTAAGTGGCGTTGGAGACCTCAATGTTCCCAAATATTTCTCGGGGGAGGAATTTGGCTGATGGCCTTGATCTTCTCTGGGTTGATCTCAATGCCCCATAATCTAACAAAAAATCCAAGAAACTTCCCAGAGGTGACCCCAAAGGCACACTTTAACAGGTTCATCATCAGGTGTCAGGAACGGAGGATACCAAACACTTTCTCAAGGTCTTTGAGATGGTCCTGCTGCTGGCACTATCTGACCACTAGGTCATCCACATAGCATTCCACCAGTGTCCCGAGAATCGGCCTGAATATGCGATGGATGGCCCTATGATAAGTGGCACCTGTATTTTTAAGTCCGAAGGGCATATCCTGGTGTCAAAAGGTACCTTGGGGAGCCCTAAAGGAAATTGACTCCTTGTCCTTAGGGGCCATACGGATCTGGTTGTACCCAGAATACCCATCCATGAATGAGAGGGTTTGGAACTCGGTCGTAGCATCAATTAATAACTCAATCACTGGGAAGGGAATGCCATCATTTGGGCAGTGGCGATTGAGGTCGCGGAAGTCGATGCAGACCCTAATCTGCCCATTCTTCTTCCTGACTGGCATAATGTTGGCAAGCCAATTGGGGTACTGGACTTCCTTGATGTAGTTGAATTTGATAAGCTTGTCAACTTCAGCCTCAACCATAACACTATGAGAAGGGTGCATCATTCTGAAGGGATGCTTAAACCCACGATGGTTTGACGGGAGGCCCAAGCTGTGAACTGCTACTAGGGGATCTTGTCCTGGCATCTCGTTGTAACCCCAGGCAAGCACATCACGTTGTTTCTTGAGAAAGTCTACATACCTCTACTGCTCCTCATGGGACATGGCTGCATTGATCAATGTGGGTGTCAGATCTTCCTCACTACCAAGGATCACCTGTACCAGTTCATCAACTATTGTAGATACACCTTCCTCAATGATGGGGGGAGCATCCTCCAGATCTTCCTCTCCACCCGTAGAGGGGTTTCCCACAAAGGAGGCTTCCTCTGGGCTATCAAACCCTGATGGGTAGATGGTGCCAGCTTGGGCATCAGTGGTCATCATTTCAAAAGACCCACTCGCCACTAAGACCATAGAAATGAAGGTTGTTGATCATATCCCATCTGGCCTTCGGCCCAAGGGGCCACATTTACTGACATCGAAGCAGTAGTGACGCATCGGCCTGAGTCGGTTTATTCCAGCCCAGCAGAAGAGACACATATAACTTACTTTCGTTGTCATAAACATGACATTCTGGTACCATACAGGGGTAGGAGGCTCCGGGAACACCTGAGCCTAGTTGGTGTAGGACTACAAGGTGATCTTCCGTCGTCGCTTGGACATGGGAACACGCCTTCCTTGCGTACCTAAAACAACAAAACACTACCCCATGTCGGGGGTCGTGTCCTCCAATCAATGGATCAGGATGATGTAGGCGTCATCCAGGCCTGCCCATGGATCACATAAGACCGGCACAGGTTCATCCTCACTTACTAGGATTTTATTATCCTTGCTCTTGTAATAATCGGTGTCCAGATAGCGGGCTTCATAAGAGGCGAAAGGAGACGCATCTCCTTGGAGCATGCGTACTTGGCCATTGAGGGAGTCTTTGAGGCATTGGTGATACGACGAAGGGACCGATGCGTGCAGATGGAGCCATGGCCTTCCCTTAAATTCATTGTAGGCGGTGTCCTGAGAGACAACTATGAACTCGGTGCTGGAAATTAGGCTGCCGAATTGGGTCTTCAGGCGGATCTTTCCAACTGAGGATTGCTCGGTCCTATCATATCCATGGATTCTGACGTCGGAGGGCGTCAAATCATCTTCAGACAGACCCAGCTTTCGCAGTTTCAGATTCGGGATTAGGTTGATCGCAGAACCCGTTTCAACGAGGCAGCGGCGGAATTCCACACCATTGAAGTGGACAGTGATGTAAAGTGGGCGAATATGCCCCTGTAGGGGAGGGTCTCCATCTTCACCGGAGAATGAGATAACTACCTGGAATTCTACCTTCTCAATTGTCTTAGTGTGGAAGGCTTCCGCAGCTGCTATCACTGTCTAAAACTGAAAGGGGCTCCTTAGGGCCTCGAAAAGTGCCTCGCGCATTTCAGATGATAAGTGAATGGCCTCAAGGATAGAAAGACTTGCTGTAATTCCGGCCAGGTGCTTCAAGACATCATACATTCGTTCCCGGCACAAGCCTCTGCTTACAAGAGGTCATTTTGTAGTTGGAGGTATAGCGGGTTCTGCTGGTTGAATTGGCAGTCGACTAGTGTTGGGTACAACTTGCTGTCTGCTTGTTGAAGCCCGGAAAGTAGTCGCTGGGTTAGGATCAGACAGCGGAGATTGGCTTGTAGCCGGGCAAGACTGACTGTGATAGGACGAGGCAGCTCTGACTGATCTAGTAGCACAAATGGAAGTGGAGGTAGAACTGAGGGCATCAGATGAGGTGGCGCGTGTGGAGCTCTTCATTGAGCCTGTTGTCTGGTCTCAGTAGCATGCACGGCTTGGCTGAAAGAACCCGCTGACATGCCTCGATGACCGGCGTGGTTATGGTTCCGCTGCCGTTGACATCGGTTGGGGACGTTGGGAAGGCTCGCATGGCGTTCCCCTTCGTCAGGAGTCATATAGGGCTTTATCAGCTCCACGGTGTTAACCGAAGCGTACCCCTGGCTGTCGCTCGACGAGTCATCCACCACTGGGGGGATTTTGGGAGGAATATCCATTTTAGGGGGAATAAAGTCACCAAGAGTGCGGGATGAAGATGGCAGGGGTGGAGCGCGTTGCTTCTTCTTGCATCGTCGCTTCTTACCCTTTTGGGAAGATGTCAATTGTGAAGACGATGCAGAGGTACTGGATACTTCCCTCGAAGGCTCCGGCTGATTCAGGCTTGCCCGAATGATACCATGGGCACGAGAAATGGTTTTTCGAGCCATCCAATCTTTGTATTTATGGGACTCATGGCTGGGAACCTTCTGCCACTCGCCTTCGCGGTCACTAACGATCTCTGACCCTGTAAAGACACCCGCTACTTATGTTGGTGATGGGCCCAACCTGACTATGTGGTTGTCGACCTGGTCTTGAAGCTAGTATTTAAACACATATCATTTCTTGAGGGTGTGCCCCAGAATCTGATGATAAGGAAAACAGTTGGGGTGATCAGTGAGGTTCGCCTCTTCTAGCCTTCTACACTCGGGTAGGCGCACAATCCCTTGCTCTAGAGAACTTCATATGTAGTCAGGGACCTAATCTTCATTGAATGAATAGCTATAGTGCCTTCTTTCCGGATAGGGGGTCCTGGGGGCCTGGCCCTGGCGAGGGGCCGGAGGGGCTTGCCGAGGAGGCGGTTCCTGATTGCCTCTCCTAGGTGGTGGTGGCGCATTGCATGGGGAACCTGTCGATTCTGTGGCGGTCGTTGCTGGGCATGAGCCTTCCCTTGAGGTGGAGGCCTTCTGTGGGGTTGCGGGGATGGTACCACTGACAGTAATTCCAACTGCTTGGGGGATTCTATTTAGGTCATCGTGGCAGGTTCGGTTCTGGCAGCTCTCCTGGCCGGGATCACAGGGGGCAGCAAACGTGCCGGATTAGCCTATTGTAGACCCTCCTCGATGCGCTGAGCTTTATCTGAGAAATCCCGGAACCCTCTAGGGTAGTTCTGGGTGATCCGGGAAGGAACCATCTCCGTTTTAATGTTCCTTACACACATCGTCAGTAATTTCACCTGAGTTAGTGGCATGTCGAGGGAGTATGTATGTCCCTTCCACAGAGCGATTAAGTCCGCGACTCACTCATCAGGCCTTTGTTTTCATTTGAAGAGGTCTCTGATGCTGGTCTTTCGTGTGGTGGAGCTAAATTGGTATAGGAACAGCCGGTAGAGATCCTCCCAACCGGTCACCGATCCGATAGGTAGCTAGCTGTACCAGACGAATGTGGGGCCCTCCAATGTTTGTATGAAATATCAGAGCTTGGCGGCTTCTTTCTCGGCCGGAGTCCCCAGAATGGGGCCACACTTGGAAAAAAAGTGGTCCAACTGCTGCGGTGGGTCCCCGGTCCTGTTGAAGGGAGAGAATGTGGGTTCCATAAACTCAGGGGTGCAGGCATATCATCCACCCACGTGGGATATGGCTTGACATCCAGTGGGACTTCCACCTACCACGTTTCCAATGATTCAAGGAGGGAGATGAGTGCCGCTATAATATCATCCAGGTGGGGGTCTCTGTCTTGATGGGGATCCCTAATCACAAGTTCGTTTCCTGGTTCTTCGACTCGGTAAATGGCTTCAGCAGCTCGTGGAGCGACTGGCAGAACGACCTGTGGGGCGGATGAGGGAACCCAGGCTGGATTCCTTAGATTGCCCCACAATTCAGGAGGTTTTGGAGAGATGTATCGCACCCTCTTGCCGTAAGATCTGGATTTTGCCCTGTCTGTGGAAGTAACATGATCATTGTTTCCCGGAGGCATCTCACCAGGGGTGAATTGTTCCTAACCCTACTGCCCCGGAATGGGATTACCATAGTCGGGTTGCCACTCTGCAGCACGCTCGACGAAGAGTTTGTCAACCAGCCTCTTCTTCTCAGAAAGCTGCTGGTGTAACGGGACCTTCTCGGTATCTTCATCCTTCTTATGTACATAGGTGGATGGGTCGATGTTCTTGGTAGTTATGACGTTCTCCTTACCCTTACCTGCATCTCGACTAAGTACCAGTGACTCAGTGGGTACAGGGAGGCCTAGAAGGTTCCTCTAATGATGGGTAACCCTCCCGGATGGGTCTAGTAGTGGCGGTACACCCTCGGGGGGAAATTCTCCCTCAAGAAATTCAAGATCATCTTCCTTTTCCACTATGTCAGCCATGTGGACCGTGACTCCTCTCGAGGGAAGGTCCTCAATGTCGCATAACGAACCATGCTGCCATTGGATGGGGCTGAGGATGAGAGCGGCATAGTGTCCCCAGCCACGGACCTGCACATGGGGGGTAGCTTCCCTGATGACCCTCTAGATTATATTGAAACTCTGAACACATTTCTGTTGGAGGGTGCTCTGACGGCCTTGTGACTCAGGGTGCTGGGCCATAGGGAGTGCGGCCAAATCGATCAGGCGGCATTGCTCACCGATTTCTTCAAAGTGCTCTCAACTCTTGGGGTACATCACCCGCTTGTAACGAAGCCATAAGTGAGTCTCCCATAGGGTTAGGCAGAAGCACCCTACTTCCTATGTGGTAAGGGACTCTGGTACGCGAATGTTCGGTGCTGCTGTTGACCAGAACATCTTCAG
This sequence comes from Viscum album, assembly GCA_963277665.1. Classification (NCBI taxonomy): domain Eukaryota; kingdom Viridiplantae; phylum Streptophyta; class Magnoliopsida; order Santalales; family Viscaceae; genus Viscum; species Viscum album. Next base: position 2,012,065,058 of record OY728145.1, on the reverse strand, counting down.
GAAGTGATCCGCTGTGAGAAGGCTCCAGAAGATCCTGGGTTTGGACTCGGGGTCTGGCCTTGTATTGCCCCACTCGTCAATCGGGGGCGGCTGAGGGACTGGTAACAGTACCGAGGCAGACCGCTGGGACAGTAAACTTGGCGGCAGAGAATACGATGAACGAGCTGACTGGCCACCGAATTCCAATCCATTCTCTGAAGAGTGAGGTGACCTAACCACGATATCACGATACGATGGGCTGATAGCCACATCTTCTAGAGCAGGAGTTGCGGCCACCGTCGATGGGTTACACCATTGATCCAACGTCATTGGTCCCCAATACATCTCCCCATGATCTCTGGTATAGGTAGAGCGTGCTTCTGGTGATGACAGTGGTGATTGCACAGTCAGGACCTGTGACATTTCCTTAATTTCTTCCTCCTGGATGTACCTGCAGAGGGAGGCGGGAATCTGGTGGACCTCACATTCTAGGAGAATGAGGCTGACGCGTCTCATCCTTGCCCCAATCCATGACACAGAGGAGTGCGGGGAAGGATCCATCGCTGAGTCACATTCTGCTTCAGAGTCCGAGAAATGGGCAGGTTTGATCTCCACCCGGGCCTTCCCAGGACTCTTCTTGTGGCAGCGACGACACGCTATCCTGCCACTAGATGGCTTTTCGGGATAAGTTTGATCCTCGAAATGTTGTCTCGGGGTGGCGCTGATTCCATGTCAGAGAGGACTCTCGCTTGAGATAACCGAGGTGCGATGGGAACTAGGGAAAATAGCAAAGGTTTCATGGGGAGGGCCTCCATGGACAGTACCCACAAGGGCGGAGTGAGGCTGACCTTCACTCCTCAAGTTTCCAGGTCGAGGAGGACCTTCTCCAGTTGCAGAGAGGATGTAGGGAGGACCCCCATGTTGGAGAGGGACTGGTTGGGCAGTGCCTCCACATCGACGGTCGGGGACAGGAGAAGGGACTCCATAGCCTGCATGGTGGGTGCGGGAGAGGTTTCCGAGACGAGCGTCACTACCGCGGGGCGAGACTTTATTCGAAATGGGGGTAGCATGACGCATGTCTCCATGACGATCTTGGGAGTGGGGGAGGCCCATGCTATGTGGAATAGTGGTATGGGGAGGCCCTTCGTACGAGGTGACATTACCGCGAATTTATTTGGGGCGTTCACCACTCAGGCCTATAACCCCAAGAGCCAACCTGACCTGCCCATGGGGTGGTTAGAGCCTTGGTCCTGGTCGGATGAAGGAATGCCCCTGCTCAGTGTGTGTAGGGACCCCATGCAACACCCCTGTGGCGGCTCATGCATCGGTAGCTGTTGATGTCGACGCTCCTTGAAGAGCTTCCTCAGCTCGGGCCTGACGCTGACGCCGGGTTAGACGGGCTCGCGCGGGTGGTGTAGGGGCATAGCCTACCTGCTCTTCTGGAGAAGCCTGTCGGCGACACTAATGCATCCGGGTGGGATCCCTTGCCTAGATCCCCTGACATGGGACTCTGAGTGGGCTGAGCCGGACATGACCTGCCTCATTAGCGTAAGGAAAGAAGTCATCGAGGCATTCCAGGGATAGGCTCCCGAAATGATTGAACGTTGGGGTGGGGAGAAGGGGCTCTCCACACGGCCTTTGTGGGCGGTGTTGACGGAGGGGCCTGGATGCCTCCAGGTCCAGGCGGGCCATATCCCGAGTTGGGATAACCCCTTCCTCCTTGTACATGCGTACATGGTTGTTGATCACCCTTCACTGGATGATCTCTAACTGGGAGAGGGGATGTGGGCACCCCGTATTCATGAATGTAGAGGCCATCGTGGCGGCAGTGGAGCCATGCAGGGTGGATGTGCCGGTAATTCGCCGGCCCCTGCGTGGGAGAGCGGGCGGTGATCGTTTCTCCATAATAGCAACCTGGTTCCTGCGAAACAGAGAGATCAACTCATCAGCACTGCGAGGAAAAGGATTGACAACCAGTGACCCAGCTTCATTCCATTCTCCATGTCTGTAAGAAGGATCCACACCAACACGTTGCATAACGGAATGCCCCATGTTCTACGGCCGCAACTTCCAGTGAGTTTCACACCAGGCCCGCTATTTGCTTGGTTGGACCCGGCGCCGGATATCTGGATCTGGTGACACGTTAATCTACTGGTGTCTTGAGCACTACTAATCTCCATATTGAGTAGAAGACCTTTATGTTGGGTTCACCAATTCTATTTCCGACGCTTTCGTCAGGGCACGTGCATCCGCCAGTAGAGGACGTACGGCTATGGCCCCACATTCCCACTATCCAAAGACGGGCGATATCCACTCCTTATTCAGGGATGTCTGCTCCTTGATCGAAACCAGGATGATGGGATGTAAGTTCCTCCTTCTGTGGATTCCTCCTCAGAACTCGTCACCTAGTCCGGGTCTCCCTCATAAATTTAATAAGTTGTCTATGAAACTCTTCCCAGTGCCATGTTTCCATGGACACTGGTTAATTACACTGCTTCTGTTAGGACATTCCAAAGGGTCCGGTCAGGGTAGAATCCTTCAGTCAGTGGAGTAGTCACGTCGACGCATCAGTAGCGTGTCTGTATGTTGGGGGAACTGGTGTGTCTGTCTTTTGTCCCTTGTCATGGAGCTTCTCGAGGGCATGGAAGCCCGAGGCATCCCAAATCAAGCGTGGGTAATCATATGCCCCAGGAATATATCTAAGGTTTTCCTCATCTTCCTATGCTTGACATAGGGTATGCCACAGGTTTAACGTCCATCAGAGACGGTTATGCCAAGGGTGTTCCATCCGAGGTTTTCCTCAGGCATCTCATGTTTATCACGAGGTAGGTCGCATGTTTAACGTCCAGCGGAGACAGGTTAGCCTGAATGTTGTGATGTGGAGCAGAATGGCATGAACTCACCGGGATATGACTTTCCGGGTGAGGATTATGGTGGATGATGGATGGGTGGATGAAGCGATGGGGGACTGAGATGGGATTATCGCAAGGGCGACAATGAGATTGGGCTTGAGCCTCAAAGAGGCCTCCTACGTATCCCCGTGGTAGGGAATCAATGTCTGTGTAGTTCAGGATTCTGCCGGTGAGCCGACATGAAGGTGGACCTGGGCCCGATGGGTATCGTTAGCCAACCGACATGAATGTGGTCAGAACGGCCGGGTGATGGGTTTGAACCTCATAGTTCAGAATGGCGTGTCAGTGAACAGACGCGAATGAGGACCTTGGTACGGATTGTGTGGGGCTTACACACTAGGCTGCCCAAGTCCTGGTGACCTGACGTGAAGAAGGTTGGAGTGACCAGCAGATGGTGGGCTTGAACCTCTGGGAGGCTTCATACGTACCATGCCTTGACATGGATCAAAGACCACGTAGTTTATATTGGACGCCGGAAGGCCGAAGTGAATGAGGAAGACCAGGGGGTCCTCATGTTGGTGATCTTGGACCTTGTGAAGCTTCCTATATACCATGACTTAGCATAGATCCAAGACCACGTAGTTCAGGTTGGTCACAACGACTAGCCGTCGGACTGTAATGCAGTTTAACGTCATGATGGATTAAGGTAGAACCCTGACGTGAATAAATGATAAGATGTGGGCTTGAACCTCGCGGAGGCTTCCTATGTACCATGCCTTGACATGGATCAGTGAAGCCATAGTTAAAATGGGCTTTGTCAGAGAACCGACGAGAAGGTGAACCCGGGGGGTCCACATATGGTGGGATAGAACCTCGTGAGGATTCCTACGTACCATGCCTTAACATGGATCAGAGACATTGTAGTTTGGGAATGGCGGTGGGTGTCAGCGAACCGACGTAAATGAGGGACCTTGGTCCGATGGAAGATGGGATTGAACATCATGAGGCTTCCTACGTACCATCCCTTGACATGGATCAGAGTCCTCGTAGTTAGGGTTGGTCACAACGGCTTGCTGTCAGACTGGAATGCAGTTTAACATCGTGCGGGATAAAGGAAGAACCTGACGTGATGAAATGGAGGGTGGGATTGAACCTCATGGAGGCTTCCTACGTACCATGTCCTGACACAGATCAATGAACACGTAGTTCAAATGGGTGTGAAGTTTAAGGTCATGCGGGACGAGGGCATACAGTTTAACGTCATGCTGGACGAGGGAATACAGTTTAACGTCATGCTGGACAATGGCATACAGTTTAACGTCATGCTGGATGAGGGAATACAGTTTAATGTCTTGCTCGACAAGGGCATATAGTTTAACGTCTTTCTGGACGAGGGCATACTGTTTAACATTATGCTGGAAGAGGGCATTTCCATCACTGATGCTTACTCTAAGCCCACACGAGTCATGCTCGGTGTGAGAAACAAGAGGCATCAAGGACCTGACCATCACGTCGCGAAGGTTGCGTCCGTGAGAAGCAAAGAGGGGCTTATGTTTTAGGCAGACCATGGTGCTGGGACATACACCAAGATGGCGGCCCGAAGTTCTACAAAGCACGGCTTGATAGGGATTTGGGACCAACAATGGATGGTGCCTCGCGGCCTCCACTGGCCTTGGCAATGGAGAAGTGCGGAGGGGGATGGGTTATACCTTCCGCAAGAGAGGATTATGGCTTATACTAGGGTGGTTTCCCTTCTCCCATGGACATACGCTACTCCGAGAAGGGTGATATCATCTATTATGGAAGGGGTGACCCCATCTATGTGGAGACAAGTGGAATAAAAAATGTCTGAGCTGGGGGGACCCTACGTGCGAGGCATGGGGCCGTATCACAATTTAACATCATGTGTTGAGAACAAGGTGTTTGGTAGTTTAATTTCATACAGATTGGATGAGGTGGGTTTACTCCACACCCCTAGGACTTACATAACGGGTACCCTCTGTTCCTTGGGGAATGGAAGGTATTGGAAATGCCATGGTAAAGGGGGGTTACAGAGTGAACCATCGAGGGTTCCACGTTAGCATGGCTATGCGAAGAAACAATAGTCGTCATCGTTCCTATGCGATGAAGTAGTAGGCGAAGCAAAGCTATGGGTGGTGTTGCCCATGTGATTTTAAAATCACATCGTGCAAGCCTAGAGGGTCGCACGGGAAGAGGAATTTCAAAGAAAAGTTATGTGCTTCATGAAGTGGAGTCCCTCGGCCTTAGCATGGGGCAAGGGTGTGACTGGGAGGTGCTTCACGAAGTGGAATAGTATTCGAGGAGCACTGCCTCACAAATCAGAGGGGCCCCATGAGGCAAGGTGCTGAGAAGTAGTGTGCTTCACAATGTACAATGACCCTGCCTTGGCATGTGGACCCTTAGTACCAGATGGGAGTTTTGCAAAGCATAAATGCTCTGCGGCTGCCCGGGTTCCCTTGGGAATCCCCATCCTCTGCAAATGCCCTTAGGCTTCGTGAAGGGCATCCCTCTTGGAAGAGGGGCTCATGACGAGACATGGTGAAGGCATCTCACGAAGTAGAGGTACCTCGCAGAGCTCATGATTCCCGGGGGCGAAGGGTGGTTTGCGATTCAGGAGCTGAGAAGCCGAAAGGTCGGATCGTCCTCCACTGGGCTCAAGGGGAACCCAGTATTTATAGGCAAGGGGTGCCACAAATTAGACCTCACACAGCGAGAAGGGGCGGTGGTTGCTTCGTGTCGGGCTCACAAATGTTAGGGAGTTCGTGGGCCATTACAGCCTCCTATGCGGCATGGCTGGCGCGTAAACGTCAGGGCGCTCGCAGAGCTTTACCGCCTCCTGGGCTGCGCGGTGGGCACGTGAACGTCAGGGCGTTCGCGGGGCGTTACCACCTCTTGTGCTCCGCGGCGGGCCCGCAAATGTCAGGGTGTTCGCGGGACGTCACCTCCTCTTGTGCTCCGCGGCTGCCGCACTGCTCGGGGGTGCTTCGCTCCTTAGCTTCGCGACGCAGGGCGCAGAGCTTCTTTTATGTCCCTTCTTTGTGTGCAATATTTTGGCGCCAACATGGTAACTTGAGGAATTCATAACATTATTACATTGGGAGTAACCATCATGGTTACATTTGAATTACCCATCATAGTATATTCCCCAAATTTCTTCGATGAAGCATTAGTTTTTAACTCCTTCATGTTACGCAATGCATTGGAGAGCTATCTCGGGCTCACCCGCCCTTAGTTTATCATGGAACCACCGATGTCATAAATAATTCCTACAAACTATAACATAATCGTATCACATAAAACATTTATAAATGAAACATAACATTTACACATTTCAATCAGAACATATAAATAAAACACATTGATATAATCAAACCATTATCAAAACCATTTTCAATACCAAAATAAAAGAAATGTAAAACATGGTATTTATTTTACTTTTAAAAAAGTTATGGCAGGTAGACAAATCGGAAACTCAAATAATGGTCATGGTGGTGGAGAAGTCATTGTCGCCGCATACGTAAGACAAAAACATTCTTTTTGTCTTTTAGTAAAACGCTTCAGGTAAAACGATTCTTTTTGAATGAAATTAAAATTCAAAATGATTTATTATACAACTAATAAAAGAAGGTCATATATAAATTTATGTATGCCTCAATGAAAGGAGATTGAGACGAAGTGTGATACAATGATGATGTCTTTAGTTTAAGGATAAATCAATTACAGAATTATGTATGACAAATATAAATACACCCAATATTAGAGGATATTGAATGTAAAACAATCAGAGCTCATCCACACATATTCATAGTATGAAATAATCAAGAATTAGAGGTTTAACCTAAAGAATTGAAGTTGGGTTAACAAGTTCCCTTTCAGAAATTTGACAGCCTAACGACGTCACATTAAAATTCAGAAATTGTGTTGATGAGAGATAAAAAGGGAATATCATTACTTGGAAATAAAATTTACAGCAATAAGGATATATAGAACTTATCCAAACATTGAGATTATTTAAAATAAATGACCTAACAAAAAGAAGTCTTTTTAAAAGAGGAGGGTTAAAGGATCCCTTACTGACTTTGGTAACTTTCAAAACATACACCTCATGAAAGAAGGACTATACAACGTTGATGTAAATACCAAAAAATGAATTTATATTACACAAAGAGTATAATAATGGGATGTAAATACACCACTCAAAGGAGATAGTGACAAATAAATCATGAATCTCATGAGAATAAATTGTGAGATAAAAACCCCTTACCACATTGTAATAAATCGAGTCGTATGACCAATAGATAATAAGAACCAAATAAATCATATAATACCATGAATATAAATATAATAATGATAATATATACTAAATGGATGTACACAATACACCACATGCCATAAATAATTGGCGAACAATAGAAATCTCATGGAATTAAAAGTAAGATAAGAAATTGCCTTACCTCAAGTCCGACTTGTCTTATTCGATTCATTATATTCATTAATATTAAACATAGGTAAATTTATAAATTCCTAAGGACTTAATTTATATTTTATTATTCATTTAATATCACATTTTATCATGTTATAATAATTAGTTAATTATGTGCTTTCATATCATACGTTTTGTCGATGTTCGGTACATGAGTCAAAAATGAACTTGTTTGAAAAGAATTGCCTATGTAGTTATAAGTAAATAATCTCTAGAATGGTATTAATGATTTAAATATAATATATATCCTATATATATTCATTTTATCCTATTCCATAGCATTAGGGGATAAAAAATGAAATGAACTGTTCATTGAGAAGGTAGGCCGTACGTACGCATGAACACTATTTTCGTTTATTTATCATATTAACAGAATTAAAACTAAATGAGACATAGATATATTATAATTAAAATTTAATATATATGTTATATAGGTAAAATATGTTTATTAATTACAATATTTATAAATTCCATGTTTGGCATGAACAAGTCACATCACTTGAGGGGGCAGTAGTCCACACTTCCTCAGATGAAATTATCACAGTTCCACAACATGAAAGGCATAACGATGTGATTTAAAAATAAAATTCGGAAGAATATAGTCAACTAAATACCATATATATCATATATAAATACAGTGAAATCATAATGGAAACCATTAAAGGTGTTAAAACAAGATTGAACAATCATCGTTTCGTGATGCAGTAAATCGCCACCCACAGAAACAGTATGTTCTTTAACCATTAGACGGAGGTGTGTAAGTGTAAGTATAATAATTATCATAAAAACATCCTAGTATATTTAGTATACTGGTGTTATTATTGGATCATATAATAATATGATAGTGGTGAGTGAAGAAGGAATATAAAATAAAGAAACTCGAGAGAAGACATTACCTCTAAATCCGATAACTCTTTGATTTGAGCCAAAGTCTTCCATGGAAAGACTTCTGCCCAAAGTGAGGCTTCTAAGAGTAAGATAGGGACGTGAAGAGATAATATGAGCAGAGGTTGGACAAGATAGGGGTTAGAAAGTTCTTCATAATGGTGTAGAGGTGGGGCCCTTTTTATTAGAGGGTGGAGGGTCACTTTTGGAAAGTCTTGAAATATTACTTTATTATAAAATGGTTTTCGGATTTTAAAGGCCCCACAATGATATATTTCGTGGATAAATTGATAAGGGTTAGAAATTTATCCATCCAATACGTTTTATACAAATTTATGTCTTAGATTTACCTTATCATTTCATTTTATTTAAATCATTCAGTAATGAGGAAATCACTGCATCATCATGTTGTCATAAATAAATAAATTTATTTAATTTCTAAAAATTATAAAAAATACCATGATGTAGGAAATATTTTTATTTTTCCAGTCACTATTTATAATATAAATGATAATTTATTTGAACAAAATTAATATTGTTTTACTTAGGATATACAAACATTTGTTATATTTCTCATCTTTAGAAAAATGTCATAAATGTCATTATTACACCCTTGTGACTCCATGGGCCCTCAAGTTTGGTAAAAATATTTCCATGGTCGGAAGAGAATAAAAAAAATAATTTTGACACATTTCGGGGCCATTTATATTATTATGATATTATTTTATTACCCTTGACTACCCGATTACTAATTAATCACGATAATTAATGATAATTATCATCGTTACTATTCATAATGTCCAAAAAACAAAAGAGTCTTACATACATAATTTGGAACTTATAGTTCAAAATATGGAATCCATTTTTCCAAATTACAAACACAAAAATTATAGTAATTAATTTAATAATAATTCAAGTTGTTATAACCAAATACATGTTTTTTACAAGTAAAAATTTATCAAATTATTGACTTGTTTTTACATCCAATTGAAAAGTGAAATTACTTCCAATGAACAAAGTTGTATTAAGTGATAAAAACATAATTCAATTACACATTAAAACCAATTAAAAGGATCATCTAACTATATAATTTATGTAGATGAATAATTAGTTTTGAAGTAAAATTCAGTATTTTTCACTATTCATTAAAAATGATCATTTGTCAGAAAAATACTAAATACTTATCCAAAGTAAATTTGATATTACAAATTAAAAAATGATTTCCATTTTATCAAATTCAAAACATAAAATTTTCATTAATTAATTTTATAATTAATTATCACTGTCTTAACAAATAGCGTGTTTTTATGAAACAATGTATATCAAAAAATCGACTCATGTTTTTATCCAATTTCAATGTGAAATTAATTCCAATGACCACCATTGGATTAAATGGTAAAAATATATTTCAAATAATCTTTAAACAAAATTAAATAGATAATTTAACCATATAAATAAATTATATTTAAAGGTTGTTTTGAATTAAAATACACAATTTTCACTATTCATTAAAAAATGAACTTTATCGGAAAAATAACCAAAAAATTACAAAAAGTAAATTTTGATGTTCCGATTCTAAATAAGGAGATTATTTTATCAAATATAACATATAAAATTGGACAAATGTAGTTTTAAAAATGGTTCTCCATTAAAATGTGGTTAATCAATCTTTTAATGAACATTAGAATATTTATCCGTAAAATCAAATTTTTTTCTTATTTTAAGCCTCTAACATTTATTGGATAAATTTATAAATATTTAACAAACATATATAATAATTTTTTAGTTAGTTTTCTTATTTCCCGCCATTACAACGGCTAGGCATTAACTATCATTTAAAAAAATATTTTTATATTATTTCTGTGCAACGTAAGTTTTCAGAGAAACTCATTGTTGCGTACTAGGTATGCCATCAAACATAGCATTTCATTTAAAGTATATTAAAATTTTATTCACAAATATTAATAAATATGAAAATTTCATATTCTTTATTTACCCGTGATTTACACTTGAAGCTTTATATTTATTAGTCAAATGTATTGAAAACTTTTTACAATAGGATTGTATAGGAGGCTTTAAAAATGACCTTATTCTATTGAATGATTCAATGTGATTAGGTAAATATCTGTATTTAGTTCTCAATGAAACAATTTTTTTTATATTGTATATGTATGTGTGTGGTATTATCAATAAACTTATATCATTGGGAAAAATAATTTTAAGGATTCTTAAACTAAAGGATTATAACTATATAGTGTGATTTTTTATATAAAATATTTATTTCTATTAATTTTTTGGGGTGGTTATGGTTTAAATTAATTACAATAAAAGTGATTCACTAATTGAAAAAATCAGTATCCCAATATCCTTAAAAAATAAAATAATAAGGATTGTGAGATTAAATGGTTATGTAATTGAAAATTTTCAAACTGATGTTATATGGTATAGATGTTTCAAGACCTATTAATTTAATTTTTTTCTTTATTTATTAATTATAAGATTTAATGGGAAAAAATTTAATAAAAGTTCCAAATAGAATTAATATGTGAGGATTTTGTTAATGAATTTTTATGGAACATAATAATGTTTCAAAGAAGGTACATGTTTGGATTGATTTGATTCCATTTAATTGATTTTATTTTTAATGGTAAAATGTGTTGGAAATATTTTTGAAATTATGAATAAGTTGAGTTGTGTCTATCCTAGATTGCATTTGTTTCCAGTCGGTCAATATGTGTTAGTGTATGAAGTGGTGATTCCTAGAGAATTGTTATGGATCAATCAAGTGGAATTGGTTTTAATTCATGTAAAATTAACCTCGACAAATCTGGGGATTGTTTGAAGTGATCATAAATGGTTAAAAAATGTATTGAATGAGTTTTCACATTGCTAAAACATGTTAAATTGAACGATAGCCATGAAAAAAAATTATTAATGGTTTTGGAATTTTGAGAAAGGTTGGGTGTTTTAGTGTTTTTGGAGAATAGTTTTTGGACATTTATGTCCACACTTCTATATTTTTCTATGTAGTTTGAAGGTGTCCTAATATTAACATCATGGGCCGACCCAGAAACTACCTAAGACACTCAATAAAGGGAACTTGTGGGACCTGGAGGTCAACCATGGTAAGAGGAGAATCCCTAGTCATACCTGTGGGAAACATGAGTCATAGTTTCCATAAGGTGCTAGGAGGACCCATATGTAAGGTCTATAGAGTGAATACACCGTTAGGAACACATAGAATGAGCCAAAATCCAATATTACCAATGCTCAGGGGTGGGTGTGTGATGCTGCAATAGATTTTTAACCCCATATAAGACTCAACCAAACAATGGTCATTCTTCAGATTATAAAAAGGATGAATGCCACATTTGGAAAATAATGTGAGATGACCAATGCATAGATACTATAACCAAGTAATTAAAATGATATTAATAACCATATCCCCTCAATCAAATAGATCTAATCCATCCAATTAAATATTTTCATGCAGGAATTTAAATATGATCATAACACAATAGGAAATTGAACGTTTTTCAATAGGGGAAACTGTTATCAGATCCCGTTGTAAAATGTCATTGTTGAAGGGGTCCCGTCGCAATTTTCCCATTGCTTAAAATGGTGGGGAAAATATATTGTTTTGTGACAGTCCATATCAAATAAAAATATTTTACATTGGAATCCATCATGCTATAAATAGTTTATCCGGATTAAAAAAACATCTCGTAATGGGACATTGTAAAAAACAGAAAATTAATAATTATAACATTAATGTTAAAAATATAAAAAATAATAAAATAATAAAATAATAAAATCATAATAAAATAATAATAAATTAAAAATAGAAAAATAATAGAATAAAAAATAATGAATGAAATAATCATAATAATTCAATGATAATAATAATTACTATACCAAAATATAAATTACTAAAAAAATTAATAAAAATATATTTGAAAGAACAAAATTTTATATAACACATTATTTGTAACCATATAAAAAAATAATAATAAAAAAGTAACAAATAATATAATATAATAAAAAAACTATTAAATAAATAATATAATATAATAATAATAATAAATATTATAATATAATAAAAAATTAAAATAATAATAAACCACAATATTCGCAACAATATAAAAAATGCACTATATAGAAATACAAATATATGGATTAGTAGAAATATTAAAAAATGGTTTTACATTCAACTGTTTATCATAAAAATGTAAATAATTCACTCTGGGGGGAGGATCATATAGAGGAGTTGGAGGAGTTGGAGGAGGTAAATCAATACCTAAATCCAGAGTCTGACGCCACACGTACTCCATCATCTACTCACGCGACTGTTTCTGTCATCAACACATCTCTTCCTAGTAATGTTGTCGACATAACACATACTTCTCCATACACATACTCTCTATAAGATCATCCTCTGTCTACATCATCTCTTGATATAGTGATATCGATGATGATAACTCTCTATGAGATCCTATCGAGTTGCATGACAACACCGCATTAGTAATATAATAACTCCCAGGTGTCAGTCGAGAGCCGATACCCACAACACAACCTTTCTCAAAGGCATACTGGGTTTCCTGCATCTTTGTTGCCTCATAAAATCATACATTATTGATTTAATACCCATTCTAGACCTAAAAATAATTCTATTCCAATTACATCGAGGCTAAATATGAATCCATCAACAAAAATTTAAAATTAAAATAGTTAAATTATTATTTTTAGTTAATTCTTAAACTGAAATAGAAATTATGCTGACCTCAATCTGACACTGGAAATCACCTATAATCTCTCTGGTGATAGGATCACTTCACACCCTCCTATAAATATCATACTCTATAATATATGTTTTTTCGACTACCAATATGAATATAAAATACACCGTTTACATTTAAAATTATATAAAATATTTAAAAAAATTTACTTACCACATGTTAACTATGTAGAATGAATGTATTACTACTAGCTCTATGTGTTATATCATGTCTCCTCAGGTTCAATCAACCTATTGACGATCTCCAATAAAAGGAACACTCATAAAGTGTGAAAATAATCAATCCCAAACATGAGATGAAACGTAATCAGGTCAGTGGGAACAATAATACTGATCAAACACTTTGACTCCTACTTCCCCATTGTTTTCCTCTTCAAATTATGTAAAAACTGACATCAAATATCATGCATACAGCCCTCCCATGCCTCCCAGATAGTGTCACACATGTTAACATCAATGGTAATATAATCCCATGTAACACATGCTTTAGAAAAATAGAGTTACAATATATAAATCCTCTATCGGGCATCTATATGTGAAAATATATCAAAAAAGATATAAAATAAATGAAAAATTACTATATAAATAAATTAATGATCATTAGTGAAAACTATCTAAAATACACAAGTAATCATATCTCTGCATGCATCGATTGAAGCCGAGACGTGGATGTCCCTTGAGGATAGTGTCAGGAATCTCAAATATCGCAAGACCGTGACCCCTTAGAATCATTTCGGAACCACTGGTTATCTAATGGTAAAAATACCAAAAATCATTCTCCTCACTATGTTGATTATCCCCCTCCAACTCCTGAAATAAATTATAGTATATATGAAACATTAAATGATTGTTATAGCAAAAAATTAATGAATTTTGTTAGTAAATAGTTTAAAACCACTATTATATATATATATATAATATTATATGATTATAACCAGTATTTAGCTATTTAAATCTTTATCTCCATTCTTATGTTCATATATAAAGTTGTCAATAACATCATATTCTTCCACATTATCATCAATTTTTATAAGAGTTTCAGTTTAATGATCTCATGTCATTAAAAATCCATTTTTTAAATCAATAACTTCATCACCACCATTGACCCTTAAGTGTGGGGTTTCATAATACATATTCATGTCTCTTCATGGAAAATATGGATTTGGAGTTGTCTATTGAAAATTTAAATTCATTATATTTTAGGAGAACCTCATTTATGTTGTATAATATAATTTTCATGATATTTAATTTTTATTATGCTCCAGAAATCACAGAGCACTCTTAAAAGAGGAAAATAATTTTTTAAAAAATTTGATCAGCCTGATGGGATAATAAAAATGGTTATTTAAAACAATAAGTATTTTATATTTAATATTTATGATTCCATGGCAGAGATTAACACACAAGCATTTATCAGTATCGAACTACTGACATTTAAACAACATTATGTAATTCTATCTCAGATGACACAGTTCAATTATTTATTCTATCATGTCGTAAAAGTAATCATTAATTTCTATATGATGATATCCTTTCAATAAAACACCATTATTAATTGTTTTTTGATTCACCATATGCACATATATGAAATAAAAAACCATTCACAACATCTGAATTATAATATTTAACCACATTTATGGTGATTTACTTAATACAAAAAATAAATTATAAATTCTATCACCATGTTGACATAACAATTTTTTAAAAAAATTATCAATATAACAAGTAATAAATTGATTTTATGAGTTAAAAAATAAATAATTTATGATACTAGTTTTTGAAACCGGTAGGAAATATAATTATGATGATTTTCATCAAGGGTATCATCTATAATTTGTTGAATTTTTTATTAATATGATTATAATATAATCTAAAAACAATATAATATTAATTTACTGTAACATTGTTTATAAAATAAGTGATAAGATCACTATAATACAAATGTTTTCAATTTTTCATAGTTGAGATTAACATATATATGATCTCTGTGATGTTTATCATCAGAAATGAATTATTCATAAACTCCACTAAATCGTGGTCTATGATGATTAAAAAATTATAATTTATTATTAATTTCGTCATCAACATTTCCCTTGTTATGACCCTTGTTGTTATGTTTTGGGGGATATTCAGATTGAAAACAATGAGAGAAGAAAAAATAAAATTCCTCTTGTAAAATATCATCTGTAAATGATCCTTCAACCAATGGATTGTTTTGAAATTTTTTCTTACATTCCTTTACGCATCCCTCAATTTGGTACATCCATCAAAACTATACTAAACCTACACATGTTTCTTTATTTAGAAAATTTAAAATCAAATGTTCTATTGGGTCATGGAAAGATGGTTGGAATATTTTTTTCCAATTTACATAATATTAAAACAACATATTCTTGTAGTCAACATAGTGCATCATAGTCCACTATTACAGAATAAATATATCCTAAAAAATATGATTTTTCTATTATCACATCCCATATCATAGAATTCAATAGTCATCTTAATCTAATAGGTATAATTCATCCCATTATAACACGACAATAATTAATTTTTAATCCGATAATATGACCATGTCTGATTCATCTGGCCAAATTGGAATCATAACCATATATAAGTATCATATCTAAAATCAATTGAAAAAATATTAATCAATTTTCTTTGAATATTGTATGAGTTTAATTTGTCTTAATTAACTTCTGGGATATGACATTTTCAAAGAGTTCATGTTCAAGTTGCCTGTAAATTTAGGAAATATCAAATCATGCCTTTAAATTTTCTTTATTATTACCATGTGTATCCAAAACTATATAAAATATATTATCAAAATAATTCTTTTCAATATGTATGACATCCAATATGTGAAGGACCAACAAATCATACCAATATAGAAGATCCCAAAAAATGATACGTTTTATCCAATTGTGTTCTTTCCTAAAACTGTCAATTTTTTGTTGGTTTATAGTTGTTCCAAATGTAATGGGAGTTAATGAAGAGTAAAATAATTTTAACACCATACATGAGAACATTTTTGGAGGTCCATATACTTCAATTATACATTTTTCAAAAGGATATACATTCCTTAGTAAATGATGATCTGTTGGAAGAAATCTACGATGACAGTAGAAAAAAGTAGGATTTCTTACATTGATGCACATAATGGAATTTTTTACACACATTCAATATTGAAAATTTTTTGGACCATGCGTACTGTTGATAGATAAGAAGCCATACACTAGGAATTCACTCACTATACACATCAATACAACATATAGTAGGAAATTTTGTTACACTGAAACATCATATGTACCATAACCATTACTCCACAATAAATTTAACTCATCAATCAATGGATTCAATAAATATCCATATTTTTTTTTGGATTTTATTGAATAAATAATATTAAAAATATGTATAAGTAATAATAAATATCCATGGCAGTAGATTTTACGACGTTATAATGAAATATCACTAAGATAATTTACTCCCGTAAGTTCCAAATGGACAGAAATCATTAGTAGAATGACCCAATCACATGTTTTGGGCTTCTAAAGAAAAATATAGATGTACTTAGTCAAAATGTTTTAATAAATCTCCATTATTGGGATGATGTAAGATATTACTTGTTAAAATATTTGTTTTCTTCCATGACATCAATGACAATATGTTCTGATACATAAATAACCACTATAAAAAGGGTGTAAGTGATAAATACATAAACTTTTTTACTTAAATCAGTATAGATTTATCTAGTTGAGATTCCCTATGTCTCAATTATACATATGTTGTAACACTATCATGGGACACATTTTCACGATAATATAAGATGCAATCATTTTAACATGCATGAGTATTCTGATAACCATTTTTAGGATTACGAACAATCCTCTTACTCTGATAGAAAGTTATAACCAAAAAATTTCCATTAGGTAATAATTCTTTAACCAAATATAATTTTTTATTAAAATCACTTTTTGACATTCCATTATCGGATTTTATAGAAATAAATTTTTCAACCGCTTCAAATTTTTTTTATCTTTAAACTATAATATATCATCTGTAGTGGACCTCAACAACTCATAATATTGGGATGGTTCTAAACCAAGATTTAAATCAACATAATCCAGCAATTTAGTCTACTGAAAAGGCGTACATACCACATAATATAATCAATTTTGAAATATTAATGGATCTAGAAGAAAATTATTAGTATCTCCTCGGCAACTGCGTTCACCATGTGGATACCAAAAAGCATAACTTTTTTTAGAACCAAAATGAAATAGATAACCCCAAACCTTTTCATATGTGAAAATGTCCTCATATCACATATCTTATTTGGACACTTAAATTCTCCTTCTAAAAGATATCTTGTTTTGTAGATGAATATTGTAAGAATGTTTTAACAATCTCAATAAATATAGGATTTATAGCAGAATTTGTTTTATTCGTTAGATTATTTATCCAAGCGTGAACATCTAATAATGCCTTCTATCGAGTTCTACATTAAATATTTCCACAAAAGTATAAAATAATTAATTTTTTTTGATTAATTTGATATAATTAAACATGAACCAAAAATGGGCAATAAATTAAAAATTATAATTTACATTTAAATATTTTAAATTTTATATATTTACTATTTTATTATTACTAATTACCACTAATATTAACATAATGTTTTTATAAATTAATAGAAAAACATAATAAATTACTTTAAATTAATAAAATATGCAATTAATTACTAAAAAGGTGTTAATCATATAATTAATAATCTTCAAGATATGGGAATTGACTAATTTATGTCAACCACATATGTATAATTTTTTTTATTTCTCATGTCCTAAAAATGGTTGACCTATTTAATTTTATCATTTCTAGTAATTAATAAATAATTTATTTACTTCATAGAGATTTATAGTAAATTACGTCAAATTTATACTAATCTAAATGAATTTATAATAATTTATACAAATTACCATTAATTATTACTGAATACCACTAATAAGTTCTAATTTTTATTCTTTTAAAATAATTAATATTAATTAACATTAATGATTACCAATATATACTAATTAATAGTAATTGTTACAAATTATTAATATTTTTTTATTAATTTATTACAATATTTTAATTAAATTACACAAATTATGAATAATTTCTACTAATTATTATTAATTACAACTATTTATTATTAATTACTACTAATTAAAACAATTTATTACAAATTATGACAAACTATTTCTAATTACCCTTTATTATCTTGAATTTTTATTTTTTTAATATCAGAGTTTTTAACTAATTACCACTAATTTCCTATATTTTTATATATTTATCAGTAATTTTTACTAATTGCCTCCAATTAATATTAGTTGATGCTATTTTTTACTAATTTCCATTAATTTTTACAAACATCTACCAATTTGTACTAATTACCATTGGCCTTTTGTAATTACATATTGTTACTACTAATTATCTCTAATTGGCCCTTATTAATAAAATTTATTATTAACTCATAAAAATTTCTCACTGATTATTTCAAATTTTTTAAATGTATTTATTTATCTCTAATTTTTACTAATTTCTACTAATTAATATTAATTATTGATATATTTTTACTAGTTATCTCTCATTATTACTAATTAACGCTAATTGTTTCTAATTACCGATAATATTTACTAATTATAGCTAATTTTAACTAATTACATCTAATTTTTACTAATTACCACTAATTTTAACTAATTACAACTAAATATCACTTATTAATACTAATTAGTATTAATTTATGACAATGTTTTTTTAATTACCGAAAATTATATATAATTGTTTTCATTTATCGCTAATTTTAACAAATTACCACTTATTTTTTCTAATAATCGCTAATTATAGCTAATTATTGCTAACAACCACTCATTACCTCTAATGACCACTAATTACTTTTAGTTGAAGCTAATTATAATAAATTACTACTATTTATAGCTAATTACCGCTAAGTATAGCTAATTATTGCTAATTATAGCTGATTATGGTTATTTGTTACAGATTATTACAAAGTAATAGTAAAATTTAGTAACTATTACTATTACTATTACTAACACTAATTATTACTAATTATTACTAATTATTGATTTTTTTACTATTTATTACTACTTATTACTAATTATTACTAATTAACACTTTTTTACTATGTTTTAACTATTTATCACTATTTTTTACGATTTAGTACTAATTGTAACAATTTATTAATATTTATTACTATTTATTACTGTTTATTTCTAATTATTACTGATTACTACTAATTATTACTATTTATTACTATTTAGAACTATTTATTAATATTTATTACTAGTTGTTACTAATTATTACTAATTATTACAAATTGATATTAATTATTACTATTTACTTCTTTTAATTAATATTTATTACTATTTATTACTTATTATTATTATTTATTTCTCTTTATTACTATTGATTACTATTTATTTCTGTTTATTACAAATTATTACGAATTATCACTAATTATTAGTAATTATTAGTAATTATTACCGATCCTCGCTATTTATTTCTAGTTACTACTAATTACCAATTTTTATTACTATTTATTACTATTTATTACAAATTATTCCTAATTATAACTAATTATTCTTTACTATTACTAACTACTGCAATTTATTACTAATTACCACTATTTATGACAAATTATAACTATTTATCAGTAATTAATGCTATTTATAACTAATTACCTCTAATTAGGACTAATTTTAACTAATTAACACTAATTATAACTTATTAGCACTAATCATAACTAATTAGTGATAATTATGACTAATTATGACTAATTATCTTGAATTATCCCTATTTATCACTAATTATCCCTAATTCCTTCAATTTGTTACTAATTATCGCTATTTATTACTAATTACTGCTATTTATTACTAATTATTAATATTTTTTACTCTTTATTACTAATTATTACAAATAATTATTATTTATTTCTATTTATTTCTACCTATTACTATTTATTTCAAATTATTACTAATTACTTCTAATTACTGCTATTTATTCCTATTTATTACTATATAAACTACATATTACAATTTATTACAATTTATATCTAATTATTATTAACTAGCGGTAATTACTGCATATTATTACAATTTAGTGCTATTTGTTACAACTAATTAATAATTATTTCTAATTAATACTAAATTATACTAACTAATACAGTTTACTACTAATTAATAATAATTAATACTAACACACATAATTATTATTAATTACTTATAATTGAACCATATTATTAAAAATTAATACGTTTTACTTTTATATAAAAACATTAAATCAAAATGAAACAACAGATTTGTACAAATAAATAATGGAAAATTAAACTATGTAATTCTAATTTAAGTTAATTATCGCTAATTAATAATAATTATTACAAATGAAAATTAAAATGAAATAACTAAAAAATAAAAGATAAAAATTAAAACCATAAAAATGAATGTTGTGTTGGATGTCAGTCCTGAAAATTGGTCCAGTGTAAAATTTAATGGTTTAAAAAATAGAGAGAGAAATTTGACAGTATAGAAAGAGAGAGGATTTGAAAGAATTTTGAATTTGGAATAATCAGATGGGGGTATATGTATGATCGATCATTTGCGGT
Organism: Viscum album; assembly: GCA_963277665.1. NCBI lineage: Eukaryota > Viridiplantae > Streptophyta > Magnoliopsida > Santalales > Viscaceae > Viscum > Viscum album. Next base: position 2,012,044,386 of record OY728145.1, on the reverse strand, counting down.
TAGGGTATTTATGATAATATTCTTGTCACCAATAGTAATATTTTCAATGAGACACATCACAAACAGATTGGTGTTTACTAGTTTAGGAAGAAGTAAAAAAATAGTATTTACGATGGTTCTCATCGCAAATATTATCCTACCAACACGTTATTTTTAATAGGACATCGCAAATATTATTTTTTTGCAATGGGACCTATCATAAATAGTTCACTTGTTATTAATTGAGGTGGTGGAAAAATATATTATTTACGATGGAACCCGTCGAAAATAATATCATGGGAAAAAATAATTTGTGATGGCTCATGGAAAATAAGATTCCGCCACCATGTTATTTGTTATGGGGATCCTCCCTCATTGCAAAAAAACAAAAAATAAGGAATACTATTTGTGACAGGGTTTAGTCTCGGATGGAAATATTAGTCTTGCAATGACGCATGCATGGTGCACGAATGGTATTTATGATAGACCATCACAAATAACTCTTTATATATAATATTTTCCATGGTTCATAACTCATGTCATAAATAGTCCCTTTTGATTGACTATTAGTAATGGGCCCTAGTCCCGTTGCAATTAACCCGTCGCAAAAAATCATTTTTTATCGTGAGTATAACGTATTTTCAAAAATGGAGTTCAACTTCTACCTTTGTCCACCTGAGAGTCGTCCCTACGAGGTCGATAAAACACATTGGACATCATGTGTGATCAAGCCTGAACAGTGATAATGATTATGATTTATTGATTAGAGCAAGGCATGATATATCATCTTACATGCCTTGAATAAACGAGGCCATCACCAGAACCAGTGTTGATGTCATGAATCCATAACATGAATCCCATCATAAAAACTAGTGTTTGTTTCGATAATGTGAAACACTTCATGAATCTATTACTTGATGATGTTTTGATAATGTGAACAAGTGAAGACATCCATTGAAGCCATAATTTGAATATTTACAACAACATGATGATTTCAACTATTACATGAGTTATTGTATAGATTATTATTATTTTTAGATGATCTCGACTGAGGAATCATATGCACAATAGAGTGATCATGCAGAGAAGTAGTCATCAAATGGATTGTGTCATCATTGCTACTGTTAATTGTGATACCAAGAATATCATCATTAATAAGACCCCGAGAACATCAATAATTTGATGAGGACCTTGAAACACATTATTCATCTGAGAAATCAAGGAAAGCTTAAATGTTTTGTTTTCGATCAACTGAATAACCTCCCATAAAAAAGATTACACACATTTTTCATTCGTAAGGAGGAGTAGAAGTCCATGAGATCCTCTCACATAAAGGGAGTCTATGAGTTGATATGGTCTCACAAAGTGTTTAAGAAACCCGATGGCACACCTGTTTTCTAAAAAATTAGAATCTCATGGTAAATCTATATTTTATTAAAAGTGTGAGAAAAAAATATATTGGAATCAAAAAATATATTTCAAATATTTTATAGGAACAAGTTACCACAGACACCACCATTGTTATGTGAATGAAGGGATATGGAACCATGTATAGTTATCTTTTCTAGTGATGCACATAAAAGACACAGATATATGATACTTCTATTCTCATGATATCACATTATAGGGAAGCTGTGGACAACATCATTGATCTTGGAATACACCAATTTTATTTTGCAAAGAAGGCTTGGAATTAAATGTTTACATCATGTGATGGAAAGATGAGAAATTTCAAGACTCACATTTCTTATTTGAAGGCAGTTTTCATATGACAAAAACTTTTATCAATCAAGTACATTCCATGATACAAAGGAATAAAGATAGAAGGATACAATTCCATGAAATACATACGTCCCATGAAACTCATGAGTGAATTCATTTTAGTATGATAGTATCAGTACTAGAAATACAGGTATTTGCAACGGGTCATTTGGGACGACATCCCGTCGTAAATGGCCTTTTGCGACGGGGCCCCATCTCAAATGACCGATTGCGGAAAACGGCATCGCAAATAGATTTATGGTTTTTTAAACTATATATTACTATTTATTACAATTTGTATCTAATTATTATTAACTAGTAGTAATTACTGCATATTATTACACCTTAGTGCTATTCGTTACAACTAATTAATAATTATTTCTAATTAATACTAAATAATACAAATTTATACTAACTGAAACAGTTTACGACTAATTAATAATAATTAATACTAACACGCGTAATTATTATTAATTACATATAATTAAACCATATTATTAAAAATTAATACCTTTTACTTTTATATAAAAGAATTATATCAAAATGAAACAACATATTTTTACAAATAAATAATGGAAAATAAAACTATCTAACTCTAATTTATGTTAATTATCTCTAATTAATAATAATTATTACTAATGTATATTAAAATGAATTGACATAAAAATAAAAGATAAAAATTAAAAACATAAAATTGAATGTTGTGTTGGATGTGAGTCCTGAAAATTGGTCCAGTGTAAAATTTAATGGTTTAAAAAATAGAGAGATAAATTTGAGAGTATAGAAAGAGAGATGATTTGATTGAATTTTGAATTTGGAAAAATCAGATGGGGTTATATGTATGATCGATCATTTGCATTTGGGGTATTTATGACAAGATTCTTATCACAAATAGTAATATTTTCAACGAGACACATCACAAACAAAATGGTGTTTACTAGTATAGGATGAAGTAAAAAAATAGTATTTATGATGGTTCTCATCGCAAATATTATCCTGTGGACACATTATTTTCAATAGGACATCGCAAATATTATAATTTTTTCAATGGGACCTATCATAAATAGTTCACTTATTATTAATTGAGGCGGTGGAAAAATATATGATTTACGATGGAACCCGTTGAAAATAATATCATGGGAAAAAATAATTTGTGATGGCTCATGGAAAATAATATTCTGCCCCCATGTTATTTGTGATGGGGATCCTCCCTCATTGCAAAAAACAGAAAATAAGGAAGAGTATTTGTGATAGTGGTTAGTCTCAGATGGAAATATTAGTCTTGCAATGATGCACGCACAGCGCACAAAGGGTATTTATTATAGACCATCACAAATAACTCTTTATATATAATATTTTCCATGGTTCATAACTCATGTCAAAAATAGTCTATTTTGATTGACTATTTGTAATGGGACCTAGTCCCGTTGCAATTAACCCATAGCAAAAAATCTTTTTTTATCGTGTGTATAATGCATTTCCAAAAATGGAGCTCAACTTATACCTTTTTCCACCTAAGAGTTATCCCTACGAGGTCGATAAAACACACTGGACATCATGTGTGATCAAGCCTGAACAGTGAGAATGATTTTGGTTTATTGATCCGAGCAAGGCATGATATATCATCTTACATGCCTTGAATAAATGAAGACATCACCCGAACTAGTGTTGATGTCATGAATCCATAACATGAATCCCATCATAAAAACTAGTGTTTTTTTTGATAATGAGAAACACTTCATGAATCCATCACTTGATGAAGTTTTGATAACGTGAATGAGTGAAGACATCCACTGAATCCATAATCTGAATATTTACAAAAACATGATGATTTCAACTGTTACATGAGTTATTGTATAGATTATTATTATTTTTAGATGATCTCGACTGAGGAATCATATGAACAGTAGAGTAGTCATGAGGAGAATTAGTCATCAAATGGATTGTGTCATCATTGCTACTATTAATTGAGATACCAAGAATATCATCATTAATAAGTCCTCGAGAACATCAATAATTTGAAGAGGACCTCGAAACACAATAATCATCCGAGAAATCAAGGAATGCTTGAGAGTTTTTTTTTGATGAAATGAATAAACTCCCATAAAAAAGAGTACACACATTTTTCATTCGTATGGAGGAGAAGAAGTCTTTGAGATCCTCTAACATAAAGGGAATCTGTGAGCTGATATGGTCTCACGAAGTGTTTGAGAAACCTGATGGCACACCTATTTTCTAAAAAATTAGAATCTCACATAAATCCAGATTTTATTAAAAGTGTGAGACAACAATATGTTGTCATCAAAAAATATATTTCAAATATTTTATAGGAATAAGTAACCACAGACACCACCATTGTTATGTGAATGAAAGGATAAGGAACTATGTATAGTTATCTTTTCTAGTGATGCACATAAAAGACACAGATATATGATACTTCTATTATCATGATATCACATTATAGGGAAGCTATGGACAACATCATTGATCTTAGAATACACCAATTTTATTTAGCAATGAAGACTCGGAATGAAATGTTTACTTCATGTGATGGACTGTTGAGAAATTTCTAGCCTCACTTTTCTAATGCGAACGCAGTTTTCATATGACAGAAAATTTTATTGATCAATTACTTTCCATGATACAACAGAATAAAGATAGAAGGATAAAATTCCATGAAATACATACGTCCCATGAAACACATGCGTGAATTCATTCTAGTATGATACTATCAGTACTATAAATATAGGTATTTGTGACGGGATCCTGTCGTAAATGGCCTTTTGCAACGGGGCCCCATCTCAGATGACCCGTTTCAGAAAACGGCGTCGCAAATAGATTTCTGGTTTTTTAAGCTATATATTAATATTTATTACAATTTGTATCTAATTATTATTACCTAGTGGTAATTACTGCATATTATTACACTTTAGTGCTATTTTTTACAACTAATTAATAATTATTTCTAATTAATACTAAATAATACAAAATAATACAAATTTATACTAACTAATACAGTTTACTACTAATTAATAATAATTAATACTAACACACGTAATTATTATTAATTACTTATAATTAAAATATATTATTTAAAATTAATACCTTTTACTTATATATAAAAACATTAAATCAAAATGAAAGAACATATTTGTACAAATAAATAATGGAAAATAAAACTATCTAATTCTAATTTATGTTAATTATCACTAATTAATAATTATTATTACTAATGTAAATTAAAATGAATTAACATAAAAATAAAAGATAAAAATTAAAAACTTAAAATTGAATGTTGTGTTGGATGTGAGTCCTGAAAATTGGCCCACTGTAAAATTTAATGGTTTAAAGAATAGAGAGAGAAATTTGAGAGTATAGAAAGATAGATGATTTGAATGAATTTTGAATTTGGAAAAATCAGATTGGGTTATATGTATGATAGATCATTTGCGGTTTGGGTATTTATGAAAAGATTCTTATCACAAATAGTAATATTTTCAACAAGACACATCACAAATAGAATGGTGTTTACTAGTTTAGGATGAAGTAAAAAAATAGTATTTATAATGATTCTCATCGCAAATATTATCCTGCCGACACATTATTTTCAATAGGACATCGCAAATATTATTGTTTTTTGAAATGGTACCTATCATAAATTGTTCACTAATTATTATTTGAGGCGGTGGAAAAATATATTATTTACGATGGAACCCGTTGCAAATAATATCATAGGGAAAAATAATTTGTGATGGCTCATGGAAAATAATATTCCGCCACCTTGTTATTTGTGATGGGGATCCTCCCTCATTGCAAAAAATAGAAAGTAAGGAAGAGTATTTGTGACAGGGTTTAGTCTCGTATGGAAATATTAGTCTTGCAATGACGCACGCATGGCGCACAAATGGTGTTTATTATAGACCATCACAAATAAATCTTTATATATAATATTTTCCATGGTTCATAATTCATGTCACATATAGTCTCTTTTGATTTTCTATTTATAATGGGCCCTAGTCCCATTGCAATTAACCCGTCGCAAAAAATCTTTTTTTATCGTGTGTATACCGCATTTCGAAAAATGGAGCTCAACTTCAACCTTTGTCCACCTGAGAGTTGTCCCTACGAGGTCGATAAAACACACTGGACATCATGTGTGATCAAGCCTGAACAGTGAGAATGATTCTGGTTTATTGATCCGAGCAAGGCATGATATATCATCTTGCATGCCTTGAATAAATGAAGACATCACCAGAACCAGTGTTGATGTCATGAATCCATAACATGAATCCCATCATAAAAACTAGTGTTTTTTTCGATAATGTGAAACACTTCATGAATCCATCACTTGATGAAGTTTTGATAATGTGAATGAGTGAAGACATCCACTGAAGCCATAATCTGAATATTTATAACAACATGATGATTTCAATTGTTACATGAGTTATTGTATAGATTATTATTATTTTTAGATGATCTCGACTGAGGAATCATATGAACAGTAGAGTAGTCATGCGGAGAAGTTTTCATCAAATGGATTGTGTCATCATTGATACTGTTAATTGAGATACCAAGAATATCATCATTAATAAGTCCCCGAGAACATCAATAATTTGAAGGGGACCTCGAAACACAATAATCATCCGATAAATCAAAGAAAGATTGAGAGTTTTGTATTCTATGAACTGAATAACCTCCCATAAAAAAGGGTACACACATTTTTCATTCGTATGGAGGAGAAGAAGTCCATGAGATCCTCTAACATAAAGGGAATCTGTGAGCTGATATGGTCTCACGAAGTGTTTAAGAAACCCGATGGCACACGTATTGTCTAAAAAATTAGAATCTCACATAAATCAAGATTTTAATAAAAGTGTGAGACAACAATATGTTGGCATCAAAAAATATATTTCAAATATTTATATGAATAAGTAACCACAGACACCACCATGTTTATGTGACTAAAGGGATACAGAACCATGTATAGTTATCTTTTCTAGTGATGCACATAAAAGACACAGATATATGATACTTCTATTCTCATGATATCACATTATAGGGAAGCTATGGACAATAAAATTTATCTTGGAATACACCAATTTTATTTAGCAAAGAAGACTCGGAATGAAATGTTTACATCATGTGATGGATTGATGAGAAATTTCTAACCTCATTTTTCTTATGCGAATGCAGTTTTCATATGACAGAAAATTTTATTGATCAATTACTTTCCATGATACAACAGAATAAAGATAGAAGGATAAAATTCAATGAAATACATATGTCCCATGAAACACATGCGTGAATTCATTCTAGTATGATACTATATCCATATATAATGACATGAGATCTCTAATTCATGTAGCAGTGCTTAGATAATTCAAGATGAAAGATTTAGATGAATGCGTGAATAAACCTTATGGAATATAAATAAAATTCAATAAATTCATTGAACCAATTTCACATATTATAGAGTATTTGGGAGTTCATCATAATGAAGCATATCCTGATCATTTTTTTCACGGAGGTAACCTATCAGACACCGGTGAATATAATTAATTATGAAACCCCAAAAAATTAACCAGTTTCTATTAAATATACTCAAATAATACCCAATCAACTGTTATCCCGCATTCTTGTAGAGTAAGATCAATAGATGTTCCTATAGTGAATCAAATATTGAGGAAGGTAAGAAGTCTCTCGTGAGGATTTAGCAGTAGAAGTATCCACTACATGTTTTGGGGATATTCAGTGTGGATTTATGTAACACTGTGGGATGTAATATAAAGACCAACCTTTTTGTTTAAAAGATATAAAATCTGACTCTTTATCAACCATTTAAATTCATTATATTATTAGAGTGGATAAACTGTGTTGGGGAGAATAACCAACGTAGCAAGGAGAAGATGTTCATACCAAACTTTATAAATATCATTTTTTGTTCCCTATATTAATATTTCTAAATATAATTGAGTGTATGAGATATCAGTTAGTATATTGAGAACCATAAAAATTATATAATGTTTAACTCAGAAGAAATAATTATTCAAATGTAAACCACAGAATCACCCCTCATAGTTGTCACTCTGTCCAAGGGAATTACAATTGGTATTCGAGGATAGGTCACCTATAATGTTGTAAAGGAGAGTTCATGAAGGGTTTATTTTATAAAATGGGTGAGTCGCTATAGATGTAGATAAATTACTTTACTCATCCTAATAATAATCAAAAAAACTATTCCAAGACTCAAGAAATATGAAGAATAGACAATAGAAATATTGATGTAGAATCTTATAGTAATAATAGAGATATCTCTATGTGAAGATAATAAAAATGGTATATGTTTTAGTGATTAATTTAATTGTTAATATGATCATGAATCCTACTCAATAAATGATGATTATGGATCACTTAGTGTTATACACGTTTAATATAGTGAATATATGAAGGAATAAACAATTACACATTTCAATGAAAGATAAGTTGAAACATTTAAAAAATCAGAAGGATGTGTTTATAGGAAATAGTTCATTGAGATTGTATCTGTAGAAGCTGTTAATGCCTTATAAAAATTTCACAAATTTACTATTGTTTTAAATTTTTATCAAATGGATTATTGAGATAACATAAAAAATTATATTAAAAATTTATTTCATGAATCATGAAGCTTGAATTACAAAACAATGATGAAGCTAAAGGATGATTGGGAAGCCATACCAAGATCCGTTGATGATGAGAAGAACCCCCCCAACATAAAGTGTTAAGAGATGGAATTGAAACTAAAAAATATACAATAACTAAAAGTATGATCATCCAAAATAATTAAAATAATAGATGATACCACTATCATTTTTACTGACGATAATGATTCTAAAAATTACATGATATCACATTCCAATAAAATAAGATCATTATCAATGATGGTACCCCATATCCATGAAATTGTTCTATTTACTAATTGTATTTGGAGTGATGGTAGAAATTTTAAAATAGACTCTAGGAAGTTATTGATGGTGCTAAATGCTGTTATATACACCCAATATTTGTAGAATATGAAAATCCAAATGAATATCCATTCCCCTACTATCATCCCAAATAGTATCGATGTTACTCCAAATTAGTATGGTTTACAATCCATGAAAACTAAATAGATTATATCATAAAATAAAAGAATAATGTTTATTGGCTATTGTAGGTGTTTCTAGAATTTTGGGAAAAAAAATCAAAAATTTGGAATAACAAGAAAACTTAGGAAAATAATAGAATGAAAATATTTAGTTGGATAAATATGATGAAAAAATAAAACCTGAATCATTGAAGTATAATTCATAGAAAATTAATCAAAATAAAAAGAGTAGATTTGAATGTTTTATGGATTTATATGAATTTTCAACTATAAGTGGTCACTTTTATTATGAGTTCTGGTATATACCTATCATACATAATTTTTATGATTATGTGAATAGATGAAAATGACAAATGGAAATGAATGTATGAAAAGATGGTGACAAATAATTCTTAAGATGTGAACAAAACGAGAATACTATAAACCAATTTTCATAAAGAAGAAAAATGAGAGATCTTATCATATATCAAATGGAGAAATAAATGTGTCAAAAAAATAACTACCCTTAAGAAAAAGAATACTTATTATGAAGAAGAACGAAAACAAAAAGTGTCTTGACAGATTATATATCAAGGTGGGATATCTAGATTCAGTGGTTTCTATAAATTCTATGAATCATATTGACATATAGACAACTCTTGTTGTTTTAAAATTCCATTTTCATAATACAATCATAAACTAAGGGGTAGTCATGGAGAAATAATGCAACCAAATTCTCATATAAAGAACACTATCACTAAAAATTCATCCAAGATTACAAAACAAAAGAGATATGAATGTTGAAAAAAGATGGTGGAAGATGTTAACAAAAGGGTAACAAAGCTATGAAATTCATTGTAATGCTACCAATAGATAATACCTATGATGATAAATTGAAGTGACTGTAATATAGAAATAGTATTGATTAATTTGAAAATTATTATAAAAAATATAATGTTAATAAAGAGTGTCTAATTTTCTGGACAAAACAATTGAAATTAGATGAACAACTAGAGGATAATTAATGGAATGATTAAGATTATAGAAAGAAATTATCTATAATAATTGAAGTGGAAAATTCTATTTCTCATAACAATTTTGACTTCTGTGTAAGGTGTTCTAAATCGAGGAATTCTCCACACAAGTGTATTGAGATTATCTCTAATAAGTTTGAGTTTTTTAAAATTAAAATGAATGCACCATAGACCTCATGTACTGAACTGAAAAAAATTGAAATGGATACATCACATAAGGTAAAACTAATATTCAGAGAAAATACTAGGATATGTTCAAAGACATATCTCAACATAAACATTACTCTTGATGAAAAATAGTTTCCATAATTATTCCCTTTTATATATAATTTTTTTTTTCAGGTTCATGGAATTGAAGGAGTTGGATTCATTAGTTGAGGGGGATCATTGATGATATGAATCTATTAAATTTTCTCTACATTGGGAATGTGAATATTATAATAAAATTTATAAAATTTGATGTTATGTTATTCCAATCACACATTCATCCCTTGTTCTTAATTGTACTAATCATATCAATTGAGGGGGAGTAATTAATTGATGTGAGGATAAGATAAGTGGGGATCTATATAATTTTAATTGAAAATTTTAAGGTTTTTGTTTATGTATTTGAATTTTTATTATTTCATTGATGAATCTAATTTTATACAATCCCTTTAATGAAAATATGATAATTTATAAGAATGATTTATATTTAAGGTATTTATGGATTGCCGAGACACCATTGTTTGTATCTCTGTTGTTTTCTTAACCGATTTTTCCCATGTTGACTTATAGTTGGTTAAATAATGGAATGTTTCTATGATATCCATGTGATATCACTTATAATGGATATTAAAATTTTCCTACAAGGAATATGATCATGATTTTTAAAAGTTGGTATGTTGAGAAGATACCATTTAAAATTTTCAAATTTATTTTCAATAAGGGGATAATGTTATCACCATGTATTGACTGATGATCTGTGTAAATATTGAAAAAAATACAAAGAGGGATATTTATAATACTAGATGATTTTTTTCAATCATTCAATATGTGTTGGGGGATGAATTGGATATTCTTGAAATTTTATTATGTAAAAAATTAACACCATTAGATTCCATACTTGTACAATTCTACATGGTAAATATGATTATATTTTTGTGAGATATTAAAAGACTAAAAAAATTTATGAATTATTTTCTACATTACTACAACATGAGGAAGTTAAATATTTCCATTAAATAATAATTTATTAATGGTTGAGTAATTTTGAGAATGGTTTTGGTATTTAGAGTTTGAGGAGATAGATTTGTGGAATTCGATTTATAAACATAGATATTTTCTATGTATTTTTTATGTGGACTCATATTTAATGTATAGTATAACCCACAAAACTACATAGGACAGTCATCCAAGGATCATTTGAGACCTAGAGGTGAACCACACCTAGAAAAGAAGCTCTGGTTAATCCTGTGTGGGGCCTGAGGCATAGTTCCCTAAAGGTGTTGTGTGAGCTCAAGTGTATGTCCTATGGAGTGTACACGCCAACATGCTCATATAGCTTGGGAATGAATCCTATAGAGCTAAATCTCGATGGTGGGAGTGTGAATTTGGAATGGGTGTTGAACCCCATAGATGGATTGACAGAACAGTGGTCATGCTTTAGCTTATAGAGTAATGGGATTTCACATGTAGAAATAAATGTGGGATGACTGATGTGTGAATTTTGTTCCCAAATTATTAATGTGATGGAAATAAATGACACCAATTGATCAACTTGATCCGATATGCCTATTAAAATTTTTTACTTTTTAAATTCAAATTTAATTCCACACGTCACATTTTCAAAAAAGGTCCTCTTTTTCTACCGTCAACCATATAAGATTTGTCTTCAAGGTCTAGTGAAAACCCATCGACCACCACAAGTTTTCAACCTTGGATAGTGAGAAATAGATTTTTTAATCAAATTAATCATGTAATTCAATGTTTAATGTCATGCTTTGAATAAATGGTTCCTTTATAGGAACCAATGATGAAGTCGTCATAATAATCCCATTGTATGTACTAGTAGTTGTCACAAAAAATGAGCAGTAGTGAATGAATCCATCACATGGTGATCTTTCAACCAAGTGAACAAGTGATGAAAACCAATGAATACATTATAGAATGATTTATGACCACATGATGATCCCATTTTTTGCATAAATTATTGTTAGAGTTATTCAAATTTTAGATATGATGTCACTAAGGAATCACATGATCAATTGATTGATCTTGAAAAGAAATTTTCATCATAGATATAGAGTGATCATTTGAAAATGTATTATAGATTCCCAGAATGGTTCATTATAACTATATCCACAAATGAAAAGATAATTATTAATTGAATAAAATTCTCATATATCAAAATCAGGGCTACACATACTATAAAAAGTCTTCTAATGTAATCTCATCATCAAAAGTTCCTTAATACTTTTAAGAATTTCAATATCCTGAAATCTATTATAACTCTTGAATACCTTATATGTTAAATTCTTATTCATTAAATATTATTCATGATTTATTAACCATTCCTTTCCATCTTATTCGGAAATACTTCTTTCCTATAAACAAAATCCTAAATAATATCATAAGATTTCAATAATAGGAAAACATATGTTAAGAAATAATCTATACCCTTCATTGGTCATTGTCAGTTTCATCATCTTCAATAGGAATGGCATTAGGTATTGGTAATCAAATAATTGTATAATCCTAGTGATCCCATTACCGAATCTTCTTCGTAGGACATGTTTTTTCAAAATGACCATGGACACCAAATTTAAAACATTCAATTGATCTTTCATAAAGAACTTATTTCCCTTTTATAGAGTCAACTAGATGCTTCCTTTTTCTATGGTAGGATCTTGCATTGTGAACATCATTTACACATCTATAGAATCATTATGTCACTTTGAAACATTTTCCTATGTGTTTCATAACAAATATTTGACACATAGGTTTTTTAACATACTTACCTTTATGATTATTACATAAACGTCCGTATGGATTTCTTTATCGCATATATTATGCCTTAAAAAACTAAGGTTCAAGTGGTTTATCATGACTCCAGATAGTTTTTTGAGAATAACCACAAGAGTTCTAATTGTAGCTCCCATATCATTCAGGTGCTCATTCAGAATGTCATCACAGTTTTCTTCACATCCCCTATTACTTTGGTCCCTGCTAGATTCAGCCATTTACTAAAACCAAAATGGTCAGTGTGATTATATCAGTAAAATCATCATAAAATATCTTATGAGGAGGGTAAATACTAAGATATAATTATTCATATTATCTTAAACACGTTTACATTATATATATAAAAAATCTCTTACACTTTCTAAAATCCTAATCATTATGGTAATGACACAAGTGCTTAAAGAATACCCTAACTTCTGAAGTTATCTGAACTGACCTCTGATACCAACTATAAGGACCTGAACTTATAAAACTACACAATCTTAAATTAAATGAATAATTCACATGGAGGATCTTGTCAGGTATATATTTTTAAAGAATTATAACATAACTATTACATCTGAAAGATTAAAAAGTAGACACATCTACTTAGTTTCCATTTTTTTCACAAAATAAAACTCTTGAACAAAAGAGTCATGTATAGTTCCACCATTTAGATAGCATGAAATTTCCTTTATCCCATCTTTGACCATATTCAAATTTATTTCATGTGAAAAACATTTCAAAAATGTGGGATAAGCATAAAAAGCATGGTAAGGGATACACAATTAAAGAAAACATTAGATCATCAATATATATGTAACATAAGCATTTTAACATATCCCATGAAATCATATGATTTTTGAAATACACATAGAAATAATAAAACATAATGGTATTTTTACGACGCTTTCGCCGTGGTGCGCACATCCGTCAGCGAAGGGCACGTGGCTATGGCCCCGCATTCCCGCTTTCCAAAGGCGGGCGGCATCTGTTACTTATTCAAGGACGTCTGCTCCTTGATGGAAACCGGGATGATGGGATGTTGGTTCCTCCTTCTGTGGATTCCTCCTCAGAACTCGTCACCTAGTTCGGGTCTCCCTCACAGATTTAATACATTGTTCGTGAAACTCTTCCCAGTGCCATGTTTCCATGGACACCGGTTCATTACAATGATTCTGTCAGGACATTCCAAAGGGTCCGGTCAAGGCAGCAACCTTCTACTGGGGGAGTAGTCATGTCGAGTCATCAGTAGCGTGTCTGTATGCTGGGGGAACCGGCGTGTCTGTCTTTTGTCCCTTGTCATGGGGTTTCTCGAGGGCGTGGAAGCCCAAGGCATCCCACATTGAGCATGGGGAATCATATTCCTTAGGCTTATATATGAGGTTTTCCTTAGCTTCCTATGTTTTACATAGGGTTTTCCACAGGTTTAACATCCAGTGGAGACGGTTATGCCAAGGGCGTTCCATCCGAGGTTTTCCTTAGTCTTATCATGTTTATCATGAGGTAGGTCACAAGTTTAACGTCCAGTAGAGACGGGTTGGCATGAATGTTGTGAAGAGGAGTGGAATGGCATGATCTCGCTGGGATATGATGGTCCGGGTGAGGATAAGGGTGGATGATAGATGGGTGGATGAAGCGGAGGGGAACTGAGATTGGATTATCTCAAGTGCGACAATGAGATTGGGCTTGATCCTCTAAAAGGCCTCCTATATATCCCTATGGTAGGGAATAAAAGTCCATGTAGCTCAGGATGGTGTCGGCGAGCCGATGTGAAGGTGGACATGGGCCCGATGGGTATCGTCAGCGAACCGACGTGAATGTGGTCGGAACAATCAGGTGATGGGTTTGAACCTCATCGTTCAGAATGGTGTGTCGGCGAACCGATGCGAATGAGGACCATGGTCTGGATGGTGTGGGGCTTACACACTAGGCCGCCCAGGTGCTGGTGACCCGACGAGAATAAGGTTGGAGTGACCAACAGGTGGTGGGCTTGAACCTCTGGGAGGATTCCTATGTACCATGCCTTGACATGGATCAAAGACCACGTAGTTCATATTGGACTCTGGAAGGCCTGCGTGAATGAGGAGGACCAGGGGGGTCCCAGTGGTGGTGGGATTGGAACTCGTGAGGCTTCCTACGTACCATGCCTTAGCACTAATCAAAGAATACATAGTTCAGGTTGGTCACAACGACTTTCCGTCAGACATAAACGAATTTTAACGTCATATTGGATGAAGGTTGAACCCTGACGTGAATAAACGACGAGTGGTGGGCTTGAACCTCACGGAGGCTTCCTACGTACCATGCCTTGACATGGATCAAAGACCCCATATTTCAAATGGGCTTCGTCGGAGAACCGGCGTGAAGGTGGACACGGGGGGGACCACTTATGGTGGGCTTGAACCTCATGAGGCTTCCTATGTACCATGCCGTGACATGGATCAAAGACCTCATAGATCAAGAATGGCGGTGGGTGTCGGGGAACCGACATAATTGAGGGACCTTGGTCCGATGGGAGATGGGCTTGAACCTCGTCAGGCTTCCTACATACCATGCCTTGACATGGATCAAAGTCCTCGTAGATCGAGTTGGTGACAATGGATTTCCGTCGGACTGGAATGCAGTTTAACATCATGCGGGACGAAGGTAGAACCTGACGTGAAGAAATGATGGGTGGGCTTGAACCTCATGGAGGATTCCTACGTACCATGTCGTGACATGGATCAAAGACTTTGTAGTTCAAATGGGTGTGTAGTTTAAGGTCATGCAGGACGAGGGAATACAGTTTAACGTCATGCTATACGAGGGCATACAGTTTAACATCATGTCGGACGAGGGCATTCAGTTTAACGACATGCTGGACGAGGGCATACAGATTATCGTAATGCTCGACGGGGGCATATAGTTTAACTTCTTGCTGGATGAGGGCATACAGTTTAACATCATGCTGGATGAGGGCATACAGTTTAACATCATGCTGGACAAGGGAATTTCCATGGAAGAAGCATACTCTAAGCCCATGTGAGTCATGCACGGTGTGAGAAACAAGAGGCAGTATGGACCTAACGACCACGTTGTGAAGGGTGCGTCCATGAGAATCGAAGAGGGGCTA
The DNA here is from genome assembly GCA_963277665.1 of Viscum album. Lineage (NCBI taxonomy): Eukaryota > Viridiplantae > Streptophyta > Magnoliopsida > Santalales > Viscaceae > Viscum > Viscum album. The sequence continues at coordinate 2,012,028,410 of OY728145.1, read as the reverse complement.
ATTCTTTAATCGGACCATGGTTCTAGGACATACTCCAGGATGGAGGCCCGATGTTCTACAAAGTGCGAAGGGAGAGGTATTTGGGACCAATGATGGAAGGTGCCTCGCACCCTCCGCTGGCCTTAGCAATGGAGATGTGCGAAGGTGTATGGGTGTTACCTTCCGCAAGGGAGTATTGGGAATTATACTGGAGCGGTTTCCCTTCTCTCATGGACATACACTACTCCGAGAAGGAGGATATCATCTCTTGTGGAGGCAGTGACCCTGTCTCCGTAGAGATGAGTGGCGTAAAAAATGTTCAAGTTGGGGGGACCCTGCGTGCGAGGAACGAGGCCGGATCACAGCTTAACGTCATGTGTTGAAGATGAGGTTCATGGAAGTTTAACATCCTATATCTTGGATGAGGTGGGTTTTCTCCACACCCCTAGGACATACATAACTGGTAACCTCTGTTCCTTGGGGGGAGGGAAGTTACTAGCAAGGCCATGGTAAAGGGGGGTCGCGGAGTGAACCGTCGAGGGTTCCATGTTAGCATGGATATGCGAAGAAGCAATAGCTATTAGCGTGCCAATACGAAGAATGATTAGGCGAAGACACACTAAGGGTGGTGTTGCCCATGGGATTTTGAAATCACATCGTGAAATCCAGGAGGGTCGCACGGGAAGAGGGATTTCCAAGCAAAGGAGAATGCTTCGCGAAGTGGAGTGCCTCGGCCTTAGCATGGGGCAAGGGTGTGACTAGGAGGTGCTTCGCGAAGTGGAATAGTATTCACGGAGCACTGCCTCACGAAGAAGAGGGGCCCTGCGAAGCAAGGTGCTGAGAAGCAGTGTGCTTTGCGATGTACAATGACCCTACCTTGGCATGTGGACCCCTAGTACAGGATGGGTGTTTCGGGAAGCATAAACGCTCCTGGCTGCCCAGGTTCCCTTGGAAATTCCCTTCCTCTGCGAATGACCTTAGGCTTCGCGAAGGGCATCCCTCTCAGAAGAGGGGCTCAAGATGAGATAGGGGGAATGCATATCGTGATGTAGAGGTACCTCACAGAGCTCATGATTCCCGGGGGCGAATGGTGCTTCGCGATTCGGGAGCTGAGAATCCGAAAGGTCGGATCGTCCTCCTTGAGGCTCAGGGGGAATACCATATTTATAAGAATGGGGAACTGCGAAGTAGACCTCACGAGGCACGAATGGGCGGTGGTTGCTTCGTGTCAGGCTCGTGAACATCAGGGAATTCGCGGGGCGTTACTTCCTACTGTGTTGTGCGGCGGGCATGCGAACGTCAGGGAATTCATGGATTGTTACCGCCTCCTGGGCTGCGCGGCAGGCGTGCGAACGTCAGGGCATTCGTGGGGCGTTACCACCTCCTGTGCTCTGCAGTGGGCCTGTGAATGTCAGGGATTTCTAGGGGCATTACCGTCTCCTATGCTCCACAGCGGCCGCACAACTTGGGGGTTATTCGGTCCCTAGCTTCGCGATGCCGCGCGTGGGGATTCTTTTCTGTCCCTTATTTTCTTGCAATATTTTGGTTCCAACAAATGGGTCCCCTCAGACTTGGAGCCACGGGGGGATGAAGGGTCGAATTCTGAGAGAAAAACCACCAAAATGAATGACGGTTCGCGATGCGGCCTCGCGAAGGGGCCTGCCAGGCTGCCGGAGGCCACGCTGTCCGGACGTATCGCGATGCTCCGCACAGGCGGGACTTGCCACGAAGCACCAGGGTTGACGCCTATAAATATGGGGGATGACTTATATTTTTTCATCTCGCGAATTTTGTCATCTTGCACTCTCAACTTCACGAAGCTCTGCATTCTTCATGTCTGCTCTCTGCGAATCAAGCTATGCGGTGAATCGCGAGTCTTCGACTCCACGACCGATCCAAGCGAACATCTGTTTTCCGGCCTAGGCCAGACTCCACGGCTTTGTTTTTCGTCTGAACTTCGCGAGGGACTAAACATGAATTTTAGGATGGGCCTATGAGGAAGTGCCCTGGTGCTCCTACGTATCTCATGAGGACGAGAATCAAGCCATACGTAGTTCTCAAAGGTGGCACGGTAAGGTACCAGTGCCTGGCAGAAAGGGGAAGTGCGGGAGTGGCCCTTGCACGAATAGAAGCAGAACATGATAAATGTTGATTTTCCTTTATGTTGAGTGTTTTTTTTGAAGCGACGGGCCTAGGGTAGCAGGCCCTGGTGTCGCCACAAGAATCAAGCCAAGATAGGCATTGAAAAATGGCATGGCATGTGACCAATACCCAACGTGATGGCCTCTACAACGAGGTTGTCACAATGCAGTGCCGTTTTACGTCGTGCGGCCAGGATGATAATTTCACAGTTTAGGGTCGTGTGATAGGACCGAGCAAGCATTTTAACGTTATGAAGTGCAGACGTAGCAGAGACGATGCTAGGTGGGTAATGTGTATGGTGTCATGCGACACAACCGACATGAATGAGGACATATCCCACATCATGCCACATAGTCCCGTAGTAAGGGTCTCGGAGATAGGACGATGAACATAAGATGGAACTAAAGACAAGAGTTATGGGAATTCCTACATATCCCATTAAGATGGGAATCGAGCTGAGAGGATCTTAGTTTATGGTCATAGAGCTCGGACCATGGATGGAGACAACATCCCGAGTAATCGTAGATGTCAACCCGACCCCTAAGCCCATGTGAGTTAAACTCAGTGTCGTAATCAAGGGGGGAAATCCTTATCGCAATACTTAGGGCGTCCATCAAAGGGGAGTCAGCAGAGAGCCTCGAAGGACACCTTTAACGCGGCATTGACCCCATAACGTGCATATGTGCACTAGGGAGTAGTACGAAGAGCATCAAAACTCTACTTGGACATGATGAAGTGAAGAAGGATGTGAATCGTGTACCTGACACTTTGGGCATAATGGGGATTTGGCGTGGCGATGGAGGATAACTGTTGACTGTGGCGGAAAATGGTATCCATATCACATTAGCATGAAGTGGGAACAAAAAACGAGCATCGACTGCTGATCGTATTCGCAACATGAGATTTTATTGATTTGTTGTCCAAACCCCTGGGGGGCATTGGCCCGTAACAGTAGGAGAGCCCTTGGGCATAGTATCTAGGCCGTTCTTGGGGGTCCCTCTGAGTGTGGAAAATGACAGAAGCCCTGATGAAGGGATACAAAAATCCTGGAAGATGGGTGCGGATGTGTCCGAGTAAAGTCTGGCCTTCCTAGTAATAATCCGGAGTACCCTTAGGAACATTGTTGAACCGTCGGAAGGGGTCGACGAAACAACTCAAGAATGAGAGGCGCATGGCATGGTTATTACAAGACCGATGTGAATGAGGTTATAATATCGTACCACACCATATAATCCCCTCGTGGTGGAAGGGTAATCCAAGGGGCCAAGGTGGGATGAGGATTCCCGGGAGATGGGGCTAGACCGAAAGCCTAGACATTCTGGTGATCATACCTATCCCATGCGGATGGGAATAAAGCCACACGTAGTTCTCTAGATGCCGTCTAATGTCATGCGGGGCGAGGAGGGGAGTAATATATCCCCAAACAGGGGAGGTGTAAGGTACAGTGACTAAACCGACGTGAATGAGGATGTAATCCCACACCACACCATACACTCTAATAAGAGAGGACCTGGGTCGGGGGCACGAAATGGCCAAGGGGCCTGATTGTTAGGCATTGGTCAGGAAGGCCGGACATTCTTGCAGTTTAACGTCTTGTGGTAAGGACGAGGGCCAGGGGACCAAGGAGGCCAAGGGGAATGAGGTTGGTCATTGGTCACGAAGGCCTGAGCGGCTTGCAGTTTAACGTCTAGCAGTAAGGACGAGGAAAGAGATAACTATATCTCATTCAGATAGGTGTATGGTGCGACGAGTAACCTGGCGCGAAAGAGGACGTAATCCTACACCACACTATGTGTCTTGACACAAGGGGATGATTTTGGCACTTGGGCTGGGCCAACAGACAAAATGTCTGGGTGTTTCTTTGTACCCCATTAGTATGGGAATCAAGCCATACATAGTTCTTGACGGCCATGCAGTTTAATGTCATGATGGACAATGGATGCATCTCATTTGGGGATATGTATGGTACGACATGTAATCTGACAGGAAAAAGGACGTAGTCCCACACCACACCATAAAATCCCATAGGAGAACCTGAGTTGACAAAAGCCATGGGGCCTGAGGTCGAGCCGCGGTCAGGAAGGTCTGACTGGCTTGCAGTTTAACATCTTGTAGTGAGGACGGGGGTCGTAGGCCTAAAGAGGCCAAGGGGCCTGAGGTTGAGCCTCGGCCAGGAAGGCTTCACAGGCATGCAGTTTAACATCTTGGAGTGAGGATGGGAGGAGATCTTAGTTTATGGTCATAGATCTCATACCATTTTGCAGTTTATCATCTTTCCGAACGAAGATACAGTTTAAGGTCTTGGAGGACCCTTTTTCCCAAGGCAAAGTGTTGCTTGAGGAACTTGGCATTGGTGGGAGGGGTTATGCGCCCACCATTCGTGGTTTCCAAGGAGTATGCTCCGTCGGGGTAAACCATGTGGATGCTGTAGGGTCCTTCCCATTTGGTCTCTAGTTTGGGTGGATTCCTAGCAGGTATCATTGGTGCTCAAATAGCAAAAACCAGATCGCCTTGCAGAAAAGAGTGAATGTGAACCTTCTTGTTGAAGGCCCTTGCTATCTTATTCTGATGTCTTTCTAGATTGTGTAGGGCACAGAGCCTGATCTCGTCCAGTGCTTCCGATTCATTTAGATGGATTTCGGCCACCTCATCTGGAGCTTGCTGGTCATAGACTACAGTTCGTAATGATGGTAGCTGGATCTCAATGGGCTGGATGGCCTCATCCCCATATACCAGGGAATATGGGGTCACCTGGGAGGAATTGTGAGTCGTTTTCCGATAATCCCAGTGGGTGTTGGGGAGCTTTTTTGGCCATCTTTTCTTGTTCTAACCAACCATTTTCTACATAATGTTAGAGAGGGTTTTGTTAAATGCCTCGATCATCCGGTTTTGCCTGTGCATGATAGCGGGAGGTATGGTTCGAACGGATATTTTACTTGGTGTACAATTTTTTCAGCTCAGACGCTCGGAAGTTGGTGCCGTTATCAGTAATGATAGTGTGTGGGACTCCAAACCAGTGAATTATATTAGAGCTCACAAAGCCGATGATGGAACAGGCCTTGACCTCTTTAATTGGAACTGCCTCTGCCCACTTGGAGAAGAAATCTGTAGCAGTTAAGATGAACCTACAGTGGCGAGCTATTTTTGTGGATATGGTCCCAGTACATCATGTACCCACACCACAAATGGTCAAGAGTGCCTGGTGGAGTGGAGGGGTTTCGGCAGACGATGTAGTAAGTTGGTATGAACTTGCTATGTGTGGAATATCTTGGAAAACTCGATAAAATCATGGTTTATAGAGGGTAGGAAGTACCCTAACCTCCGTATTTTATGGGACAGCTTTGGCCCAACTTAATGGGCACCACAGGACCAGCATGGACCTCTTTCATAACATGAGAAATCTCGACTCCTTGAATGCAACGGAGGAGAACGCCATAGAGGCTCCGCTTATAGAGGGTCTGATCAAGACTAGGGCCACTCTGTAGGGTATATTGCGGCGTGTGGTGTCGGATTCGCTCGCGCTCGGGCCAGTCATCTAGGAGGCAACCATTTTGGAGATACTCGACAAAATGTGCCCCCCAGTTGGGAGTGGATTCAACCACTGTGTCTGACGTACCCGGGATCACTAACGTGGAGGGCCCAACGGTGAGATGACTTACCCACAGGCCGTCATTGTCCACTTGGGTGAAGGGGGAAATGACTCTCTGGTGTGCCACATGTATGATCAAATCATCATGCTCGAGTTCTGCGAGCGACGTAGCTAAGCCGGACAAAGCGTCAGCTCGACCGTTTTCTGGCCGAGTGACATGGGTGACCTCTAGGCGACAGGAGAATTGGGCTATTAGGTGGAGGGTGAACTCCAGAAATAATACATGCTCCGGTAACGACAAAATCACCATTGACCTGCATGATTACTAGCTCATAATCTCATTTCACATGTAGATGGGGCACGTCGATCTCAAGGGCCATCTCGAGGTCGGTGATGACAGCCTGGTACTCGGCCTCATTGTTTGTGCAGTCTTCTGACAACAGGAATGAGTATGGTAATATGGATTGCACCGGGGTGATGAAGACAATACCCAGGCCTACTCTGTTGAGCTTAGGATCATCGAGCCTGCTACGGGTGGGGCTCTGGGAGGCATCGTCGAAGTGAATTTTAAAACATGAGACGGTATGATTGACTGAGAGGATCGTCTCATCAGGAAAATTCCGGTCCAGGGGTTGATCAACGGAGGATGGATGGGTCGCAAAAAATTCTACCAATTTCTGTCCCTTAATGGCCTTCTGAGGTACGAACCTAATATCAAACTACTGGAGAATCACCGCCCACCGTGCTAGTGAGCCAGTCAACATGGGGCGGTACAGGATGTACTTCAGTGGGTCTACCCGAGAGACTAATTGCACCTCATGGTGCTACATGTAATGCCACAACATCTCTATGGAAAAAACGAGAGCAAGGCATCCCTTTTCGATAGGGGAGTATTTGATCTCCCTATTGAGAAGCATGCAGTTGAGATAGTAGAGGCTGTTCTCTATACCCTCGTTATTCTTCTGGGTGAGCAGTGCACCGAGGGATCGTTCCAAGGCGGTCACGTAAAGGACCAGCGGCTTCCTGGAGATGGGTGGCATCAAAACTAGAGGTTTCAGCTGGTACTGCTTGATTTCCTCGAAGTCGGTCCAACACTCTTCATCCCATTCATAGGTGGTGCCCTTCTTCATGTCCGAGAAAAGGGCTTACACATGTTGTCCAGATTCACGATGAATCGACTTATATAGGTTTAGTGGCCTTGGAGACCTCAAAGTTCCCTAATATTTCTCGGGGGAGGAATTTGGCTGATGGCCGGGATCTTCTTTAGGTTGATCTCAATGCCCCGGTATCTAACAAAAAATCAATGAAACTTCCCAAAGGTGACCCCAAAGGCACACTATAACAGGTTCATCATCAGGTGTCGGTAACGGAGGATACCGAACACTTTCTCAAGGTCTTTGAGATGGTCCTACTGCTGGCACGATCTGACCACTAGGTCATCCACATAGCATTCCACCAGTGTCTCGAGAATCGGCTTGAATATGCGATGGATGGCCCTATGATAAGTAGAACCTGCATTTTTCAGGCCGAAGGGCATATCCTAGTATCAAAAGGTACCTTGGGGAGCCTTAAAGGCAATTGACTCCTCGTCCTCAGGGGCCATCCGAATCTGGTTGTACCCAGAATACCCATCCATGAATGAGAGGGTTTGGAACCCGGTCGTAGCATCAAGTAATAACTCGGTTACTGGGAAGGGAATTTCATCCTTTGGGTTGTGGCGATTGAGGTCGCGGAAGTCGATGCAGACCCTAATCTGCCCATTCTTCTTCCTGACTGGCACAATGTTGGCAAGCCACTTGGCGTACTAAACTACCTTGATGAAGTTGAATTTGATAATCTTATCAACTTCATCCTCAACCATAAAACCTTGAGAAGGGTGCATCTTTCTGAAGGGTTGCTTAAACCCGCGATGGTTTGACGGGAGGCCCAGGCTGTGAATGGCTACATGGGGATCTAGTCCTGGCTTCTCGTTGTAACTCCAGGAAAGCACATCATGGTGTTTCTTGAGAAAGTCTACGTACCTCTGTTGCTACTCGTGGGACAAGGCTGCACTGATCAATGTGGGTCTCAGATCTTCCGCGCTACCAAGGTTCACCTATACCAGTTCATCAACTGTGGTAGATACACCTTTCTCAAAGATGGGGGGGAGCATCCTCCAGATCTTCCTCTCCACCCGTAGAGGGGTTTCCCGCAAACGAGGCTTCCTCTGGGCTATCAAACCCTGATGGGTAGATGGTGTCGGCTTGGGCAGCAGTGGTCATCATTTCAAAAGACCCACTCGCCACTAAGACCATAGAAATGAAAGCAGTTAATCATATCCCATCTGGCCTTCAGCCCAATGGGAAACATTTACTGACATCGAATCAGTGGTGACACATCGGCCTGAGTTGGTTTATTCCATCCCAGCAGAAGAGACACGTATGAATTACTGCCGTTGTCATAAACTTGACATTCTGGTACCGCACAGGGGTAGGAGGCTTCGGGATCACCTGAGCCTAGTTTGTGTAGGAGTACAAGGTGATCTTCCATCGTCACTTGGACGTGGGAACACGCCTTCCTTGTGTACCTGAAACAACAAAACAGTACCCCATGTTCGGGGTTGTGGCCTCCAATTGATGGATCGGGACGATGTAGGCGTCATCCAGGCCTGCCCATGGATCACCAGCGACCGGCGCGGGTTCATCCTCACTTACTAGGATTTTCTTATCCTTGCTCTTGTAATAATCGACGACCAGATAGCGGGCTTCACAAGAGGCGAAAGGAGACGAATCCCCTAGGAGCATGCATACTCGACCATTTAGGGAGTATTTGAGGCATTGGTGATATGATTAAGGGACTATTGCGTGTAGATGGAGCCATGGCCCGCCCATCAATGCGTTGTAGGTGGTGTCCTGAGAGACAACTAAGAACTCGGTGCTGGCAATTAGGCCGTCGAACTGGGTCTTCAGGCAAATCTTTCCAACTGGGGATTGCTCGGTCCTATCGTATCCCTGGATTCTGAGGTTGGAGGGCATCAAATCTTCTTCTAACAGACCCAGCTTTCGCTGTGTCCAATTCGGGATTAGGTTGATCCTGGAACCCTTGCCAACGAGGCAGCGACGTAATTCCACGCAATTGAAGTGGACAATGATGTACAGTGGGCAAATATGCCCCTGTATGGGAGGGTCTCCATCTTCACTAGAGATTGAGATAACTACCTGTCATTCTGCATTCCCAATTGTCTTAGTGTGGAAGGCTTCCGCAGCTGCTACCATTGTCTAAAACTGAAAGGGGATCCTTAGGGACTCGACAAGTGCCTCGCGCATTTCAGACGATATGTGAATGGCCTCAAGGATAGAAAGACTTGTTGTAATGCTATCCAAGTGCTTTAAGATATCATAATTTCGTGCCCGGCATGAGCCTCTGCTTACAAGAGGTCATTATGCAGTTGAAGGTATAGCGGGTCCTACTGGTTGAATCGGCGGTCGACTAGTGTTGGGTACATCCTGCTGTCTACTTATTGAAGCCCAGAAAGTAGTCGCCGGGTTAGGATCAGACAGCGGATATTGGCCTGTAGTCGGGAAAGACTGACTGTGATAGGACAAGGCTGCTTTGCCTGATCTAATAGCACAAATGGAATTGGAGGTAGAACTGAGGGCACCAGATGAGGCAGCGCATGTGGAGCTCTGCATTGAGCCTATTGTCTGGTCTCAGTAGCATGCATGGATTGGATGAACGTGCCCGCTGACATACCTCGATGACCGGCATGGTTGTGGTTCCACTGCCGTTGACATCGGCTGGGGACGTTGGGAAGGCTCGCATGGCATTCCCCTTCGTCGGGAGTCATATAGGGCTTTATTAGCTCAACGGTGTTAACCGAAGCATTCCCCTGGCTGTCGCTCGATGAGTCATCCACCACCGGGCGGATTTTTGGAGGAATCTCCATTTCACGAGGAATAATGTCACAAAGAGTGCGAGATGAAGATGGCAGGGGTGGAGCGCGTGGCTTCTTCTTGCATCGTCGCTGCTTACCCTTTTGGGAAGAGGTCAGTTGTGAAGACGATGTAGAGGTACTGGATACTTCCCTAGAAGGCTCCGGCTGATTCAGGCATGCCCGAATGATACCATGGGCACAGGAAATGTTTTTTCGAGCCATCCAGTTGTCTTATTTCTGGGACCCATGGCTGGGAACCTGCTGCCACTCGCCTTCACTGTCACTACCGATCTCTGACCCTGTAAATACACCCGCTACTTGTGTTGGTGTCGGGCCCAACCTGACTATGTGGTTGTCGACCTGGTCTTGAAGCTAGTATTTAAACACATATCATTGCTTAAGGGTGTGCCCCAGATTCCGATGATAAGGAAAATAGTTGGGGTGATTAGTGAGGTTTGCCTCTGCCGGCCTTCTACACTCGGGTAGGCACAAAATCTGTTGTTCTAGAGCTCTTCGAATGTAGTCAGGGACCTGATCTTTGTTGAATGAATAGGTCTAGTTCCTACTTTCCGGATAGGGGGACTTGGGGGACTGGCCCTGGCAAGGGACCGAAGGGGCTTGCTGAGGAGGCGGCGCCTGATTGTCTCTCCTAGGTGGTGGCGGCGCATTGCGTGGGGAACCTGTGGATTCTGAGGTAGTCGCTGCTGGGCAGGAGCCTTCCCTTGAGGTGGAGGCATTCTGTGGGGTTGCGGGGATGGTGTCGTCGACAGTAATTCCAACTTCTTGGGGGATTCTATTTGGGCCATCGCGGCAGGTTTGATTCTGGCAGCCCTCCTGGCCGGGATCACAGGGGGCAGCAAACCTGCCTTACTAGCCTGTTGTAGACCCTCCTCGTCGCGCTTAGCCTTATCTGAGAAATCCTGGAACCCTCCAGGGTAGTTCCATGTGATCAAGGAAGGAACGAGCTCCATTTTAACGTTCCCTACACACATCGTCAGTAATTTCTATTGAGTCAGTGGCATGTCGAGGGAGTATGTATGTCCCTTCCACAGAGCGATTAAGTCCACGACTCACTCATCAGGACTTTGTTTGCATTTGAAGAGGTCTCTGTTGCTAGTCTTTCATGTGGTGTAGCTTAATTGGTATAGGAACAGCCGGTAGAGATCCTCCCAACCGGTCACCAATCCGATAGGGAGCTAGATGTACAAGACGAATGCGGGGCCCTCCAATGTTTGTATGAAATATCAGAGCTTGGTGGCTTTTTTCTGGGCCGGAGTCCCCAGAATGGGGCCACACCTGGAAGAAAAGCGGTCCAACTACTACGACAGGTCCCCTATCCTGTTGAAGGGAGAGAAAGTGGGGTTTCCAAAACCCGGGGGTGCAGGCATATCATCTACCCACGCGGGATATGGCTTGACATCTAGTGGGACTGCCACCTACTGTGTTTCTAACGCTTTGAGGCGGGAGATGAGTGCCGCTATAATATCATCCAGGTGGGGGTCCCTATCTTGATGGGGATCCCTAATCACAAGTGCATTTCCAGGTTCATCGAGATGGTAAATGGCTTCTGCAGCTTGTGGAGCGACTGGAAGAACTACTTGCGGGGCGGATGGGGGAATCCGGGCTGGATTCCTCAGATTTCCCCGCCGTTCAGGGGGGTTTGGAGAGATGTATCACGCCCTCTTTCCGTAAGATCCGGCTTCTGCCCTGTCTGTGGATGTAACATCATCAGTGTATCCTGGAGGCATCTCACCGGGGGTGAATTGTTCCTGCCACTGCTACCCCGGCATGGGATTACCATAGTCAGGTTGCCACTGTGCAGCGCGCTCGACCAAGAGTTTGTCAACCAGCCTCTTCTACTCAGCAAGCTACTGGAGTAACGCAGCCTTCTCGGGATCTTCATCCTTCTTATGTATAGAGGTGGATGGGTCATAGTTCTTGGTAGTTCCGACGTTCTCCTTACCCTTACCTGCATTTCGACTATGTACCAGCGACTCGGTGGGTACAAGGAGGCCTAGAAGGTTCCTCTACTGATGGGTAACCCTCCCTGATGGGTCCAGTAGTGGCGGTACACCCTCGGGGGGCAAGTCTCCCTCGAAAAATTCAAGATCGTCTTCCTTTTCCACTATGTTAGCCATGTGGACAATGACTCCTCTCAAGGGAATATCATCAATGTCTCATAACGAACCAGGTTGTCGTTGGATGGGGCTGAAGATGAGAGCGGCATAGTGTCCCCAGCCACAGACCTGCACATGGGGGGTAGCTTCCTTGATGACCCTACAGAGTACATTGAAAATATGAACACATTTCCATTGGAGGGTGCTCTGACGGCCTGGTGACTCAGGGTGCTGGGCCATAGAGAGTGTGGCCAAATCAATCAGGAGTCATTTCTCACCGATTTCTTCAAAGTGCTCTCGACTCCTGGGGTACATTACACACTCGTAACGAAGGCATAAGTGTGTCTCCCATAGGTTTAGGCAGAAGCACCCTACTTCCTATGGGGTAAGGGACTCTGGTACGCGAATGTTCAGTGCTGCCTTCGACCAGAACATCTTCAGGAAGTGATCCGCTGCGAGAAGGCTCAAGAAGATCCTGGGTTTGGACTCGGGTTCTGGCCTTGTATTGCCCCACTCGTCAATCGGGGGCGGCTGAGGGACCGGTAGCAGTACCGAGGCGGACCGCTGGGACAGTAAACTTGGCGGCCGAGAATACGACGAACGAGCTGACTGGCCACCGAATTCCAATCCATTCTCTGAAGAGTAAGGTGACCTAACCACGATATTTCGATATGATGGGCTGATAGCCACAGCTTCTGGAGGAGGAGTTGCGGCCACCGTCGATGGGTTACACCATTGCTCCAACGTCGTTGGTCCCCAAAACAGCTCCCCACAATCTCTGGTAGTGGTAGAGGGTGCATCTGGTGATGACAGTGGTGATTGCACAATCGGGACCGGTGACATTTCCTCAATTTCTTCCTCCTGGATGTACCTGCAGAGGGAGGCGGGAATCTGGTGGACCCCACATTCTGGGAGAATGAGGCTGATGCGTCTCGTTCTTGCCCCAATCCTTGACATATAGGAGTGGGGGGAAGGTTCCATCGTTGAGTCGCATTCCGCTTCAGAGTCCGAGAAACGGGCAGGTTTGATCACCACCCGGGCCTTGCCAGGACTCTTCTTTTGGTGGTGACGACCCGCTCTCCAGACAGTAGATGGATTTTTGGGACAAGGTTGATCATAGACATGTTGTCTCAGGTCGGCGCTGATGCCATGGCAGAGAGGGCTCCCGCTTGAGATAACCAGGGTGTGATGGGCACTAGGGCAAATGGAAAAGGTTTCAGGGGGAGGGCCTCCATGGACAGTACCCACGTGGGAGGAGTGAGGCTGACCTTCACTCCTTGAGTTTCCAGGTCGAGGAGGACCTTCGGCAGTTGCAGAGATGATTTAGGGAGGACCTCCATGTTGGAGAGGGACCGGTTGGGCAGTGCCTCCACATCGACGGTCTGGGGCAGGAGAAGGGACTCCATAGCCTGCATGGTGGGTGCGGGAGAGGTTTCCGAGACGAGCGTCACTGCCGCGGGGTAGGTCTTTATTCGAAATGGGGGTTGCATGATGCATGACTCCATGATGAGCTTGGGAGCGGGGGAGGCCCATGCTATGCGAAATAGTGGTATGGGAAGGCCCTTCGTACGGGGTGACATTACTGTGAATTGATTTGGGGCGATCACCACTCAGGCCTGTAACCACAGGAGCCAACCCGACCTGCCCATGGGGTGGTTAGAGCCTCGGTCCTGGTCTGATGAAGGAATGCCCCTACTCAGTGTGTGCAGGGACCCCATGCAACACCTCTATGGCGGCTCATGCCAGAGTAGCTATTGACGTCGACGATCCTTGAAGAGCTTCCTCAGCTTGGGCCCGACGCTGACGCCGGGTTAGATGGGCTCGTGCAGGTGGTGTACGGGCATAGCATACCTGCTCTTCTGGAGAAGCCAGTCGGCGGCACTGATGCATCCAGGTGGGATCCCTTGCCTAGAGCCCCTGACTTGGGACTCTGAGCGGGCCGAGCCGGACATCACCTGCCTCATCAGCGTAAGTAAAGAATTCATCGAAGCGTTCCGGGGATAGGCTCCCGAAATGATTGAACGTTGGGGTGGGGAGTAGGGGATCTCCGCGCAGCCATTGAGGGCGGTGTTGACGGCAGGGTCTGGATGCCTCCAGGTCCAGGCGGGCCATATCCCGAGTTGCGATAACCCCTTCCTCCTCGTACCTGCGTACATGGTTGTTGATCACCCTCCACTGGATGATCTCTGACTAGGATAGGGGATGTGGGAGCCCTGAATTCATGGATGTAGAGGCCATCGTGGCGGCAGCGGAGCCATGCGGGTTGGCTGTGCCGGTATTTCCCCCGCCCCTGCGTGGGCTAGCAGGCGGTGATCGTGTCTCCATAATAGCAACCTGGTTCCTGCGAAATGGAGAGATCAACTCATCAGCACTGTGAGGAAAAGGATTGACAACCAGTGACCCAGCTTCATTCCATTCTCCACGTCTGTAATAAGGATCAGCACCAACACGTTGCATAACGGAATGCCCCATGTTCTACGGCCCCAACATCCAGTGAGTTTCACACCAGGCCCGCTATTTTCTTGGTTGGACCCGGCGCCGGATATCTGGATCTCATGACACGTTAGTCTACTAGTGTCTCGAGCACTTCTAATCTCCATATTGAGTAGAAGACGTTAATGTTGGGTTCACCATTTCTATTTCCAACACTTTCGTTGGGGCGCGCGCATCCGCCAGCAGAGGACGTACGACTATGGCCCCGCATTCCCGCTTTCCAAAGATGGGAGACATCCACTCCTTATTCAGGGATGTCTGATCCTTGATCGAAACCGGGATGATGGGATGTCAGTTCCTCCTTCTGTGAATTCCTCCTCAGAACTCGTCAACTAGTCCGGGTCTCCCTCATAAATTTAATACGTTGTTTGTGATACTCTTCCCAGTGCCATGTTTCCCTGGACACCGGTTAATTACACTGCTTCTGTCAGGACATTCCAAAGGGTCCGTTAAGGGCATAATCCTTCAGTCATGGGAGTCGTCACGTCGACGCATCAGTAGCATGTCTGTATGCTGGGGGAACTGGCATGTCTGTCTTTTGTCCCTTGTCATGGGGCTTCTCGAGGGCGTGTAAGCCCGAGGCATCCCAAATCGAGCATGGGGAATCATATGCCCTAGTAATATATCTAAGGTTTTCCTCAACTTCCTATGTTTGACACAGGGTATGCCGCAGGTTTAACGTCCAGCAAAGACGGTTATGCCAAGGGCGTTCCATCAGAGGTTTTCCTCAGGCATCTCATGTTTATAACGAGGTTGGTCGCATGTTTAACGTCCAGAGGAGACAAGTCAGCCTGAATATTGTGATGTGGAGCAGAATTGCATGATCTCACCAGGATATGACGGTCCGGTTGAGGATCATGGTTGATGATGGATGGGTGGATGAAGCGATGGGGGACAGTGATGGTATTATCGCAAGGGCGACAATGACATTGGGATTGAGCCTCGAAGAGGCCTCCTGCGTATCCCCGTGGTAGGGAATCAAAGTATGTGTAGTTTAGGATGGTGCTGGCGATCCGACATGAAGGTGGACCTGGGCCCGATGGGTATCGTCAGGCAATAGACATGAATGTGGTCGGAATGGGCGGGTGATGGGTTTGAACCTCATAGTTCAGAATGGTGTGTCAGTGAACTGACGCGAATGAGGAACTTGGTCAGGATGGTGCGGGTCTTACACACTAGGCCACCCAAGTGCTGGTGACCTAACGTGAAGAAGGTCAGAGTGACCAGCAAGTGGTGGGCTTGATCCTCTGGGAGGCTTCATAAGTACCATGCCTTGACATGGATCAAAGACCACGTAGTTCATATTGGGCACCGGAAGGCCGAAGTGAATGAGGAAGACCAGGGGGGTCCCAGTGTTGGTGATCTGGGACCTCGTGAGGCTTCCTATGTACCATGACATAGCATGGATGAAAGACCACGTTGTTCAGGTTGGTCACAACGACTTGTCGTCATACTGTAATACAGTTTAACGTCATGCTGGACGAAGGTAGAACCCTGACGTGAATAAATGACGAGAGATGGGCTTGAACCTCTTGGAGGCTTCCTACATACCATGACATGACATGGATCAATGAACCCATAGTTAAAATGGGCTTTGTCAGAGAACCAATGAGAAGGTGAACCCGGAGGGTCCACTTATGGTGGGATAGTAACTCGTGAGGCTTCCTACGTACCATGCCTTGACATAGATCAAAGACCTTGTAGTTTGGGGATGGTGGTGGGTGTCGGTGAACCGACGTAAAGGAGGGACCTTGGTTCGATGGGAGATGGGATTGAACATTTTGAGGCTTCCTACGTACCATGCATTGACATGGATCAAAGTCCTCATAGTTAGGGTTGGTCACAACCGCTTGCCGTCAGACTGGAATGTAGTTCAACATCGTGCGGGACGAAGGAAGAACCAGATATGATGAAAGGGCGGGTGGGATTGAACATCGTGGAGGCTTCCTACGTACCATACCGTGACACAGATCAATGAACTCGTAGTTCAAATGGGTGTGAAGTTTAAGGTCATGCGGGACGAGGGTATACAGTTTAATGTCATGCTGGACGGGGGAATACAGTTTAACATCATGCTGGACAAGGGCATAAATTTTAACGTCATGTTGGATGAGGGAATACAGTTTAATGTCATGATCGACAAGGGAATATAGTTTAACGTCATGCTGGATGAGGGCATACTATTTAACATCATGATGGACGAGGGCATTCCCATGGCCGATGCTTACTCTATGCCCACACGAGTCATGCTCGGTGTGAGAAACAACTGGCATCAAGGACCTGACCATAACGTCGCGAAGGGTGCGTCCGTGAGAAGCGAAGAGGGGCCAATGTATTAGGCAGACCATGGTGCTGGGATATACACCAGGATGGTGGCCCGAAGTTCTAAAAAGCATGGTGGGATAGGGATTTGGGACCAACGATGGATGGTGCCTCGCGGCCTCCAATGGCCTTGGCAGTGGAGAAGTGCGGAGGTGGATGGGTGCTACCTTCCGCAAGAGAGGATTGGGGCTTATACTAAGGTGGTTTCCCTTCGCCCATGGACATACACTACTCTAAAAAGGGGGATATCATCCCTTTTGGAAGGGGTGACCCCATCTCTATGGAGACGAGTGGCATAAAAAATGTCCGTGCTGGGGGGACCTATGTGCGAGGCATGGGGCCGTATCACAGTTTAACGTCATGTGTTGAGGATGAGGTGTTTGGTAGTTTAATGTCATACAAATTGGATGAGTTGGGTTTACTCCACACCCCTAAGACTTACATAACTGGTACCCTCTGTTCCTTGGGGAATGGATGGTACTGGAAATGCCATGGTAAAGGGGGGTTGCGGAGCGAACCATCGAGGCTTCCACGTTAGCGTGGCTATGCGAAGAAGAAATAGCCGTCATCGTGCTTATGCAATGAAGCAGTAGGCGAAGCAACGCCATGGGTGGTGTTGCCCATGGGATTTTAAAATCACATCGTGCAAGCCTAGAGGGTCGCACGGGAAGAGGAATTTCCAAGAAAAGGAGTGTTCTTCGTGAAGTGGAGTCCCTCAGACTTAGCATGGGGCAAGGGTGTGACTGGGAGGTGCTTCGTGATGTGGAATAGTATTCGAGGAGCACTTCCTTGCGAATCAGAGGGGCACCATGATGCAAGGTGATGAGAAGCAGTGTGCTTCACGATGTACAACGAACCTTCCTTGGCATGTGGACCCCTAGTACCAGATGGGTGTTTCGCAAAGCATAAACGCTCTGTGGCTGCCCAGGTTCCCTTGGGAATCCCCATCCTCCGCGAATGCCCTTAGGCTTCACGGAGGGAATCCCTCTTGGAAGAGGGGCTCATGACGAGACATGGAGAAGGCATCTTGCGAAGTAGAGGTACCTCATAGAGCTCATGATTCCTGGGGGCGAAGGGTGGTTTGTCATTCGGGAGCTGAGAAGCCGAAAGCCGGATCATCCTCCACTGGGCTCAGGGTGACCCAATATTTATTAGCAAGGGGCGCCACAAATTATACCTCATGTGGCGCGAAGGGGCTGTGGTTGCTTCGTGTCAGGGCCACGAACGTCAGGGAGTTCGTGGGGCATTACCGCCTCCTATGTTGCGTGGCTGGTGCGTAAACATCAGGGAGCTCGCGGAGCTTTACCGCCTCCTGGGCTGCGCAGCGGGCACGCTAACGTTAGGGCGTTCGCGGGGCATTACCGCCTCATGTGCTCCATGGTGGGACCGCAAACGTCAGGGTGTTCGTGGGACATTACCTCCTCTTGTGCTCCGCGGCGGCCGCGCTGCTCGGGGGTGCTTCACTCCCTAGCTACGCGATGCAGCGCGTGAGGCTTCTTTTATGTCCCTTATTTGCGTGCAATATTTCGGCGCCAACATGGTAACTTGAGGAATTCATAACATTATTACATTGGGAGTAACCATCATGGTTACATTTGAATTACCCATCATAGTATATTCCCCAAATTTCTTCGATGAAGCATTAGATTTTAGCTCCTTCGTGTTACCCAATGCATTGGAGAGCTATCTCGGGCTCACCTGCCCTTAGTTTATCATGGAACCACCGACTTCATAAATAATCCCCACAAACTATAACATAATTGTATCACATAAAACATGCATAAAGGAAAAATAACATTTCCACATTTCAATCAGAACATATAAATACCACGCATTGATATAATCAAACCATTATCGAAACCATTTTCAATACCAAAATAAATGAAATGAAAAACATGTTATTTATTTTTCTTTTAAAAATGTTATGGCGTGTAGAGGAATCGGAAAATCAAATAATGGTCATGGTGGTGGAAAAGTAGTTGTCGCCGTATACGTAAAACAAAAACATACTTTTTGTCTTTTAGTAAAATGATTCAGGTAAAAAGATTCCTTTTGAATGAAATTAAAATTCACAATGATTTATTATACAACTAATAAAATAAGGTCGTATATAAATTTATGTATGCCTCAATGAAAGGAGATTGAGACGATGTTTCAAACAATGATGATGTCTTTAGATTAAGGATAAATAAATTACAGAATTATGTGTGACAAATATAAATACACCCAATATAAGAGGATATTGAATGTAAAACAATCAGATCTCAACCACACATATTCATAGTACGAAATAATCAATAAGTAGAGGTTTAACCTAAAGAATTGAAATTGGGTTAATAAGTTCCCTTACAGAAATTTGACAGCCTAACGATGTAACATTAAAATTCAGAAATTATGTTGATGAGAGATAAAAAGGGAATCTCATCACTTGGAAATACAATTTATAGCAATAAGGATATATAATAACATATCCAAACATTGAGATGATTTAAATTAAATGACCTAACAAAAAGAAGTCTTTTTAAAAGAGGAGGGTGAAAGGATCCCTTACCGACTTGGGTATCTTTCAAAACGTACACCCCGTGAAAGAAGAACTATACAACGTTGATGTAAATACCCAAAAATGAATTTATATTACACAAAGATTATAATAATGTGAATTTCATACACCATTCAAAGGAGATAGTGACAAATAAAGCATGAATCTCACGAGAATAAATTGTGAGATAAAAACCCCTTACCTCATTGTAATAAATCGAGTCGTATGAACAATAGATAATAAGAACCAAATGAATCATATAATACCATGAATATGAATATAATAATGATAATATATACTAATTGGATGTACACAATACACCACATGCAATAAATAATTAGCGAACAATAGAAATATCAAGGAATTAAAAGTAAGATAAGAAATTGCCTTACCTTAAGTCCGACTTGTCTTATTCGATTCATTATATTCATTAATAATAAACATAGGTAAATTTATAATTTATTAAGGACATAATTTATATTTTATTATTCAATTAATATCACATATTATCATGTTATAATAATTAGTTAATTATGTGATTTCATATCATACGTTTTGTCGATGTTCAGTACATGAGTCAAAAATGAACTTGTTTGAAAAGAATTTTCTATGTAGTTATAAGTAAATAATCTCCAAAATGATATTAAGGATTTAAATATAATATATATCCTATATATATTCATTTTATCCTATTCCATAGTATTATTGGATAAAAAATGAAATGAAATGTTCATTGAGATGGTAGGCTGTACGTACGCATGAACACTATTTTCATTTATTTATCATATTAACAGAATTAAAACTAAATGAGTCATAGATATATTATAATTCAAATATAATATATATGTTATATAGGTAAAATATGTTTATTAATTACAATATTTATAAATTCCATGTTTGGCATGATCAAGTCACATCACGTGAGGGGGTGGTAGTCCACACTTTCTCAGATGAAATTATCGCAGTTGCACAACATGAAAGGCATAACGATGTGATTTAAAAATAAAATTCGGAAGAATATAGACAACTAAATACCATATATATCATATATAAATATAGTGAAATCATAATGGAAACCATTAAAGGTGTTAAAAGAAGATTGAACAATCATCGTTTCGTGAGGCAGTAAATCGCCACCCACAGAAACAGTATGTTCTTTAACCGTTAGACGGATGTGTGTGTAAGTGTAAGTATAATCGTTATCATAAAAACATCCTCGTATATTGAGTATACTGGTGTTATTATGGGATAATATAATAATATGATAGTGGTGAGTGAAGAAAGAAAATGAAATAAAGAAACTCGAGAGAAGACATTACCTCTAAATCCAATAACTCTTTGATTTGAGCCAAAGTCTTCCATGGAAAGACTTCTACCCAAAGTGAGGATTCTAAGAGTAAGATAGGGATGTGAAGAGATAATATGAGCAAATGTTGGTCAAGATAGGGGTTTGAAAGGTCTGCGAAATGGGGTAGAGGTGGGGCCCTTTTTATAAGAGGGAGGAGGGTCACTTTTGGGAAGTTTTGAAATGTTACTTTATTATAAAATGGTTTTCGGATTTTAAAGGCCCCACAATGATATATTTCGTGGATAAATTGATAAGGGTTCGAAAGTTATCCATCCAATGGGTTTTATACAAGTTTATGTCTTAGATTTACCATATCGTTTCATTTTATTTAAATCATTCATTTATGAGGAAATCACTGCATCATCATGGTGTCATAAATAAATTTATTTATTTAATGTCCAAAAATTATACAAAAATACCATGATGTAGGAAATATTTTTATTGTTCCAGTGATTATTTATAATCAAAGGGATAATTTATTTGAACAAAATTAATATTGTTTTACTTAGGATACACAAACCTTTGTTATATTTCTCTTCTATAAAAAAATGTCATAAATGTCATTATTACACCCATGTGACTCCATGGGCCCTCATGTTCGGTAGAAATATTTCCATGGTCGGACGTGAATCAAAAAAGATAATTTTGACACATTTTGGGGCCATTTATATTATTATGATATTATTTTATTACCCTTGACTACCCGATTACTAATTAATCACGACAATTAATGATAATTATCATCGTTACTATTCATAATGTCCAAAAAACAAAAGAGTCTTACATACATAATTTGGACCTTCTGGTTCCGAATATGGAATCCATTTTTCCAAATTACAATCACAAAAATTCCAGTAATTAATTTAACAATAATTCACGTTGTTATTACCAAATACGTGTTTTTTACAAGTAAAAATTTATCAAAATATTGACTTGTTTTTACATCCAATTGAAAAGTGAAATTTCTTCCAATGAATAACGTTTTATTAAGTGATAAAAAATAATTCAATTACACTTTAAAACCAATTAAAAGGATCATCTAACTATGTAATTTTATTAGAAAAAAAATTAGTTTTGAAGTAAAATTCAGTATTTTTCACTATTCATTAAAAATGAACATTTGTTAGAAAAATACGAAATATTTATCCAATGTAAATTTGATATTACAAATTAAAAAATGATGTCCATTTTACCAAATTCAAAACATAAAATTTTCATTAATTTATTTTATAATTAATTACCAATGTCTCAAAAAATAGCGTGTTTTTATGAAACAATGTATATCAAAAAATTGACTCCTGTTTTTATCCAATTTCAAAGTGAAATTAATTCCAATGACCACCATTGGATGAAATGGTAAAAATATATTTCAAATAATATTTAAACACAATTAAAAAGATAATTTAACCATATAAATAAATTATATTAAAAGGGTGTTTTGAATTAAAATACACAATTTTCACTATTTATTAAAAAATGAACTTTATCGGAAAAATAACCAAAAAATTACACAAAGTAAATTTTGATGTTCCGATTCTAAATAAAGAGATTATTTTGTCAAATATAACATATAAAATTGGGCAAATGTAGTTTTAAAAATGGTTCTCCATTAAAATGTGGTTAATCAATCTTTTAATGAACATTAGAATATTTATCCATAAAATCAAATTTTTTTCTTATTTTAAGCCTTTAACATTTATTGGATAAATTTAAAAATATTTAACAAACATATATAATAAGTTTTTAGTCAGTTCTCTTTTTCCCGCCATTAAAACGGCTAGGCGTTAACTATGATTTAAAAAATATTATTATATTATTTGTGTGCAACATATGTTTTCAGAGAAACACGTTGTTGCGTACTGGGTATGCCATCAAACATAGCATTTCATTTAAAGTATATTAAAATTTATTCACAAATATTAAAAAATATTAAAATTTCATATTCTTTATTTACCCGTGATTTACACTTGATGCTTTATATTTATTAGTCAAATGTATTGAAAATTTTCTACAATAGGATTTTATAGGATGCTTTAAAAATGACCTTATTCTATTGAATGAATCAATGTGATTAGGAAAATATGTGTATTTAGTTCTCAATGAATCAAAATTTTTTGATATTTTATATGTATGTGTGTGTTATTATCAAAAAACTTATATCATTGGGAAAAATAATTTTTAGGATTCTTAAACTAAAGGATTATAACTATATAGTGTGATTTTTATATAAAATATTTATTTCTATTAATATTTTGGGGTGTTTATGGTTTAAATTAATTACAATAAAAGTGATTCAGTGATTAAAAAAATCAGTATACCAATATCCTTAAAAAATAAAATAATAAGGATTGTGAGATTAGATGGTTATGTAATTGAAATTTTTTAAACGGGTGTTATATGGTATAGATGTTTCATGACCTACTATTTTAATATTTTACTTTGTTTATGAATTATAATATTTAATGGGAAACAATTTAATAAAAGTTCCAAATTGAATTAATAGGTGAGGATTTTGTTAATGAATTTTTATGGAACATAAAAATGTTTCAAAGAAGGTACATGTTTGGATTGATTTGATTCCATTTAATTGATTTTATTTTGAATGGGAAAATGTGTTGGAAATATTTTTGAAATTACAAATGAGTTGAGTTGTGTTTATCCTAGATTGCCTTTGTTGTCAATTGGTCAATATGTGTTAGTGTATAAAGTGGTGATTCCTAGGGAATTGTTATGGATCAATCAAATGGAATTGGTTTTAATTCATGTAAAATTAACCTCGATAAATTTGGATATTGTATGAAGTGATCATAAATGGATAAAAAATGTATTGATTGAGTTTTCACATTGCTACAACTTGTTAAATTGAACGATAGCCATGAAAAAAAATTATTAATGGTTTTGGAATTTTGAGAAAGGTTGGGTGTTTTAGTGTTTTTGTAGAATAGTTTTTGGACATTTATGTCCAAACTTCTATATTAATCTATGTAGTTTGAAGGTCTCCTAATATCAACATCATGGGCCGACCCAAAAACTACTTAAGACACTCAATAAAGGGAACATGTGGGACCTGGAGGTCAACCACGGTAAGAGGAGAATCCCTAGTCATGCCTATGGGATACATGAGTCATAGTTTCCATAAGGTGCTAGGAGGGCCCATATGTAAGGTCTATAGAGTGACTACACCATTAGGCACACATAGCATGAGCCAAAATCCCATAGTACCAATGCTCAGGGGTGGGTGTGTGATGCTGCAATAGATGTTGAACCCTATATAAGACTCAACCAAACAATGGTCATTCTTCATCTTATAAAGAGGATGAATGCCACATTTGGAAAATAATGTGAGATGACCAATGCATAGATACTATAACCAAGTAATTAAAATGATATAAAAAACCATCTCCCATCAATAAAACTGATCTAATCCATCCAATTAAATATTGTGATGCAGGAATTGACATTTGATCATAACACAATAAGAAATTGAACGTTTTTCAATAGGGGAAACTGTGATGAGATCCCGTTGTAAAAGGTCATTCGTGAAGGTGTCCCGTCGCAATTTTACCATTGCTAAAAATGGTGAGGAAAATATTTTTTTTGTGATAGTCCATATCAAATAAAAATATTTTACATGGGAATCCATCATGCTATAAATAGTTTATCCGGATTAAAAAAACATCTCGTAATGGGACATTGTAAAAAACAAAAAACTAATAATTATAACATTAATGTTAATAATATAAAAAAAATAATAAAATAATAAAATCATAAAATCATAATAAAATAATTAATAAATTAAAAATAGAAAAATAATATAATAAAAAATAATAAATTAAATAATCATAATAATTCAATGATAATAATAATAACTATAATAAAATAAAAATTACTAAAAAAATTAGTAAAAATATAAATGAAAGAACAAAATTTTATATAACACATTATTTGTAACCATATAAAATAATAATAATAATAAAGTAACAAATAATATAATATAATAAAAAAATATTAAATAAATAATATAATAATAAAATAATAATAATAAATATTATAATATAATAAATAATTTAACATAATAATAAACCAAAATATTCACAACAATATAAAAAACGCACTATATAGAAATTCAAATATATGGATTAGTAGAAATATTAAGAAATGGTTTTACATTCAAATGATTATCATAATAATGCAAATAATTCACTTAGGGGGGAGGATCATATAGAGGATTTGGAGGAGTTGGAGGAGGTAAATCCATCCCTAAAGCCAGAGTCTGACGCCACACGTACTCCATCGTCTACTCACGCGACTGTTTCTGCCATCAACACATCTCTTCCTACTAATGTTGTCGACATAACACTTACTTCTCCATACACATACTCTCTATAAGATCATCCTATGTCTACATCATCACCTGATATAGTGATATCGATGACGATGACTCTGTATGAGATCCTATCGAGTTGCATGAAAACATCGCATTAGTAATATAATAACTCTCAGGTGTCAGTCGAGAGCCGATACCCACATCACAACCTTTCTCAAAGGCATACTGGGTTTCCTGCATCTTTGTTGCCTCATACAATCAAAATTTATTGATATAATCCCCATTCTTGACATAACAATAAGTCTATTCCGATTTCATCGAGGATACATATGAATCCATCAATAGAAATTTAAAATTAAAATTGTCACATTATTATTTTTAGTTAATTCTTAAACTAAAATAGAAATTATACTGATCTCAATCTGACACTAGAAATCACCCATAATCTCTCAGGTGATAGGATCACTTCAAACCCTCCTATAAATGTCATACTCTATAATATATGTTTTTTTGACTACCAATATGAATATAAAATATACCGTTTACATTTAAAATTATATAGATTATTTAGAAAAAGGTACTTACCACATGTTAACTATGTAGAATGAATGTATTACTACTAGCTCTGTGTGTCACATCATGTATCCTCAGGTTCAATCAACCTATTGACGATCTCTAATAAAAGGAACACTCATAAAGTGTGATCAAAATAAATCCCAAACATGAGATGAAACGTAATCAGTTCAGTGGGAACAATAATACTGATCAAACCCTTTGACTCCTACTTCCCCATTGTTTTCATCTTCAAATTATGTAAAAACAGACATCAAATATCATTCATAAAACATTCCCATTCCTCCCAGATAGTTTCACACATGTTAACATCAATGGTAATATAATCCCATGTAACACATGCTTCAGAAAAATATTGTTACAATATATAACTCCGCTATCGTGCATTTATATGTGAAAAGATATCGAAAAAGATATAAAATAATTGAAAAATTACTATATAAATAAATTAATGATCATTAATGAAAACTATCTAAAATACACAAGTAATCATATCTCTGCATGCATGGATCGAAGCCAAGACGTGGATATCCCTTGAGGATAGTGTCAGGGATCTCAAATATCACAAGACTGTGACCCCTTAGAATCATTTCGGAACCACTAGTTATCTAATGGTAAAAATATCAAAAATCATGCTCCTCACTATGTTGATTATCCCCCTCAAACTACTGAAATAAATTATAGTATATATGAAACATGAAATGATAGTTTTAGCAAAAAATTAATGAATGTTGTTAGTAAATAGTTTAAAAACACAATTATATATATATATATATATATATTATATGATTATAACCAGTATTTAGCTCTTTAAATCATTATCTCCATTCTTATTTTCATATATAAAGTTGTCAATAACATCATATTCTTCCACATTATCATCAATTTCTATAAGAGTTTCAGTTTAATGATCTCATGTCATTACAAATCCATTTTTTAAATCAATAACTTCATCACCACCATTGACCCTTAAGTGTTGGGTTTCATAATACATATTAATGTCTCATCATGGAAAATATGGATTTGGAGTAGTCTATCGAAAATTTAAATTTATTATATTTTAGGAGAACCTCATTTACGTTGTATAATATAATTTTTTCGATATTTATTTTTTATTATGCTCCAAAAATCACAGAACTCTCATAAAAGAGGAAAATAATTTTTTCAATAAATTTGATCAGCCTGATGGTCTAATAAAAATGGTTATTTAAAACAATAAGTATTTTATATTTAATATTTATGATTCTATGGCTGAGATTAACACAGAATCCTTTATCAGTATCGAACCACTGACATTTAAACAACATTATGTAATTATATCTCAGATGGCACTGTTCAATTATTTATTCTATCATATCGTAAAATTAATCATTAATTTCTATATGATGAGATCCTTTCAATAAGACACCATTATTAATTGTTTTCTGATTCACCATATGCACATATAAGAAATAAAAAACCATTCACAACATCTAAATTATAATATTTAACCACCTTTATGGTGATTTACTCAATACAAAAAATAAATTATAAATTCTATCACCATGTTGAGATACAATTTTTTAAAAACAATTATCAATATAACAAGTAATAAATTATATTTATGTATTAATAAATAAATACTTTATGATACTAGTTTTTGAAACCAGTAGGAAATATAATTATTATGATTTTCATCAAGGGTAGCATCTATAATTTGTGGAATTTTTTATTAATATGATTATCATATAATCTAAAAATAATATAATATTAATTTACTGTAACATTGTTTATAGAATAAGTGATAGGATCACTATAATACAAATGTTTTCATTTTTTTATAGTTGAGATTAACATATATATGATCTCTGTGATTTTTATCATCAGAAATGAATTATTCATAAACTCCACTAAATCGTGGTCTAGGATGATTAAAAAATTATAATTTATTATTCATTTCATCATCAACATTTCCCTTGTTATAACCCTTGTTGTTATGTTTTGGGGGATATTCAGATTGAAAATAATGAGAGAAGAAAAAATAAAATTCCTCTTGTAAAATATCTTCTGTAATTGATCCTTCAACCAATGGATTGTTATGAAATTTCATCAAACATTCCTTCATGCATCTCTCAATTTGGTACATCCATCAAAACTATACTAAACCTCCACATGTTTCTTTATTCAGAAAATGTAATATCAAATGTTCTATTGGGTCATGGAAAGATGGTTGGAATAATTTATTCCAATTTACATAATACTAAAACAACATATTCTTGCAGTCAACATAGTGCATCATAGTCCACTATTAGAGAATAAATATATCCTAAAAAATATGATTTTTCTATTATCACATCCCATATCATAGAATTCAATAGCCATCTTAATCCAATAGGTATAATTCATTCCATTATAACACACCAATAATTAATTTTTAATCCAATAATATGACCATTTCTGATTCATCTGGCCAAGTTGGAATCATAACCATATATAAGTATCATATCTAAAATCAATTGAAAAAATATTAATCAATTTTCTTTGAATATTGTATGAGTGTAATTAAGCTTAATTAACTTCTGGGAAATGACATTTTCTAACAGTTCATGTTCTAGTTGCCTGTAAATTTAGGAAATATCAAATCATGCATTTAAATTTTCTTTATTCTTACCATGTGTATCAAAAACTATATGAAATATATTTTCAAAAGAATTATTTTCAATATATATGAAATCCAATATGTGAAGGACCAACAAATCATACCAATATAGAAGATCCCATAAAATGATATGTTTTATCCAATTGTGTTCTTTCCTAAAACTGTCAATTTTTTGTTGGTTTGTAGTTGTTCCAAATGTAATGGGAGTTAATGAAGAGTAAAATAATTTTAACACCATACCTGAGAACATTTTTGGAGGTCCATATACTTCAATTATACATTTTTTAAATGTATATACATTCCTCATAAAACGATGATCTGTTGGAAGAAATCTACGATGACAGTAGAAAAAAGAAGGATATATTCCATTGATGCGCATAATGGAATTTTTTACACACATTCAATATTGAAATTTTTTTGGACCATGTGTACTGTTGATAGATAAAAAGCCATACACTAGGAATTCACTCACTATACACTTCAATGCAACTTATAGTAGGAAATTTTGTTACACTGAACCATCATATGTACCATAACCATTACTCCGCAATAAATTTTACTCATCAATCAATGGATTCAATAAATATCCATATTCGTTTTTGGATTTCATTGAATAAATAATATTAAGAATATGTATAAATAATAATAAATAGCCATGGCAGTAGATTATACGACGTTATAAAGAAATATCACTAAGATAATTTACTCTCGTAAGATCCAATTGGACAGAAATCATTAGTAGAATGACCCAATAACATGTTTTGGGCTTCTAAAGAAAAAGAAAGATGTACTTAGTCAATTTTTTTTAATAAATCTCCATTATTGGGATGATGTAAGATATTACATGTTAAAATATTTGTTTTCTTCCATGACATCAATGACAATATGTTCTGATACATAAATAACCACTATAAAAAGGGTGTAAGTGATAAATACATAAACTTTTTTACGTGAATCAGTATAGATTTCCCTAGTTGAGATTCTTTATGTCTCAATTATACATATGTTGGAACACTATCATGGGACACATTTTCACAATAATATAAGATGTAATCATTTTAACATGCATGAATATTCTGATAACCATGTTTAGGATTTCAAATAATCCTCTTACTCTGATTGAATGTTATAACCTAAAAATTTCCATTAGGTATAATGTTTTAACAAAGGAGATTTTTTTTATTAAAATCACTTTTTGACATTCCATTATCGGATGTTATAGAAATAAATTTTTCAACCGCTTCAAATTTTTTTATCTTTCAACTAGAATATATCATCTGTAGTGGACCTCAACAACTCATAATATTGGGATGGTTCAAAACCAAGAGTTAAATCAACAACATCCAGCGATTTAGTCTATTGAAAAGGCATACATACCACATAATGTAATCAATTTTGAAATATTAATAGATCTAGAAGAAAATTATTAGTATCTCCTCGGCAACTGTGTTCCCCATGTGGATACCAAAAACCATAACTTTTTTTAGAACCAAAATGAAATAGAAAACCCCAAACATTTTCATATTTGAAAATGTCCTCATATCACATATCTTTTATGGACACTTAAATTTGCCTTCTAAAAGATATCCTGTTTTGTAGATTAAAATGGAAAGAATGTTTTAACAATCTCAATAAATATTGGATTTATAGAAGAATTTGTTTTATTCGTTAGATTATTTATCCAAGCGTGAACATCTAATTATGCATTCTATCGAGTTCTACATTCAATATTTCCCCAAAAGTATAAAATAATTAATTTTTTTGATTAATTTGATATAATGAAACATGAACCAAAAATGGACATGAAATTAAAAATTATAATTTACTTTTAAATATTATAAATTTTATAAATTTACTATTGTATTGTTACTAATTAACACTAATATTAACATAATTTTTTTATAAATTAATAAAAAAACATAATAAATTACTTTAAATTAATAAAATATACAATGAATTACTAAAAAAGTGTTAATCATATAATTAATAATCTTCAAGATATCGGAATTGACTAATTTATGTCAACCACATATGTACAATTTTTTTAATTTCTTATGTCCTAAAAATGGTTGACCTATTTAATTTTATAATTTCTAGTAATTAATAAAAATTTTATTTACTTCATAGTGATTTATAGTAAATTACATCAAATTTATACTAATCTAAACGAATTTATAATAATTTATACAAATTACCATTAATTATTACTGAATACCACTAATAAGTTCTATTTTTTATTCTTTTGAAATAAATAATTTTAATTAACATTAATTATTACCAATATATACAAATTAATAGTAATTGTTAGAAATTATTACTATTTTTTATTAATTTATTACAATATTTTAATTAAATTACAAAAAATATGAATAATTACTTCTAATGATTATTAATTACTACTAATTAAAACAATTTATGACAAATTATTACTAATTATCTCTAATTACCCTTTATTATCTCGAATTTGTATTTGTTTATATCAAATTTTTTAACTAATTACCAATAATTTCCTATAATTATATATATTTATCAGTAATTTTTACTAATTACCTCCAATTAATATTAGTTGAGGCTAATTTTTAGTAATTACAATTAATTTTTACAAACTTCTACCAATTTTTACTAATTACCATTGGCCTTTTGTAATTATATATTGTTACTACTAATTATCGCCAATTGGCCCTTATTAATAAAAGTTTTTATTAAGTCATAAAAATTTCTCCCTAATTATTTCGAATTTTTTTAATGTATTTATTTATCTCTGATTTTTTACTAATTTCTACTAATTAATATTATTTATTTATATATTTTTACTAATTATCTCTCATTATTACTAATTAATGCTAATTTTTTCTAATTACTGATAATATTTACTAATTATGGCTAATTTGAAATAATTACATCTAATTTATACTAATTACCACTAATTTTAACTAATTACTACTAAATATCACTTATTAATACTAATTAGTATTAATTTATAACAATGTTTTTTTAATTACCACAAATTATATATAATTGTTTTCATTTATCGCTAATTTTAACTAATTACCACTTATTTTTTTAATTATCGCTAATTATAGCTAATTATTGCTCACAACCACTCATTACCTCTAATTACCACTAATTACTTTTAATTGAAGCTAATTATAAACAATTACTACTATTTATAGCTAATTACCGCTATGTATAGATAATTATTGCTAATTATAGCTGATTATGGTTATTTGTTACAGATTATTACAAAGTAATAGTAAAATTTACTAACTATTAGTATTACTATTACTAACACTAATTATTACTAATTATTACTAATTATTACTAATTATTACTAATTATTGATTTTTTTACTATTTATTACTATTTATTAGTAATTATTACAAATTAACACTTTTTTTACTATTTTTTTAATATTTATCACTATTTTTTATGATTTAGTACTAATTGTAACAATTTATTAATATTTATTACTATATATTACTCTTTATTTCTAATTATTAAAGATTACTACTAATTATAACTATTTATTACTATTTATAACTATTTATTTATATTTATTACTAATTGTTACTAATTATTACTAATTATTACCAATTGATATTAATTATTACTATTTATTACTTTTAATTAATATTTATTACTATTTATTACTTATTATTTTTATTTATTTCTCTTTCTTACTATTGATTACTATTTATTTCTGATTATTACTAATTATTACGAATTATCACTAATTATTATTAATTATTAGTAATTATAACTGATCCTCACTATTTATTTCTAGTTACTACTAATTACCTATTTTTATTACAATTTATTACTATTTATTACAAATTATTCCTAATTATAACTAATTTTTCTTTATAATTACTAATTACTGCTATTTATTACTAATTACCACTATTTATGACTAATTATCACTGTTTATCAGTAATTATTGCTATTTATAACTAATTACCTCTAATTAGGACTAATTATAACTAATTAACACAAATTATAACTAATTAGCACTAACCATAACTAATTAGGGATAATTATGACTAATTATGACTAATTATCTCGAATTATACCTATTTATCACTAATTATCCCTAATTCCTTCAATTTGTTACTAATTATCGCTATTTATTACTAATTACTAATATTTATTACTAATTATTAATATTTTTTACTATTTATTACTAATTATTACAAATAATAATTATTTATTTCTATTTATTTCTAACTATTACTATTTATTTCAAATTATTACTAATTACTTCTAATTACTGCTATTTATTCTTATTTATTACTATATAAACTATATATTACTATTTATTACAATTTATATCTAATTATTATTAACTAGCGGTAATTATTGCATATTATTACAATTTAGTGCTATTTGTTACAACTAATTAATAATTATTTCTAATTAATACTAAATTATACTAACTAATGCAGTTTACTACTAATTATTAATAAATAATACTAACACACATAATTATTATTAATCACTTATAATTGAACCATATTATTACAAATTAATACATTTTACTTTTATATAAAAACATTAAATCAAAATGAAACAACAGATTTGTACAAATAAATAATGGAAAATTAAACTACCTAATTCTAATTTAAGTTAATTATCCCTAATTAATAATAATTATTACTAATGTAAATTAAAATGAATTAACTAAAAAATAAAAGGTAAAAATTAAAACCTTAAAATTGAATGTTGTGTTGGATGTGAGTCCTGAAAATTGGTCGAGTGTAAAATTTAATAGTTTAAAAAATAGAGAGAGAAATTTGACAGTATAGAAAGAGAGAGGACTTGAAAGAATTTTGAATTTGGAATAATCCGATGGGGGTATATGTATGATCGATCATTTGCGGTTGGGGTATTTATGACAAGATTCTTGTCACAAATAGTAATATTTTCAATGAGACACATCACAAACAGATTGGTGTTTACTAGTTTAGGAAGAAGTAAAAAAATAGTATTTACGATGGTTCTCATCGCAAATATTATCTTGCCAACACATTATTTTCAATAGGACATCGCAAATATTATTTTTTTTGCAATGGGACCTATCATAAATTGTTCACTTGTATTAATTGAGGTGGTGGAAAAATATATTATTTACGATGGAACCCATCCCAAATACTATCATGGGAAAAAATAATTTGTGATGGCTCATGGAAAATTATATTCCGCCACCATGTTATTTGTGATGGGGATCCTCCCTCATTGCAAAAAACAGAAAATAAGGAAGAGTATTTGTGATAGGGTTTAGTCTCGGATGGAAATATTAGTTTTGCAATGACACATGCATGGTGCACAAATGGTATTTATGATAGACCATCACAAATAACTCTATATATATAATATTTTCCATGGTTCATAACTCATGTCACAAATAGTCCCTTTTGATTGACTATTTGTAATGGGCCCTAGTCCCGTTGCAATTAACCCGTCGCAACAAATCATTTTTTATCGTGCATATAACCCATTTTCAAAAATGGAGCTCAACTTCTACCTTTTTCCACCTGAGAGTCGTCCCTACGAGGTCGATAAAACACACTGGACATCATGTGTGATCAAGCCTGAACAGTGAGAATGATTCAGATTTATTGATCCGAGCAAGGCATGATATATCATCTTACATGCCTTGAATAAAGGAGGCCATCACCAGAACCAGTGTTGATGTCATCAATCCATAACATGAATCCCATCATAAAAACTAGTGTTTTTTTCGATAATGTGAAACACTTCATGAATCTATCACTTGATGAAGTTTTGATAATGTGAATGAGTGAAGACATCCACTGAAGCCATAATCTGCATATCTACAACAACATGATGATTTCAACTGTTACATGAGTTATGCTATAGATTATTATTATTTTTAGATGATCTCTACTAAGGAATCATATGAAAAATAGAGTGATCATGCGAAGAAGTAGTCATCAAATGGATTGTGTCATCGTTGCTACTGTTAATTGAGATACCAAGAATATCTTCATTAATAAGACCTCGAGAACATCAATAATTTGAAGAGGACATTGAAACACATTAATCATCCGATAAATCAAGGAAATCTTGAAAGTTTTGTTTTCGATGAACTGAATAACCTCCCATAAAAAAGAGTACACACATTTTTCATTCGTAAGGAGGAGTAGAAGTCCATGTGATCCACTCACATAAATGGAATCTGTGAGCTGATATGGTCTCACAAAGTGTTTAAGAAACCTGATGGCACACCTGTTTTCTAAAAAATTAGAATCTCACGGTAAATCTAGATTTTGTTAAAAGTTTGAGACAACAATATATTGGAATAAACAAATATATTTCAAATCTTTTATAGGAACGAGTAACCATAGACACCACCATTGTTATGTGAATGAAGGGATAAGGAACCATGTATAGTTAACTTTTCTAGTGATGCACATAAAAGACACAGATATATGATACTTCTATTCTCATGATATCACATTATAGGGAAGCTATGGTCAATATCATTTATCTTGGAATACAGCAATTTTAGTTAGCAAAGAATACTTGGAATTAAATGTTTACATCATGTGATAGAAAGATGAGTAATTTCAAGCCTCACTTCTCTTATGCGAAGGCAGTTTTCATATGACATAAAATTTTATCAAACAAGTACTTTCCATGATACAACATAATAAATATAGAAGGATACAATTCATGAAATACATACGTCCCATGAAACTCATGCGTGAATTCATTCTAGTATGATACTATCAGTACTAGAAATAAAGGTATTTGCGACGGGGCCCCATCTCAAATGACCCGTTGCAGAAAGCGGTGTCGCAAATAGATTTCTGTTTTTTTAAACTATATATTACTATTTATTACAATTTGTATCTAATTATTATTAACTAGTGGTACTTACAGCATATTATTACACTTTAGTGCTATTTGTTACAACTAATTAATAATTTTTTCTAATTAGTACTAAATAATATGAAATAATACAAATTTATACTAACTGATACAGTTTACTACTAATTAATAATAATTAATACTAACACACGTAATTATTATTAATTTCTTATAACTAAACCATATTATTAAAAATTAATACCTTTTACTTTTATATAAAAACATTAAATCAAAATAAAACAACATATTTGTACAAATAAATAATGGGAAATTAAACTATCTAATTATAATTTATGTTAATTATTGATAATTAATAATAATTATTTCTAATGTAAATTAAAATGAATTTACTTAAAAATAAAAGATTAAAATTAAAAACTTAAAATTGAATGTTGTGTTGGATGTGAGTCCTGAGAATTGGTCCAGTGTAAAATTTATTGGTTTAAAAATTAGAGAGAGAAATTTTCGAGTATATAAAGAGAGATGATTTGAATGAATTTTGAATTTGGAAAAATCTGATGGGGTTATATTTATGATCGATCATTTGCAGTTGGGGTATTTATGACAAGATTCTTATCACAAATAGTAATATTTTCAACAAGACACATCACAAACAGAATGGTGTTTACTAGTTTAGGATGAAGTAAAAAAATAGTATTTACGATGGATCTCATCGCAAATATTATCCTTCCAACACATTATTTTCAATAGGACATCGCAAATATTATTATTTCTTGCAATGGGACCTATCATAAATAGTTCACTTATTATTAATTGAGGCGGTGAAAAAATATATTATTTACGATGGAACCCGTTGCAAATACTATCATGGGAAACAATAATTTGTGATGGCTCAAGGAAAATAATATTCCGCCACCATGTTATTTGTGATGGGGATCCTCCCTCATTGCAAAAAACAGAAAATAAAGAAGAGTTTTTGTGACAGGGTTTAGTCTCCAATGGAAATATTAGTCTTGCAATGATGCACTCATGGCGCAAAAATGGTATTTATTATAGACCATCACAAATAATTATTTATATATAATATTTTCCATGGTTCATAACTCATGTCACAAATAGTCCCATTTGATTGACTATTTGTAATGGGCCCTAGTCCCATTGTAATTAACCCTTCGCAAAAAATGTTTTTTTATCGTGTGTATAACGCATTTCCAAAGATGGAGCTCAACTTATACCTTTTTCCACCTAAGAGTTGTCCCTACGAGGTCGACAAAACACACTGGACATCATGTGTGATCAAGCCTGAACAGTGAGAATGATTCTGGTTTATTGATCCGAGAAAGGCATGATATATCATCTTGCATGCCTTGAAAAAACAAAGACATCACCAGAACCAGTGTTGATGTCATGAATCCATAACATGAATCCCATCATAAAAACTATTTTTTTTCGATAATATGAAACACATCATGAATCCATCACTTGATAAAGTTTTGATAATGTGAATGAGTGAAGACATCCACTCAAGCCATAATCTGAATATTTACAACAACATGATGATTTCAACTGTTACATGAGTTATTGTATAGATTGTTATTATTTTTATATGATCTCGACTGAGGAATCATATGAACAATAGAGTATTCATGCGGAGAAGTAGTCATCCAATGGATTGTGTCATCATTGCTACTATTAATTGAGATACCAAGAATATCATCATTAATAAGACCCCGAGAACATCAATAATTTGAAGAGGACCTCGATACACAATAATCATCCGAGAAATCAAGGAAAGCTTGAGAGTTTTGTTTTCGATGAACTAAATAACCTCCCATAAAAAGATTACACACATTTTTCATTCGTAAGGAGGAGAAGAAGTCCACGAGATCCTCTAACATAAAGGGAATCTGTGAGCTGATATGGTCTCACGAAGTGTTTAAGAAACCCGATGGCACACCTATTGTCTAAAAAATTAGAATCTCATGTAAATCTAGATTTTATTAAAAGTGTGAGACAACAATATGTTGGTATCAAAAAATATATTTCAAATATTTTATAGGAATAAGTAACCACAGACACCACCATTGTTATGTGAATGAAGGGATAAGGAACCATGTATAGATATCTTTTCTAGTGATACACATAAAAGACACAGATATATGATAATTATATTCTCATGATATCAAATTATAGGGATGCCATGGACAACATCATTGATCGTGGAATACACCAATTTTATTTAGCAAAGAAGACTCGGAATGAAATATTTACTTCATGTAATGGAATGATGAGAAATTTCTAGCCTCACTTTTCTTATGCGAATGCAGTTTTTATATGAAAGAAAATTTTATCGATCAATTACTTTCCATGATACAACAGAATAAAGATAGAAGGATAAAATTCCATAAAATACATACGTCCCATGAAACACATGCGTGAATTCATTCTAGAATGATACTATATACATATAGAATGACATGAGATCTCTAATTCATGTAGCAGTGCTCTGATAATTCAAGATGAAAGATTTAGATGAATTCATGAATAAACCTTCTTGAATATAAATAAAATTCAATAAATTCTCTGAACCAATTTCACATATTATAGAGTGTTTGGGAGTTCATCATAATGAAGCATATCCCGATCATTTTTTTTCATGGAGGTAACCTATTAGACACTGGTGAATATAATTAATTAAGAAACCCCAAAAAAATTAAGCAGTTTCTATTAAATATACTCAAATAATACCCAATCAACTGTTATCCCACATGCTTGTAGAGTAAGATAAATAGATGTTTCTATAGTGAATCAAATATTGAGGAAGGTAAGAAGTCTCTCGTGAGGATTTAGCAGTAGAAGTATCCACAACATATTTTGGTGCTATTCAGTGTGGATTTTTGTAACACTGTGGGATGTAGTATAAAGACCAACCTTTTTTGTTTAAAAGATATAAATTATGACTCTTTATCAACCATTTAAATTCATTATATTATTATAGTGGATTAGCTATGTTGGGGAGAATAACCGACGTAGCAAGGAGAAGATGTTCATACCAAACATTATAAATATCATTTTTTGTTCCCTATATTAATATTTCTAAATATAATTGAGTGTATGAGATATCAGTGAGTATATTGAGAACCATAAAAATTATATAATGTTTAACTCAGAAGAAATAATTATTCAAATGTAAACCACATATTCACCCCTCATAGTTTTCACTCTGCCCAAAGGAATTACAATTGGTATTCTAGGATAGGTCACCTATAATGTTGTAAGGGAGAGTTCATGAAGGGTATATTTTATAAAATGGGTGAGTCGCTATAGATGTAGATAAATGGCTTTACTCTTAATAATAATAATCAAAAAAATTATTCCATGACTCAAGAAATATGAATAATAGACAATAGAAATTTTGATGTAGAATCTTGTAGTACTAATAGAGATATCGCTATGTGAAGATAATAATAATGGTATATGTTTTAGTGAATAATTTAATTGTTAATATGATCATGAATCCAACTTAATAAATGATGATTATGGATCACTGAGTGGTATACTCCTTTAATATAGTGAATATATGAAGGAATAAACAATTACACTTTTCAATGAAAGATAAGTTGTAACATTTAAAAAATCAAAAGGATTTGTTTATAGGAAATAATTCATTGAGATTGTATCTGTATAAGCTTCTAATGCCTTATAAAAATTTCACAAATTTTCTATTATTTTAAAATTTTATCAAATGGATTATTGAGATAACATAGAAAATTATATTAAAAATTTATTGCATGAATCAGGAAGCTTGAATTACAAAAAAATGATGAAGCTAATTGATGATTGGGAAGCCATACCAATATCTTTTTATGATGAGAAGAACTCCCCCAACATAAAGTGTTAAGAGATGGAAGTGAAACTAAAAAATATACAATAACTAAAAGTATGATCATCCAAAATAAGTAAAATAATAGATGATTACACTATTATTTTTACTGAGGATCATGATTCTAAAAATTACATGATATCACATTCTAATATAATAAAATCATTGTAAATGATGGTACCCCATATCCACGAAATTGTTCTATTTACTAATTATGTTTGGAGTGATGGTGGAAGTTTTAAAATAGACTCTAGGAAGCTATAGATGGTGCTAAATGCTGTTATATACACCCCATATTGGTAGAATATGAAAATCCAAATGAATAACCATTCCCTTACTATCATCCCAAATAGTATCAATGTTACTCCAAAGTAGTATGGTTTACAATCCATGAAAACTAAACAGATTATATCATAAAAGTAAAGAATAATGTTTATTGGCTATTGTAGGTGTTTCTAGAATTCTGGGATGAAAATTTCAAAAATTTGGAATAACACGAAAATTTAGGAAAATAATAGAATTCCAATATTTAGTTGGAGTAAATATGATGAAAAAATAAAACCCACATCATTGAAGTATAATTCCTAGAAAATTAATCAAAATAAAAAGAGTAGATTTGAATTTTTTATGGATTTATATGAGTTTTGAACTATAAGTGGTCACTTTTATTATGAGTTCTATTATATACCTATCGTACATAATTTTTATGATTATGTGAACCGATGAAAATGAAAAATGGAAATGAATGTATGAAAAGATGGTGACAAATAATTCTTAATATGTGAACAAAACAAGAAGACTATAAACCAATTGTCATAAAGAAGAAAAATGATAGATCCTATCATTTATCAAATTGAGAAATAAATGTGTCAAAAAAATAACAACCCTTAAGAAAAAGAATACTTTTTATGAAGAAGAACGAACACAAAAAGTGTATTGACAGATTATATATCAAGGTGGGATATCTAGATTCAGTGGTTTCTACTAATTCTATGAAGCATATTGATATATAGACAACTCATGTTGTTTTAAAATTCCATTTTCATAATACAATAATAAACTAAGGGGTAGTCATGGAGAAATAATGCAACCAAATTCTCATATAAAGAACACTATCAGTAAAAATTCATCCATGATTACAAAACAAAAGATATATGAATGTTGAAAAAAGATGGTGGAAGATGTTAACAAAAGGATAACAAAGCTATGAAATTCATTGTAATACTACCAATAGATACTACCTATGATGATAAATTGTAGTGACTACAATATAGAAATAGTATTGATTAATTTGAAAATTATTAGAAAAAATATAATGTTACGAAAGAGTGTCTAATTTTATGGACAAAACAATTGAAATTAGATGAACAACTAGAGGATAATTAATGGAATGATTAAGATTATAGAAAGAAATTATCTATAAGAATTGAAGTGGAAAATTCTATTTCTCATAACAATTTTGACATGTGTGTAAGGTTTTCTAAATCTAGGAATTCTCCACGCAAGTGTATTGAGATTATCTCTAATAAGTGTGAGTTTTTTAAAATTAAAATGAATGCACCATAGACCTCATGTACTCAACTGAAAAAAATTGAAATGGATACATCACATAACGTAAAGACAAATATTCAGAGAAAATACTAGGATATGTTGAAAGACATATCTCAACATAAAAATTACTCTTGATGAAAAATAGTTTCCATAAGTATTTCCTTTTATATATAATTTTTTTTTCAAGTTCATGGAATTGAAGGAGTTGGATTCATTAGTTGAGGGGGATCATTGATGATATGAATCTATTAAATTTTCACTACATTGGGAATGTGAATATTCTAATAAAATTTATAAAATTGGATGTTATGTTATTCCAATCACACATTCATCCCTTGTTCTTAATTGTACTAATTATATCAATTGAGGGGGAGTGATTAATTGATGTCAGGATAAGACAAGTGGGGATCTATATCTTTTTAATTGAAATTTTTGAGGTTTTTGTTTATGTATTTGAATTCTTATTATTTCATTTATGAATATAATTTTATACAATCCCTTTAATGAAAATAGATCATTTGTATGAATGATTTATATTTAAGGTATTTATGGATTGCCGAGACACCATTGTTTGTATCTCTGTTGTTTTCATAACCGATTTTCCCATATTGACTTATAGTTGGTTAAATAATGGAATGTTTCTATGATATCCATGTGATATCACTTATAATGGATATTAAAATTTTCCTACAAGGAATATGATCATGATTTTTAAAAGTTGATATGTTGAGAATATCCCATTTACAATTTTCAAATTTATTTTCAATAAGGAGATAATGTTATCACTATGTATTTACTGATCATATGTGTTAATACTGAAAAAAATACAAAGAGGGATATTTATAATAATATATGATTTTTTTCAATCATTCAATATGTGTTGGGGGATTAATTGGATATTATTTAAATTTTATTGTGTAAAAAATTAACACCCTTAGATTCCATACTTGTACATTTCAACATGGTAAATATGATTATTTTTTGGTGAGATATTAAAAGAATAAAAAATTTAATGAATTATTTTCTACAATACTAAAACAGGAGGAAGTTAAATATTTCCATTAAATAATAATTTATTAATGATTGAGTAATTTTGAGAATGGTTTTGGTATATAGAGTTTGGGGAGATAGATTTGTGGAATTTGATTTATAAACATAGATATTTTCTAAGTATTTTTTATGTGGACTCATATTTAATGTATAGTCTAACCCACAAAACTACATAAGACAGTCATCCAAGGGAACATTTGAGACCTAGAGGTGAACCACACCTAGAAAAGAAGCTCCGGTTAATCCTGTGTGGGGCCTGAGGCATAGTTCTCTAAAGGAGTTGTGTGAGCTCAAGTGTATGTCTTGTGGAGTGTGCACTCCAACATGATCATATAGCTTGGGAATGAATCCTATAGAGCTAAATCATGATGGTGGGAGTGTGAATTTGGAATGGGTGTTGAACCCCATAGATGGATTGACCGAATAGTGGTCATGCTTTAGCTTATAGAGTAATGGGATTTCACATGTAGAAATAAATGTGGGATGACTGATGTGTGAATTTTGTTCCCACATTATTAAAGTGATGGAAATAAATGAAACCAATTGATCAACTTGATCTGATATGTCTATTAAAATTTTTTACTGTTTAAATTCAAATTTGATTCCGCACATCACATTTTCAAAAAAGGCCCTCATTTTCTACCTTCAACCATATAAGATTTGTCTTCAAGGTCTAGTGAAAACCCATCGACCACCACAAGTTTTCAACCTTGGATTGTGAGAAATAGATTTTTTAATCCAATTAATCATATAATTCAATGTTTAATTTCATGCTTTGAATAAATAGTTCCTTTATAGGAACCAATGATGATTTCATGAAGTTGTCATAATAAT
The DNA here is from genome assembly GCA_963277665.1 of Viscum album. NCBI lineage: Eukaryota > Viridiplantae > Streptophyta > Magnoliopsida > Santalales > Viscaceae > Viscum > Viscum album. The sequence goes on along the minus strand of OY728145.1, from coordinate 2,011,986,260 downwards.
CCCATTGTATGTACTAGTAGTTGTCACAAAAATTGAGCAGTAGTGAATGAATCCATCACATGGTGAACTTTAAACCAAGCGAACGAGTGATGAAAACCAATGAATATATTATAGAAAGATTTATGACCTCATGATGATCCCATTTTTGGCATAAATTATTGTTAGAGTTATTTAAATTTTAGATATGATGTCACTAAGGAATCACATGATCAATTGATTGATCTTGAAAAGAAATTGTCATCATAGATATGGAGTGACCATTTGAAAATTTATTATAGATTCCCAGAATATCAATATTTATATGATCCTTAGATCCCCATTAATTCAAAGATGCACTCAACAAACTATAAATAATAAAGCAAAAGATCCTATTAAAAATGAGAAAAGGGTGAGATTTTGGTTACTAATGAAATAAATGATATCTCATAAATATTAAGCACACACATGTTTCTTTAATTTAGTAGAAGATAAACTCATGTGATCCTATCCTATGAAGGGAACTCATGAGATAATCTAGAAATATAAATAATTAACGATACCCACATACATACTTATTGTCTTGCGAATGAGAAACTCAGAAGACATCCATATATTTTGAATAGAGTGAGACATCAGGATATGTAAAAACTTTATTATCTCTCAATGATTTTGGAGGAATAATTAACCACAAACACCACCAGTGTTATGTGATGTAATGAAGAAAACCCTATGGATAGTCATATTATTATGTGAAGTAAATACACAATTAATATTCATGGTAATTATGATATCAAAATAATATTTTATATGTAATATGTGGAAATCACAATTGATATTGTGAAACACCTATTTTATTTCACTAATATTGATTGAAATCACATGTTAAAATTGTTTGATGGAAAGCGGAGAACTCAAAAACCTGACTTGTATTATGGGATCACAGTTATAAAATCACATAAACATTTATAGATCATGATCGTCACATTTTAAATCAAATAAATGAATATGTTTAATGTTACATGAAATACATGCATCCCATGAAGCATATGCATGATGTGTGTCAAGATTGAGGCTAAATACATAAAGAATAACAAAATATATCTTATCCGAGTTGAATGTGTTTTCAAAATTCAAGAAGAATGGATTAGATAATGTTATGAAATATCATTCATTAATATATATATATATATATTGAGGATGAAATTTTGTGAACTACTTTCTCACAATTCAATGTGTCATAGAATTCATTAGAAAGAAATACTATCCCAAGAATATGTTTCACATAGGAAACAAATCAGATACTAATGATCATAATTGATTGATTAATAGCGACATACTCAACTAGTAGTTTTTGAAGGTACTAGAAGAGAACACATGCATGTGTGATCCAGTAATCCTGTAGAGGATGATCAATTGATCATCATACAATGGATCATTGGCTTGATGAAATGAGTTACACTCTCATGTGGATTTAGGAGAAGAAGTCTCTAGTCCAGAATTCTGGACTAGGCTAGTGTGGATTCGGGTAACACTGTGAGATTATGTATAAAGAACCACATGTGTAGATTTGGGAGAGATACAATTTGGATTTTTATGGACCATTTCAATTGATTATATGATTATTTTTGAGACTCCGTGTTTGATAGAATTTACAATATTAAATGGAGTAGGTATTTATATAAAAACATGTAAATAATTATTATTGTCAACTCTCTTATTAATTATTCATATGTAGTGATATTGTGTGATATCATTGAGTAGTTCAAGAACCATAACATGATTAAGAGGGTGGACACAAAATAGAAAATATAGAAAATGTAAAACAATGATTCACCCCCCAAGTATACAATCTAGCACAAGGAATTATAATTTTTATTTATTATAATGTTATAGATAAGGGTCATATGATTATGGGAAAACATATCTATAGTTTTTATATGGAAATATTTTGATACCTTTAGAACAATGATTTGTATACAGTTTTGATGTTTTTATTTGGGATAGTGTAAAATTCCACCTTTATTCCAAGGTAATGACTATTTAATTTTTAGTTTAATTCCTTAAAACACTTCTTGAAATGATTCCTATGAGGTTAAAGGGGGTCTCGATGGTGTCTAGGGATCATTAGAATCCCATAAAAATAAAAATGGGGAAAATAGGCAAGGCTACAAAGATTGTTTAAAACTGTGATACCTAGGTCACATGGCCATGTAGCTAGTTCCAGGATTTATATAGTGGGAAATCACAAGGTTTTTTGCACGGTAAGTCAAACTATATGCCTTTATTGTGCGTTATTCCTAGTGAAGTAGAACCATGCACATGATTGGAAAACGGTTTGGACAAATGATGTGGCTGAACCATGAGTAGTGAAAATGTTGAGTGAATTTACAAATTTCCCCACAATAAATTTTTAATCCCTTATTTACCTTTTCCCATTCCTCTCCACCCAATTTTTTCCTCCTCCGTTTTTCATGAAGGTTTCATATTCCCTCTCTAATCGTTTTGATATTTCTACCTTATCTAATCCTTTCACCTTAAGAGGATATATAATCATCTTAGAATGATCTAGCAACCTCTCTCCTCTATTTATATAATTCTCTATCAACTGTTGCTCTATTTTTTTTCAAGGGAATTTTTCCCTATTTTGGGGGTTTTTTTAATACATTTATTTATTACATTTAATGTTGAATGAAATCATCTTTATTGGATCAGTGGAGTACTATAAATATGAGGTATGATGACTATGTTTTTTCAACTGGTTTCGAGTCTTTCTTGGCATTTCACCATTGCACCACTCACAAGACCTTTCATTGATGCTTAGTTATTGCATTTTAAATTTAGTACCTTGTTTTTTTGAGTCCTCTATGACCTTATCTTGTGGGGATAACCATTAAAAAGGTGTTTTCATTTGTTTTAGCCACCCCTTTGGTCTTCCCATCCTCTATGACCAATTTTTCCCATGTCATATTTTGAACCAACATGTGTGTGTATGTGTGTGCGTTGTCCCACTAAATGCCTTACATTTATGAAATAATCATAGAATATTGACGAACCATTTATTGGATACCATATTTTAATGCATAAGTTGTTTCTTAATGTTTTTCCTCTTGTGTAAATACAATATGACTTCATATATGCTTGTTGATAATTGTTCTCTCTTTTATCCAATTGTTATTCTGGATTCAATATTCCATGACATGTTCTTATTATATTGATATACTAGATATTAACCTTGTCATGTTCTCATGTTATGTTTTAATATTGATTCGTACATCATGTTCCAAGTTTAATGGCTTGGATTGAATGAAACATTATAGAAAGCTTGTTATATTGAGGTATGAAAATGATAATGTTTACATCAGAATGACCATAAGGTATGCCTTGTGGATTATGAATCTTTCTCATTTCTTCTTCTCTTCAGTGATTATAGAATAAACCATATACATGGTTTAAAAGTAATTTTATTCTTTGTCAATCTGAACCAAATGAATTTATGGAGATATCATTGATGACATTTGGTTTGAGGAATGGTAATTCCATTTTCTGATGGTTTCATATTATTGTGTAAAGCTCGTGCCATATACTTGATTCCTCAGAACAAAATTTTCACATGTTTATTGCTTTATTCCATTCAATATGAATTGTTCCTTTTAGTTTATATTAATGGAGTAGCTTGAATATATTATTAGATTTTGAATTAGATGGTAGTTGATGGATTGAAATTATAAATGCCTTTCCTTAATTATATTCCCAACTTGATGTGGATCACTAAATACAGGATGGGAGAGAACATGGGTTCCATATAGGGGATTTCATGGATGTAATCGTCATGATTGGTTGTTTACTACTCGACACATTGGTATTGAAGCATTGGTTTTCTATGTACTGGTTTCTCAGGTGATTTACTTATGCTCACGATCAAGTTTAGTTCCCCATGGGAGAAACCTAGGATGGGTCCGTTTTGGAACATGGCTATACTATGCCTTGACTGATACCTGGTCCCCTATGTGAGATATTTGGCATCTAATCTAAGTCACCATCCATGAGTGATACAAGGAACAATGTATGGGTCACCTTGGAAGGGATCAGGGGTATTGGGTTTTATTTGATATCTTGTAGATACCCTAGGAATTCTTCTTAGATTTCCTTTGATGAACTAAGACTCAAACTAATGTATTGGATAAATTAAATGATTGTTGGTTCATATGAGTATCATTCTTTATTATTATTATTTTGAGATTGATTATGCACATGTTTTTTTCTCCATTATTTTACTAGAACAGTAGGGAGAAGATATGTGGATTATATAATAATATGAAGAACAAGATTGGGGGTATTCTTTTATTGTTTCGACTGGGTTATTTTTGGATCTTGTTCTCTTTATATTAATTTCACATGTACCATTCTCCGACTTCCATCATAGTTCGAAGTAGGTGGTATGGGATGAGTGTCCCATTAGGAACCCTGACTATGGTTTTGATTTTTATTTATTCAAATTATCTATTTCTATCATATATTGAATCATAATTATTATTTATTTCATGAAATGGAATGTTCTAGACACTTTGGGTGTTGGAATATTGAGATTTATATCTCATACCTTTCTTAGGAACCATTTGGTACCTGAGTAGGCTATGTGATTGTAGGATTTGATAAAGGGAAGCTAGATTCTTTTGTTGCTTGATTTTCTTCTTAGTTAGGATGGAGATTTGGGGGAAGAGGACCAAGAATATTCTCAAGATGTTGTGTAGTAATATTTAGCTTATTTTTTATTTCTTGGATAGAATATAGTATATTATTGTACCATGATCCCCAATACTCTTTTTTTAAATCATCAATACAAGGACATCATTTTTTATTTATTAATTATTTCCTACTTCTGGTACTTTCGTATTTATCTTGCATGTTTTAAATTAAGATTTATTTTATTGTTTTCTTGATATTTTTGTTTCGGTACTTACTATTTATTACTCACAGATGTGCATACTATACTCTATGATGGAATAGTCTTCCCATAGAAACACCCAGGTCTATCTCTACATGTTGACATCATCTATTGTTCGGGGAGATGAGCATGATGTCTTTTTACGACTGTGTCAGGGCACTATTGAGTGGAACTTAGGATGGCATTATACAAAGTGGTATCAGAGGATTTTTCTTTTATATTACCATTTGAGTTATATAGGAGACTTGGACATAGGAATTTTTACATTACCATATGCTTGGATATACCGAACCCATGTACAGTGGACAACCAAATTATATGGGTTATGAAATTGTAGTTATTGATTATTCAATATATTGTTGATATGATTTCACCATTGGGTGATGCTCTTTCATTTTGAATTTATTAATATTGATATTATTGAAATGATTATCTATAAAACATCATTCCTGATGATATAAGGGATTTCAATTACATGCATTATACTAGGAACTATAGAAAATAAATCGACATGTTGTTTCCATGACATGTCTAAGTTTTCTATTCATATTCTTATTTATATGTAGTTTTTTTTGTTTCTAGATGTTATATATTATATTGTTTGTCTATTATAAATATTGAATTGTTCAAAAATGAATTTTAGCAGAATGATATGAATTGGATTAAGTAGACATCAAATTTAAATTATATGGTGGATGGGCCCTTATAAATTGGAATGATGATCCGACTAATTGAATCTATTTAAAAGAGGGTTAGGTGATTAAATGAATTATGTGAATACCAAAAGTTAAAATTAAATGGAAGTATAATTAAAAAAAAGGATACCTTACTAGAGAAATGGTTTGTGGGATGAGTCTCAAATGATCTTTCTGGTGTTATCCCTTCATATTTATACCTGTCTCTTAGAGCAGGCTGTTAGTTATTCTATGATCAGAGGCAGCCCATGCACCTATCATATTTAGAATGTTCCATATCCACTATGTCATGTTTTAGTAAGTCCTTATACACAAATTTCTAAATATTCCTTCAATGTCTATTATATTTTTAATCAGACGTGTGGGTGATTGGTAATTATAGAGGTATGCCTCCATGAATTGTTCTTATTGTATGCTTAGAGATTAGTGATAAGAACACTCCAGAGGTTGGGGCCCCTAATCAAAATGTTATACCTCTTATAATTCCACAAGAGGCACTTCTTATGGATCAACCACTGGGCGTTGATGCTTAGTTTTGGGATAGTATTCTTAGGTTCATGCATTCTATTTAGGGTGCTCCTAGGCCTAACCCTACTATGGAAGATCCCACTTGGTTCATTCAGTTGTGGAAGCATCTGAACTTTTTGATGAAAGGAAGTCCTCATGCTAACGAGTCATGGATATAATCTATGGTTTCCATCTATAACCATCTTGATATGCCTCCAAAGTGGATGATCAATATCACGACCTGCACACTTTGTGACTCTTCCAAGGGTAGGTGGGGTAACATTTCTCTATCATAGAATTACCAGGAAATGGTACCGAATGAATTTAGTATGGATTTATTTGATCACTTATTTTGGATTAATATTATAGTAGATCAATCCAATGATTTTTTGATTCTACATGAGGGTTCTATGACACTACTTTAGTATTGTACTCCTTTCGCCAAGCATTGTCATTTTTCTCCATAGCTAGCCGGTGATGAGTTGATGAATACGAGGAGTTTTGAGGATGAGATTGGGCATTTTATCCACTGAAAGGTGAAAATATTTCATTTGACCACCATTACAGATATATTAAAATAGTATCTGATTACGGAGAATAATCAAATTAAATTTATTCATGTGCTCTATGGAAGTTTAGTTTTGGGATGGGGTTATAGTTCTTTAGGTAGTAAGAAGCACCGATTTGAGGGTGCATGTGGGGGCAGTTCTATCTAGGTGACATGTAATGATAGTTCATTCATATGTCACCAGTATGGTAGGCCCGAGAATAATATTCTTCAGTTCATGAGAGCCCATATCAAATTTTGAGCTTGTGGTAGGATTGGTCACCTTTTGTGCTTCTGCCATTATTTTCATCCAGAATCCAGTGGTAGGAGATCCATACATGCACCTCTATCAGGTATGAGATCTATGACACATCATCAATGTCACGACCCGCCCTCGGGGTCCGTACCGTGACTACCCCAAGCCCGCCTTCCATAGGCCAGGGGCTGGCGACTAGCACCAAGGCATAATTCCCAGTGAAAAGGGAAGGCATTGCCTTTGTAAAGTAAACAAACACCACCGAGTAAGAAAGCAGAAAGTAAACACTAAGTAAAAACAGAGTACAACTGAAAGTGCGGAAAAGTAAATGGGCCAGTATACAAACCCAAACTGAAAGTAAAGTACAACTCGAAAGGGAAAACAACAACTGTAAGTAAAAGCCGCTACACCGAGCTGTCCACTGGAGATCCCACCTGACGGATGGGTACAGATAGCTCCACTGCTCCACGGGTCCCACCGTCCGCTCCGAGTACGTCCCGCCCAGTGGTCCACCTCCAGGTACTGTCCTGCTCTGCAAGCCTCAGCCAAGATCAACGATGTTCGTCGTCTGCAACCAACACAACGTAGTGCAGGCATACCCCGTGAAGGGGTGTGTATAAGCTACTCAGTAGGGACCCCGAGACCCCTGAAGGTCTCCCGAAATCCACAAAGGATAAACCACAAAGAAAGGTACAATCACGAAGTAACAACCGACATTGCTTAGGTATATGACCATACATATACCTAAGTCATCAATTCCAATACGCTCCAACCTCCAAGACTAAGTACAACTCAGTCCACACAGGAATGTTAACGTATTCCACATAGGAAAGCAAAACGAAATCCACACAGGATAGCACAACTCAATCCACACAGGAAAGCAACATGATTCATCTCACACAGGTATACTTCTTCAAAGGACGATAAAGATGATCTCTGATCCATCTAAGCCGTCGGACCCACGAAGGATCGATAGGTAACTAACCCCCGCAAAAGACCCACACAGGATCGGGCCCACACAGGACATGTAGGCGCTGGTCACACAGGACCGCTGAGCGCAAAGACCAACACAGGATCGGACCCACACAGGATCGGGCCCACACAAGACCTGTAGCACTGATCCACGTAGAATCGCTGAGTGTTGTAGTCGTCGTCGTCGAATCCACACAGGATCTTTGTACTGTCGTCGTCGCAGTCACAGTAGCAGTAGTAGTAGCAGTAGTAGTCACAGTCGCAGCCAGCACTAGGGCTCTCGCACACAGCAAGCTCGTTCAGGAGGGTCCACTCCACGAGCCGAGAGGCTGATACATCAACTGTCACAAAGTCCAGATTTGATGTATCCAAAAGTTCTGTATCGTCAACAGGAATTCAACGCAACAGACGGCGCGTCGATCGGATGCTCGGTCTGAGAGTTATTGGCTTTTTCGTCCTAGGGACCCGGTTGGGTTTTAAGGAAAAACCAGCCCGAACGTACTCCACCTGCATCCAAACCTCGGGCGGAGTATGCCAAAAGATCTGTCTCACTAAGAGGAACATAACAAAGTTGACGACATGTGAATCAGACGTCCGTAGCTCATGATATGAGCGTTTCCGCTCCGAAGGCCCGGTTGGTTTCGTGAACGAACCATCCCGGCCGAACTCAAAGTATTCCGAAACTTTGAGTGCGATATACCGAATCGACCTTCTCGATCCAAGGATCGCAATACCGCTTACGGTTCGTCGATCGGAGGTCCGTGGCTCACGTTATGGCCAAAAGACCGAAAATGATTTGAAAACGGGGGGTCCGGGTCCGGGCCGACCCGGCCCGACCCCCCCCCCCCCCCCCTGGGTCAGCCCGAACCGGGTCGGCCCGGTCCGTCCGGCGGTGGTCCGGCGCGGCGGCGCAGGCCGGCGTGGCGGCGCGGTCCGGCACGGCTGCGCGGCCCGGCCGGCGGCGGCACGGCCTGGCGCCGCTTGGGGCCACGCGCGAGGGGCTAAGCCCCCGCAGCTTCAAAAAGGCGGTGCGGCTTTTAGCCGCGCCTTTTGGAGACCGTCCCCCCTCGTGGGGGCCTGCTTGAGGAAAACCGGGGGGGCCGCCTGCCCCCCTCAATGAAACCGCCCCCCCCCCTCATAAATGGGGGGGGGCTTTTGAGAGTTGACCGGGGGAATTAAATTCCCCCTGTCTTTGACCTTTCGTCCGGCCACCTGGCCGGCCGGTTTTTCTCCAACAGGACCGGCAAAGCCGGTCCCCTTCCGGTTTCCAACGCCGGCGGCCCGGCGAGCCGCCGGTCTTCCCGTCTCGCCGCGGCCCGGTACCGGCCGCGGTGTTCGTCGTCCGGCGCGGTGCGACGGCACCGCGCCCCTCCGCCGCGGCCCCGCTCCGGTCGCGGTGCCTTCGATTCCCTTCGACGTGGAGCGACGGCATCGCGTTCATGATAAACTTCCCGGGGCGTCGTGCGACGGCGTCGCGTAAATAATCCGGGCGATTCCCGCGTGGTGCGACGACACCACGCCTTCTCGTTCATCCACAAGATTATATAAATAACCAAGAATAATGGAGGGGGAATTTGGCCGTGTTTGTGCGGTCCGACCCCCCTCTCGTTAGATGATAACTCTTAAATATTTAATCAAAAGATTATTATTCTAGAACCAAGACCGGGAATAAAAGAAATAAACCACAACAAACCCCTACCTTGGGTCCAAGTTCGAAGATCGTCAACGACCCGCGGAAGACAACGTTGCAGAGGTCGGGCGTCGTGGTAATCGTTCGTCAAATCCGATGACGAAGAGCTACGTCCGAAGAGGTACGTCGTTGGCGAATCTTCGTAAGCCGACGAAGGAAGTCAGAGGTGGAAGCGGCATTCCCTTTCGTTGACACGGAAGACGTCGTTGATCTTCGGAGAAACTGGCTACGAAGAAGAGAGGAGCGGCGTTCTCTGTCGGAGCTCGAAGGTTCTTCACGTTCTTCGTCAAGCTTGAAGAAGATGAAGAAGAAGAAGAAAGTTTCAAATCTCTCAAGAGGCTAGAGAATTCTAACCAAATAAAATAAGCTAAGAGCTTATTTTATTTACTCAACCAAACCTTTTTGAATTTCAAAGGTTTGAAATATTTTAAACAACTCAACCCAATTAATAAGCTAAGTTGTCAAGATCATTTAAAAGGGGAGTTAAGGGAGTTTTGAGAGGAGATGAAAAGTTGGGTTTCGTGTGGGCCCCACCACACGTAATCCTCCCAAGGGAGGTTAAGTGGATGTGGGTCCCACCTTTAACTTCCTTTGAGAGGAGTTAACCAACAAGTAAGAAAAATAAAAAGTGTTCCACATTTTTATTTAACTTCTTTTAATTCTCCCAAAAACTAACTTTCATCCTGCAATAAACGCAACTTCGGAAAAGGTCTCCTTAAGCGAATATCGGCGCTGCAAGTTCATCGGTGTCCTCAGATTTCAATTCCGAGCACCGGATCAAAAGTTAGAAATTCCCACTCGTTCATTTACTGAACGTACCTGAGCCAAACTTCGGAAATTGATTCCGGGCACACCGGGCCTCGGAATCAGGTGCCGTCAGAAACCACGCTCATGTAAAAATTCAAAGAAAATTAAGAAAAAATTTCCCTTGAATTTTACGGGTCTTTAAATTACTCCCACCTCAGGGCTTTACGTCCCCATAAAGATACATCAAAACTGGGGAAGAAAATGAGGGTACTGAGCACGTATCTGAGCCTCCCGCTCCCATGTACTCTCCTGGAGGTTCCCATGCTGCCATCTGATGCGCACAAGAGGAATCGATTGCCCACGTAGGACCTGCTCCTGTCGATCCTCTATCTCCACCGGGACCTCCGTAAAAGTCACCCCATCGTCAACGTCAAGCTCCCCATGGTCAATGATGTGCCTCGGGTCGTGCACGTATCTCCTCAGCTGAGACCCATGGAAGACGTCGTGCACCCGGTGCAACTGAGGTGGTAGAGCCAGGCGATAAGCCACCTCGCCAATCCTGCTGAGGATCTGGAAAGGTCCGATGAAGCACGGAGATAACTTTCCACCTCGGCCAAATCTCCAAATACCACGTCGACGTGAGACCCGCAAGAAGACGTGGTCACCATCCTCGAACTCTAGTGGCCTCCACCTCCTGTCAGCCTATGACTTCTGCCAGCTCTGAGGTGTCCTCATCCGCTCCTGGATGACCTGGACATTCTCTGTCGTGGCCTGGACCATCTCTGGTCCCACCAGTGCTGACTCCCCAGGGTCTGTCCAGCACAAAGGAGATCTACAAGGTCGGTCGTACAACGCCTCGTACGGTGCCATCCAGATGGTGGAGTGGTAGCTGTTGTTGTATGCAAACTCCACCAATGGTAGGTGGTCCTCCCAGCTACGACCAAAGTCGAGGACACATGCGCGGAGCATGTCCTTGAGAGTCTGAATGGTCCTCTCCGTCTGACCATCTGTCTAAGGGTGAAAGGTTGTGCTCAGACGAAGCTGCGTCCCAAACGCCTCCTGTAACCCCTTCCAAAGCCGGGAAGTAAAGCGAGAATCTTGATCGGAGACGATAGATGATGGCACACCGTGAAGCCCCACAATCTCCTGAACGTAGAGACGTCCCAAGCTCTCCACTGAGCCCTGCTCTCTGATGGGTAAGAAGTGTGCCGACTTGGTGAGTCGGTCAACAATCACCCAGATGGAGTCATGACCTCTGGAAGTGCGTGGATGTCCAGTCACGAAGTCCATAGATATGTCGTCCCACTTCCACTCCGGGACCTCCAAGGGCTATACCAAGACTGCTGGTACCTGATTCTATGCCTTCACCTGCTGGCAGGTGAGGCATCGAGAAACGAACTCTGCAACTGCCTTCTTCATGCCCGGCCACCGGTGCTGTCGTCTGAGGTCCTGGTACATCTTCGCCACTCCAGGATGTACCACCAAAGGAGAAGTGTGAAACTCTCTCAGCACTTCCTCTCGCAAAGCGACTGGTACCATGGTACGTCCTCTGAAAAGGATGTCGTGCTCTGCTCCAAGGGAGAAACAATCAGGTTCATGTCCCGAGGATATCAGTACACGCCATGTCTCACAGTCAGCATCCTCACGCTTTGCCTCTCTGACCCGCTGCATTAGTGGAGGGGTGACTGTGAGAGACTGGAGGAAGGCTGCTCCATCTCTATCCACGAAGGATATCTGTAAAGAGGCTAGCTGCTCCGTCACCTCCTCAAGTAGTTGAATGCCCGTCCTCCTGATGAGGGAATTGGCTACTACATTCCCCTTCCCAGGAGTATATACTATCTCAAAGTCATAGTCCTGGAGGAAATCGAGCCATCGCCACTGTCTCAGGTTCAGGTCCTTCGGCGAGAAGATATACCTGAGACTCTGATGATCAGAAAAGATTGTAAAGCGCTCACCCATCAGATAGTGTCCCCATGTCTTCAGAGCGAAGACCACTACTGCTAACTCCAGGTCATGGGTAGCGTAGTTCTACTCATGCGGCCTCAACTGACGTGATCCATAGGCGATCACTGCCCGCTCCTGCATCAGAACACATCCGAGTCCTGTCCCTGATGCATCTCAGTAGACTACGAACCCTACTACCTCCTCATGCAACCTCAAGATAGGTGCGCTAGTCAATCTCTGTCTCAGCTCCTGGAAGCTCTGCTGACAACTGACTGACCACACGAAGGGTTTCCACTTCCTCCTTAACGTATGGCAAAGCTGCAAAGATTTCTCCTTTGCCGAAAAGTGAAATCCGGTCTCATTCCCTAGATGAACCACGTTCCTTGCCTAATACAGTCAATCCCATCATGATTAGTTAATTCATGGCATGGATGACGTCGTAAGGCCTCGACGCTACTACCAAGAGATCCAACTGTTACTCTCGCCTCCAAGGGTTGAGTCACACTGTTGGCATCAGTGTGTGGTCACTGGGTTTCCTCCAGTAAGAATCTCACAAGTGAGGGTCAAGTCAACAGTTTTTAACCACCACCTCTTAGTAAAAACAAACAAAAGACAAGAAAACAAAAGTCACCAAGGCACTTGTCTTTTATTACTTAAACTTAAATTACAAAGACACAAAGCAACACAAACTACGAAGCTAGAGGCATTATGGGCAAAGGCCTCTATGCCAGGAGCTAGTCCCGCACTAGTCCACCCGCTTCCGGAGCTCCATGATCGTATGCTTCAGCTGCCTGAAGTTGTGATCTCCCCTGAGGTCAGGGTGGACATCCTAGTGGTGGTGGTGGTAGAGCCTCAAAACATCGCCCACCACCTGCTGCTCGGCCAGCTGCTCTGCCTCATCCGCCTCCTCCCTGCGGACCGCCACGGTCGAACCTCTGCCTCTGCCTAGGTGGTTCATCAACCATCTACTGCTCCTCTGCATGGCAGGTCGGGCAGTCACGAGCCATGTGGCCTTGCCCGCCGCATGCATAGCACTGTCTTCCACTCGAAAGACTCGCTCCGCGTTGTGTGCCCCGCACTGCTGAGCTAGTGTCCTGAGGTCGTCTGCCTGAAGGTCTGGTCTGCCTGAACCCCTGAGTCATCCGTTGAGTGCCTACTGTAGATGACTCTGCCACGTGCCGCCCTACGGTAGGTCTCGGTGCTAGTGTAGACTCAGCAAGGAGGCTCTCGATCAAAAGGGACCGCTCCAGTACTCCTGTCTGAGTCAGTATGGTGAGGGAGATCAGCGATGCCCTGATCTCGTGTCTCAAACCCTGCTCGAAGGTCCGGGCCCGGAAGAATGGGTCCCGTACCATGTCGTTCGAGTAGCGCGAGAGATCAATAAATCTCGCCGAGTACGGAGCGACCTTGATGCTGCCCTACCGCAGCTGTAGAAGATCCTGGATACGCACCGCACGAAGGGTGGCTGGGACGAACTCCAAGCGGAAGAGGCTCTCAAAGTCCGTCCATAGAAGAGATGCCTCATCGTGCACCTGGAGCATCAAGCTCCACCATCGTCCTGCTGCTGCGTGTAGTAGGCTCGCAGCAAGGATCACCATGAGGTCTGCTGGTGTCCTCACTAGCCTAAACACACGTACCACTGCCTCCAGCCAGTCCTCGGCTGCCTGGGGATCCGTCTCCCCGTGAAACCTGGGTGGTCGCTGGCACTGAAACTCATGCAGTGCGTTGAGGCGACGTGCATCGTCCGCGGCTGGTGCTGGAAGCATCGGTGGCTCGACGGGTAGAGCTACCGCTGGTGCCACTGCTGACAAAGGGCCCTGCACCGAAGCCTCGTCGCTTGGTGGGTTGTCGTCACACTCGACTCTCGGAACCCTAGCTGGCTTCCATCGTGGGGCCATCCTGAAAAGGAAACAGGTGCTCCACGGTCAGAATAGTATACCTGGTGAGCTGATATAAGTAATCAAAAAGAAAACTTGAAACAAACACGCAATCAATGTTTTCGTGCATTAAGTCGGAAATCAGAAGTCAGGGTCCTGGTGTACGGATACGTCGACCGCCGCACCAACACTGGACTCCCTTGACTGATAACCACACTCAATACGCTAAACATTATTGCTTCACATAGAAAAGATCAGAGTTCGCGGTAGAACCGAACTCCTTTGATACCAATTTGTCACGACCCGCCCTCGGGGTTCGTGTCGTGACTACCCCAAGCCCACCTTCCATAGGCCAGGGGCTTGCGACTAGCACCAAGGCGTAATTTCCGGTGAAAAGGGAAGGCATTGCCTTTGTAAGGTAAACAAAAACCACAGAGTAAGCAAGCGGAAAGTAAACACTAAGTAAAAACAGAGTACAACTGAAAGTGCGGAAAAGTAAATGGGCCAGTATACAAACCCAAACTGAAAGTAAAGTACAACTGGAAAGGGAAAACAACAACTGTAAGTAAAATCCGCTACACCGAGCTGTCCACTAGAGATCCCACATGAAGGATGGGTACAGATAGCTCCACTGCTCCACGGGTGCCACCGTCCGCTCCGAGTACGTCCCGCCCAGTGGTCCACCTCCACGTACCGTCCTGCTCTGCAAGCCTCAGCCAAGATCAACATTGTCTGTCGTCTGCAACCAACACAACGTAGTGCGGGCATAGCCCGTTCAGGGGTGAGTATAAGCTACTCAGTAGGGACCCAGAGACCCCTGAAGGTCTCCCGAAATCCACAAAGGATAAACCACAAAGAAAGGTACAATCACGAAGTAACAACCGACACTGCTTAGGTATATGCACATACATATACCTAATTCATCAATTCCAATACGCTCCAACCTCTGAGCCCAAGTACAACTCAGTCCACACAGGAAAGTAAACGTATTCCACATAGGAAAGCAAAACGAAATCCACACAGGATAGCACAACTCAATCCACACATGAAAGCAACAGGATTCAGCTCACACAGTTATACTTCTTCAAAGGATGATAAAGATGATCTCTGATCCATCTAAGCCGTCGGACCCACGAAGTATCGATAGGTAACTAACCCCCACAAAAGACCCACACAGGATCGGGCCCACACAGGACCTGTAGGCGCTGGTTCACACAGGACCGCTGAGCGCAAAGACCCACATAGGATCAGACCCACACAGGATCGGGCCCACACAGGACCTGTAGCACTAATCCATGTAGAATCGCTGAGTGCTGTAGTCGTCGTCGTCGAATCCACACAATATCTCTGTACTGTCGTCATCGCAGTCACAGTAGCAGTAGTAGTAGCAGCAGTAGTCACAGTCGCAGCAAGCACAAGGGCTCCCGCACACAGCAAGCTCATTCAGGAGGGTCCGCTCCAAGAGCCGAGAGGCTGATACATCAACTGTCACAAAGTCCAGAGTTGATGTATCCAAAAGTTCTGTATCGTCAACAGGAACTCAACGCAACAGACGGCGCGTCGATCGGACGCCCGGTCTGAGAGTTATTGGCATTTTCGTCCCAGGGGCCCGGTTGGTTTTTAAGGCAAAACCAGCCCGACCGTACTCCACCTGCGTCCAAACCTCGGGCGGAGTATTCTAAAAGATCCGTCTCACTGAGAGAAACATAACAAAGCTGACGACACGTCAATCGGACGTCCGTATCTCAAGATATGAGCATTTCCGCTCCGAAGGCCCGGTTGGTTTCGTGAACGAACCAACCCGGCTGAACTCAAAGTATTCCGAAACTTTGAGTGCGATATACCGAATCGACCGTGTCGATCCAAGGATCGCAATACCGCTTACGGTTCATCGATCGGAGGTCCGTGGCTCAAGTTATGGCCAAAAGACCGAAAACAATTCGAAAACAGGGGGTCCGGGTCCGGGCCGACCCGGCCCGACCCCCCCCCCCCTGGGTCAGCCCGAACCGGGTCGACCCGGTCCGTCCGGCGGTGGTCCGGCGCGGCGGCGCGGGCCGGCGCGGCGGCGCAGTCCGGCGCGGCGGCGCAGTCCGGCACGGCAGCGCGGCCCGGCCGGCGGCGGCGCGGCCTAGCGCCGCTTGGGGCCACGCGCGGGGGGCTAAGCCCCTGCTGCTTCAAAAAGGCGGCGCGGCTTTTAGCCGCGCCTTTTGGATAACCGGCCCCCCTCGTGGGGGCCTGCTTGAGGAAAACCGGGGGGGCCACCTGCCCCCCTCAATGAAACCGCCCCCCTCATAAATTGGGGGGGGGGCTTTTGAGAGTTGACCGGGGGAATTAAATTCCCCCGGTCTTTGACCTTTCGGCAGCCACCTGGCCGGCCGGTTTTTCTCTAACGGGACCGGCAAAGCGGGTCCCCTTCCGGTTTCCGACGCCGGCGGCCCGGCGAGCCGCCGGTCTTCCCGTCTCGCTGCGGCCCGGAACAGGCCGCGGTGTTCGTCGTCCGGCACGGTGCGACGGCACCACGCCCCTCCGCCGCGGCCCCGCTCCGGTTGCGGTGCCTTCGATTCCCTTCGACGTGGCGCGACGGCGTCGCATTCATGATAACCTTCCCGTGGCGCCGCGCGACGGCGTCGCGTAAATAAGCCGGGCGATTCCCGCGTGGTGCGACGGCACCACGCCTTCTCGTTCATCCACAAGATTATATAAATAACCAAGATTAATGGAGGGGGAATTTGGCCGTGTTTGTGCGGTCCGACCCCCCTCTCGTTAGATGATAACTCTTAAATATTTAATCACAAGATTATCATTCTAGAACCAAGAACGAGAATAAAGAAATAAACCACAACAAACCCCTACCTTGGGTTCAAGTTTGAAGATCGTCAACGACCCGCGGAAGACAACGTTGCGGAGGTCGGGCGTCGCGGTAATCGTTCGTCAAATCCTATGACGAAGAGGTACGTCTGAAGAGGTACGTCGTTGGCGAATCTTCGTAAGCCAACGAAGGAAGTCCGAGGTGGAAGCGGAATTCCCTTTCGTTGACACGGAAGACGTCGTTGATCTTCGGAGACAACCGGCTACGAAGAAGAGAGGAGCGGCGTTCTCCGTCGGAGCTCGAAGGTTCTTCGCGTTCTTCGTCAAGCTTGAAGAAGAAGAAGAAGAAGAAGAAAGTTTCAAATCTCTCAAGAGGCTAGATAATTCTAACCAAATAAAATAAGCTAAGAGCTTATTTTATTTACTCAACCAAACCTTTTTGAATTTCAAAGGTTTGAAAAATTTTAAACAACTCAACCCAATTAATAATCTAAGTTGTCAAGATCATTTAAAAGGGGAGTTAAGGGAGTTTTGAGAGGAGATGAAAAGTTGGGTTTCGTGTGGGCCCCACCACACTTAATCCTCCCAAGGGAGGTTAAGTGGATGTGGGTCCCACCTTTAACTTCCTTTGATAGGAGTTAACTAACAAGTAAGAAAAATAAAAAGTGTTCCACATTTTTATTTAACTTCTTTTAATTCTCCCAAAAACTAACTTTCATCCCACAATAAACGCAACTTCGGAAAAGGTCTCCTTAAGAGAATATCGGCACTGCGAGTTCATCGGTGTCCTCGGATTTCAATTCTGAGCACCGGATCAAAAGTTAGAAATTCCCACTCGTTCGTTTACTGAACGTACCCGAGCCAAACTTCGGAAATTGATTCCGGGCACACCGGGCCTTGGAATCAGGTGCCGTCAGAAACCGCGCTCTTGTAAAAATCCAAAGAAAATTAAGAAAAAATTTCCCTTGAATTTTACGGGTCTTTACAATCAAGCTAAGATTTGGTCATCTAATATCTAATCAATCCTTGGAAATAGTGTCCACGGATTATGTAGTTAAGGGAATGATCATCAGCATCAGTAGAGTTGATATACTCAGGCTAATCAGGTAGCATATCCAGGTCTTGGTTCAGTCTATATGTATGCAGTACAACTAAGGATAGAGGAGAAGAATTGTGGGATAGATACATTTTCATGTACTATATTAGTAGACTATACTTTAGTTTATTCAATTTTTGATACAGGTGATTCACACTCATTTATATCAGTTGTGTTTATGTAAATCCTTTGTCTCATAATCAAGTAATTCTATGGAAATATGTTTCTTGACACTCTACTAGGCATCATAACAGATGGAATATTATTGTGTCAATAATACCCTCTTGAGATAGGTGGGTATCATCCATTTTGAAAATTCATCAACCTCATGGATGAATGGATTCGACATAATTTTCGGTATAGAATAGACCATGCATTAGAATGCCCATATCGATTTCCATCATTGCTGAGTGTCTTCAACATCACTCGATAGAAGTGAGAATATACACAAGGGACAATGGGATATCTTGAAAGATTAATATAGAACTAAGTGATCTAATCATTGATGAGTAACAACATGTCTAGCATGTCCCTTTAGGAGGAATTTGGGAATGTGGTTGGATTAATTCCATCCAGTTGTAGATTAGTTCAAATATGTCTTCCTGGACAATTTCTCAAGATTGAATCAAGTGAGAGAGGTTGATTTCACCATAAATATAGTGTTAGGTGTGGAACCAGTTTTCATTCCCACATTTACAATGGATCCTACATATCTCTAAAAACTCAAGAAGTAGCATTATGATCTTGACGATAAGTGTTCTATCTAACCCATAACATTTCCATGGGATTCACTGGTCATCTTTACCAAGAAGGTGAACGGCGCCCTCATGTTTTTTGTTGATTATAGGTGGTTGTTTCATCTTACTGTTATGATATGCTATCCATTGCCTCATTTAGAAGACCTCTTCAGCCAAATCTAAGGAGAAACTATTTTCTATATGATTGATATTTAGTCATGATATTATCAGTTTCTCTTGAGAACATCAAATTTACAAGATATAAAAATCTAGGGTAGGTGTGGATTGTATAAGTTCATGGTTATGTCATTTGGTCTGATGATTGTGATAGATGATTTATTATCTTTAATGAATCACGTTTTTATCATGCATCTTTATTCACTTGTGGTAGTCTTTGTAGATGATATCTTAGTGTATCCATGTTCTAGAACCAACCATGAAATCCATTTTGAGATCGTTTTGAGTACATAGAGAGTGCCCCAAAATTATGACTAGCACATTAAATACAACCTTTTTAATCTGTGAGGTTCACTTCTTGGGTTAAATTATTTCATATGAAGGATTATCACTTGATCTATAAAAGGTGAACATTGTGGTTTCTTATGAGAAACCCAACTATGTGTTTGACATACACAACTTCTTGGGTAAATAAGTGATTTTTTTTAACTTCTCCATCTTAGTAGGGCCTATTACCACCCTAACTAAGAAGGGTGTGTAGTTCAAGTGGTCAAAATATTATGAGATGTATTATTATGATTTAAAAGGTAGACTCATAATAACTCTGATTATAATTCATCTTGATCCATGAAGTAGTTATAATGTCTATTGTGATGCTTATGGAATTAGATTATGTGTATATTAAATGTAGGGTGGACGAGTTGTCGCCTAAGGACCGCTCTAGATGATGCCTCTGGAATTGAACTCTCCAAAACCTGCTCTTGAGCTAGAGGCTGTGGTTCTTGCTCTGTGTTGTTGGAGACATTATCTAGTGGTTGAGTAAATAATTTTTTTATAAATATCCTAAAAAATTTACGTACATCTCCACATAGTAGGACATGAATTTGAGGTTGTACAGGAAGAGGGAATACCTACATTCCTTCAATTTTGAGCTTTATTATACCTATTGAAAATTTAATTTTATGACTGATTACATGATCTAGATGACACATACACAATACATTCAAGTGGCTAGTAATGAGTGGAATATGATGGATTTGTTTTCTGATTTTAATATTGAGGTTTAGGGGTAGGAAAGGCAGCCAGTCTTAGCAGCTCTTATAGTAACATAAACTCTTTTGGAGATGGCACTGATATGGTAGTAATATAGTTAATAGGGAATCATTTTTAATGAAAGGATTTCAAGAGATAACCCTCATTCCAGTTGGTTGTTGATGGCAATGATACCCTGCTCTACCATGGCTATGTATGGGTGCCTTTAGATACATTGTAAGAGTTGATGAGGGAATCAAACGCCTATACTTGGGATGTTTATAATAGGATTACCAATATATACCAAGATATGTTTTGTTAGTATTTGTGGCCATGTATGAAGAGGAAGATAGTAGGATTTATCACTTGATGCTCCTCCTGTCAGTATGTTTAGGTAGGACACTATGAACATACTGGACTTCTATAGCCTCTATCCATTCCTAAGTGGAAATTGAACGATGTCACCAAGGATTTTGTTATAGGATTTATATGACCTCCTCAAGGTAGTTACATAGTATGGATGATCATCAATAGGGTGAAAAATTCCACACACTTCCTACAAATTCAGGAATCCCACTCTTTTGATGAGATATGATGGCTTTGTTTATGGGAGATAGTGCGAATACTGGGACTTCCACATTCTATAATTTAGAAATGAGATTCCTAGTTTACATAACTATATTGGAATGTTTTGTATAAATAACTAGGTTAATAGGTTCTCTTGATTATGAAATGTCACCCTTATAATGATGGGCAATCTGAGAGGATGATTCAGGTGTTAGAGTACATGCTTCAGGTCAGTATCATTGATTTTGGAGGCCATTAGGAATATAATATTCTTTAGATGAGTTATCCTAAAATATTAAAAATCAAGAAACAATTAAGATAGATCCAATTATGGATCTCTACAGTAGACCATTTAGTTCACATATTTGTTGGTAGGAGGCACAAGAGGCTACTCTACTATTTCATCAACTCATTCAGAAGACGTCATAGAAATTATATCCGATTCAAGAAGCATATAGATATAGCTCAATAAATAAATATGTCTTATACATATCGTTATAACAAACTTAGAGAGTTCAGGTTGGGACATCGAGTCTTTCTACATGTATCACCTCACTTGGGATATAAATAAATCATGAGACATGGTAAGTTATAAATAAGATATTTATGGCCTTTTCAGATAGTGGAATTTTTTTGGATTTTAGCCTATCTATTGTTATAACCCTAGAGGTACAAATCCATGCACAATATCTTCCATGTATCCCATATTGAATAATATCATCGAGACCCTTCTAATTAATTTGATACCAGTTATATCATGTTGGTGGTAGATGCATCCTTTAATGAGTATCCAATTCGTATAACTAATCGAAACAAGAAAGTTTATCTTAGAAAGGTCAGTTTCTATGTACTAGGTGCTATGGAGGCATATATCTATACATAAAGTGTACTAGGATCTGGAAGAAAATGCACAAGTGAAGTGGATGAATCTTGTTTAGAAGAATTTCAACAACCCTCAAAAGGGAAACTAGAGGATGAGTTTTCTTAAGTTGGTGAGGTTGTAAAATACTGGCTATATAAAAATTTATGTACTATTTATTTTTTTGTTTAATTCCTTAAAATGTCTTATGAAATGATTCTTATGAGGCTAAAGAAGATCCCAAGGGATTTTGAGGATTTTTTGAATCTTGGAGCATAGAAAATGGGGAAAACAGACCGGGCTGAAGGATTTGTCTGAAACCATGAGACACAGAGAGCATGGCCATGTGGACTATTGCAGGTTTTAGATAGTGGTACAATTCACTGTTAGGGCATGGCTAGTCTAACCATATGTTTTATCCCTCATGTGTTCCTGGTTAAGTAGAATCATGAAAAGAATTGGTGCATAGTTTGGAAAAAAACTGCAACCAAGCTATGTGCAGTGAAAATGTGGGGGAATTTACTAATTTTCCCATAATGAATTTTTAATCACTTATTCAATTATTTAACTACCTCTCTAGTCAATTTTATCCTCCTCCACGCTGCATAAAGCTCTCCTCCTCCCTCAGTTTGGATTTTGATTTTTCTCCTTGAATTCTTATTTGAATCCATCTCTTTCAAAAGCTATTGAATCGTCTCGATATGTTCTACCATAAGATATCCTCTATTTCTAATATTGTCTATCATCTATTTCTCTATTTTGGTGGAAGGGAATTTTTACCCATTTTGGGGGTTTTTTAATATTTGTTGATTTCTTCTGCATAATGTTGAATCATGGATTTTTATTATATTTTTTATGTAATAAGACTATTATTTAGGTTGTATATTTCTTTTTCTTACTTGTTTCATGTCTTTTTATGCATTGTGTTGTTGTTCTACTTTTTGAACCTTCCAACAATGCTTGATTATTACATATTAAATTAATTAGACTAGTTTATCTAGTCCTTGGAGACCTTAGCTTAGGTATAAACCATTTCATAAGGTGTCCACTTTGGTTTTAGCTGCCCCTTGGATGTACACATTCTCTATGGAAATGTTTTTCCTTATTTAAATATGAACAACCTTGTGTTTGTTTGTGAATCCTTTTGCTAAATGCCTTGGGATTATGAAATGGTCCAATAATAAAACAAAAAAGGTGTTGGATCTCTTCTTTGGATTCTTAAGGTAGTTCATAATGTTTAGAAGCATTTATAAATACCATATGCCTCTATATATGATAATTGATAATTGTAATTTCTCTTACCTAATGTGTAAGCTTACATCCACATTGAAAGCCTTGTTCTTATTACTTTGATACCTTAGCTATTAGCCATGTCATGTTCTCATTCTATGTTGCTAATTTTGATGATTGTTTCATGTTTTATAATTAATGCTTTCAATTTAATTCTAGCTTATGGAGTGTTAGTTCTATTGACATATGGAAATGCTAAGGGAATCATGTGAATGAAAACATGTTATACCTTGGGGCTTATGACTATTACTCATGTCTTGTTACCGATAGTTCTAAAGGATTTCTATGATTGGTCAATTCTGATTGCTTGAATTTATTATGATTCCATTGATGTCATTTTGTTGGAGGAATGTTAATTCCATGTGCCCCGTGTTTCATTTTATTACATAGATCTTGTGCCTTGTAGTGGATGACTCATTACATTATTTTCACTTCATTAATGATTTGTGAACTATTATATGAATTATGACTTTTTTTCAAAAAATTGAGTAACATGAATAGCTTGATAGCTTTGTCAGGCGATGTTAGTTTTTGGCTATAAATTAAAAATACATTTAATTGATTTTTTTCCTTTGCTGATGTGGCTCACTTGATATAGGATCAGAGATAAAATGGGTCCCGTATTAAGGATTTGATGGATTTAATCACTATCTTTGGTAGGTTATCACTCGACGTTCTAGGAGAGGTTCTTTGGTTTCTAGACATGAGATACCTAGGTTGTTTGCTTATACTCAGGAGCAAGACCGGTTCCCTAGGGGGGCTACTAACTAATCCCATTTGTAAAGATGGATATTCCATGCCTCATGTGATACCATGTCCCTAAGGTGAGATATCTATCATTGGATTAGAGTCACCATCCCTTAATGATACATGGTATGTTGTATGGGTCTCCCAGGATAGGCTTAGTGGTATTATGTTATATTCGATATTCTGTAGTGACCCTTGGGTTTTTTATTAGTTCAGATTGGATGGGCTCAAACTCCCCCAAATGGATTCAATGGATTGTATGATTTTTGGTTCATATTTGATGCATCCTATATTATTATTGTTACAAGATTGCTTATGCACATGTGTTGATTCTACAAAATTTTAATATCACACGTGGGTGATGAAATATTGAACAGAACCAAAGATAAAGTACAATATTGGGGGGTATGCCTTTCATGGTTTTCCTTGGATACCATTGGAACCTATATTCATTATATGCTTTTCACATGTACCTTGCTCAGACTTCCTACAGAGGCTGATGTTGGTGGTGTGGGATGGGTGTCCCCTTATGAACCCGAAAAAAGGTGTTGATGTTTATTTATTAAAAAGCTCTATTTCAATCATATATGGAACTCTTATTATTATATATTTCATGAAATGGAATGTTTTAGACACTATGGGTGTCACCCAATTGAGATTTTACCTCAGCCCCAACTTGGGCATCATTTGGTACCCGAGTAGACTTTATGATTGTAGTATTGAATAAAAGGAATTATGATGCATATGATGCTTGATTTTCTTATAATATCGGATTTATATTTGGTGGAATAAAATCAATATTATTTTTGACATGTTGTATATTATATTTTGGATGTATTGTAGTTTTTGGATCGAAACTTGTATATTCATGTACCATGTTCCTTAGTACTACAGTGTTTTTATAACAACATGACATGGACATGATTTTTTTTCTATTAATGATTGTTTGCTTGTTTTAGATTGTTATTTATCATCAATGGTTTAAATTAAAATTTCATCTTCTATCTCATTGTTCTAGTTCTTTCATTACTTACTATTTATTTCCCTTCTCTGTGTATACTCTGATTTATGAGGGAACAGTCTCCCCAAAGACACACCATAGTCCCTTGCTACTAGTTGAAATCCTCTCTCATTCAGGGAGACGCTCTTGAGATATTGTAACCACCATCTCAAGGAACTATTTAGTGGAAATAAGGGTGGGTTGTTTTGGATTCATATACAATTCATTTTATGGTGTTTTATTGATTCTACATACTAAATTTGTCATGAAATAAAAATATATAGCCTAATTACATTTCAAAACATATCTAATTATATGTTAATGAATTTAAATATTTTAAACGACTATATAATAACCAAATCATAAATAACATGTTCCCACTCATTATCTGAGAGATGCGTGCACCCAAGCGTAAAATTCTATTTTTGAGAAAAAAATCTCTAATTTATAGAATATTAATATTATAAAAAAATTCTAAAAATCCATAATATAAGTAAAAAAATTTAATTTATATCTTAAAAATGTTTTCAAATAATAAAATGACAATATAATAATTTCCCTAGACCAGTACACCTTGATCTGATGCTAAAACATACTCTTTAAAATTCATTCTTTGATACCGATAAATCAACCTAAATTATAACAATCGACAATTACAATATCAGTGAGAAATATTGGGTCACTTCAACACTAAATACATTTTATATTTAGTGTTTTGTTGAATTAAGTAGTTCCACTTAAGTGGGAAACAACTATTTTTCCATCTAAATGGTACTTTTCATTTTATAACAAGAATTTCATATTTTATTAAAATTATTCGCAGATGAATCTCATATAGACAAAACTTTATCAATTTCATTATCTACAACATGGAGGAATGAATCCTAAGAAAGGTGAGATCAAATGTTTTGTAAGGGAAAACATAATAATCATTAATAAATTTTGAGTTACTTATATTTAGTAAAATTTATTTTTCCTTAGGAGAACCATCCATACAGTTTATTCCATCACATTACAAAATTCATTGGAAATCTACATTTATTTAAATTATCATTGTGAAATATATTAAGCACACTTAACCTCAAGAGCTATACTGGGATTACTCATCACCATGATATATATTTGGCTCAACAATTATTATGATCTATATCAGGCTCACCCATTAACATAAATAATTTACAAGAACCATAAAATGGGTAAATCATATATATCTTTCATTTCATTAAAAAACTCATAAAATCCCATGATTCCCATAATAAAATGATTTTTCATTGGAAAATAATGGTGTGGAGTGTTTCAATATATAATATATCTAGTGATTCATTTAACTCATTTATAATATATCAAAATATACGAAAAAACCAATTTATAATAGATTATATATATATAATTTTGAAGACAAGAAAGAATTACAAATTTCTAAAAATATTTAAAATCTAAAATTCACAAATTAGGTGGAAAATGATTCCTATTAAAATAACATGTTAACATGTAAATTAATATTTAAAAAGTATAACATTAATAATTGTGGAAAGGCCAATTCATTCCATAAATTTTAGAAAGAATTATTTTTATAATATTTAAAAAATCATCCAAAAGTGACCCATACAGAAAATACTAAAAAATTTACATTTAAAACCTTTTAAAAAAATATAAAAGACCTTGAAAATTAAAATTATAAAATAATTGTTGTTTATTAATAGAAAATATTGAAACATGATTATCAAATATATTAAAATTATTTTGTTTAAAAAAATTAATCAGTTTGAATTTATGATGTTAAATAAATCCGATTTTTTCAAAAAAATCAAAAAACTATCAAAAGAAATAAATAGTTTAATTATAAAAAATATTATATTGACATAAAAGTATTATAAAAAAAATTTACTTTCATTATATGCATAAAAAATGTAATAAAGTGGTGAATATAGAACATATATAAATTACGTAAAAGTTAAGATGAAAACCCCCTTTCTAATTTAGTAATGTTCATAGTCAAAATCCATTGAAAGATATATTATATCATGGATCTATATATAAAATTAATTATATTAAATAATTGGCCAAAATAAATTCATATGTTAGTATTTACACCATATAAGAGAAAATATGTGGAATTTCATGAATGATAACTAAAGAAATTGAGATCATGATAATGAAATCCCTTTCATCTTTTGTAACATTTGAATGAATAACTCATGAATGAGAAAAATTACAATGGAAATTTAAATATCATGATCAATGATTAATTTAGGATATAGTATTAAAATAAGAAAAATATACACCACATTAATGTAAATAGGTGAATAATTTGAATCATGACTAAATATGTAGATATTTTATATGATAATCCTTTACAAGGACAATAACATTATTATATGAATTAACCAAAGAATTGATTATTTTTATGAAATATAAAAATACACTAAATAATAACTAATAAAACATAAAAAATCACTGATCATTTTACACCAAATAATGGTATAACATAGTAAATAAATATGTTGTTTACCTCAATGAATACAAATTGAGATATAAAACCCATTACCTATAGTCTGTACATTCCTTGTACATCTACTTGATTACTTGATCATTATAATTCCACATATTTGGTAAATATATTACCTTTGTAAAAGTAAATGTTTACCACTTAAAGGGATTAAAAAAGGTATTTTTTTAAAGAGCTAATTTGGTATAGGTTTTCGAAAAAAATATATCTCATATGTATCTTAGAAATGATTTTATTAATCTTGTTATTATAGGAAACAATCAATAATATTTTCACAATGTTTCAATGTTTACCAGTCATGTACATAATTTTAAAAATGTCATGTTTTACATATCAAAACCATATATGATTAGATTTAAAATTACCCATCCAAATTAGTATTTAATGGAGTTTTATGACATTTTAATGATTGTAGAATATTTTTTGGAATAAGAAATATCACTTGAAGTAATTTTCGTGAATATTAAAATATTTTTATTTTAAAATAATAGCAATAATAATGGAATTAGAATATATGTACTTAAATATTCTATAATACCTTATAATTATGAATTAAATTCATTTAATACCATAATTTAACACAATGAAATTTCCTTTAATGGTTTTAAAAATAATTTACCTAATTTATCTACAGTATGCACAAACACTACATCAGTGTTGTGTAAATGTTTTACATAAATACACCATTAATAAATAATAAAAATAAATTAGTATAAAAACTATTATATTCACATAAATGTATTATAAATAAAATTTACATTCATTATATGCACCAAAAATGGAATGAAAGTGGTGAATATAGAACACATATAAATTACGTAAAAGTTAAGATGAAAACCCCCTTTCTAATTTAGTAATGTTCATAGTCAAAATCCATTGAAAGATATATTATAACATGGATCTATAAATCAAATTAATTATATTAAATAATTAGTCAAAATAAATTCATATGTTAGTATTTACACCATTTAAAAGAAACAATGTGGAATTTCATGAATGATATCTAAAGAAATTGAGATCATGATAATGAACTCCCTTTCATCTTTTATAACATTTGAATGAATAACTCATGAATGAAAAAATTGTAATGGAAATTTAAATATCATGATCAATGATTAATTTAGGATATAGTATTAAAATATGAAAAATATACACTACATTAATGTAAAAAGGTGAAAAATTTGAAACATGACTAAATATGTAGATATTTTATATGATAATCATTTACAAGGACAATAACATAATTGTGTGAATTAACCAAAGAATTGATTATTTTAATGAAATATAAAAATAAACTAAATAATAACTAATACAACATAAAAAATTAGTGATCATTTTACACCAAATAATAGTATAACATAGTAAATAAATATGTTATTTAACTCAATGAATACAAATTGAGATATGAAACCCATTACCTATAGTCTGTACTTGACTTTTACATCCACTTGATTACTTGATAAATATAATTCCACGTATTTGGTAAATATATTTCCATTGGAAAATTAAATGTTTACCACTAAAAGGGATTAAAAATAAGGTATTTTTTTGAAGAGTTAATTTGGTATAGGTTTTCAAAAAAAATATATCTCATATGTATCTTAGGAATTATTTTATTAATCCTGTTATTATAGGAAACAATCAATAATATTTTCACATTGTTTCGATGTTTAGTGGTCATGTACATAATTTTAAAAATTTCATGTATTACGTATCAAAACCTTGTATGATTAGATTAAAAATTACCCATCCAAAATAGTATTTAATGGAGTTTTATGACATTTTAATGATTTTATAATAATTTAGGAATAAAAAATATCACTTGATGTAATTTTCATGAATATTAAAATATTTTTATTTTAAATGAATAGCAATAATAATGGAATTAGAATTTATGTACTTAAATATTATATAATACCTTATAATTATGCATTCAATTCATTTAATACCATAATTTAACACAATAAAATTTCCTTTAATGCTTCTAAAAATAATTAACCTAGTTTATCTACAGTATTCATAAACACTACATCAGTGTTGTGTAAATGTTTTACATAAATACACCATTAATAAACATTAAAAATAAATTTTCATCACAAATAAAATTTATTAATCATAAAATTCATTATCTATAATCATTCATATATCATTGTTATCTATATCCATATCATTATAGCATTATAAGTGATAGTGTGGGAAATTCTTTAATTAATCATATCTTAAAATAATAAACAGGCTATAATTAATGTATAGTGGCCAAAAAATGAAATATTTTAGAATATAAGTTTTTACCAACTTATAATAATGAAATTAAAAAAAATCATGTGTTTGAGGGATTTATAAATCTTGTACCATAACTTTTACCCCGACGAATTCATTTTACCTTTCACCATGGTGATAAACATTTATTGTGGTTACTATTAATTGTTATTAAAATTTAAATGAACCATATGATATAATTATTATAAGATAGTAAAAAATATCTAATATATTTTATTTGAATTTATTTATATAATTTTTAAAGGTTACTTTTAATATAAGTTAGAAAAACACAATAAAAAATGTTTTTCGAAAAATATATGTTTTATTCCTAAAAATGTGTTTATACCAAAATTAAGAACAATATTTATTCCCAATGAATTAATTAGATTATTATTAACAAAATTGATTTTATTTTACTTTTAAACTAATTATAAACCTAAAATTTCCTTTGGAATACTTGAATAAAAGTTAGGTATTGAAAATTATTATTTTTTAAATAAAAATAGTAATTAGATATCTAAAATGCCCAACATTTTCTTTTATATTCTAAATGATACTTATAAATGAATTATATTACTTATAAATAAATATATTATTTATAAAAAATGGATTTTTAAACTTTTAATTCATTCTTAAATCATAATTGGGACCCAAAATTTATTGTTTATGAAATATTAGTGTTTCACTATTCACATAAAAATTAACCTTTCAGAAAAATACAAAAATTCACGCTATGATAATTTTCACATTATAATATATGAAAATGAAGTTTGTTACATCAATTTAAATTCATAAAATTCATAAATTTATATTTAAAATGAATATATAATAAGAACTATTTTTTTATAAATAAAATTACCCTTTCAAACATTAATTATTCTGTCCTTATATGATTTCATTCATATCATTAAATTTTGAGTGCCTATTTACTTGAAAATAGTAAATAAATATAAATAGTTAAAACTCTTAACATATATTTCATAAATAATTTATCCATATTTGTACCCTCCAAACCAATGTCTATGTTATAATATTTATATTTGAATATTAATTTTTTAGTATATCAATGTTTCTTTATGATCATGTATAATTGAATAAAAGGTTATTATACACATAAAATTTATTAAATTTAATTACATATTTTAAATATCACGGAGTTATATTCTACCCCCCCTTAAATTCATTTCATAATAATAATTTTATTTCATGTCATATTAAAATGGTTTAATTGTTATTTATTAAATTTCATAGAGTCATAGATAAAATATATGATAAAATAAGGAAAATTATTTTAATATCTAAATATTAGTTTATTGAAAACCTAAATCATAAAAAGGAATAATAAAAAATATTTTTGAAAACTGGAAAATCTGATCATAATGGTCACCTAAAATAACTCATACTCGGGATCCAAAAAAAGTGAACTTTGATAGGATGTGAAAATATTCAGAGAGAAAGGAAATCATCACTAAATATGATGTAAATTATTCTCAATAATGTTAAAAAAAAATTTTAAAATAATTTCATGAATAGTGATTCTTTGATCTAAAATATGATTTTCCTCAAATAGATCAAACATGATTTTATCATAAATGATTAAATTTGGATATCATATTCATTTCAAGTTTCTTTTTCTCGAGTTAAGGTATTGATTTACCATAAACTCATAAAACATGATAAAATATACATACTTTATGTATTCATATCCATAAATGAAATTTCATCCATTGGTAGGTGTTTTAAATATTTTACACTAATATTTCATCCCATATTTTATATGATAAATTTCTAATATAATAATATTTTACACCTAAATCAAGAAAATAAAATTCTAATACGTCATGAGATCTTTAAAAGGATTAAAATATAATACTACTACTTTTAATAAACCAAAATTTTTAGAAAAATTTATTATAATACATAATATTAATAAACCATAATATAAATAAATATTATATTAATCTCTAAATTTAGAAAATTGTAACCTAAGGTTCAATATGAATCATTTAAAAACAAACTAACCTTATATTAATATTAACCATAATTACCAAAACATTAATGAATATACTATCATTAAAGGTTACCTTACTCATTTAATATTATATCAAAAAGAACATTATATTATTTTTCCCAAATAAAATTCAATCTAAATAACATGTTATTCTTAAGGAATATATACATATCATTTGACATTTATATCTATTAATATGTCACTAATAACATTAAAATTCCATCACATAGAAACTCAAAAGAGTATATATTCCTTAAATATTATCATAATACTTAGACTCTTTAACCCATGATGATATCCATAATCATTAAAATATCCTCAAATAAAAAAAATCATTGCCTATAATGTTATTTAAACCATTAATATGATACAAACTATAAATCCCTAGACCCATACACCCATATATACTTTTAAAAACATAATCTTTAAAATAATGGATTTGATATGAATAAATGTGTCTTAATTTTAACCATCCAAATTTTAAACATCAAAATTAAATATTTAATAACATAAATACCAAATAACTTTTAGTATTATAGATTTATATAATCATGTGGAATAATTTTTTTACTACACCCATATCTTTACCTCAAAATGTGAATTTTTCCTATTATACATAGAATTTTTTTATTCCATGATAAGTCTTCAAAATCTGTATTAAAAAACTCCACACATGATTCCATCTTGATAAAAGTCACTTAACATGAATCTCTATTACTTGGGGAAAGGGAAACCTAAGAAGGGAAACCTAAAACTCCAAGGAAGGGTAAACATAGGCATTAATAATCAAATATCATCGATGAGAATAACCTGATAATATGGATATCATAACATTATTAATGTTCATGAGTATAAAATAAGAGAATTCATTCCCATCAAAACATGGATAAAATAGGATTCATGGATGAAATCTTTAACAAAAGATATGAGTCATACTGACTGAAAAACATGTGATCTTTGAAATCAATTATTTTTTAATGAACTGTTGAAACTCATAAAAAATAGATTAACCATGTTGGAATATTGTGAAATTATAATTTAAGAATGTAATCACCTAAAAATGAAAATTATAGTATTATTTTATGAGTAACTTCCATAAATTTAACTTCATCATCTCTTAGTATGAACTTATATTCAGTAAAATCCATCATCTCTTTGGATTAACATCATCCCAATTTATTCAAACACATTACCTGATAAATTGGAGAGATATATTTGGACACCTCTTCATCATGAACTATATTTGTATCAAACATCATAAAAACAAATTACATTAACTAGGAAATGAATTAATTTCACTGATCATTCATTTCATCATATACCAAAATTCCAGGGACAACATGATTAATCTGTTGAAATGAAATTGGTTTTTTGAAAAAAAAACATTAATACATCATCATAAGTCATCCATATAAATGGATTAGATGATATCAATAGTTAATATCCCATGTGATTTATTAAAATCATTTAAAAATTTAAAAATATATGAATAAAGTCATTTTTTAAAAACAGTTCAGAATATAAATTGGAATACAGGAAATAATACCAATTTGTTTTTGTATACATTAAAATATAAAATAAAAAACAATGGTAAATTTTTTTCCATTCAAAAACCATGTAATAAATTAAAAGTTTATTTATAATGAATAAGGGCTATGATGGAATATACATCCCAATAATTCCATAAACATTTACTTTTTTTAAACACTTGTAAATAGAGTCAAAATGTGACCCATGTATTAATTTCTAAGAAACATTCTCTAAATTTTTTTTTAAAAAAATCCAATAACCTGGAAAAAAATTAATGAAATAATTTATTTTTAGAAAATAACCTTATTGAAATAATAAAAATAAAAATATAATAAAGAGTTTTGGTAAATGGAATTAAAAATTTTGAATCAATGTGTTTAAATAAAATCATTTCTAAAAATTAAAATTCAAAACTCCATCAAAAGAACATTACAATTAGGTTTAAAAAATAATTTTATTTTCACAAAAATTATTATGATTGAAATTTAGTATCAATATATTCACACAAAAATTGGAATAAATTCAATGACTGTAGAACATAACTAAAATAAGGTAAAATTACAATCACAAAACCCATTCAACTTTAATAACATTCAAAATAAAAATTCATTTACAAGTAGAACATGACATGGATATATATATATCATTAATTACATGAAATAATATGTGAAAATAATATCATTGGGAATTAACTACATCATTTAAAATAAATCATGCTGCTGACAAGATACATATCTCAAGAAATTGAGATTAAGATAATGAAAAGCCTTGTATATTTTATAACAATTGATTAAGTACATAATGAAATAAATAACTTCCAAATGAACATTAAATATTATGATAAATGAGTTATTAGAATTTCAATAGGCATTATATACACTATGTAATTTGAAGTTGGTTCATAATGTGAATCATGTATCAATAAGAAGAATACTTCCACCATATATTTTTTAATTTAAAGGGATCATGACAAAATTGGAAATAAAATATGAATGCATCCACAATATATAATTCCTTATAAATATATATGAAATTATTTTAATACTTTAATTCATGTAAAACATATTACATTTTGTATTTTATGAAATAATTTAATTATCTTTTATAGTTCTTGTGTAAGAACTTCATCAAAATTGTATAAAAATTGTAGGAAATTATACCATTAATAATATAATGTGTTGATACGTTAAAATAACATTATCTTTGATATCATGTAAAACACACTACATTAAGTAAAAATAGATTATAAAATTTCATTATTTTAATATTATCATTATAACCTATCCATCTAATTGGTGGCTAGGAATAGTAATAATACCTTATAAAATATATATGACTGTCATATTCTATAAAAATTTATTTTTAGTAAATCAAAAATCAATTATTTTTAAAGTCAATATATTCTTCAAATATACTTTTTCATCAAATCATTGATTTATTTCATTCATTGAGAACATAATATAATTATTTTTTTTAATTTAAAAAATTTAATTGATAAAATTAACTTCATTTTTGTAAAAATAATATAAAATTATATTAGGATGAATTAATGGTGATTTTTTGAAATTTTTTTATCATAATGAATAAAGAAAAACAATGACTTTTATTGAAAACTATCCTTTAGTTTCATAAAATTAGAGTGTTACAATTTTTAATGATATTAAAAGTATTTTTAGTTAAATTATATTAAAATTAATAAAATTTAGGAAATTAAATCAAATATTATGTTGAATCATAATTTAGAAACTTTTTATTCTTTATAAATATTTTTGTTTGAAAACCAACCATTTCTTCACAATTGCGGGTTTAATTTTAAATTAAATTATATCAATTATTTGAATTGTATTTGATAAAATGAAATATATATTTAAAATCATCATAATTATTTTTAGGTAATTATGGTTATCTTATTTTTTTTAATATAATGATTAATAGAAATAATAAAAATTAATTACTGTGGATATGGATAATATGTATTTCCTTTGGATTAAACTAAAATAATAATAGTTAAAATATTCTAAAAAAGTTTCTAAATTCTTGTATTTGGACATATTTTGGCCTTATATCATATGAGTCTAAATTATGATGCATTTTGGTGCCATTTTATCTAGTACCGTATCATGGAAATATTTTGAGACATTGAAAACTTTTCAGTTCACCACTCAACTCAATTATCAATAAAAACATCCTCCCATCACTTATTAATTCTTCTAAAACCCATCGGTTTCTCCATGACCTTTTAAAATAAGATTCTTTAATGCCATAAACTCATCTTATAGGGATTGGGATTATAAAAAAAAATTAACTTGGAAGTCCTTAGTTATATTCCTAAAAATATTTTATGAAGAATACATATTGTTCTTAAACAATATTTTCTTATATTTATTTTCCAAACTTTATAAAATAATATTCAAGATAATAACATATTCAAATAAGTATTTAAATTATACTAAAATGTTTTTATGTTAATTTCATGACCATAATCTCTCTCATCATCTATCAAATGGGAAACAAAATCGTTGTTTTTGTGTACGACTAACTACTACCTCATGAATTGATGTAATATGTTTTCTATCGCCACGTATCATGAATTTTTATTATAAGGGGCTTGACTTATTTTTATGTAATAGTAAATTATATTTATTTTTTAAAATTAATTTATCATTCACTTATTTAACCATTCATCAAATTAGTAATGACAATGACACTCATAAGTGCCAACAGATTTCCATCTCCATAAAGCAATGTGGTTCCTTTTCTATATAATTATTTCAAAAATAATTAAAAACTTTTATATAAGGAATAAATGTTAAAATTAAAAATAATAATATAGCTCTTTATATGATATAACTATATTATATGATCAATAACAATAACATTCAATGAAAAAATTCAGGAGAATATAATATAGTTATTGTGATAAACAATAGTAATATTGAATTCCTATTTATGAACATGTGATAAGATATTATAAAATGATAATATGTAATATTATAAATATGAATATCTTTTTAGAATAAATTAATAAATTTTTTAAAACCAATCTACATGATTTTATATTACATTAAACTAAATTAATGTTTAAGGTAAGGGATCTCATCTCAATTTTAACTCTATTGAGACATATTTGGAACTATACACTTATTTATTTTTTTGAAGTGTATATACTGAAACATTGAGGTATTTATAATGAATATATACATATTAATGATGATTTTTGATTAAATTCATGTTATTTTTTCATGAGTGATGTTAATAATAAAGTACAGTAATATATATTTTTTGATCTGTTATATTTTTATTCTAAAACCATATTTTCCAAAAATAGTTTTAAAAAAGTCCTTTTTATTATAAAAAAATGTCTTATTAAGGACATTTGAATTTATCCGTGACTCTATAAATGATATCAACAAAATATTTCTGTTTTTTTACAAAAAAAAATCATTAACAACTCTTTATACAAAAGTCAAAAGGAAAGTTTTTCAATGTATAATGTGGTAACATATTTTTCACCATAATAACCATTTTACAAAATTTATGTTCTCCTAATATTCTTCTATAATTTTTATAATAAATCATTTAAATGAACTATTATTTTAATATTTCACTTCTATCTTCTAATAAACGTTATTTTACTACTAAACCTATAATGACAATGAATTCAAATTGATCTATCAATTATTTTCTTTTCATTAAAATTATCATGGAACATTCAATTTATTGAGAAAATTTTTAATAGGGCATGAAATTAATTTTAAATATCCATATTCTCATTATCATGAATTTGATTATTTCTTAAATTGTATAATATTTCTACTTATGATGTTTTATTATAGAATTTATTTGGTTGAATGTGGAATTATTGATAAATACATATCTTTTACTCAATATGTATAGTTATTGATTAACAAAATTGTGTATAAATTTAATTGATCAATTAATATGTGAGAAATGCATCAGAAAGGACATAAAGGGTGGGCCCTAGTTATAGATAACTCTTGATTCTTCGAGATGACTCTTGAGAGAAATTTGTTGTCCAAATTAAATGGTTCTTTGACTATTGATTTTAAATTAACTACATTCATAGACTCGATTGTATATGTATCACGATGAGTGATGTAACATCACAATATTTTAATTGGAGAAACAATGTTTGATAACATAAAAAATATGTAACACTGAGCTTATAAAAACAGCAAAGGCATATTATATAAATATTAATGTTAGAACATAGACATTAAATTGGTGGGAATCATTATTGTTAACAAAATTATTAAATGTTAATTTTTCTTAATCATTTCTAATTTAACAATTAATACCTTTTTAAATAGTTATTATATTTTTAGAAATTTTATTTTTATTCTTTAAAAAATAGTATTTCCTAAAAAAATATTTAAAATGAATTTTATATACCAATAATGTAATTAATTTTTGTATATTAACGAAAATGTATTTGATAAAATGAACTTCATTTTTGAAATCATTCTATAAAATTTAACTATGTTTAAATTTTAATAATTTTATGAATAGATTTATTTTTCAATGAATAGTTAAAAAATAACAATTTTTAATCAAAATTTTAAATTTCAATGTATTTATGTGACAACCCAGGTACATACATTTTTTTCATTATATAATTAATGATTTAAATTGATTAAAAATTTATAATGATATAATTTATATTATGGACTTTAAACTGATTGAATTTTAACGTGACCTTAGGAATAATAACATGACCATTAGGAATAATAATTATTCCAATAGAATAGTAACCACACCTATGAGAATATAAAATAAATTGATGTATCTTATAAGTGTAATTCGTGTGTGTTTATTTCAAGGAATAATTAAATAAATGTATTGGAAATTATAAATCAAGTTTTTTTTATTTTTGTACATAATAAATATTTAATACAAATTTAATAAATAATTTAATGATTAAAAGAGAATTTATTTATATAATATAGATTCATAAATTATTGTTTTTTTATTTTGATTATATGATAATATAATATGACTTTAATTAAATTTTTAATGTGTTATAAAATTAGTGATAGAATTAAAACTTATATTTTGTGAATAAGTTATTATTTTAATTAAATATTAAATTTATAATATTTAGAAAATTATTTGCAAACAATTTAGTTAATTTTTTAATTCTACACATTGAAATTTTTTTGGGGTGAATTTTTGGGTTATTTCTGAAATACATGAATATTTGGTGAATACTAGAATACAATAATTTTCGGTATACATACATTATCAACTAAATACAATTTTAATTGTGTCATAAATGATGTAAGATCAATAATAACGAAATTCAATTCATTATTTGAATATATTTGATGATAATGCTCAATGTATTCTATGTATTGATCAAAATTAATAAGCTAATGAATATTACAACGAAATAGCACCCCTCTCCTCATCTATAAATACCACACCTTACCACCACTTCCCCTCACACCTAAAATATTTTTAGCTTTCTTAATTACTACCAAAGTACCTTTCCAAGACACATACCTATGTCCAAGACCTTCTTGGTTTCACCAAAAAGAAAAAACCAAAGGCTTTAACATGGTTCTCAAAGTGTATAATTCAAGAGGTAAAAATACTCTTTCATTTTCTTTTAGCTTTATTTCAATTTTTTTCATTTCTTATACTATCTTCAAGTAAACTTATATAAGTGGAATGAAAACAATATTATATTATTTATACAATAATTTAATCTTGTTTAGGAAAAAATTCACAACCATACTTCTTCACCTCTCCCTTTTATACTAAAAGTAAAAACATTGTCCATGATGTCGTGAATTACCCACATCATGGATAATGTGTTTTCAATTTCCATTACCACCTACATGTATGGTCATAATACCTTTTTAATTGTTTGAACATATTGTAAGGTTTAATTTAATATAATGAATCTAGTTTGGGATTATCAAAGAACCACCAAAATGATCTAAACAAATATAATTATTTTTGTATCTAATGATTAATAATAATATATAAAAAACTATTTATGGTATCATTTATTATTATTGAATCATGTTAAAAATATTTAATTAAACTTATTTAGTTTCTCTTTCATTTGATAAGAAAATCCATTTTGAATAGACCATGGAATCCAGGGAAACAATGCACCCGAAACAATTTAAATAACAGAATATTATTAATAATCTGGGGGAATAATGTTATAAAATGATAAAATAATGTATTGTAAAAATTAATATGTTAATTAAAAATATTAATAACACTCTTATAACCATTATATTGGATTTTTAAATAATTTTTATGTATGAGAAACTTGAGTTATGGGGATTCCATAACCAATTTCAATTTTTCGGGTTGGCATTCTAATTCATTCATTTTTCTGTGCCCTAGTTATTAGTGAAATGAATGTTTAATATATTATGATGTATTATCATTTTTTACAGTGAGTGAAAATTTTAATTTTATATTTTAATTCTCTCTTCAACGATATCTTGTATTTAAGAGAATATTTTTGTATAAATCCACTTTAAAATTTATATTTATACAAAATTAAAAAACAATTTTTTTTGAAAATTAATCATATTTTATGATTATAGTATTGTTCTTGGGTATGTTTATGTTATAGGTTAGCTGTATGGTTTCTCCATGTGTAACTAAAATTGTTACACCATAAGGTAGGAAAGAGGGTTACATTTTAAGGTAGCTCTATGGTTTACAAATAATAAGGTAGCTGCGAGGGTTACAATATTAGGTATGTAATGCCCCATGTTACCATTATGGTTTATTTATGTTTTATCTATTTTATAGAAATCGCATGTTCTCACAATGTAACTACATGATACTTATTGGGTGATAAGTATGACTTTTTAATGATTATTTCATATGTTTATAGGTATTTATTTACTTAAGGTTTATCTCCTTCTTTTTACAACCCTTACTAAGATTTTTGTGTTCTTCCCAATTATTAAAATGTCTTTCATGGGTTTTAAGGATAGGTAAGAGAAAATGATAATCTATGATGAAGGATTTAAAGATTTATTTTCAAAATATTTCATGTTATAAACTTTTTTATTATGAATAAATATATATTGTTTTTGTAATATCCACTTTTTTTTACCTATGAGAGGATATTCCAGAATTGTGTCCTAATATTCAAAGAATATAAATCAAAAATAACTTTGGGAATTTTAAAAAATTAATGGTAATGGAATTTACTAGATTATTTAATGTTTAAGTTCAGGACTATATTGTTTTTATTAGAGCATGGTTTAGATAACTTTAGATTCTAGGGTTATTTTTTACAATTTGTTTATGTTGAAATGAAACAACATTTGAAAATTACTCTGTTTCTTTATTTAAGATAAGCATATTTAGAATTACTTTCCATAGAAGGAAAACATAGCTATAGTAGGAAGGCACTAATAAGATGATATCTTTCCAAAACTACAACCGAGAATGGTGGGAATTTGAACCAAACAATTTAAAAATGTAATGTACTAAAATAAATAGGCTATAAATAGTGGTTTAATCCCTAAAAGGGAACAACCAAAACCACCACAAATGAAAATGATGATAGTTGAACATTTTATGGGGCAACATGATCCTGATATCATAGTATCATCTGAACTATTTGTTGTTGAAGGATGGATTAAATCCCTTGAAAATATATTCGATGTCATGGGGTGTTCTAATATGAAATGGGTTAGTCTTAAAATTTATCATTTTTAAGGTGAAGCTGACCCGTGGTGTTCAATGGTCAACAATTTAATGGATAGTGAGGATATTAATTCCTTGTAATGTGATGAATTTAAAAATATATTCCATGACTTTTTTTCTATGGTGGTCTGACATAGGATCGAAATGAAATTCCTTGAATTGAGAAAAATAAAAAGTATTTAGTGGCGGTGTAAGAAGAAAACTTCCCCCTATTGGAATGTTATACTCCAAATCATATTTAGGATCTTGATAGGAAAATGAATCATTATTACTTATGATTGAAGCTATGATAATGAAGGGAATTACACCCACGTGAATTCAAAAGATAAGGGCAACATGTTTGATGGTCTGAGAGGGTACAAATAGATATTTATAATGAAAATGCATACTAAGAAAACAATCATATGAAATGTTCTAGATGGTATGATATGGGAAAGAATAAATCAATGAAATCTGATGGTAAGAATGTCCAATTTCCACTTTGTGAAAGGTATAGTAAAAGGTAAAATGGGGAATATCATAAAAATACTTGGATGTGTTTTCAATGTCGTAATTTTGAACATATGGACCGAGAGATTAATGAAAATGATCATAAGAATAATTCCATTAAGAAAACTATAAGGTGTTTTAAAAGTTGTGAGAAGGGTCATTATTCAAAAACCAGCCAAAAGAAAGATCTAAATTATGTAAAGTAGTGAGATTATAATAATAATTGTGTACTAAGATCTTTTGTGACTACATCGCTAGATGTTGGGACATCCAATGAAGTGGTATCTGGTAATTTTTTTTACTCAAATTTTTGTAACATTTAATTTGATACAGGGTCTGCAGATTTCTTAATTTCTGATAAAATTTCTTGTAAATTATAAATTTCACTTTATGAAATGAAACAAAAAATTATGGTTAAAACCCCCTGGGGAAATATTACATTAGGATGGAATTATAGTAATTTCCATACTACCTTCTATGAAAATAGATTACCTAAAAACCTGGTTGTTTTTTTCCATAGTAGTATTTTTTGTCATTCTATGTATGAGTTGGGTTTTTGATAATCATGCTAAGATTTATTGTAGAGCTTAATAAGTTGTTTTTGAAAGAGAGTTTTAGTGTGTATAAAATAAGGATCACATACAATTGATAACACATCATGAATCTAAGAAACTATTAACATTTAGAAATGAATATTATCTTAAACATATTTTTTTAAAAGGGATTTATTCTGATTAATGATTTGCTGGTGGAAAATTAAAATGTGGCTGTTTTTCATGAGGAATTTCCTAGTGTTATACCAAATCAAAATGTTGAATTTAGTATTGAATTTTTTTCTTATGCTATTTATATTTCAAAACCCCCTTATCAAATATTTCATGTGGAACTTCTTGAATTAAAAAATAATTTGCATGAATTTTTTAATAAAGTCTTTATTCATCATAACACTTCACCCAGGGACGTGACTATTTTTTCATTAAAAATAAATATGGGTTGATGACACTTTTCATTGATTATATATATTTTAATAACATTATAATTAAGAATATGTATAATTTTAATTATATCGATG
Organism: Viscum album; assembly: GCA_963277665.1. Taxonomy (NCBI): domain Eukaryota; kingdom Viridiplantae; phylum Streptophyta; class Magnoliopsida; order Santalales; family Viscaceae; genus Viscum; species Viscum album. The sequence continues at coordinate 2,011,944,205 of OY728145.1, read as the reverse complement.
ACTTTTTTTATCAGCCCTAGGGAGCGCAGTATTTTTTCATGATTGACTAGAGATTTGGGTACCATCAGTAGAAAGTGAAGAAGGCTGAAATCCCGAAAACAACTTTTCATACAAGGTATGAGAATTATGAGTTTTTTTATTCCATTGGTTTTGATAAATTTTCATGCTATATTCATGAATCATATGAATGGTATATTCTATGATTAATTAGATAAGTGTGCGGTAGATTTTATTGATGATATTTTCAACTTTTCTGAATGTTATAATGATCATGAAAAACATATAAGGATTAACATTCAAACTCTCAAGGAAAATAAGTTATATGGGAAATTTAAAAAATTTGATTTATTATTATAATAGATTTATTATCTTGGGAACATTGAAAATAATTATGGAATAACAATTGATCATGCCTAAAAAATATCTCACAAATGGAAAAGTCCAAAAAAATTTACAATGATTCATAGTTTTATTGGATTAGTAGGTTCCTAAAAATGGTTGGTTAAAAACATTGTAAGATTATCTATCCCACTATATTTGTTAACAAGAAAGGTGTGAAATTTATTTGGATATAATTCAGTGATGTTTTTTAAAAACTGAAGAAGTTATTGGTGAATGCTATAGTTTTTCCCCACATTCTAGAAATAGGGTGATTTTCATATACAGTGATGCTTCATTAATGGGACATGCTTTTTTTTATTAGAGAGAATGATCATGTAATATCATAGGCTTTCTGAAAACTGAAACCTCATGAGTTAAATTATCTGACACCTGATTTGGAATCATCAGTTATGTTTTCCACTTTGAAAATGTAGAGGCATCATTTATACAATTCCAAATCTGAAATATAACTTAATATAATAGTCTAAAGTATATATTCAATCAGATGGAAATAAACATGAGGTAGAGAATATGGATTGAAATGATACTGGATTAGGATTGTATAATCAATTACCATCAATGAAATTTAAAAAATTTGGTGTATGTCTTGAGTCAAAAACAACATGTAAAAATGTTAGGTTTTCCAAAATACCTCTTCATTAATGATTTGATATTGTTTTTCTTGGAAGTTATCGGTGCAGAAATTCCTCTAATTTTTTCATGTTTTAGTGAAATCCTCTCCGTCAAAATGAATTAAGCAAGTGTAGATGGAAGATCAAGTGTTTAATAAAAATTTGGAATTGGTAAAATAGTGTATGTCTCCCAAATTTAATGTTGATAAATACTGTGATTTAATATTTGAGAAGAGATTATATGTGCCTTAGGATTTAAAATTTACGAATGAGTTATTATGTAAATCTCATTGTTATCTGTTTTTAATGAATCCTGGAAGTACAATGATGTACATATTCCTATGGGAGTATAATTTATGGGATGGAATTAAAATAGATAATATAGATTTTATTATGAAATGTCTGACATGTAAAGATGTTAAATAAAAGTGTTAACTAAAAAAGGGGATGCTTAACCTTTTCTTGTGACAGACTGAAAATAAGAAAATATATACATGGACCTCATTTTGGAACTATCAAATAATTCTTTAGGTAAAAATTTGATTGGGTTTATTATTAATTGAATAACTATAGTTTTGAATTTCCTTCCTATTGAAGATATTATGACTATAGATAAACATTCTCAATTGTACATCAAATATAAGCTACGTTTTAATGGAGTTCCTCATTCCATTGTATTTGGCCATGATCCCAGGTTCACATATAATTCTTGTAAAGACCTTCCGAACTCATTGGGCTGAGAAATAAATTTTAGCACTACATTTCATTCACAATCAGATTGATAGAATAAGAGAAAAACTCAGTCATTGGAGGGTATGCTTTGAGCTTGTTGAATAGACTACCCGAAAATTTGGTATCAATATATTTAGTTAGTTGAGTTTTCAGATAATAACAGTTTTTATTCCAATATATAGATTAATCCTTTTGAATCATCATATGTAAAGCAGTTTCAAAATCTATCTTTTTGGAATGGATTCAGGGAATGGAAGTTGATGGGAACAAAATTAGTAAAGGATGTGGTTGGGAAGGTTAAGATGATATATCAACTCATGAGGCAGCTCATAGAAGGCCAAAATGCTTTGTAGATAACATGATGAAAAAAATTTCTTGACTTAGGTGATCATGTTTTTCATGGAATTTCGCCTAGGAAAAGTGTTATGTGTTTTCGTAAGAAAAGGAAAGTTAAGTCCAATGTTCATTGGACCTTATAAAATATTTCATAAAGTTAGTTGAGTCACCTACCATGTGGATTTTTTTCCGAGTATATCTTATGTATAAATTTTTTTTCATATTTCAATGTCGAGAAAGTATGTTCCAGATCTCTGTCATGTTTTGAGCCCAGAAGTAGTTCAGTTGAAAGATAATTATTCATATCAAGAGAAACCTATTCAAATTAATGATTATAGAGAGAAAGTATTGTGAAATAAGGTAATTCACTCAGTTATTGTTTTATATAGGAATCACATGGTTGATGAATAAACTTGGGAATTGGAAAATTCTATGAGATAAATTTACCCTCACTTTATTAATAGATAGATAAAAAATTTTGTGACACATTTTACAAAATTTTGGGAGAATGTGACAACCGAGGTACATAAAAAATAATTTTTTTGATTCTAGAATTATATATTTAAATTAATTACAAATTTATTATTAAATAATTAATATTATTTACTTTAAACTGATGGAATAGTAACATGACCTTAGGAATAGTAACATGACCATAAGGAATAGTAATATAGAAGATAGAATAGTATACAAATAAGGAAACAACCTTATACATTACATAATATTGAATTATGTAAATAATTCACATTGATAATTGTTTCAAGTCTACAAATTTATAGAATTGAATCATAAATTATAAATAACAAATTGAATAAGTACATTTAGACACTTCTATTCACTATATATTTTTATTTCATTAAACAAACTCTATAAAGAAGAATGTATAGTTCCATGTTTTAGATTGAATGAATTTTCCTTGATCCCATACTTGACAATATTTATGATTAACTCATTTGAAAAACTTTTCAAAACTTGGTATGAGCATAAAAATCATAGTAAGGGATATATAATGAAGGAAAACTATTAGTTAATATATACAACATGTAAACCATGAATACTTTATCATAAGTAATAATTTTCACATTTATGAATTAGTAAATACTTTTCACAAAATAAAATATCATTGTTTACCCTTTTGTAACCAAAATATTACCATAAAACCCATAGAATTCACAAATAACAAATAAAAGGTAAATTTGGGACATAATCCTACATATATTTAATAACCATATATTCGAATTCCCTAAATAATTTTTACAAATGGAATAGTCATACAATTTAATTCCATACCCAATGCATTGGATATTATAACATAATCAACCATCTATTGAAAATATCATCATTTTAATAATAAAATATAATTTGAAATCACTAGATATCATATCACAATATTGAAATACTCAATTCCTTTAAAAAATTAATTTCAATACAAAAACACCCAAAAATGGATTAAGGGATTTCTTTTACTTTTAAAATCAACAAGTCATTTAAGGAAAGAGAAATAATGATTACAGTGGTTGAGAGTGCATTATGGACACAAATGTTAAAAATAAACATTCCATTTGTCATTTATTAAAATTAAACTAATAATCACATACACATTTAAGGAAATTTAAATTTAAATTTTTTTATACACCATGTAATATAAATTCATGTATAAATAAAAATAATCTTTAGTGAAAGGAGATTAAGATGAAGTCCCTTACCTTGTGTCCGACTTGACTGATTTATTATTTAATTTTATGATTAAGAAAATTAAGTTAATTTATACTTTCTTCAGAACCTTTTTCAATTTGATTATTCCCTTTATATCACTTATGACTTTGTTGTAACAATTAGGTAATTATTTTATTATGTATTGGACATTTTGACTATGTTCAAAACAAGAGTACAAAATGAACTTGTTATAATTATAAATTGTCTATGTGGTCAAATATCCATTATATAAAGAATGGTATTCATGATTTAGATGTCATATATATCATATATATCTATTTAATTTCTATTTATAATATTTCACACTATTTGGATATAATAAATGAAATGTATCATTCTTGGAGACGATTACCCGTATGTACGCTTGAACGCTACATTCATTTATATTTCCGATTTAATGTAATGAAAAGTAAATTATAAGTAGGTAAATTATAATTATAGAATAATATATATGTTAAATATGTTAAATAATTTCATTAATTAAATAGTTTATACATTCCATGTATAGAGTGAACGAGTCTTACATCTTTGAAGGGGTGATATTCTGCATTTCCTCAAATGAAATTATCGTATATATACAACATGAAAAGAGTGCATGTATTTTTTTAATTATAATTAAATAATATAAGAGACAAAATAAATATCATATATATCATATATAACTATAGTTCCATCATAATGGAAACAATAATAGGTGGTAGGGGAAATAAAAAAATCACTGTTTCGTGAGCTAGTAGATTTTCATCCACAGAAAAAATATGTTCCAAATACATTAGATGGATTTGTCTTTAAGAGTAGTTCTAATAATTATAATAAACAATTCTAGTGTATTTATGGTAGTGGTTTTTTCATATAAAAATATTATGTAGAGAATAGGAAGTGGAAAAGGAAAAATAAAATAAAGGAACTAGAGAGAAGACATTACCTCAAATCGGGTAACTTCTTTTGATTTGAGCCAAAGGGTTCTACTGAATTTTTTTATTCTTAGAGGAAGGATTATATTAGGAATATAGGGATTTTGGGAGGTTATTTGGTCCATGTATAGATGTTCTAAGTGGGATTTAGAGGTGTGAGTAATGAGTTATATGTGGGGTCCTTTCAAAAGAGGGATGTGGGGCACCTTAGGAAAGTTAGAAATTATTATTTTATTATAAACTGAAATTAGATTTGAAAAGGCCCCCAACTAATCTTATTCAAATATAAGGTTAGGAATATTATGAAATCTCTCATAAAATGGTTTTTATACATGTTTAGGGAATAAAATTGTCTTTATTTTTTACCATTAACATTTAATTAACTAATTTATCTTTTACCATGTCCTCTTGTGTAATCATATTATAAGGTTAATATACTGACAATAAAATACAAAAAAAACCTTAAGTTATTCATAAATGATATTTTTATTGTTATATAATTTTATTTTCCATATCATATATTTTTTGGATTATTATATAATTTAATAAAATAATATTTGTTTTAAAAACTCGTTTTTGTCAATTTTGACACTATTTAGTAATTGATTTTGCATAATGTGATTAAAACATGATTCATTAGAACCACCTATATTAATTAAAATATAAAAATTAATAATAATCCATAAAATTAGTGTATGGAATAAAAAGATTCAAAATAAATTTATTTTAATATTTACAATCTCATTAATTTAAATCATTCCTTAATAAGGTAATCACTACATCACCATTGTGTCATAAATTAATTTATTAATTTGATGTAAAAAATTATAAATAAAGTATACCGACGGATGTAAATTTTTTAAATTTATAATTAATATTTATAGTATAAAATATCTACTATATAACCCTGTATAAATTTTTTTTACTATAAGATATATGTTTATCTTACATTTTCCTGAACTTTAAATTAATTTTTATAAAATGTTATTTTCACTTACAGTTGGATCCATGAGGTCCCAAAATCAACCCATGGATGCCCATGGTGGGACATGTATCATATAACATGATTAGGACATTTTAAGGGTAATTTAAAACTATTTTAATATTATTTGTTTACCCTTATTTACCAGATTGATCATTTAACCATGGTAAATAAAATATTTACCTAAGTTAATATTCATAAGCTCAAAATATATAAGTTAACTATTTATATATTTTATTATTCCAAATTGAAAATATTGAATACATTTTTACTAATTAAAATCACACAATATTCAAAAATTAATTCAAAATTAATTCTCGTTGTCAAAACCAAGAAATGTGTTTTAAAAAATTAAAAACTACCTAAGGATTGACATGTATTTATGTCCAATTTCCAAGTAAAATTACGTCAATGTCCATCATATGATTAAATGAGAAAAATATAATATAATTATACTTTACAACCAATTAAATGTAAAATCTAAATATATAAATAAATTAGATTAAAAGGTAGTTTTGAATTAAAATTCAATATTTTATACTATTCATTAAAAAATGAACATTATCATAAAATTACCCAAATTAAATCTTGATGTCTTAAATATATATAATTAATTAATTTTGTCAAATATAACATATAAAAGTATTAACAACTAGATTTAAAAAAGGTTATCCATCAAAAGGATGTAAAACAACATTTTAAAACATTTTAAAGAATTGCACGCTCAAAATCAGTTTCATTCTTATTTTAAGCCTCTAAAATTTATTGGATTAATGTAAAGACATTTAAAAAATATTTATAATAATAATTTAGTTAGTTCAGTTCATTCCTTTTAGTAAAAGGCTAAGCGTTAACAACCATTTAAAATAATAATAATATTATATTGATTTTTGTATAACTCAATGTTCTGTGCAACATAAGAATTCAAAAAAAAACACATTATTTTGTGCTGAGTACACTATAAAAAAAGTGTCATCTTTAAAATAAAATTAATATATTATTTATAAATAATAATACATATAAAAAGGTATTATTTTATGAATACCACTTTTTTTACAAGCCACACCTATTAGAATATTAATAAAATTTATTAATCTTATAAATGTAATCATGGTGTAATTATATCATGAAATAAGTATATAGATGTTTTGGAAATGATAAATTATGTCTTGGGTTTTTTGTAAGCCATAAATATTTAATTAAAATTTTATAATTAATTTAATGATTTAGAATAAACTTTTTACTAATGAAATTATATCTATAAATTACTATTTTTATGTCTTATGATTATAAGATAATTTTATTAGATAGTAATTGAAATTTTAACGTGTTAAAAAATTTTGTAGTACTTTTATAATTGGTATTTTTATAATAAATTATTATTTTAATTACAAATTAAATTTATCATACATAAAAAATTATTTTAAAAAACAGGAGTTCATTTTTAAATTCTTGAAATCAAAAAATGGTCGAGGTGAATGTTTGGTATTTTTTAAAATAATCTTGAATTTTGGTGAATAGTAAAGTACATTAATTTATAGTTTATATACATTACAAAAAAAAACAATTCCATGAGACATAACTGATGTAAGAAACATAATATAGAATTTACTTTAATTATGTTAATATATTTGATGATAATTTTTAATCTATTGATATTCTTGATCCAAATTAATAAACTAATGAATATAATAATGAGAATACACCTCTCTCCTCCACTATAAATATTGCTCCACACCACCGATTCTCCTGACACCTAAAATTCTTGTATCTGGCTTAATTTCTACCCAAATCCCATCCCAAGTCTCTTCCCCATGTCTAGGACCTACTAGTATCACAAATAGGCCATAACCAATGGTCATTTGGTGGTTCTCAATGTGTATAATTCATGTAATAAAAATCCGCTTTCATGTTCTTTTGTTTTTTATTAATTATTTTTATTTTCTATTCTCTATTAACCCCCCCTTATCTAAGAGACATGAAAACTAAAGTATCATATATAATTTTTAATTTTATCATGTTTATGGAAAAAAATCATCATCATACTTCTTCTTCTCACACATTTATTATAAAAATAAGACCATCATCCATGATGTGTCGAATTACCCACATCATGGATGATGTGTTTTCAATTTCCATTATTGCATTCATGGCTGGTCATTAAATCATTTTAATGGATGAAAATTACATTAATGTTTATAATATAACATCTTTTATGTTTTGTAATTAACAATTATATGCAAAATTTTAAATTACCTAATGAAACTATGTTGTGATTGTCAAAGAAATGAAAAAATTATCTAAATGAATATAATTTATGTTTTATCTATTGATTCTTCATAATATTTGAAAAATGATATCTCGTATCAATTATTATTCCAGAGACATATTAATACTATTCCATTCTACTTATAGAGTTTTTCTTCCATTCAACAAGAAAATCCATTATGAAATGACCATGGAAACTATTAAATGAACACACCCAGTACTATGGAAAAACATAATATTGTTATTAATTTGGTGGAATGATGTTATTAAATCGCCATATTAGATGTTATAATAATTAATATTTTTAGGTAAATTATTAATAATACTATTTTAATATCATATAGGATTTTTAAACACATTTAAATTAATGTCAACCAGAGGAAAGTGAATTCCTTACTCAATTTTAATTCCTTGAGGCGAACATGTACTTAATTGATTTTTTCATTATTTTATTATTTTTTAAATAAATGATTAATATATTTAGTTGTATAATATATATTTATTGTGAGTGTATATATTCCATTAATTTATTAATTCTAAATTCAATGATATGTTAGATGTTAAGGAATTTTCTTTAAATAACCTATTTTAATTTTATATTTTAAAAAAAATTTGAAGCTATGTTTTTATACAAGTGTTAATGCTTTATGATTATATTACGTTTCTTGGGAAAATTTATATTGGAGGACAGACATATGGTTACTCCATGTGTAACTACGATGGTTACACCATAAAGTAGCCACGAGGGTTACCTTTTAAGGTCACTGTGCATGTTACAAATAATAATGTAGTAGTTAGGGTAACAATATTATGTAAGTAAATCCCCAAGTTACCTTTATGTTTCATTTATGATTTATATTTTTTATGAAAATCTCATGTTCTCAGAATGTAAATATATGATTTTTATTGGGTTAGAGGCATGTATTTGTGGGAATTATTTATTACGTTTATATTTATTTATGTAATAATAGTTTCTCTCTTTCTTTTAACGACCCTTATTGAGCATTTTGTGCTCATCTGATGTTTTAAAATGTATTTCACAGGTCTCAAGGATGGGTAAGTGAATATGAGAGTCCAATATAAATGTTGTGAAACTTTTTTTGTGAAACACACTCATGTTTTATACTTTTTTATTATAAAAAAAGGTTATTAGTTTTTTAGTATCCATTTTGTATGATTATGGATTGATATGTATGAATTATGTCTGAACATTATAAAACCCTATTCCAAAAAGGTCTTTGGGAATATAAATATGTGAATTCTAAATATATTTACTAGATTATATAATGTTTAATGTCTGGTCCTTAAAATTTTCAAGGTCATATTTTTATGGTATAGTTTATGATTTTATTTAGTTCATTTTATTATAATATAATTCAATAATGTCCTCTAAAATTGATCTAAAAATTATTTTATTATGAAAAAAGTTTATGTTTAGAAAATGAATTATTCTGAACGGCAGTTTTTCGTTGCATTTTTCTGATTTAATTTTAAAATAAATCATACCACTTATTTGTTTTGAATTTTTCAAAATGGATTCCATATTTTTAATCATAACGGTCAATATATGTAAGTCTTTTCCTTTTATTTTTGGCCAATATGAATAGTAAGATTAATAATTTTTGTTGATGCTGAAAAGGGTAATTTTGGAAATTTTGGTTAAAAATAAAATGATAAGGACTATAAAATATCCCTAAAATGATAAAAAATTACATTAGATAAATTTAATTCAACTGATAACAAATAATGATTTAAATTAATTTTTTATGAACACTTTTCCTTTAAAATGATTTATATATTATTTAAATCAAAGAATGTCAAAAAATGTCACTTTCTTTTCATTAAATATCTCTTATGTGTCCACTTTGGGGAAATGGTAGGTTGTAAATGCATATAAATATCAATTTCTAATTTATTAAACTTATTTTCTTGATAAAGAAATTATTTATGACTTTGGGGCCACATGGATGTGATTATGATGATTAGATTATTTTATTTAATGAAAAGTCAAAATTTTTTGACTCATTTTATTAAAAAGTTTATAAATTTTAATATATAGTTATCTATAAGAAATATTTTAGTATAAAAAGTCTTTTGAAATAAAATAAATTTATATAAATCATGGTAATTTAGTTATAATTTTTAGGGATGGAATAGTTGCATTAAATATCGACACAATGTTGATGCAGCAATTATTTCATTAATGGAAATATAAAATGAATGGAATAAAAAATATAAAAAAATATAATTTGAGATATTTAATGTCATCCCAACATTATATTGATAAATTAGACATGCTATGGATATATTAATATATTTTTTTCAAATTTTTCATGTTTTGTATTTTTAAAAAAGTAAATGTAATTAATAGTATCAAAATTATCTTTTATGATATTTGAAAAAATATATTTTATTAAAAGATATAAAACAAAAAAACACATTCCATTCATTGGAATAATTACAATATGGTTTAATATTTCTAAAATGATTCATTTATTGGACTTATTTAATTTATTAGTAATTATACTAACCCATAATGTGTAAAATACATTTTGTCAAGGTAAAATTTAAAGAGGATAAATAAGGGTTTAAATTAAATAATAAGGACTATAATGTAACATAAACATGACCAAAATTAATAATAAAACATTATTTAACTTAATACTCCAAATTTTTAAAAAATAAATCAATTTTACCTTTTTTTGGAATATAATAGTAATTTATATTAATTTAATATTTTGAGAGTAATAAATAGTGCCCCTCCCCTCTCATATAAATGGGCACCCATTCTTCTGATTTTAGTAGAACTAAAAATTATTTTAATTCCAATACCAAACCAAATACCTTCTTATAATACCTCCATACATTATATAGGACTTATTTTAGCATAATACAACTGATAGTGATATTAAGTTGTTAAACAATAAATGATTTCTAATAAAGAGGTGTTGTTTTTAATTAAGAATTTCATTTTTATTTATTCACCCACATACTTCCAATATTGTTCAAACATGATAAAATAATAAATATAGAATCATAAATATACTTATATTATATTGTTTTCTAAAATATTCATATCCATATTATCTTCCGTCATATGGGAAAATATTTAATCATTGGTGTGTATTACATAATATTGACTCGTGAACTAATGAAATTCAGTTTCCATCCCCATATCTCAAGAATGGTTATACTTAAGGAATTAAATATTTATAAATTATATTCATGAAATATTTATCACTATTTAATGATAATATATCATTGACATTCATACCTTTTCATGCACATAAAAATGATAACGACATTCATGCATACGTGTGAATTATCACCTCCATAAAGCAATGTGATTTTATCTTCATCACCACATCACATAGATGATATAAATAAGTATGTTTAAATTATTAATATGACAGTAATGATATTATGATCATTATTTAATGTTAAAATAATATTTTTTTTTTAATGTTTGAAAAATGAAAATGTTAGTTCTACAAACATACGACTTACCTTCTCCATGATTATAATGTAGTTCATTTCTCATAACCATATTTAATGAATTATTTTATACATATAATTAATGTATAATAATTACTATTATTTCCTGAATATGATTACAATGAATATGGAATAATGAAATGTTTGACTTTTTCCAACTGGCCAATGTCATTTTGGATTGAAGTACAATGTATCATCAAAACATCTGACATGAACTTCAATAATTAATAAATTGTAATAACATGATATAAAGTGATATAAAAGAAATAAAAAATGAAACCTTGTAAAATTAAACTATAAATTAGAATATTTGTTTTACTATAGGAACATAAATAATGTACGTGAACAGTTAGACACAAGGTAAGGGACTTGCTCTCATTTTTTTTGATAAGCCATATTTTGATTTTATTCAACTATATTATTTTAAATGATGTATGTAAATATCTCATGACATGTTATATCATTAATTTATGTATTCTAGTGATATTTAATGTTATTAGATGTTACTATTTCTGGTGGCATATAATTCTACTGATTACAACCAAGATTAAGAATTCATAACCCAATTTCCATTATTTGGGTTAAACTTCTAATTCATGATTGTGTCATAATAAAGTAATGTGTGAAATTAATTTTGAATAAAATAATTTTTATTTTTTTTATGAGTATTAATATTGGATACACCTAGTAGATTTATTTGATTGACACTAAGAGAAATGATATGATCTTTGTAAGGGACTCTCTTATTAAAAGCTAATTTTAAGTGTTATAATAATTTATTCTGGTAAATATTTCTCATTCATGTACATGTTTTACAAATTTTTTTCTGAATTCATTTATATGGGCATGAATTATTAAAAAAATCATTTTCAATGTACTCCAAAATGGGTTGAAATGTTATATTTTTTATGTTTTATGTAAGGGACATTCTTTTAAAAACAATTTTTAATGTTACTCTTTCAACTATTTTTAGAAAATTAAAATGTAATTTTATAACCTATATAGAATGAAATTAATTTCATGATTTAATTATGATTTAGTGATTTTAAATATCCATTAAAATATTAAAATTTTATTTTCATGAAAATGGATTTCATTTTTTAGTGTGTGGTTTTTTAAAAAATGAATACTGATTTCAAAATGGAAGATTTATCATTCTAATAAATATTCATTATATTTTTGATTTTTGTGTTATGAACATGAAATTATCATTGGAAATTTTTGATATGATACCTTATGGGAATGAGGTATCTTTGGGAATAAATGTGGAAATACAAGCACTGAAAGGAGGGTAAATAAAAGCTAAAAAATGAAATGAAAAATAAACGGGGAAGGGGGATGATAAATTGAGACCCCAAAGTGAATTTCCCCATAAAAACCGAATTATAAAGCACCAAAAAGGATGATCACAACTTTGATGAGCCTTACATTTATTCACCAAAGAACACAACAAACACTTGAATAATAATTTTAAAAACTCTTATATTCTAAAGTAAACACCAAGGGGTACAATGAGGTTGAAATTTATAGCTAAATGAGTGTAATTAATTTAATAATAACTATTCCACCAAAATCTAAATCCTATCACACTAATTTGACTTTTTTACACAAGTATATGGATTTAAAAGAAAAGATATCTAACATGGGGAAATTTTGGAACCACGCCAAATACATTGAAGATTCCCACTTGGAATTTTGATACAAGGGTCCCACCAGTTTTGAAATTAGAGATTTTCATCATGAAAGTATATTAAGATTCTTCAAACCATATGGGTGGGCCTTGTAGGTTCACTTTTAGGATTTAATAAGTGTGATTAAAGGCACATCTTTCACATCCCATGAATGCATATTGGGCCTCCTCTTGTAGTTTCAAAACGAGGCCATGTAAAGCCTCTTTCATCCTCTTCATTATTCATCAACATGAGGCAACCATTCCCATATAGTGGGTCTTATACATTTATTCTCATTTCAGAATATGTTCCATAATCACTATCAAACTCTTCACTACATTAGTGAACCTTTAATCTCATCAATAGTTTATGAGGATGGGTGGATCCATGATAATCCTAGTGTTGGTGAGGCGGTTATAGCTCGTAAATGAATTGGGTAATTGGATGAAGTTAAATGATCTAGTATCTACTATGAAATTATATAAATAATACTGTAGAGATTATACCAAATGTGGTTATGATGGTTACTCACAGTGTAGCTGAGAGATATACATTATATATAATAATTTTATGGAAAATTATTTCCCAATTAATCTAAGTAACTTTTATAATATTTCTAATGAGTTTTCATGACAACCATTTTATATTTAAAAGTTATGATAATTATTTGGTTCAATTGATGATTTTTAATGGTTAAAAATGTCTGTTTTTTAGAATATGTTTTATGGGTTTTTGCTGTAGAAATGGATTCCTTTATTTTATTTCCCTTAATGATATTTTTTCCTCTAAAAAATATCTTAATATTATTTTCATTGGATTTTAAGGAAGGGTGTGAACATAGATCATTTCATGGAGAAACGTTTTGAGATTTATCTTGGAATAATATCATGTTTTTTTAAATGATTTTTTTATGAAAAGAATAAATATTGTATTGATGTTTCCACTTGTATTGTATCGTAATTTTTCCTAATTATCTAAAAATATAATCCTAAAATATCTTTTAGAAATAATTAAAATGAATTCTAATATAATATTTCTAGAATATGTAATGATTTAGGATTGGTCCTTATATTTGGTATCAGAGAAATTTTTAGATAACATTAGACATTAGGATTTTTTAAGAGTTACAAATGTCATAATAGGTTTATAATATTATGTTTGATCATTTAATGTCGTAGAAATGAAATTTGAGGATTTACATTATGAAATTTTAAGGTGACTAACAGTATTTTTGGAAACAATCATTTTTTAGGTAATTATGGGATAATACATTTTGGGATAAAAAATGAATGCTTTAAGATAACCTATAAGGTTAAAAAAATTTATGGAAGTTTTTTAGTATGTTTTTCACATTTCTAGAATTTTTGTAATGAATCTATTGATATTGTTTTAGAAAAAAGATATCCCACAAATCATGTGACAACCCGCCATGTCTTGATAGGCCATAGTAATTGAACCCACAACTGAAGAGAAAAATGGGTCCATCAACTTCCAATGGCCTATGAAAATTCCTAGTTTGTATGACTTATTATTTTATAATCAAATATTATATTGATAAAGAATTATTTAATTATGGAAACATATGTATCAACATATATATAACCGTGATACTATAAAATGATTTGTTAATTAGGTGAATAATTTTATTTCTGAATTTGTTTTCTATTTTTTAAACATATTTAATCATGGTAAATTGAATACTATGATATTATATTTTAGGAATAATGGAAGAATTATATTTTATTAGAATCTATGATTTTATTTTATATTAAAGGTGATTCAGTTTATTTATGGAAATGGTTAACACATCTTAAAGATTATTAGAAAACTCACATTTTGGTATGATCCTTTAAGATTAATTGTTGATTTTTTGTGATAAATGGTCAAATATATCATGGAAAAGTACGTGATCATATCGTTATTATTATTTGGATTAAAATTTATTTTATATCATTTATTATGAATTTTAATGAGAGTTGAATGAATTAGGCCGAAATTTGGCTGTCACTATTGAATTTTAAAGATTGAATTAGTTTTCCTTCATAAAAATCTTTTATTATTATTGGATATTTATCTTATATTATCCAAAAATTTTGGTTTTGTTTAATGAATAAATTTTAAAAAATATATTCCTTTTATATCATTGATTTTACAATCCATATAATATTATTCCAGTGCTTCAGGATTTAAATTACCATCCTGAATACTCAATGCTTGTATAAAATGTTGAGTTGGTGGTCTAAATTTATTAAATGATAAACTATATTTTTCAAGTAAAAATATTTTTTTCCTTAGTTTATAATATAACTGTATTCCTTAACATTAGTAGAATTATTTTAATATATAGACGTTATCTAATTACATTTATCAATGGCCTTTTAACCATTCACATATTTACGGTCTTTTTATTATTAACATTCTCATGATCATGTTCTGTATAAATATATATTAGTCCTTGATAGTTATTTTTTTATTCTATTTACATGTTCTCTTGCATGGAAACCTTTTCTACTATCATACATCCATTTATTTAATTTTTAGTACATGTTCTATTACTCTTTTTTCAATGTGGGATTTTAATTAAGGTATTTTGAAAAGTCAATACTTAGTTACCAAGAACTATTTAAAAATATAAGGGATAAAATTTCGATAGTTTTGGAATTTAACATCCTTATATTTCAGTTGGAAGGACTATGTTTGATAGCATACATGATATGTAACACTGAGTATTTATGAACAATAAAATCTTATTATTTATATATGACCAATATAACCATTAGTTTAAATTACAAGGAATGGATTTCATTAATATTAGAATGAAATATTTTTTGGTATTACTCATTTATAATTTATTTTTATTTCTTTTTAAATAGGCACATGATTTTTAGAAAATTCATTTTATTCTTTAAAAAATACATTTTCATCAAAAATGATTTTTATGTACAAGTAATATAATAATTTATTTGGATAATTAATAATATTTGGTTTCTAAAATTATCTTAAATATTGAAATCATTATATCATAATTTATCTATAGTGCATTTATGAAAATTTTCAAAAAAGTTTGATTTTCCCATGAATAGTTAAAAAAATTCATATTTTAAAAAAAATTATATTTTTCAAAGTATTTAAAAATTAATTTTTTTTATCTTTTTTATGTTTTAGTTAGATAATTTTGATGTAAAATAATTCCGTGCTATTTTTTAAAATATATTTTAGTCTATATAATAAGATTTTGTGTTTAAATATGACTTTTCTTAGAAAAATTATTTTTCGATGCATTTTGAAGAATTAATTTTAAATTAAATTTGTTCACTTATATGTTGCCAATTCTAAATAATTAATTCCGTATTTTAAATAAGAATTTTCAATATAAATAAATTGGTTCATTTATTTTTTTTCTAAAATCAAAAGTATCTGTAGAAATTTTTGTTACAATGGTAAAGGGTAAATTGTATAATTTTGGTAAAAAATAATATTATAAGGACTATAAAATAAACCTAACAATTTCAGAAAATTTATTGAATGAATATAATTCTACCATTGACACCCATTGAACTAAATTGGGTTGATTAATGGACAACAGTCTATGAGAATGAATTATATATTATTTTAATCAATGAAAGTCACAAAATTTCACTTTCATTATCATAAATATCTCTTATGTAACCACATGGGAAAAAAATAGGTTATGAAAAAATATAAGTATCCAATATTAAAATAATAAATTTATTTTCATGATATAAAATTATTTAGGACATTTGGGGCCACGTAGATCATATTATTTTGTTTATTATATTTATTTAATGAAAATTCAATGACGTCATAGTCATATTTTTAATAAATATAGAATTATTTATTTATTTTTATTTAATAAATAACTTTGACTATAAATATTAATTTTAAATATAAAATATTTTACAACATCATGGTAACTTATTTATAATATTAAGAAATGGATTAATTACTTTATATTCTGTAATATTGTTGAAGGAATAATTATTTCATCAATGAAAATATAAAAAAATGTTCTTATAAATTCTAAAATAAATAATTTTTTGATAATAAATGTCATCCATGAATTTTATTGATTTACATTAAATTTTAGAGATGTATTAAAATATTTTGTTTGAATATATTCTATTGTTTTTATTTTTTTTAATGCCGAAGTAATGAATAATTTCAAAATTGACATTAATGATATTTGTAAATAAATAATATTTTATTAAATGATATAAAATTCCAAAAATATATATAATTTGCAAAATTATTATTAATATAGTTTAAATTGTGATCATTGATTTATTTATGAGTTGGTTGTCTTTATATAGTAACTATATTATTCAATACAAAGTAAAATCTATGTTGTCACGATAAGAGACAGAGGGGTTAAACAAGGGATAAAAATAAATAATAATGATAACAAGTTGAGCTAAAGTTGTCAAAAAAAAAATTGTAAGTACTTTTTGACCCACAATCATCTTGTATTCTGTATAAATCACATTTAATCCATTTTTAATAGAAAATTAATTTTTATTAATTTATCATTCTGAGAAATTTCTAGTGTTCCCATGCCCTCACCTACATAGGGAACCCATTCATATCATTTAAATATAAAAACCCATTTATGTGTAACATCTTGGATCCAAGTGCCACTCAACTGGTGCCCCGTACCTGGTTGACCACGTGATCTGAAGTGCATTTCCAAGAATGCAGATGCTTCTAAATTAAAGTAAGGGAATAAGGTTTGATAATGGGGAAAACAATACCATCATTGGTAGACTGTACAAAAAAGGAATAAATATTATGAAATGTTAGAATCATTAAACATCATACAAAAAATAAATAGAAAAAATACAGATTAGATAAATAGACAAGAATCATTCAATACAAATGATGATGTAGCATATCATGTGTTTCAAGAATGCATCTTAACAAGTACATTACAGTAATAGAAAATATATATCTCAAAAGAACACAAGAATGAAAATAGACTAGGAAGCATCACAATGCTCAAATCAATCCCATACTCTCATATTAGTAAAACATTAGATACCTGTAGCAGGGCACTGGCCCTGATCAACACCTACAATCTTATATTCTGTTTGAGACCAAACACATGACCCAAACAGGGTGTGAGACAATATCCCAGTAGAAAACCCCCCATAGAATGTTCCAATCTATCACTGAATATATATAACATGCAGTGTACAATAGAGAATTTATTAGACAATAGATAATAAAAATTAAGCACAATAGATGTTTCAGAAGACAATGTAATCATATATATGTTAAAATTGAATCTATGATTGTGATTTGGATTTTTAGAAATTCCATAAGTCATCCATTTCTTTATTTTAGTTCCCTGAATTATATAACAGTCTTGAGGTCCAACTTAGGCACGAATACCCCCCATATTAATGTAACTGTCAACTCATGACATAATAATCATTTATTCATTTGCCAATAGAGATAGTTCTAGGTATCACACAATTGATCTTAGGTTGGATCAACATTTTAAAGTAGACTCAATGAGCCTGACCCCCTATCTTTGGATCACTCATGGTATTTACATATTTAATCTCTTAATCCCATCCATTATATTTTAATTGAGACAATAATTCACCCATGGTTTTAAGATGTAAGTAGTCACATGAGTCCGACCATGTCTTTTAATCGAGACTATGGTTCACCCATTGCTAATTTACTCATTTTATCATTTAATTCAATTACACATTCCATCTCAAAAGAAAAACATGTGAATTGAACTATCACATGGATTTATCATAATCAACTCACGTGGAATTAGTTTACAAAACAATCAACATAGGTAAATTCAACTATTACATGGTCAAATATAGATAACTGACATGGGAAACAAGTCTATCATTTGTATTATAGAGTTTAAACAATTACAAAGCTTAACACAACAAGTATCTCACATGGTCAATTCAAATATTGTAAAATGAATTATTAATGACCCAAGAATGGTAATTCATGTCATGCCTCATAGTAATTCTCGTTCAAATGTCCATCCAAGGGAACCAAACCCATGGGGTGGTCCTAAATCAAGGTTCACAACCCTAAGTATGCTTTAAAATTATCTAATTAATTACCTAATCATAAGTAGTCAACAACAAGATTAATTATTCAATCATCCAAAACCATAAATGTGGGTTCATGATAGTCATACATATATAGACTACATGAAAAATCACAAAATTCACCAGACCACCTACCTAGACTTATACCACTCTCCTCGTCCGGTGTTGGGGACTAATTCAACGTAGAATTGAGTAGACCTACAAAATAGGTATAAATTCTCAAAAATAAATAACTAGAATGAGAGAAGATATTAGGAATAAAGACTCAACCAAAATTTAGAGCATACTCAGGGGAGTCCAACGTATCTGATGGTGTTCGAATTAGAGACTCGACGACAAAATTTGAGGAAAAATCCCATTCCAATTTTACTGGGCATGCTGATCATCGAAGGGTGTCCATTTCTATATATCTAATAAAATTATGCTATTGCCTTATTTAATAAATTAAGAAATTTTCATGGCGTTTATATAATACTACATGTCATTCCCATACAAATTGTGGCTAGACCATTACATTTACATGTACCAGGATTACATGTCGTGTAGCTTTCCATAAAAGGTGTGTACAAATAAGTACATGATGCGTCATTCCTAATCATTTAATTTAATAGGCATGTATCCAACACCATGACCTATTTACCACCATTTACATAAGTATATACAAAAAATTAAATATCTATACCCCAATAGAAGAATCGGGTTCTTACAAATTTCTCCCCTTAAAGCAAGTCACCCTCAAATTACCCTTCCAATGGTGGTAAAAAAACATCAGAGAATAAATTTGGCCATTGTGGTCGTACATCGGCCTCCCTCTCCCATGTCTCTTTCTACACTTGTCCATGCTATTACAGAACCTGTACCAAGGGAACCGATAGGCTATGGAGAACCTTCTTTTTATGACCCACAATATGAATAGGAATCTCCTCAAAAGAACATCATCCTAAAACTCCACTTCCTTAGGATGAAAGGTGTGAGACAAGTATGAAATGTAACGTCACAACTTATAAACATGGAAGAAACTTTAAAAAGTCATCTAACTCTAAGGTAATAATAATCTATAGGAATCCAGTCTAAACATCTCCCGAATTTCTAACGAGACAATATATCTCGGCAAAAGCTTACCTAATATCTTGATCCTCTTATGTCCCAACCTCATTGCAACACATTTAAAAACTCAATCCACAACCACAAACTCCAAATTTAATCTAAATAGATTTGTGTATGACTTATAATGATACAATGTAGTATCCATAAATTTCCAAATCATTTAAACCTTCACAGTGGTCTCCTAGACAAGACAAGGTCCTAACATTGCTACCTCCCTGACCTCCAGCCAACACATGGGTGATTGGTATGGCCTATCGTAAAAAGATTCATATGGATCCATCTGGATTGTTTCAAGGAAGATATTTTTTTAGGTGAACTCGGAAATGGGTATATGTGTCTCCCAATAACACCCAAAAAATTGGATGCATGTCTGAAGCATGCCCTTGAGTACCTGAATCGTGCACTCTGAATGGTCATCTATTTGGGGGTGGTAAGTTATGCTCAGATGCACCTATGTACCTAAAAACCTCAATATCCATTTACATAAATGGGAAGTAAATTAGGCATCACAATATGAAATGATAGAATGTGGAACCCCATGCAGTCATACAATCTCATAGATTTACAACATCCCAGACTCACCAACACCGAAGGTTTCCTTGATCTGTATGAAATTTGCAACATTACTAAGCCTGTCAATCACAACCCATACTAGATAATTACAGCAAGGATACCTCAGTAAACCCATTAAAAATCCATAACGATATCATTATATTTCCACTCAGGAATGGGTGGTTGCTGCAATAGTGTGGCTGGTCTTTAGTGTTCCACCTTCACCTGCAGACAGGTCGAACATCTCATGAAAAGTCCACCAACGTCTCCCTTTTTTATTGTCCACCAGTACTAATGATGTAAATCCCAATACATATTGGTGAAACAAAGATGCCCTTCCAAATATGATGTATGAAAATCCCATATCAGCTCCTCACGCTTGCCTTCTGACATCCATTAACTACAATGTAACCACAAAACCTCATCCTCACCAATGGTCCAACAAAGAGGAGGGTCTTCAATTGACACACACACCCATAGAACTAGGCCTTCTAAATCTGATAGCTTCCTCATCTTCACACATTCTAGTAATGTATAGGTAACAACTAAATAAGAAAAAAAATTCTACCCTAGTCTATCATGAACCTCTAGATGCATCTTAGAGAACAACACCATTAATTGACACTATCTATTGGACTATTGCACTACTTGTATCTGGGTGATACTCCTAAGTGCATTAGACACTACATTTCCTTTCATAGGCATATAGGAAAGTTCAATGATAAAATAATGAAGGTATTTCACCCACCATCACTATCTTAAATTTAGATCACACTGGGTAAAGATTTACTTGAGACTTTTTTAGTCTGTGTACACTACAAAACGCTCTCCCAACAAGCAATGTATCCAACAACCATAAGGAATGAACAACTGCGACAAAATAAAGATCATGAGTTTGGTAGTTCATCTCATGTGGACTCAGCTTTCGAGATCTATACACAGAAACTCGATCCCCATAAATAAGCATTTCTCCAAGGACAATAATTGATGCATTGTAGTACATTATATAACTAACGTCTGGCTCTGAAAAAAAACATTATCGGTGATGATTTTAATCTCCATTTCTACTTATGAAAGGTTGTATCATAAGAATCATACCGTACATAATTAAAAGTCTTCATTATCAAGCCTGTTACCAGCGCTTCTAACCATGTGAAGTGTAGTTTAAAATAGATGTAGTAACTATCCAGCCCTAGAAAACTAGGCACTTCAAAGAAAATCATGGGATGCCCCCAGGTAACTACTACTCTCACCTTCTCTAGTACCACTGATACTCTTTTTTCAGAGATAATGTGACACATGATGTGTATCTGATCCATCCCAAAGTGTCACATTAAGAGAATACCATATAACTAATTCTATCTTTGTGTATTTAAAATTATCTCAGTATGTGGGGCATTTTTGTGTCGATTATGAGAAAAATCCACGATATCATCCAAAAAAAACACAACAAAATAATCAAGATAGGGATGGAAAAATCGGATCATCAGTGCCATGAATACTTATGGAGAGTTCGTGAGACCGAATGACATTACCACATACTCGTACAGACTATATCTATTTTTGAATGCTATGAAATATATGTCTTATGATATAACATTCACTTGATGATAAACATATCTCAAATTAATCCTAGATAATACCCTAGCTCCGCATAACAGATTGATGATATCATCGATTTTCAAAAGAGGATACTGGTTCATTAATTTTAATTGGTTCAATTCCCCATAATCCATTCATAGCCTAAGGGTTCCATATACCTTTTCTATATAAAGGACTGGGGAACCACATGAAGAAGTACTGGATTGGATTAACCCATTTACCTTTAAATCCAATAGCTACCTCTTGAGCTACTACAACTCCATCGTATCAATTCTATAAATAGGAATTGATTCTAGTGTAGATCCTAGTACTAGGACAATATAGAAATTTATCTCTCTTACCAGAAGTAATCCCAAAATTTTCACCATGAAGAAGTCCCTGAAACAATAAACAAATTGCAAAAATTCACTCTAATGTGTCCCCTAGTCAGCCAGATAAATACTCGAAATCGATGTTGTCATCCCACTCAACCCCTAATTGTTGGATTCAACTCCTCTCACATGGACATCACATTTAACCCTGTATAGAAATGATCCTCCCTCTATTGATTTGAAACAAAGACTACGGTGATAGAAATCCAAAAATTATTGAATGGAAACTACCCAATCTCTTTCGAGGATGAAATAAAATCCTATCATCTCTAAGACATAGAGATACCAAATGAAGTGACCTCAAAAAATCTCAAGGCGGAACTCGTATAACTCTCACACACCTAGTGTTATAATCTATAACAGACTGTCTAGTTTGATTATGTCATCAGATGTAAAAAAAGAGCCATAGGCTCTCCACTATGGGAAAAATATGAAACTATTTGAATCACATGTATCAACCAGTGAAGAAGATAAAATAAAGCTGACTATAATAGTACCTCGAATAATATAATGTCTCTGATCCCGCTCTTTTTGTATCTATTACATTGTATAAGTCTGGCCTATACTGCAACATTAAGACACTTCCTGGCTACCCTAAGCTGATCCGCCTTGCTATCATTGAGATATGGGGATCTGGATACCATGACCATAACCACTACATCAGCCTGAATGTCCTGACACAGTCCTATCCCCTAACTGGTGAGAAGATGCTGACCCTACTATAGAATGTGGATTTAGTGCAGACACTCTCTCACTAGGTGCTAGTGTAAACATCCTATATAAACACAATCTTACAGCAAGATCAACAATCGATTGGGTCCATCAGGCACTGAGGTCTAGAATGCTCAATTCTTCTGCACTGGAATCACCTCACCTACTTATCGAAAGAAACGTTATGAGAACCAAATTCACCATGTGTAATCTCCAATCAATGATTCCTTTAAAAAGTTGAAATAGTACGTGATCTTGGAACGAAACAACCTTTCCTCACACATCTATATTCCCTCTGATTAATCTCGGTAACCAGTGGATGCTTCACTATATAATATAAGATAGTCATCCAAAATATTTTTATCTGCGAATGAATTTCAGCCCTGAGACGATCCTAAAATCTCCTAGCCATTGACGGATTGTATTGCATCAGAATATGTGTGATGTTATGGAGATCAGTAAAGCTAGTAGAGTAATCCATAACTAATTGAGTTCTCCTCTACAGATTCATAAACTCAGAAGCTTTATTGGCCATAAACCTATCAGGATAGAAGTAGTAATAGAAGACTGTACGAATATATCCCTATTCCATGTCCTGATGATGCCCGGTATGTGCGGTAACATTGTAGATGTAGAAAGATTCTTGAGGGATGAAGAAGGATTCAAAACAACAAAGAAAAGTCTTTCTTGGATACAGGAACCCAGTCCTGGGGGCCCAGAGGAGTCGCATGAAAAAAATTCATAAGTACATGAAAACAATAAGCCCTGTGCGGAAAGCTCTGGGATTCGCGAGAGTTCAACGGTATGGGAACAGAAAATTGTGTGCCCGCACCTCGTGTAGTTTACATTACACACCGCTTCCATCGGCACACAATTATATCACACTGACCGATTTTTTGTGCTCCCAAATGACTATAAATAGAAGGCGACCCCTTCTTCTTCCGAGCTAATGAATCTGAAGCAGATCTTGTGTGAAAAATTCTCCTTTTGTGCACGCCAAGATGGCATTCATGTACAGTTCTTTTCGGGCCATGTCGCCCTGAGGTCTACCTTCGCATGAGATCCCCTTGTTTTAAACTGAATTCTAATCCCATTAGTGTCATCCCTCTATGCACAATCCCTTCCACTTATGTGTAGGCTGTCGAATTGCACACACCCCAGTCATTGCGTGCAACCCCTCCCGATTGCGCACAATTCATACTCCTTTTGCGTAGTTTTTTCTAGTTTCTTGAAAATCCTTGCCTCTATTTAAACTCAATCATCACTGATTTCATTCTAGTCCAATTTTCTTCACGTATGGCTTCTTATTTCGCATGCAAGACTCAAAGGTTGCGTGAAACTCCCCGGAACCCCTCACCCCATTGCTTCTCGGCTACCTCTTCATTTGTGTTACCCATACTCCATGGGCATACCTTTTCCTGAGTGTCTGATTCTCTTAATATGGATTCCATTCATGGGTTGCTCTCACACAATGTGAATCTGCATCATAAACCATTTTCCATTAAGACTTTCTAGGCTCAAACGAGGTAACTTTAGATTCCCCTGGATGATACCACCTGTTGCGTTGCTTTGCCTCATGGTTCTTCTCATAGGCATTCTAAAATCTATTACATATTCTCCTAGCCACACTAACATTGACCCCTCGATGGTTATCTCTATCACACCCCCTCACTACGGCTTTTCCTGACCCCACTCATCACCAAGGAGTAGGGGGTTCCGGTTATGAAAGTATTTGGGGTGCGGAGTGAACCCGCCTCGTCCGAGCTGCAAGTTGTTAAACTACCAAGCACCATCATCATCAGTACATGATGTTAAACTGTAACATTGACTCATGCCTCACATGTAGTGTCCCCCAACTTGGGACATTATCCATGCCCACTCATCTCGACGGGGATGGGATCACCCCTCATAAGGGATGATATGCTCCATATCAGAGTTACATTTTTTCTGCAGGGAAAATGGCAGCCACCTTGGTTTAAGCCCCTAGGTTTTCTTGAAGAGGCTTCATCTTTTCTCCTCCTTTCATCTTCAATCCCCAAGTCTAGAAAAGATCATGATAAGGAATATGGATCCTCCATTATTTGGTCCAAATCCATCTCCCACTACGCTTGTCACCTCGGGCCTCCATCATGGTGTATTTTGTGACTTCTTCTGCTGTGAACCATGCATAAGCCCATGTTTCCTCTTTGGGACACTCTGCACGTAAGACCGACTTCACTTCCAAAAGAGGCACATTTCATGACGTGGTCGTCAGTTCTCTTCTCTCTCTTTTTTCTCACAAGGATCATGACTCACGTGGGCTTAGAGTGATCACCGACCATGAAAAACACCATGGGCCGCCTCAGAGTGTAAGCCCCAACCCATCCCGAACATTAGGGACTTTGATCCCTGTCAAGGAATGGTACGTAGAAAGATTCCATGAGGTTCAAGACCACCACCCAGTCATTCCGACCATCTTCACATCGGTTCTCCAACACCTTGAGTCACCTCAGAATGTAAGCCCCAACCCATCCTGAACTATGGATACTTTCATCCATGTCAAGGCATGGTACGCAGGAAGCCTCCATGAGGTTCAAGCTCACCAACCGGTCATTCTGACCATCTTCACTCTAGTTCGCCAACACCTTGGCCTACCTCAGAGTGTAAGCCCCAACCCATCGCAAACAACTGGGACATTGATCCAAGTCATGGAATGGTATGTTGGAAGTCTCCACAAGGATCAAGCCCACCACTCGGTCGTTTCGACAACCTTCACGTCACTTCACCAACAACATGGGCCGCCTCAGAGTGTAAGCCCCACCACGTATACCAAACTACGTGGACGTTGATCCATGTCATGGAATGGTATTTATTAAGCCTCCACGAGGTTCAACCCCACCACATGGTCATTCCGAACATATTCACCTTGGTTCACCAACACCTTGGGCCTCCTCACATTGTATGACCGAACTCATCCCGAACTACAGGGACTATGATCCATGTCAATGAATATTATGTAGGAAGACTCCACAAGGTATAATCCCACCACCCAGTCATTCCAACAATCGTCATGTCAGTTCACCAACACCGTGGACTGACTCAGAATATAAGCCCCAACCCATCCCAACTACGAGGTCTTTGATCCATTTCATGGCATGGTACTTAGGAAGCCTCCATGAGGTTCAAGGCCACCACCTATTTTCTCGACCATATTCACATTGGTTCACTAACACCTTCTGTTGCCATAGAGTGTAATCCCCAAACCATCCCAAACTATGGGGACTTTGATCTTTGTCAAGGCTTCATATATAAGAATCCTCCACGTGGTTCATGGCCACCACCCGGTCGTTCCGATCATATTCACATCAGTTCGCCAACATCTTGGGCCGCCTCATATTGTATGCTCCACCCCATATCCTGAACTATGAGGAATTTTATCTTTTCCATGGAAATGTATGAAGGAAGCCTCCATGAGGTTCATCCCTAATATCCACATGGACCCGTGGTCGCTATTCAGGTAAATTCACCAACTACAAATCATTCACAAATATCGAGGAATTTGATCCATGTCAAGGCATGATACATAGAAATCCTCAACAAGGTTCGAGCCAATATCTTATGTCTCATCCAGATCTCTCTCTCAAACCTATGTGTCTTCGGAAGCTCATGACCCATCCCAGAGGTTTCACATCTTTTGGGTCCCATCCATGCATCCATTCTCACGGGTCACCTCCTCATGTGTCCCATCGTCTGATCAAACTATGCAATCATTGATTCCCTTCCACGAGGATATGTAGGGGGCCTCTGTGAGCCTCAAACCCAACTTCACAGTCACCCTTGAGATGGCCCTATTTCATCCCACTTCACATCATCATCCATTCTGATTCTTACCCAGGCCACCAGATCCCGGTGAGATCATGCCACCCCACTCCCCATTCCATCAAACAACATTTTGGAAGCCACCCACATTATGTCCCCAGTGTTGTTGTTCCCTACATGCGGTTCCTCCATCTGATCCACTCTATTCAATGTTCCAATCAGTCTAATCAACCTCCCTTGGTTGTTAAACATGAGGCATACCCTGTGTTAAACATAGGAAGCTATGGAGAACCTCAGATAGATTCCCATGACATATTATTCCCCGCATTCGATATAGGATGCCTCGGGCTTCCATGCCCTCAAGAAGCCCTATAATAAAGGATAGAAGATAGACAAACCAATCCCCTAGCGTCCAGACACGCTAGTGATGCCCAACGTGACTACTCCCCTAACTGAAGGTTGATGCCCTGATCGGACCCCTTGTAATGTCTTGATAGCAGCTGTGTATTTAATTGGTGTCCATGAAGATATAGTGTCAGGAAGAGTTTCACTAACAACGTATTAAGTCTATAAGGGAGACTCGGACTAGGTGACGGGCTCCGAGGAGGAATACATGGATGGAAGAACTGACATCCCATCATGCTATTTCAATCAAGTAGCAAACATCCCTACACAAAAAATAGATGCCACCTGCCTTTGGAAAGGGGGAATGTGAGTCAACAACTGTGCGTCTTCCACGGACTGATGTGTGCGCTCCACTGAAAGGGTTGGAAAGAGATGGTGAACCCAACGTGAAGGTCTTATCCTCATCATGTAGACTAGTAGAGTTCGATACATCAATGGATTAGAATTTCCTAAGACCCCATAATTTGGTACCAGGTCCCACCAAGAAAATAGCGGGCCTCACATGAAATTTTCCAAAATTTGGGGCACTTGTAACATTGAGCCCCCCATTCTACAATGTTGTCAGCATAGATCCCTCTTACTGGTCACAGATGATGGAACAATGCTGGGGCACTAGTTTTTTATTTCATTTTCTATTAGTATTAATGACTTGATCTCCTTTCTTTCAGGAACCATGTTGTTGTATGCGGAACATGATCATTGCATGATCACTGGCACAAGTGTAGAGGCAATATTGACGCGGCCACCCTGTGAGGTTATGCCTCATCCATGGTGGACTCAACCTCCATTGCTGCTGGGAGCCCACACCCCCTCTGCCCAATAGAAATTATCTAGTAGAGGGTAATTAATGTCCTTGTACGTAGGGATGAGGAGGAGGGGATCATCCCCACCAAGGATATGGCCCACCTAGATGTCGAGTCGGCTTCGCATCACCATCAACAGCACCCAAGAGGGCAGTGTAGGTAGCTAAATCACCCCACCCCAACATTCAATCATTTTAGGAGTATGTCCCCATAATGCCTTGAAAACCCCCTTACCTATGCCGATTAGGTAGGGGATACCTAGGTTGGCCCAATCGGAGTCCCACTCTAAGGGCTCCTGATGAGGGCTCCCACCAGGCTGCGTCTACGCTGCTGCTTGGTTCCCTGAGCCAAATAGCAGGTAATCCACGCGCCTGCACCACTGGATCTAGTTCATCTGACCAAATGCCGGCGTTGAGCACAAATGGAAGAGGATGCCTGCCGTGGGGCGTCAACATAATCGACTACTATGGACCGAGGCACCACGGACTCATATCCCCAATTCCCTTCATACTTTGAGAAGGGGATGTTATACGCCCAACCTGGATCGAGGTTATTACTGCCCCACGGGTAGGATGGGTCAACTCTCTCGGTCGCTGGTATAGGCGATGGCCTCTACGGACTAATCCACAGCAATGCCACCCAGTGGAAAGCCCCACTCCGTACCACCATTTCGAAATGTTTGGTTCCTCCCTGCTTTAGATCTCGGCTTATAGGTCTTCCCCATGCCACCTTCATCCCTAGCGAGGGTCATCCTTGTGACAACAACACTATATATGGGGGTCTCTCCTACTCTCACTACACTGTGTACGGGGTCACTCCCCCTGCCGTAGATCGCAGGTATGGATACATTGCATATCTAGTCACTCGCAAACATTGAAGTCCAACCCATGTCCTCGTACCAGTTGGCGAAGTTCCTCCATGCCCCATAGATCAGAGGGGTGGATTCCAACTTCACTTCACCAACACCCCACATGGAGGTCCAACCCGTGCTCAGCTTTACCAGTATGAGGTCCTTCATAGCACTGATGTAGTCAGGTGAAGTGAGCATGAAGGTCCTACCCATGCTCCCACCGCTCCTACCTATGCTTCTGTCATCTCTAGTGGAGGTCCTGCCTGCTCCAGCACTTCCCATGGAGGTCCTCCCTGTGTACCTTTCTATATATGCGCTGGTGCTTGTTTCACCGTAGCCCACCCTAGCAGGAGCTCTCTCCGCCCCCACAATAGTATGGCCAAAGGAACTCATCGTGCCGAAAGTGGGCCTTGCCCCAAAGAGTCACCCAGGGGCAGGAGAGCATGTGGTCACCACCACAAGAGGAATTATACAGAGGGCTGAACATGAATTAGACCCATCCACTTCTCAGACTCTGAGGCAGAGTACGACTTAGCGTTGGAGCCCTGCCCTCAGTCCTCTGAGTCAAAGGGTGGGGCATGAACGAGGTGAATCAGTCGTGTACTCTTGGAATGTGAGGTCCAAAGGATACATTACTCCCTCTGAAGGTATATCTAGAATGAAGTGAACCTGGAATGTCCCCAGGGACCAACCATGCAGTCACCACTATCATCTCCTAAAGCTCCCTTTGTCTCTAATATAGACTATAGATAGATATTTTGGGGGTCAATGGTAGAAGATACGTGGAATATCCCACCCTCGTCATATGATAATGTTGTGTCAGGATCTATGGTCGCTAGTCCATCCAATCATGATATAATGTCTAGGTATCTACAATCCTCAGAGGACAGCCTGAGAATCGACAGCCAGAAAGCCCACTCTCCATACTCTCTGTCGGCCAAACCGTCGTCCCAATGGACTGATTCAGTACTGCTGCTAGTTCCTCAGCCATCACCTAGTTGACGAGTGGGGTAATCAAGGGACAGAACCTAAATCATAGTTGAGGAGCTTATGTCCCGTCCTCGAAGCAGACCACATCCCTGGGAAGTTATGGCCGGTCGTAAGACCAAATTATTGTGCGACAGAATCCCACTCTCCAAAAAAGATTGAATGTTTCCACCTGACCCTCTGGGAAACACACATCCGTCTTTGCAACCAGTGATTGTATTTTCCAAGGAGCAAAGTGCACATTGAAGTCATCGGTGAACAATTTCATCTGGTTGATCTGGATATGCTCCCCATGGCCCAGCACCCTGAGTCACCTGGTCACCACAGGGACCTCTAACAGCAATCTGTTCAGAGTTTACAAGTACTCCATAAGGATATTAAAGAAGAAACCCCCACGTGAAAGTCCATGTCTAGGGGCAGTACGCTACCCACCTCTTCAGTGCTATTTGCTAGAATCCTAACTCACAAGGGACATTGAGGAAATTCCCTCGAGTATAGTTGATGTCATCATGACTGATATATCAGGAGGGGAAAATGAGTTGGAACATCTTGATGGGAATGTCCTCCCTGAGGATGTGACATAACTATTGGACCCATTAGGGATATTTATTTTTCAGCATCAGAACCTCCTTGTTCTCCCTGCACCCACCGAGGCATTAGTACTCATCTTGAATTCTAGTACGGGAAAAGGGAACGTTGGATATGTCAAGCACCCCGAACCATCCACCTCAATGCAGAAGACATAGGAGGACCTAGAGAAGGCCACTTTTTTCCAGAAACATTCTGAGAAAAATAGGTTGGTCAACAAACTCTTAGCTTAATGCACTGTAGACCGACGACCTGACTACATGAACCCTAGGCCGGTATGGCAAGGGCCGGAACAACATCCCCTCGATGAGCTACCCCCAGAAAACCCTGATAATGCTACTCCTGTAGAAAGGGTGGAATCTGGAGCTCATGACAAGAGGGAGTAGTATGTCTCACCAAACCTTCGTGAACAGTGCTACAATCCATGGAACCTCGCTTGGGCTCCCCTGGATGCCCCAAGGGTTGCACCACTAACCGATCCATGAGCCACTGAGCTTGTCTACCGCATTGATGAACCCAGAAACATGCTTGTGGTTAGGGAACCCTATTAATATAGGGACCCCATCAATACAAGAACCCCCATATAGATGATCCAATGGAGGAACTCATTTCCCACCAAGAGGCATTAGAAATGCAACAGGTGGCAATCCCACAAGATGTCATGCCATACCCGGCAAGGGTTAATGACATGCTGGTACCTCCAGGTTTTGGGAATCCCACCTTCTCCCCCTTTAATGGGAAAGGGGACCTGCCACAGCACTTATCCCACATTAACTCATGGTGTGGGCCTATGATAGGGACGCCAACACTGTTGGAGGCCACCAAGATCCGCAGTTTTGTTCAGACACTAGAGGGACGACATTCACCTAGTACAACCACCTCCTCTTCGGATCCATGACCCCCTGGGAGGACTTTCGTAGGAAATTACTTTACCAATTCAGTAACACTACCCAGAAAATGAGTATAACATGCCTCTTCAAGTGAAAAAAAGGCCTGATGAGTGAGTCACAAACTTTATCTCCCGTTGGAAGGGGCTCACATACTCCCAGGACATGCCTATGACTGAAGAGAAATTACTGACGATGTGCGTAGGGAAGCCCAAGACAGAGTTAGTTCCCTCCCTGATCACTCAGAACTATACCTGAGGGTTCCAAGACTTCTTATATAAGGACTATCACCTCAAAGAAGCCCTGAAACATGCCATATACGAACGTCTGCTGCCCACTGTAATCCCAGAGAGGGGGGATTACAGAGTCATGCCCGCTGTTGTGGCCCAAATAGAAGCCCCCACGCATCTAGAATTGCTACCAGTAGCACTGACCTCATAGCCTCATATAGGCCCTCAACCTTAGGCACAACCTCCATCTCAACAGCGTCTTTAGAATCAGTAAGCACCCCAATGGAATGAGCCACTACCGCCAAGGTTGGAAAATCAAGGTCGGCCTCCTCGATAGTCCCTCCAGCCCCTAGTCATGGCCAGGCTCCTAGATCCCCCTTTCAGGATAGAATAAATCAGACCAACTTGTTCCATGAGGCTCAGGTCCTTGGTTACTTCCTCAATGACTTCGACCAAGGAATTGTATGCCATTCTGAGTGCAAAAATCCAGAAGAGGTGATTCTCACTAATCACCCCAACTTCTGACCTTATCATCAGATCCTAGGGCACACCCTCAGGCAATGCTATGTGTTCAAGTACTGGCACCAGGACCAGATTGACAACAACATGGTCAGGTTGCAGCTGGCCCTGGGACAAGTGGCTGGTGTCTTTGTATGGACATATAGTAGTAGAGAGAGCAAAGGCGAGTGGCAGCAAGTTTATAACCACGGTTCTCAGAATTATAACGACCGGATGGCCAATAGAGCAGTCTCCCATGCCCATGGCATTATTCCTGCACACCTGAATCAGATAGAGACTCTAGAAAACATCGCTACCACTTCAAAATGATCATCTCAGCTGGCCTCTTAGCAGAAGAGAAAGCATCGACGACACAAGAAAAAACAACGCGCCCTACCAATGTCATCATCGTCCCAAATTCTCAGTGACATTATGACCCCAGGGATGGGGATCCCTACCCGAATCCACCCAGTGATGGATTACACCTCATGTGACATTCATGGGTATGCATCGGTTAAAACCATTGAGTTTGTAAACCCCTATATGACTCCCGACAAGGGGGAGAACCAGGAGAACCTCCCCAACATCCCCAGTCGACGCCACCGTCAGCGGAGCCGTGACCATATGGTTCATCAAGGATTTTCAGTTAGATACACTAGCCATTAATTCATTTTACTAAGACCAGAAAATCTCCCATTGTAGAACTCAGCACGATCAGACCCTTCATCTGGTATAGACAGGATCCCCTCCACCACCGTTTGCGCTACTAGATTAGGGAGATCCACTTTGGTCATGCCATGACAAGTATCACCCCTCTACAGGCCGATCTCATTCGTTCAGTCCTCATCCAGTAGCTAATAATCGAGCTTCGACAAGGGAGCAGCTTGATATACCCAGTACGAGTCAGTTGCCGGTCCAGCCGACATGGCCCTCCTTGCCTTTTATCACAGACCGGCTTCTTGCATGCAGAATATTTATCATGGAATATAATTATGATGTTATCAAGCACCTCACTGACATCCTATCAAGGCGATCCATCCTTGAAGACATTCACCCATTTCCATATTTGTGGGAAGCACTCTCCAAGGCATTACAAAACCCCCTCTAGTTTGAGACAGTGGTAGCAGCTGCAGAATCTTTTCATGCTAAAGTAGTTGAGAATGTTGAATTCCAGACCATCATTTCATTCTCTGAAGAGGTTGAAGGCTCCCCCATAGAGGGGCACACCCTCATGCTGTAAATTAGTGTCCAATTTAATGATGTGGAGATTCGTTGTTGTCTCGTTGACACATGATCTAGGATTAATCTTATCCCGACACGGACACTGCGGAAGCTAGGGTTATCCGAAGATGACCTGAATTCCTCTGATTTATAAATCTAGGGATATGACAGGACAGAGCAGACCTTGGTCGGAATGATCCGTTTGAAGACCCAATTCGGCAACCTAATTGCCAGTACCATGTTTATGGTTGTCTCCCAGATCATCGGGTATAATGCATTGATGGGAAGGCCATGTCTCCACCTACACGTGGCAGTTCCCTCTTCACATCACCAATTTATCAAGTACTCCATTAAGGGTCGAGTGGTCATACTTCAAGGTGATTCATATACTTTCTCATCTTGTGAAGCCTACTACCTGGACACTAACTATTACTAGAGCAAGGATAAATAAATCCAGGCAAGTGAAGTTGATCCCGTCACTCCTATGACTGAAAATTGGGCAGGCATGAATTACGCCTACATCTTTCGGAACAATCGTTTAGAGGCCATGAACCCCTATATGAGGCAATGTTTTATTGTTTCTGGGATAAGAGGGAACCATGTTCCCAAATCTAGGCGGAGTCTAAAGATTACATTGTATTCTAATACTCTCAGGCCTAAGTGATCCTGGAGCCTCCCTATCCCATCAGGTATCACGGTGTCTGACTCATGGAAACTGTAGTAAATCATATATGTCTATTTATATGGGATGGAATAAGCTGGCTCAGGCCGACCCTCCACTAATACTTTGATATTATCAAGCGTGGCCCCTTGGGCTGGAGACCAGATGGGATTGGGTGGACAGCCTTCATTATTATGGTCTCAGAAGCACCAGAGTTCCCTGATGCAATAACCACTACCTCTCAAGATATTACCAGCCTCCCATTGGGGTTTGGAAACTTGGAAGCAACTTCCCCCAAGGAAGATCCCTCCATAAGTGGAGAAGAGTATATAGAGGATTCCCCTGTCTTTGAGGAAGGTGTCTCCGCCATGGTCGATGAGCTGGTATAAATGAACCTCGGTAGCGAGGCACATCTGAGACCCACATTAATTAGAGCCAAAATGTCCCTCAAAGAGCAGCAGTGGTATATATAATTCCTTAAACAGCACCATGAAGTGTTTTCTCTTGAGCTATGACGAGATGCCAGGACTAGATTCTCAGGTAGGCGTCCACCGCCTTGGGCTCCCAACAAATCATAGAGGGTTCAAGAAGCCTCCCAAAAATATGAAACCCTCTCACAGTGCCATGGCCGAGGTTGATGTTGAAAATCTCATCAAATAAATATTCATCAAGGCGGTCCAGTACCACAAGTGGCCAGCCAACATCATGCCAGTCGAGAAGAGGAATGGATAGATCAGAGTCTACATTGACTTCCGAGATCCGAACCGTCATTGTCTGACAGATGATTTTCCCCTTCAAGTGACAAAATTGTTGATCAACGCTACTACTAGGTTACAATCCGTCTCCTTCATGGATGGTTACTTTGGATATAATCAGATTCAGATGGTGCCCAAGGATGAATATTCCACCACATTCTGAGCACCCCAAGGTACTTTTTGTTTCTAGGTTATGCCCTTCGGACTGAGTTTTGCAGGTCCCACCTATCAGCGGGATATGCACATTATATTCAATAAAATCCATGGGAAATTGGTGGAATGCAATGTGGGTGACCTGGTGGTCAAATATTGTTGGCACCAGGACCATCTCAAGGATCTTGAGAAAGTGTTCAGCTTCCTCTGTTCCCACCACCTGAAGATGAACCCACTGAAGTGTGATTTTGGGGTAACCTATGGGATGTTTCTTGGAATCATTAGGTAATGGGGAATCAAGATCGACCTAATGAATATCAAAGCCATCAGCCAGATTCCACCCCCGAGTAATATTCGGAAGAATCAATGATTCCAAGTCAACATGGCTTACATACGCCGATCCATTGCGAGTTTGGATGGCAAGTGTAAGCCCTTCTTATGTCTCATCGTGAAGGGGACCACTTATTAGTGGGTTTAAGAGTTCTAGAATACATTTGAGGAAATTAAGCAGTAAATGATCCAGCCTCCGGTCATGATTCCACATGTCTCTGAGAAGCCACTGGTACTCTATATCACTGCCTTAGAATGGTCCCTCAACACCCTTCTCACTTAGAAGAATAATGAGGTGATATAGAACAAACTCTACTACCTCACCCATATGCTCCTCAATACGGAGACCAGAAACTCCCGCATTGAGAAGAGATACCTTTCACTCATGTTTTCCATATAGAAATTGTGACATTACTTGCAGCACCACGAGGTACAGCTGGTGTACCATGAAGACCAGTTGAAGTACATCCTAAGGCATCCCATGGTGACTGGCCAACTAGAACGGTTGGCAGAAATCCTCCAACATTTTGACATCAGGTTCGTGCATAAGAAGGCTATCAAGGGACAGGCATTGGCTGATTTTGATTCTACCCATCCAACGCCCACTGAACAGTTTGTGGACTAGGATTTTCCGGATGAGGCAATCCTCTCAGCCAATAAATCCATCCCATTTTGCAGATGCACTTTGACGGAACCTCATAGATCCCCACCGGTAGGAGGCTCAATGATCATATGCTCAATCGAGTGGGTCTGGGTATTGTCTTCATTACCACGACACATGCCATTATTCCATACTCATTGCTACAATTGTAAGGTTGCACCAACAATGAGGCGGAGTATCAGGACGTCATTACTGGCCTCAAGCTGGCCCTCAACATCAACATGCCCCATTTTCATGTGAAAGGGGAATCTTGGCTAATCATTAAGAAAATCAATGAAAAATATGTTGTCATGAAGCTAGAGCTCGTACCATTGTGGGAGCGCACTCTCCAACTAATGGCCTAGTTCCCTTCTCGACCAGAGGTTACCCATGTACCTCGGTAATATAATGGTCGAGCGAATTCTTTGACCAGCATAGCTGCATCACTTATAGAGCTCTAAAAGGATGAATTTATTATCCACGTGGCACACTGGAGAGTCATAGCTCATGTTACCGTAGATAGTGGCGAGGACCCACATGCAATCCATATTACCATCGACACCTGTCCATCAGGACCCCCATGACGTCCAAATGCAGTGATCAAAATGATTTCTGATTAGAGGATACCCTTGTTTGAATACCTCTAACATGGTAATCTCAAGGCTAATCGGGCTGAGCGTGAGAGAATCCGACTTCGTGCACTGCATTTTACCCTACAGTGTGGTCACAGTCTTGAGAATATCTTCTATAAGAATGATTTTGATAGTGTTATGGTCTATTGCATTAAGGTTATTGAGATTACACAGGTCATGCACAAGGTTCACACCAGTTCCTGCAGTGCCAATCAGGCTGGGACAAAATTTTCTCACTAGTTCTGGAGATTAGGGTATTTTTGGCCCTCCATGATCCAAGATCTCATAAAGTTCACCATGAGGTTCCATGCATTCCATGTTCATGATATCTTTGTGCATTGGCCATAATAGCCTCTCCACACTACCAAGTACTCTTGTCCCTTTGAAGTATGGGGTTTAGATGTCATAGCACCATATCCGCATACAACGTCTCACCAATGCCGGTTCATTCAGACCATTACGGATTTCATTTCCAAGTGGGAAGAGGTAGTTCTACACAAGGTTGTCAATTCCAGTTCTATCATTGATTTCTTGAGTTCCAATATCATCCATCGGTTTGGGGTTCCTCACACTATCCTCACCGATAATTGCACCAACGTCCGAGTAGTCAAGTTGAAAAAGCTGTATGCCATGTAAAACATTTGCTCTAACCATACCTCCCGCTATGACACGCAAGTGAATGTGAAGATTGATGAATTAAATATAAAAATATCTAAAATCCTATAGATAATGGTTGGTCATAACACGAAGAGTTGTCCAGATAATCACCCAAATTCCCTCTAGGATTATCGGATGATGACTTATAATTCCACCACGGTGACCCCATATTCCCTCGTATATAGAAATGAGTCCATCCTACCCATCGAGATTCAGTTTCCCTCATTGCGCATAGCGGTCTATGACTAGCAAGCACCTGATAGAGTGGCGGAAATCTGTCTAGATGAATTGGAAGTAGATGACGAGAATAGGTTTTGTTCCCTGCACAATCTAGACAGGAATTAGAGAAGGATGGCTTGATCCATCAACAAGAAAGTTTGCCTCCACTCTTTTTTGCAAGGGGACTTGGTATTAGCCCTCAGGGAACCAATGAAACGTGGTAGGAAACCACCT
This sequence comes from Viscum album, assembly GCA_963277665.1. Lineage (NCBI taxonomy): Eukaryota > Viridiplantae > Streptophyta > Magnoliopsida > Santalales > Viscaceae > Viscum > Viscum album. The sequence continues at coordinate 2,011,906,084 of OY728145.1, read as the reverse complement.
ATTTTGGAGCCTAAATGGGAATGACCTTACATAGTCCACAGGGTTTACCCCAACATAGCATAATCCCTCGTGACCAGGGATGGTGAGCATATAACTCCTCCCACCAATGTGAAGTTCCTCAAGCAATACATTTTCTTGAGCCTTATGGTGCTACATGACCTTAAACTGGATATCCAGGTATGACCCTAAACTACACGCCTGTCCAGAATGACTTCAAACTGCATAGTCTAGCATAACATTAAACTGTACCACCCTACATGATGTTAATATTCACATCGTTCTGTATGATGTTAAAATGACCCTTCATGAACTACATGTGGCTTGATTCTCTTCCTAATTGGATACGTACCACCACCGAAAAATCTATATTTTGTGTCCAGCTCCATCTCTTAGAAATCTCCTGGTCACCTAGTCCCCTTGGCATATTCCCTTCCTCGAGAGGGATATATAGGTGAGGTATAAGGTTATTCCCTCCATCATGTTGGGTTTCTGGAAATTGTGTTATGGACCGCCCCCTTTCTCCTGAGAGTTCTCCACCTCATTGTTCTATACTCATAACTGAAAATTGTCCACTCTCAAGTTGAGACCCTCGACCCTTTACAGTGGTTCTCCATGTGTCTAAGAGTACTCTGGTCTAGGAACTGGAGTGTCAAATTATACTTGGGGAAGTTTCCATTCACTTGCCTTGCTTAGTGTTCCCCTTCATTTGGGATTTCATTATTATTCACAATAGTAGGGAACCCCAAAATGACATTGATTCTAGGCCTAAGGGCTCTCCTACCATTACGGGTCAGCTTCCCCAAGGAATTCAGACAACAAATTGATACATGTCCTGCATTGCATATATGGTTAGCGGTCAATGCTCATTTGTTTTTCCTGATCTCAGGCTAATGCAACATGGATGCTATGTTGCGAACATGGTCAGTAGTAATCCATTGTCTCCATGCCATCCCTTTCAGGACTTTAATCTTGGTGACATGATTCACATTACTGTTCACCCCATCATGTCCCGGTAGAATTTCGATACTCTTGGCACTATCCCTTAGTGCACCTATTCATGTCAGGGGGACAAATCTGAAACATGATGTTCTTCGGGCCTCCCACGGTCCGAGCTCTAAGACCAAAAACTAATATATTTTCTATGAACTATGTGCAGCTTGATTCACATCCTCATAGGATACGTAGGATCACTAGGACATCGCATTTTTTGGGTCCAGTTCAGCTGGAATCTAGCTCATCATGCGCCTTATCCTCTGAGCCTCATTGTCGTCTTGGCCTGAGGCTCCTTTCCCAGAGTTTCAGACGGTGATGATGTGGACATTATCCTCATTCACGTTATGCATTATTTATCATTCTGTGCGCATTCCTTCATGTCCAAGCCATATTACATTAAAATGAGCTATCTGGTCCTATCACATGACCCTAAGCTGTGATAATATCGTCCCGTCCACACAATGAAAAATGTCACTGCCTTTTGATGACTTCATCATAGTGTAAATCATGTTGTTTTTCAATCATCCACTATACCATTTGTCAATTCCAGCATATGGCTTGATTCCCTTAGTTATACTGGGATCCATAGGTCCTTGTCTTGTCACTTCAAAAAAAACATCTACCCTAAAGGAAAAATAAGATCTATCAAATTCCTCTCCTTTTAGTATGAGGGACAGAACCACATGCGCCTTTTATCATTTTCACTGGTACCTTACCATGACACACCTTAGAACTACATGTAGCTTGATTCCCATCCTTTTGGGATACGTAAGAATGCCAGTGCGTCCCGCTCCCGGGCCCAACCTAACTTTCATTTTCATCTCCTCGACCTAGAACCTCCCTAGGGAACACATGATGATGTGGACCTCATCCTCATTCAAATTGGGTTATATGAGTTACATTACCATGAGTCTCCCTGATTTCTTACTATTCATGGTTAAAATTATAAGACGTTACACTAAGACAATTTCTAGAGCTACGTATTGCTCGATTCCCATCCTCATTGGATATGGGGAACGCCTAGACATTTCGTCTCTGGTCCAGCCCTGAGAATCACAATTCTCATCCATTATCACTATTATCCCCTTGGCCTAAACCCTTGGGGAGTTTCATAACTGCATCATTCGCACTGAACAAAGATGGGGTGCCCTATAAAGACATTGGGAAGCGATAGTTCTCTCACTAGGGAGGTCCTATCTCAAAGTAGGAATGGTCCATGATATGATTAATGAACCCACCTAATGTTCTTCCACTACAGTGGTGTAATTTCAAGAGTTTTGGATTCTGTTCAAACAAACCACCACTTAACCTTCTACACTTTGCATACCCATTATTCAGACACTCATCCTCTTTCACGTCTTAAGGGCCCCCCTAATAGTATGGATGATAGGATTATGGTACACCTACTGTCCTTAGACAACATTCCAGAAGTCTGATGAATAATATCTTGAGTTAGGTCCCGTTTATCAAACATAGTCAGCGGTCGAACCTCATTTGTTGTCCCCATTTTAGCTTAATGGAATGGGAATGCTGTGTTTTGAACACGGTCAACAGTTTTCCTTTATTTCCATGCCCTACCCACTGTGTTACGAATTTGGGGTAACGTGATTCACATTTTTCATTCCCCTATGTTCTAACTGATTCTAATGCCCTTGTAATTTCCCCAATCATGCCCTAGAGCACATTGATAAGCCAGTACGTCGATGGGTCTGAGGTCATCTTCCTTTGATTGGGCCTCCCTCTTCTCCTCGGAAATCCAGATTGGAATATCTAATGCCCGAGACCTGGTTGAAGCACTAATGATCAAAGGAAGTGATAATACGACCATCCCATTGTTTCTCACATCAGGTATGGCCCATGTGAGCATAGAAATGGAATGAAATTTGTTTCAGGATTATGGTTTAGCACGTTAAACCAATGGAACAAGTCAATAAATTTTTCCATACATACAATTAAAAATAAGAAGTAGTAAAACGAAATAAATTGATGGGTTCTGCCAAAACATGGACCTTAAGGGTTGGCTTCTTGGATGGATCATTCCAACATTGCTAGCTTTTGGATGGTGGCCTCCAGAACTGCTTCCCTCCCCCTGAAGACCATCTCTCCATCAGCAGCCATGAAGCACAGTTTGCTGACCCTAGCCCGTGCCCACGCATGGTCAGTTTGATGTTCAGTCATCAGTTGACTCACTTCCACTAGTTTCTCTTGTGCGTCTACTAGCTGGGCCCTCAACTGCTCCACATTCTCAAAGAAGTTTTCATTGAATATCTAATTTTCTATCTCTTGTTCATCAAGGTGTTGGACCTCCTTCGTCGCCTTTAGAAATGCTTGGGTACTCCCCGACTCCTCCCGACACATGGTGATGTCAGAGCGCAATCTACTATCTCTCATCTTCTTGGCCATGTATTCACAAATTATCAAGTGAAGGTTTTGAGCATATTTCCTTCCAGCACATAAGAAATGCATCTAGGTGTGGAGTGATCCCATCCTCTTCGGCCATTCCATCTGAGGCTGACCGAGAAAACACCTGATGCACTTCCACCATTGTTGTCACATCATCCGGCTCTCATCGACCCCTTCCTTGTTTGAATCATCAATATCCTCAGGATCGGTGGCCCGATAGACAAGAAAAAACATCCAACAAGCTAGCGGTAGGGTCTTCCTCAGATATTCCTCCCAGGGGGTTAGGCTCTTCTCCATCTGAGCAACCTTCATATATCGCCTCGACCCTAGTAGAACTTTTTCCAACATCTGGCCCTGCCCCGACTCTAACTCCACTGGTGTCCACCACTCTCTTCTCCCAAATTGCTGAGGCTGACTCGGTTTGGGGGGCATGTCCTGGATTGGGCGGTACTTTTTCCATTGACTCACTCACAGATGGTCTGGGAACAGAAGGCCGACAATCCTCTAATGTCGTGATCACTGTATAGACAAAGAGTACCAAAATTAATTGAGTCCTCTGATGGTATGTAACGGTATTAAAGCAAGGAACATACTGGAACCCAATGCACCAGCCACTAGTGTTCTGGCTGCTACAGGAGCTCTCATAGTGGGGGATCCCTCAGTTCTCACCAGTTCAATAATGGGTGTTGGTGCCTCACCTTGTTCCATTGGATCTCCCCCCCTTCTTCGACTGGAGCCTCCGGATCATCCCCAATTTGCTCCTAGGTAAGATAAAGAGGGTGGATTAAGGATTGCGAAGGAGAGAGGATAGAGGAAGAGGATAGATAAGGGATGAATCATACCTTGAGTAGCTCAACCACATATACATTAGAGCCGAAGATCTCTCCACTCTCCCAGATACTCTATTAGTAGGACGCCACATGGGACCCTCCATCTTCGGGCTCCACTTCTGATTCAACTTCACCTTCTACCTCCTCCTCTTCTGTCTCACCACCCTCCTGCTCATCATTACTCTCATCATCATTTGATGAAATATTTTTGGGATCATGCTCCTGGATGATAATTACTTTCACCAAGAATGATGGCTCCTCACGTCGACCCTGTTGGCGTGCGTACATGTACATGGTAGTCCGATATGCATGATGATGATGAAATTTCACTCTGTCGAAAACCCAAACAAGCCCGACCTCTAGCAGCTAGATCCTGTCTCACACTATCTTTTGCTAGAGGGATCCAGTACTCACCGACAGCTGTAGGTTTCAACAATCTGACCACAGCCCCGGGAATATTGCGTTAAGATATGGTTTATGAAGATATGTTATTTAATTCAAAGTTAGTTTTTTGGTCTCTCTATGGGACCCTCCTTCTCTAGGGGATGAGGGCGTGGCCACGCCATGTGATGTTCCCACTACTGAGGTCCTGGCCTATGTGGGCCATGTTGTATGAAATGCTTCTGGCCTTCCCCCAGTAATGTCACAATGCCTACTCTCTCGTTGCCCGAGTTCCACACTGGTGAACTTGAGTTTCTGAATCTGCTTCCGCAAAAGCCCCTCAGGGTATGCTATGGCCCAATGTTCAACATACTCGGTTGAGAGTCCAGCATCAACTCATGTGGGAGGAAAGTTGATGACATCACTAAAGCCATAGGACACGGGCATCAGCCACATCGAGTAAAAAAATGTAGGGAATCCTTTCTTCCAGGACATCTATTTATACATTTTTGGGCATCCTCTAGAGGAACCCAAAATGCCTGGTGAACCTTGATGGCACATAAGGATCTCAGAAGATCTTCCAATAAATCTGGGCCACACCAACCCTACCTCTAATGCCCTTGAAGTACTCCCTCTACTATAGTAAACCTTTCCCATTGACTATCATCTGGCCTGTTGGGGTGGGGAATGGGGTGAAAGGGAATTTGACAAGATTACCAAATCTGATCCATATTTCCTCTTCATTGAGCGTCAGTGGCATGACCCCGACAATGTTCAGCAGGGATGGTCGCAGGCCTTTACCGGGAGGACGGATGGCATTCGATAAGGTATATCCACTGCAATGAGCTGCAACCCGTCCATAAAAGATCTGGAAGGGGCCAAAAATTATCTTAGGTGACCCCTCTGGAGATTTTCCCAAAATGGAGTATAGACGAGCCAGCACGGGGACCCCCAGATTGAATATTTTATTAGTATCCATGATGCCAGCCATATCCAAGGTCACTGGATGGACTACCATACTTATGTCCCTCACCGGTAAGTGCCAACCACTTAGGAATGTGGCGAGGAATCTGGCGTACTAAACATTCGGGTCCCGAGTCTCATTTATGTTTTAGCCCCATGACTGATAGTTCTCCACCTCAAGGATCCTCCAGTATGATCCACTCTTTCTCCTCTATTCCATGGTTGGACACCAACTCCCTTGCCCCGACATCTTGACTTCTGGATCCCATTCCAGCAACATGCTAAACCAGTCCTTGTATGTGATGTCCTCCAGGAAATCCTTGACCGCTATCCCCTCCATATTCTTCTCCAATAAGTGCCATGTCATCATGGGGGTACTTGATTTGTCTCCCCAAGTGATCATTGGTGGAAGGAATTCATCATATTGTTGGCCCCCCAAAGGGATACACCCCGATGCAGTTAATATCCCAAATACTGATACCAACATCCCCATGATGAAGGTGGAAGGTATTGGTATCCGGGGACCACCGAGTGAACAGCTCTCCCTCGAGATCGTGTTGGCAGTAGAAGGGAAATTGTGGTGTCCACATAGCCTCGAACAATCCAATATGTTGTAGCTCGGATCCAAATTGGTAAAATGTATGGAAAACCCAGTACACCCAGTCCCATTCACTGGTGAAGTTTCCTCTGGACCACAGGTCCTAGTCCTTCAACTAGCCTTTAGCCTCGTTAGGGACGCACTGAAAGAAGGTACTTGAGTAGAGGGCCGGGGAACTCTCCGCGACTGGGTCACTCGCTGAAATGGTTCTAGTCCTGGGATTTAGGACGTAAACATCCATATTCCTGGTTTCTCTAGTAGGATGACCTTTGTTGGTGATATTGTTTTGGTGGAGGTTTTCCTCACGAGTCATGCATGATTGTGGTGTGTCAACTTCAAAACCTGGAAAATGGACCTCCTCCAAAATAACTAAGTCACATAGTGGAAGATTTTTTGATAGGTCATACTCCTTTTGGGCAGGGGTTAGCATATTGAAAAGGGTATGGTTATTGCATACAATCCTATGGGTGCCATACACCTCTGGGTTGGAGACCATTTTAGCCCTTCGAGCAGCAAATTCTCCCTCATCATCTTGGTTTGCTGCTATCTTCATCTAACAATTGTTTGAGTAGCTGGTGCAGAATATGAGTGGGTGGCACGAAAAATCAGCGACCATCACAAAATATTAGAATGCGGCATGAAATACTCATGTTTTTCATGTAAAATGATGCCTGATCTCGGTGGGAATTCACACAACCAGAGGGGTTTTTCACGTAGGGCTGGATAAATTTTCATGCACGAGCTCTTGGAATATGTCACGCGAGGAAATTCTTATGAAACATGGGAACCACGACGGCTTTTTATAAGCATAACTAGGTTTGCACGCAAGCGTGAAAATATGATTCCACGCCCCTTGGGGTTTTGCGTGCCGCTCTAGTTTTTTTGGGTGCATGGACCCCATGGAGTTCTATATTTCGGTGTTTCCCTCGGAATCCGACTGTTGTGGCCCCTCACTGATTTGATTCGGGGGGGGGGGGGAATTTGTAGATGTCGAAAGATGCTCATGGGCTAGAGAAGGATTAAAAACGTCAATGAGAAGTCATATTCAGATCGAGAGACCCAGTCTGTGGGGCCCATAGGATTCGTGCGAAAAAAATTCATAAGTTCGTGAAAAAAATATTCCCTGTTCATAAAGATCAGGGATTCACAACAGTTCATCTTCATGGGCAAGGAAAATTGTGCTCCCAAGCCACGCATGGTTGAAATTTTGCACTGCCACCATCAGCAAGTAATTATGTCATGGAGACATGTTTTTTGCGCCCCTGAATGACTATAAATAGAAGGCTACCACTTCGTATTCCAGGTTGAAGGATCAGAACTGGCTCTCATGCGCGAAATATGCCTTTTGTGAGTGCAAATATGGCTTTTAGGTATAGTTATATTTGGCGCCAAGTCACCCCAGGGTCCTCCTTCATGCGAGATCCCCATGTTTTAGTCTTAATTACAATCCCTTCGGGTTCCACCCCTTACGCGCAATCCCTTCCACTTTCACGTAGGTAGACCATTTGCATACAATCCCCTTTAATTGTGCACACCCCAGTTATAGTGCACAGCCCATCCCGATTTCATGCAATTCATACTCCTTATGAGAATTCCATTCTAGTTTCACAAATATCCTCTTCTCCATTTACTCGCAATCCTCACTGATTTTGTGCTAGCCCGATGTTCTTCGTGCAGGGAAACTTATTTCATGCGCAAGCCTCAAAGGATGCGCACAACTCCCCAGGACCCCTAACCCAGGTGCTTCCCAGCTACCTCCTCACTTGCGTTCCCCATACTCCATGGGCGTACCATAGCATGACTATCTGATTCTCTTCCTATGGATTCCATTCACAAGTTTCCCTCTTGCCCCGGGCATCCGCATCACACACCATTTTCCTGTATGACCTTTTAGGCTCTTACGAAGTAACTTCAAAGTCCCTTGGACAATACCGCCCGTTGCATTTCTTTGCCTCATGCTTCATTGCATATGCAATCAAATGGCTATTACATCTTCTCATATCCAATCTTTCATGGAACCCTCGATGGTTCGCTCTATCACACCCCTCACTACGGATTATATTGTCCCCTATCTACACCTAGGAGTAGTGGGTACCGATTATATAAGTCATAGGGTTGCGGATTGAACCTGCCTCATCTAAGATACAAGATGTTAAACTGTATTGGGATGGGATCACCTCTCACAAGGGATGATATCATCCTTATCAGAGTGTCTTTTGTCTATGGGGAAAATGGCATCTACCTTTGTGTAAGCCCCTAGCTTTTCTTACAGGATGCAGCATCCTTTCTCCTCCTTTCATCATCGGCCCCCAGGGCCTGCAAAGGGCATGATAGGGAACAGGGCTCCCCCTTTATTCAGTCCCAAATCCATCTCCCGCTGCAATTTGTCTCCTCGGCCCTCCATCTTGGATAATGTACCAAAATCATGGGATACGAACCATTCATAATCCCATGATTCCTCTTTGGACTGCTCCACGAGTAAGCCCCACTTCACTTCCCACAGATGCACCTTTCACGATGTGATCATCCAATCTCTGTTATCTATTGTTTCTCAAAACAATCATGACTCACAATGGCATAGAGTGAGCACCGATCATGGTAGGCACCATGGGACACTGCATTGTGTAAGCCCTAACCCTTCCCAAACTACAGGCACTACAACAGAAATTGAATATAGCGGCGGTTTTTCAGAACCACGGAAAAACCCTTTTTTAAAATGGTTTTGTGGAGGTTTATAATAAACCACTACGAAACAATATTTTTTTACACTGTTGACCCTTACAACCACCACGACCCCACTTCTCATCTTGCGAAACTACTTCCCCTAGCCCCATGCTTCCCCTGTGACCTCGGCCCCCCATGACCCCGGCGACCCGGTGACCCCTACGACCCCACGACCCCGGTGACCCCGCAACCCCGACGACCCCACTTTCCTTGGCCCCCCGTGACCTCAGGTACATATAAAAACTCTAATGTTTGATTTCTAAAAATTTCATCTCAATTATTGTCTCCCTATATTATGAATTATAAAGATTCATTGTTGATTTTTCATTAGATTCATTGAACATACACATAACCCGTGTTTAATATGTTATACTTGGTAGAAAAACTTATTATCAATTTCTTATTATTTATGTTGAATCCATGTTGAATATTTTAACATCTTAAGGTGTTCAATGGGAATCCCCCTAGGTATTGTGCAATCTTAGGTGACCAAACCACATTCTTTGTGGTTTTTTCTTGAATCTTAATTGTAATGACTTTAAACAATGTGATACCTTAGTCCATTCTTATGTAGAGGTTTCTTCTGTTATCTTGATTTTATTGTACCTAGTGGTGTGGTGTTTTGTAAATGTATTTATCCTATTTCATTTTCCATATGTTTTTTACTTATAATATGTTATTCCCATTATTCATTATATACATTTTAATGGTTCCATTATATATATTATATGTATTTATGGTTATTTTTCATATTGAGGATGCATATATATTGACTCTTATTATAGGATATGTCCTTAGTTATTATAGTATATGGCTTCCTATATTATGTGATATTCCTAATCAGTATTTTTCACCATTCCCTATCCTATTAGAGTTAGTATTTGGTTAGCACAATTATTTTATCATCATCCTAGTTTTGGTCTCTGTTGGGTAGGTCATGTTAGGGTGGAATTAGATCGGTTCAAGTCCTATGAATATATTTTTTAGTTATTATTCACATGATAACTAGTTTATTAATTTAATTTTGTGATTTTGTGGGTTTTTTTATTTTAGTAATCATACAAGTGAGGATAGAGTAGGTGTGGTTGTAATTGTATCCTTTGACTAAGACATTGATAACCTGGTAGTCAACCAAAATCCCTAAATCATCATATATAGGGTAAAATTAAGATGATACATGAATCATATAGTTCTCAATCATTATATTTCATGTAACGCCTATTGTATCTGATTTAGATATGATATAATCTTTATGGGTTCATCCTATCAAATGAATAATTACACCCACACAAATACAACTTCTTTTAGAGTTATGTTTGTGAAAATACTATCTCTATGCTTGATCCTTTTTTACACTTTTAATTAATGTGATGAGGTGTAGATTTAAATACTTACATAAGAGATATAATTTCCTTATTATTTTAGATAGCTTCTCTCCCTTTTTTATTATAGAACATCTCATAAAAAAGAAAGTACTTCCCGCTGATGGACTACCCATAAGAAAACAGTGTAACATGAATTCTAGTATTTGAGGCCTCCAAGATTCTGAGAAGCCATTAATCCTATTGTGGTATAGGATTTAGTGGAGATATGAACTCATGAAATTCATATATATTGGAAACCCACAAACCATATGGAGATCCTAGAACCATGTTATCTACACAACAAACAAACTTTTTAGTGGATGATGTTTTCTCAAACTCATATAGTATTAATTTGTTATAGTTTTTATTAAAGCCCTTTTTCTAGATGAGATTCTATCCACAAATACTGAGGATAGTTTGAGTTCTGGAGATTTGAAACCATTTGTAGGGTTGCATGAACATATCAAAGAATGTGTTGTGTTTTGTAAGCATAATTAGGTTTTCCATAAAAATTATTTATAATATATTTATTCGATATTAGAGTTTTATATGACAACTTTGTAGAGAACATAGGTTGGGGATTTCTGTTACAATACTCCTCTTGTATTGGAGTCCTCATGTGAGTGTCGTTAGGTTGATAATTCCTGTAGAGTTGTATCCATGATTTAGTATAAGGTTATAGTTTTTATTGAAAATTTCAAGAGAAATGATGTGCTAAAACCTCTAGATTAGAAGTAACATTGAGGTCATAGACTACTATTCTAGGATTATTGACATGGAATTGTTTTTGGATAAGCAGTTGGTGTTGTAGGAGTAGTAAGATTTGAGTGACACTTTGATGCACTCACACAATCAAAAAAATTTATTTTTTCTTGTCAATAATGTACATAGTGATAAGAGTTATATATATATGTTTATGTTTATAGATGATTTAGGTGACATTTATTTTGGTTTTAGGTATGATTTGTGTCTTCTCTTCATGTACCTTCATACTGGATGATACATGTCATGATATTATTTGTGTGTCAATTTTTTGGGAGTTCTTGATTCTAATTTATACCCTTATCATTCCTTTGTTCAACTAGAGAATCTCCACTAATGGTGAATATCTTTTAATCATACTTTCTGGTAAAGTGATTTTATCCCCAGTGGAGAAAGTGTCCCTTCATGGGATTCCATTTTTGTAGAGATGGTTCCAAAAAGTATCTTCCTTGGTTTGTATTGGCTACCCTTTTCTATTGTTATATAGAGTAATGTGGATTTTAAAATGAGATGAGTTCGTCCATCAATAGTGAATGGGGCCCTATTAGGTGTATCAAGTAGCACCAACCCTTGATAAGTGGTAGTGATTTCCCATCAGATGGTTGCATGGTTTTATATGACATAGGGGTGGTTGAGGATATACTTCATGTGAATGTTTTATAATTCAAGGGTACTCATATATGAAAAACAATGGTTTTTTCTTAATGGGAACCAGACATAGGCATCAACGTGCAATCCAAATATGAAATTCAAGTGTTATTGCGTAGGATTATAGATTCCCTTATTTTTATCTCTTTTTTCTACCAGTAAGAATGAATCATCTGAGCATTGATATTATGAGTTCTTATCTCATAATGTTGTCAAAGTGAAAAAAAACAATGCAAGGAATTCAAATAAGAAAATAATTTTTTTGGAAATTTATAGTAGGATCACCAACTTATTGAATCCTTTTCATTTTAATACTAAATACCCTCTATATTTTTTATCTAGTGATAGAATATTTGTGCTTGGAAAATTTAATTTCAATGTATTGGACAGCTTCTATTTTCTTGCATAGATCATTATAATCCATGTCAACTCTAGGAAAAATTTCATCTACTCAAAAATAAATTGTAGATTTCTCATACTCATATATAGATGCTTTATATGTTTTTAATGAAAAATAATCTTCTACTATTTATAGTTTGTCCTCCAGGGTGCATTTGGTTTTTTTAGGAAAAGGATACATCCTACTATTTCTATGATTCTTCCTCAAGATTGGAAACATTATTTTTTTCCCTCATGAGCCGTGATTCCATCAAAGTTATGCTTATGTTTCTTTTGGTTATCTTATATTATATATTGATGCTATAAAGGATTTAAAATTTCAAGTGGGGAAACATTGGAGATTTGGGAGAAACCTGGTAGGAATAGTCTTTAACATAACTTTTAGTATTGACCATGTGGTTATTGAGTAATATGGCAATGTTGGTTCTATTGAAGATTTTTATTATTTCAGCAGATTTTTCATATCCATTCATTTCCATGAAAACCATTTGGATGAATGGACTATATTATAGATGTTTTCTCAAAACTTATGAATGATTTTTATATCCATGTAGGTATTCCAAATTAACAATGTTCTTTGTTTATCATGGTAAATTAGCTACCATGTTGTTAGCACACTGTTTCTTTTTATGAAAGAAACATCCCCTATCCCAAACACTAGAGGGTTCATATCAAACATAGGGGCTCATCATTATTATATTATGTTTCTCTAATCTTACACTATCATATATATGAATCTCTTTCTCTATTTAGTATTAACTATGTGTTTCAATTTTTTTATTATTTTGCAGGCACATTGTGATATACATGGTTAAAAGATGGATCACATTACCGAGGAACAAACCTCATTATGTTAAGGGTTTGAATGTGTATTTTGATTTTGAAATTTATAATCATTCTATTGAAGGGAGAATAAGATTCCCATGTCCTTAATGTAAATTTAGAACACGGTTGAGGAGAGATGAAGTTTATAAACTTTTAATACTTAAGAAATTTCAAATTCAATATTTGTGTTGGATTTGGCATGGAGAATAGAATGATATAGAACAATTGAGAAATGATGTTAATCCACATAATGAGGACCCATGTTCATCAAAAATGGAAAATGAAATTCAAAACCTCATAAATTATGCATTCGGCACTGCAAGACACCACTATCAGCATCAATACAAATCAGAACAACTAGAGGAGGGTGCTAAAAATTGCAACATGACAAGTGATGTTTTTGAGATTGTAACACAAGTAGATCAATATTTTAACATATCATTGGATCCTAAAATTGATTCTGTGGATCCAAATGTAAGAGAAAACATTACTGAGGAAAATGTGTTTCATGATTTAGTTTACGATGGAAATCAAGATTTGTATAGTGGGTGTTTGAAATATTCAAAGCTTTCATTTCTGCTGATGTTTTACCATATCAAATTTCTACGTGGAATTACAAATAAGGTAATATCCATGATATTGGAATTGATTCATAATGCATTTCTAGAATCCAAAATCCAAGATTTTTATTATGTTATGAAAAAAGTTGTTAAAAATCTTGGTCTGAAACAATGATTGTATGCTTTATTGGGGAGAGGATTCATGTAGATAGATTTGTATGGAATTTTCTTCTTCTAGATGGTAGTCAAAGGGCGATGTTGGACGTCTGAATGAACATTATTTCATGGAGAATAATAAAATGAACTAACTTGCAAAGGTTTTGTGTTACTTTCCATTGAATCCTCAATTGAAATGATTATTCATGTCATCGAAAACCGCTGATAACATGAAGTGGCAGTCTATAGATAATAACAATGATGGGATAATGAGACATCCACAACATTAAAAATCAGGGAAGACATTTGATTCATTACATCTATATTTCATATATGATCCTAGGAATGTTTTATTGGGATTGGATGCCGATGGATTCAACCCATTTTGGACGTTGAGTACTAGTTGGAGCATTTGGACAGTTGTTTTAAATCTTATAATCTACCACAGTGGATGTGTATGAAACAAAAAACTTTTAACTTTTTGATGATTATTGATGGCAAAAAAATTCGGCGAAATGATATTGATGTATACTTACATACTTTGACTGATGAATTGCAGGTGTTATGGAGCAACGATGTTGAGACATTTTGTAGAGACCCGTATCTTGACGTACATGGACATTACATTACATTTGCGGAATACTTAGTACATAACAAAAACACACACTAAAGGATCGTAATAGTTTAGTGTCTTTGGAAACTCGGAACGTAATCTTCTAATCGTGGTGAAAGTTCTTCAATATCTCCCATAAAGGTCATCCCTTTTTTCTACCTAAAACCTTTCTTTATATCCTGGGGAAAAGAAAACATTAAAGGGTGAGCTCAAATGCTCAGTAAGGGTAAACAAAGGAAATATCAATCACATAATTTTCATAAGAACATAACATTTTTGGAAATCTTAACCTGCAAAAGAGAGCATAATTTCATAACATGGGATAAATCATAGTAGTGAAATGAAATCATAACTTAAAACATTACTCATTGTGGCATACACACATAATCATAGAGAATCATTTCTTGTTAGTCAAGACTCATTGCCAAGACTATCTTAGTGGACAAAGTCCCTTTCTGAATCGAGTAATCCTCGTTTCAGTCCTGTTTCACTGAACCGGTATAACCTACCATTCCAGCCATGTCTATCTCATGAGATATAAAATCTTTACCCAATGCATTGGAGGGAGATATAGGTCCCACCCATCTCTTAATGAATCCTTTCTTATGTGTGCCACAAAATCATAAATCATACATCATTTCATAACCCATGTAATAAAAATGGGATTCTTAAACATGACATCATAAAACCATTCATATAAGATAAAGGAATTCATAAACATAATTCCATCACAACATAGTCAAATCAATGTAAAAATATGGATAGAAACAGAACCCTTTATTATCTTATATGGAAAATAATTTTGATAAAACACTTGAATTGAATTCTTGAGGAAAATATCCTTTCTTCTTCAAAATCAATTTCTTTTCACAAAACATCATGCAATTTTAAAAGAAAGATATTTTATTGAAAATAGTCATAAAATCTTTTAGAGGAAGCTTCATGAAAATAAGGCTTCATAAAACAGTAGAAATCCGTTCGTGCCGTATAAGTAAAAAAAACATTCTTTTTTTTACTTTGTCGAAAAAGTCAAAATGTACCTCGTACGCAAAACGACAAAAGATTCCTTTCATATCTTTTACTAAAAACTCACCAAAGGGTAAAATTGGATTTAAAACATTTTAGGTGGATGGAAATAATATTACATATTGAGGAAACATGGATGTGGATGATAAGATACACCCCAGTAAATACTTACGAATAAACAATCTCGGATAAAAATGAGATTGTGATATTCCCCTTACCTTAGGTCCGACTTGCATTGTAAGTGTCCGAACCTCCTGTATAATGATTTAAATCATGTTATTGACTTATTCCAGAATCATATTCATTGTTATGATGTCATATATGGTTCACTTATAACATTATATTACCCGTTCTTTTGTAAATTCCATGTTAAAGAAGCGTTTTGGGTAAAATCGTTTCATTTATCTTAGGTGTTTTGACTTGTTGTTCTTGACATCATTATTACTTATATCATGATTTACTTACTTCCAGAATAAAATATGATTTATATATCATATATATTCAGTATATATATATATATAATAGATAGATAAGTAAAATGAAAAATACCGTTCATGGAGACGGTAGTCCGTACGTACGCATGAACGCTGTTTTACTTTCCTTATTGTCTTGAAATGGAAGTAAGTAGATGACATACATATGTATATATATATACATAAATCCAGTAGCTTTATAATGTCATGTATTTCATTATTATTTCTTATATATACATTATAATCATTCTTAAATGGTTAACATGGAGAATGAATCTCATCGCGTCGTGGAGACGGTATTCCGTACGTACGGACGAGCGATGATATCATTTCTATAAATATTGAATTGAATTGGAGTGGATTATAAAATATATCAGAATCATTATGATGTTGTAATAACTATGTATAGTTATTCTTTACACCATTATACCCATCCATGTAAGGTGGTGGTGGAAAATAGATTACACCACGGCGTGGAGACGGTATTCCGTACGTACGCACGCGCGGTGATTTCTTTTTCCGTAGGATGGATAGATGGTGAAATAGGGTTGTTTAGTACTTATAATAACATATCAGTATATGAGTGATACTGATGTTATTACTTCATAATGAAACAACCTAAGAAGAAGAAGTGGAAGAAGAAATAAAGATGAAAGAATTGGTAACGGTAATTACCTCTTCTTTGAAGTGCCTCTTTGAGACCTCCTCTTAGGGCACTAGAATTGGTCTTTGAGGAAGACCAGAACCTCTAGGATGTTGCTAGGGAAGTGGAGAAGGGATTTTGGCAGGGGTTGGCCGAGCTTGAGTGCTCAAATTGGTGTGAGGAGGAGGGGGAGGAGGTGTCCTTTTATAAGGGAGGAGAGGGGCACCTTAGGAATTCTTAAAAAT
The DNA here is from genome assembly GCA_963277665.1 of Viscum album. Taxonomy (NCBI): domain Eukaryota; kingdom Viridiplantae; phylum Streptophyta; class Magnoliopsida; order Santalales; family Viscaceae; genus Viscum; species Viscum album. The sequence continues at coordinate 2,011,889,478 of OY728145.1, read as the reverse complement.
ATTAATTTATAATAAATATAACCCCACTTAAAAAACCTCCAAAAATGACTCATATTCGAAGCTTAGATGAGATAGGGTTGTAATCTCATCAACCAATCAAATTTATACATGTTTGGATCTTATTTTAAACCTTATCAATTAGATTTAACTCTAAGTTAAATAATTTAACTTTTACCGTGTCTTTTTGTTTTCTTTCACTATATGGTTAATACACTTACTATAACATGCCAAACGAACCCCAAATTGTATATTATTAATACATATATCCTTATCTAAGTCATTTGGCCGATCCTTAGATTTTTAGGAACAAAATAACAATTAATAATATAATATTTTATTTAAAAACTATTTTGTGTCAATTTTGACACTATTTGATATATGATTTTTTTGAAAGTCATAACAGAATTATATATTCGAACCAAGTTGATTAAATCAACACTAATATATCATAGTAACCTAGAAAATTAGTGGAATTCATAAAAAGTCTTAAATTACATTTATTTTGGTATTTATATTATCAATTATGTCAATATTTCATTAATAAGATAATTACTGCATCATCTTTGTGTCATAAATAAATTATATTATATGCTGTCTAAAAATTACAAATAAAATACCATCATGTAGGAAATCTTTTTAGATTTCTAATGAATATTTATAGTCGAATTTATCTTATGTATAACCCCATATTAAAAATGATTTACTTATTAAACTTTGATTTTAACTATTTTAACCCTTCTTTAAATAAATTAATAATAAATGTCCTAATCTAATCCAAGTGGGCCTAAATGGTCATATTTTATTCCTAAGTTTGTTTTTGGTCGAATTACACTTGTCCAATAGAATTAGGACATGTGTTAGGGTAATATTAATATCATATTTACCCTTAGTTACCCTATTTACTATTAACCGTGGTAAAAAAAAGTAAAAAGTTACTATTCACCAAAAAATTATTTTCATCTTATTGAACCACATTTTAGTCCTTGATATTAACCGTGTCTCTCGGATTTTCGAAATTCCATTCACAGAAGCGGTAAAATTAAGTTTTATGCAAAATTCCGTTTTTAACCTACCACTTAGTGGTTTCACTATTCATCAAAAATTGAAAGTTTTCAGAAAAATGCCAAAATTTCATCCTAAGCTATATTTCATATTCCGAATTCAAAAATGAAGTCTATTTTACCAAATTCATAACATAGAAGTTGCATTAATTAATTTTATAATTAAATCCCGCTGTTAAAACAAATAGCGTGTTTTTTAAGAAACAAAATCTATCAAAAGATTGACACTTGATTATGTCTGGTTTAAATGTGAAATTACAAACAATGACCAACATTGTATTAAATTGTAAAAATATATTCTAAATATACTTTAAAACCACTCAAATTAATAATTTATCACTATTAATTATTTCGATTAAAAAAGTTGTTTTTAATTATAATTTAGTAATTTTCACTATTCATTAGAATATGAAAGTTATCCGAAAAGTACCAAAATTTCACCTTAGGCTAAATTCGATACTCCGAATCCAAAAATGAATTCCATTTTGAAAAATAAAATTTACAAAATTTCCAAAAAGTGGTTATTACTATTCATAACGGCTAGTTTTAATAATATTTTAATAGCATATCGTTGTTTCGTGAAACTCAGTATTGCGTACTACACACGCTATCGAGGAAGGTCGCGATTGCGTATAACGGAAGGAAAGTCAAGGATGCGTATTGTGAAAGCTTTTTTTGTTGTAGCGTACAACACAAGACATTAATGAAATTAAAAAGAATATTTTTCATAAAATCTTGGGGCGTTACACATTTGATGTTTCTTTCTAAAAGAATGTCCAAAATGCATACTGCTTTAATGTGGACAATTAGTGACTTCCCTGGTCTTGGGAATTTATCTGGTTGGAAGACTTACTTAGGTTTTTATTGTCCTATTTTTATATTTGATTTTGATCCCAAATGGCTGCCTCATAGTACAAAATGTCACTTCTTGTGCCATCGAAGATTTCTCGATGAGTCTCATAGATTTCGGTTGAACATATCAAAATTTAATGGTTCCATTGATCGTAGACCACCTCTAAAGATGTTAAATAGTTCTGAAATATTGATATAGCTTGAAAAGGATGAAACAGAATTTGGGAAGGTTCCACATTAGAATGATAACAGAAACTGGGTCCAAAGTGCATCGTCAAGTGAAATCAAAAAGCAACAGTGGAAGAAAAAAAGTATATTCTTCAAACATCTGTATTGCTAATTAAATTTGTTGCAGAACAATCTTGATGTGATGCATAATGAGAAGAATTCTTGTGATAATTTGATTTTCAAATTACATAATGAGCATGGAAAGTTGAAATATCATCTCATTGCTTGAAAGTACTTACATGTAATGAACATAAAACATGATCTCTGGCTAGATGAGAATGAAAAGTATGCCTCAATAATTTTTTGAATGAAAAATAGGGATAAAGATAAATTCCATCGAATTTTAAATATTCTGATGGAATTTAATGGGTATTCGAGTATCATCTCGAGGTGTGTTGACTTGAAGAATCATAATATACATGGATTGAAGAGTCATGATTCACATATTTTGTTACAAAAGTTAATACCATTGACATTACGTAAATTATTTCGTGAAAAAGTTAGTACTGCTGTACTCCAATTATGCAAATTTTTTAGGAAATTATGTGAGAATTCTATACATCCATTTCCTCTTGACAGCCTCCATAAGAAGTTTTTATTGATCATTTGTGCAATGGATATGATCTTTCCTCCATCATTTTTTACCTTCATGATGCATTTAACTGTCCATTTGGTTGAGGAAGCTAAATTAGGAGGCGCCGTTCAATATCGGTGGATGTATCCAATTGAAAGTTATTTTATTTATATGTTTATGAATTAAGTAATTTTTTTTGGAATTTAATTTAATTCATAATATTATTATATTATTTTCTAGATATCTTGGGCATTTGAACGCATATGTGAGAAATAAAGCTCAACCAGAAGGATTTATTGTTGAAGGATATTTTGATGAAGAGTGTGTTACATTTTGTTTGAGATATTTGGATGATATTGAGACATGATTTAATCGAGTTGTACATTTTTAAGACACATCAACTCAATTTAAAATGCATCAAAAATCAAAAATATTTCCCGCAATTGTCCGATCAGTTGGGAGGACCTCAAATGTGACACTGACAGAATTGGAATTATTATAGGAACATAGATATGTGCATCTGAATAGTGAAATTTGATATCCATTTATTGAATAGTTGAGGATACAAAAAAAAGTGACGAATGAGAGGCCAAACACGGAATGAGAAAGATATAACTAAAGCTATGAATAAAGTGATTGTAGAATGGGTTTTTAGGTCATTTAAGTTCATAAATATTGCAATAAATATGAATATTAGTTTGACACATACATTTTGTAAATCAATTAAATTATATTTATTTTTTCAGATCATGAATACTGATACTCGAGCTGACTTGTCAGATGATTTCAAGTTTATTTCTTAAGGTCCTATAAAACAAGTTATAAAGTTTGACTCTTATAATGTGAATGGCATTAGATTTTGTACAGTTGATCGAGAAGTGGTTTTGAAAACACATAATAGTGGTATTTTTACATTATATAATGTGGGATACTATGGAAATCTGTATTATACTATTTAATTAAACTACCATATACATTTTATATTGTTTTATTCAAATTCAAATTGTCCAATATTATCAGAGGTGTTAAAAGAGATTCCTTGCAATTTACTTCTGTGAACTTCTCTCGCGTGATGGATGTTGGTGATCATGAACTACATGATCTAAATATCATAGCATGAAATGAAAAAATGGTATATTATGTGAATGATGTTGTGGTTGAAGGGTGGATTGTTGTTGTTCAAGTAATAGAAAGATATTTTCATGATATGGGTGATGAGGTTAAATATTTGACCTCTAAAATTGAATTTCATCAACAAAAGGAAGCAGAATTATTTGTCAATCATGATATTGAAAATATTAGTCTAATAAAGATGAATTAAGTAGATGAAGTAATTTAGAAATAAACAGACATTATTTAGGGGGAAAATTATTGTATGTACAATTATTTATTCATTAAACAACCACTTGTTTCATTTCAGCTGTCATTCATTATCATTGTTATATATATGTTTTGTGTAAGTACGGGGCATCTATTATCATTTTTAATTCTTTTTCTGCATGAATTTTTTGAAAAATATATTCTGAACTTAATTTTATTTGATTAAATGAATGGAATTCCAAGGAGGAAGCAGTAAACTATTTCATCTAGTTCTCTGACCGATGACGATCTATCTGGATCCTTCCCCACGACATATAAGGCACCAGCTTCATACACCCCTTCACCAACTCCCCCTGCACCATCTCTCACACCATCTGTGGGTCTCCCATTAGAGGATGAGTCATAAACCCCCCCCCCCTTCATGAGCCTCATTAGTGGGGCAGTGAAACGCCCCTTTCTATTCATCATGGACATACTATAGGGTCACTTTAATAGGTACAAATTTTAATTAAATAAATTTATTAATTTTTGTTTATTCTAATTGTTTTCTCATAGAAGATGAAAAAATGAAACAGTGGAAAAAACATAAAATTTTCAGATGTTTGGAATTTGAATGGCGAGATGATTGTTGTGGAATTTGATTCTTATGGTGTCCCTATAGATGACGTTGCGGGGTTTATTTGCCAGATTCTAGGCTAGCTGGAAGTGGAGCCCATTTCCCTTCCTATTTCTTATGATGATTGGAGACATATGCCTCCACGATGGAAAAAAGATGTTTTGGATTCCTAAATAAAGGTAATTTTATTACATTATGGTTTAATTAAATGTCATGTTTCTAATATGTTCGAAATGAATTTCAGTATACAAATGTTCTTCCACTTTACAGTTTCTCATGTGATTGCACGTAAGTGGACGTTGAAAAATCATGGTAAGAAATGCGAAGATTTCAAATAGAGATTGGAGTGTGATGTCGACGATACTTCTATGACCCTGTAACAAATGTATGGGAAGCTACCCAGTGGGGTACCAAATGAGCTGTGGAATGTTTTTGTTGACAGACATCTTGAAGAGAAGCATATGGTATTGATATATATATATTATTATATTATCCTCATTTTACATGAATAAATGTATAGGAAGAGGATATGTCATTAAATACATTACTATTAAATTGAATTTTTTTTATTTCAGGATATCTCAAGATAGAATGCATCAAACCGGGCTGAACAAGTCATCCCTCACACTACACACTAAAAAATATTTTCTAGAAGCTGAATGCCATTGGAAATCATTTAATTTGTTTAAATATTTATAAGACAATATTATCTGTTAAATATATTGATTTATTGATTTATCATTTCATAGTGTTGTCATAATGTTCAGGGCATAATGAATCCCAAAATGAACTGTGGTTGGATGTTTACAAAAAATTAGATGGATGTTTTGTTAATGAGCCTGCCAACAAAGTTGGGGTATGAAGTCAATTTTTTATTAAATAACTTATTATCAGTTTTTACTATGTTAATATATATTGATATTTTATTTATAGGTAAAAATTAAATAACTATGGGATTCCAATCATGGGAAGTCCTACTCAATCTCTAAGGATGGCCCCGTTTCAAATGTCCTTGGTAAAGAACATCCTTGTAGAGTGCGCAGGATGGGATTCAGACCCGTACCATCTGAGGTATTTGGCATACCACCATGGATTCTAGGTGCATCTATTCCTAGATATAGTCAGTCTATACCCGAAGATGCACAAAGGGATACTTCTTCTCTATGAACCACAGTTCAAGACCATGGGGCTCCGATATCTGCTTTGTAGAAAGAGATGACTAATATACATCAGCAGATGAGTAGATATGCCACCATTGGTAGTGCATCGACAATGATAGGCATGTAAGTAACAAAAAATCAAAATCATTTAGTTTACAACCTTTATTCGGTTTTATGTTTTAATATAAATATGATACAATATTTAATTTTCAATATAATGTTCTTACAGGTGACAGCAGAAAGTGGAGATGGAGGTGGAGAGGGTGACATTGCATCATCGGACCGTGAGTAGATGTACTATTAATGTGTTGAAAAACTATGGTAACAGTTGGTTTGTATATGTAAGATGTGTGGAAAATAGTTACCACCATACATTTTCATGTCCTATCATTTTCTTGATTTCTCAGTTTTCCTTTTATGCATTTTATTGATTTCTGATGTTTCCTTTTATGTCTTGATTTCTCGAGTGTGGTATACATCATTCCATTTAGTCCTGTGTTTGAATTGGGTTTTGAGATTTTGGATGACTATGAGTTTAACCCATTGTTGATGTGTTGACCAAAATGGGTAATTTCATAGTGATCAATGGGACTGTGTTGTGGTAACATTGGTGAGGTGCAATGTGTAGATAATTAATCTTCATGCATTGTTAATGGTTATTATATTCTGTTCATGATGATAAAATGTGGTCATACCCCATATAAAACCTAGGTTCTTCTTAATGGGAGATGGTATAAAACTGTATAAAATAGAGATTCATTTTATGATGTGTATTGGATGATCTAAAAGTCTTACACAATATATAATTTGGATTCCTCTTAAGATAATTATGATTGTTCAAAAACATTAGTTCATATAAAACATGCAAGCATCACATTATGTGAGATGAAAAAAATCATTTTCTTCAAGACATAATATTAAACTTTATCATTATCCCATTCCTTCGAAATGTGATGCCTCATGATAATATTATAATACAAAATTACCTCTATATATAGGATTACCCCTAGATCCAATGTTTTTCTTATACTATACGATATTTTAGAACAACTTTTCTCTTGATTAAAACTCTCATGGGATACATAATGATGCATATACGTCCTTTTTTTGGGTCTAGATGTAAATTTATTAGGCCTTTTCCCCCATTTCTCCATTTATGGCGCACGGATTATATCCTTAAATAATGTTTAGTTCATATCAAAATGTTCGTGTGGTACCTGAGACTACATTAACCCCTTATACATTGGTTTTTACTCATACAATGACACATAGAAACCATGAATAGAATCATCAACTTTGTCCATGAATCATGATGTTAAATTTTTCATCATGGTCTTGGTTGTATGATCTTATACTGTGTGCAATCATATTTAGGATTTTGTCATGGGTTGAAGGGCCTATTTCATCCTATAACCCCAAGTTTTGTTCACCACAAAAACATTCTTTATTCCCCCACCTCATCCATATATACTATAACAGATTACATTAAGTGATCTATATTCCATGCATTATGACAATAAAATATTCTCATACATCCATCACATGGGTTTATTCATCCCATGAGTTTCATCAATAATCTATTTCCACAACATTCTAGAACTATAGGTGGACTGATTCCCATTTCCATGCGATACATATTTATGCCTTTATCTTCTATCATTGAGTCTTGATGATGATTCAACTTATAATAATTCATTAAATAAGTTGTCATTTCCCCAAAACACTCAAATGAACCTCTTTTTTAGCAATAATCTCCTTTTATTTATGTTTCCATGTCAATGGGACAAGATTCTCTCATTTCCAGATATGTGGAAGTAAATAGTTGGTATATAGATGAAAACAGCCTTCTAAAATCCTAATAAGATGAATTTAAACTATATCATTACCCCAGGTAAAATATATATAACTATAAATGATAGATAATTTAACCCCATAAAAAATTTATATGTCTCTTAAAGAGAGATAATTTCACCTCTTATAAATTCTTGATACCTAATATTATAATATGTAATTCTTAAATTTCATCATCCAAGAAGTTAAACCCTTCTGGCGTTGGTATCCTATGACACCGTGAATCATAAAAACATATGGATTGATTCTAATAATCACGATATAAGTAGTTACATAAATATATTTAATCCAGCGAATAAACCTATCATTGAATCATTATAGGTTTCTCCATTTCTTATCTACTTAGGTCAAATCATAGAGACATTTAACTCAAACCTATTCCTATATGTGGACCTCTAGGAATTTAAACTAGTTGTTGTTATAGTCCTTGTTTTATGATTTTAAACATGAAATCCCAATGTCCTCAATAGAAAATGTTTATTAACAACCATACTTTACTAAATGAAATATGGACGCCTTATCCCATAAGTGTGGGATGATTATAAAAATAATTACCACATATAATACTATGATTCCTCACATGATACGTATGAAATGAACCACACATTACCTATATAAAATGTGTATTTCTCCAAATAATAAATGATATGATATCCTTGCTAGAGATGAAATAACTCCATCGACAATACTCTCTTACCATGTCAGGCATCAAAACTATGCTTGTCTTGATGCCCATTATGAGGATACACATATTGATGTGTGTATATTTCATCTTAGTCCTATCCCTACATGAAACTCATCATCTGGACGTTTCCCTCTGGGCCAGGCTTGAATCTTGTCAACCCACATGTTTATATAGAACATTTGAGCACATGAGGAAATATCTCCCGTGGAACCTAATATTATATATGGTACATCACCACATACGATTGTGTGGTTCACACATTCTACTATTTGGATAATATTCACCCTACCAATCTGAAAAGGATCTCTAATGAAATGATTCATGGACATAGTCTATTAATTACCATCTCAGGCTCATTAAATGAAGTTCATTTACTAATAAAAATCGGATATCATGCATTAATCTCCATGAATAGTAGATCATGATATTTCTCATCCTATACTAAACCAGCCTAGGTATCCAATGTTTTAAACATGGTAAATAATAATTCTTTTTTTCTCAATTACTCCCTTTTCACTTCCCAGTTCTCAAAAGTTGTAATTTTCATCATGATATTTTTCAGGTCACTTCATCCCCTCATTGTGTTCACCCATATAATAAATTATTTCTATATAAATATCTTGAAATCTTGAATCAATCATGGCTCAGTAGGGCTTAGGGGTTCGGAGGAAGTCAACCTCAAGCATGGTTTAGTTGAATGATCACCACATTGTCTTAATTCTATAATCTTAAATGAGTATTCCATGTCCATGAATCACTAATATAATCTAATTTTAAATCAATCATAAAATGTGTTCTGAGGTGTTGTACCCATTCTCTATCTATTTAGGTCATTTTTTTACTCCTCCTCACAACACATATCCATTTATGATGTTCCACTATATTTTCAAAGCACTGCGACCATATTTTTTTACTAGTTGTCTCCATTATTTTTTAAATTTTCTGTGCATTAATCTGTTAGGATATTTGTATTTCTGGTTTGATTTTTTAGGGCAGTGGTGCAGTGGAAGTAGAACAACTATTTTTTTTGGTCATCTTTTTGCAGCAGTTTTTACCGCTGCTAATGTATAATGGTAAGGCATTAGCAGTTGTTTTATCCACCACTGAACATAAGAAATTTTTACATAGAAGCTTTTATAACTGATACTATTGGATTAAATTTAGCGTTAGTTTTAACTGCCGCTACAGAGTCGCATCAACCGCGTGAATTCCGTGGTGATTTTCATGACATTATGGCTGGTTTTACAGCTGCTGGATTTTATTTTATTAGCATCAGTTATAACCACCATGAATAAATTAAAATCCAGGTCCCGTAAAATTGCTGTTAATGTCCATAAAACCTCTATGAAATGAGGCTGCTACAATGATTTTCGAAAACCACCGTTAAATGGAAATAACATACACTAATAGATTGTCGACGGCCAATTTAGAATTAGTTTCTATAAACTACCACTGAACCATATAGCAGCAGTTTAAACCGACACTATATTAAAAAATAACCACCGCTAATAGGTGGTTTTCTTATAGTGGTGGACATTAATCCATGTCAAGGAATTGTACGTAGGAAGCCTCCACGAGATTCAATCCCACCACCCAGTCATTCCAACCATCTTCACATCAATTCGCCAACACCTTGGGCCACCTCAGAGTGTAAGACCCAACCCATCCCGAACTACGAGGACTTTGATCCATGTCAAGGAATGTTACATAGGAGGCTTACACGAGGTTCATCCCCACCACCTTCTCATTCAGACCATCTTCACGTCGGTTCACAAAAACCGTGGGCAACCTTAGAGTGTATGCCCCAACCCATCCTCAACTATGGGGACTTTGAGCCATGTCAAGGAATGGAACATAGGAAGAATCCATGAGGTTCAAGCCCACCATACAATCATTCCAACAATCTTCATGTTGATTCACCAACACCATGGACTGCCACAGAGTGCAAGCCCCACCCCCTATCCTGAACTATGGGGACATTTTTCCATGTCAAGGAATTATACGTAGTATGCCTCCACATGGTCAAGCCCACCACCTAGTCATTCCAACCATCTTCACACAAGTTTTCCAACACCTTGGGCCACATTAGAGTGTAAAACCCAACCCATCCTAAGCTAGGGGACTTTGATCCATGTCAAGGCGTGCTACGTAGGAAGCCTCCATGAGGATCATTCCCACCACCCGATCGTTCCTTCCATCTTCACGTCAGTTCACCAACACCTTCGTCCACCTCAAAGTGTAATCCCCAACCCATCTTGAACAATGGGGACTTTGATCCATTTCATGGAATGGTACGTAGGAAGCCTCCACGAGGTTCAAGCCTACCAATTGGTCATTCTGACCATCTTCACATTAGTTTCCCACCAACTTGGGCCACCTCAGAGTTTAAGACCCAACACATCCTGAACTACATTGACTTTGATCCATGTCGTGTTGTGAGATGTAGGAAGCCTCCATGAGGGTCATTCCCACCACCTGGTCATTTAGACCATCATCTTGTCGATTCGCCAACACACTGGGCCGCCTCAGAGTGTAAGACCTACCCCATATCCCGAACAACTGGGACATTGATTTTTGCCAAGAAAAGTTATGTAGGAAACCTCCACGAGGATCAAGCACACCTTCCACCTGGACCCCAGGTCCCTATTCACATCAGTTCACCAACTCCATCCCATTCCCGAACTATGAGGAATTTGATCCATATCAAGGCATGGCATGTTGGAATCCTCCATGAGGTTAGAGCCCATCACTCATGTCTCATCCTGATCTCTCCATCATGTTTCTGTGTCTCGGGATGCTCATGCCCCATCCCAGAGGTTTCAATTCTTCTGGGCCCCTTCAATACATCCATTCTCATTAGTCACCACCTCAGGTGTCCCATCATCTCATCAAACGATGCAGACTTTGATTCCCTACCACGGGGAGACATATGAGGTCTCTGCGATGTTAGAGCCTGACTTCACCATCGCCCTTGCGATGGCCCTATTTCATCCACCTTCACTTCATCATCCATCCTGATTCTTACCCGGGCCTCCATATCCTAGTGAGATCATGCAACCCAACTCCCCATTCAATTAAACAACATTTATGAAGCCACCCACATGATTTCCCTAGTATCGGTGATCCCTCTAGGGGGTTCCTCCATCTGATCCACTCTAATCAGTGTTCTGATCAGTCCGATCTATCTCCGCTAGATGTTAAACATGTAGGATAACCTGTGTTAAACATAAGAAGCTGAGGAAAACCTAAAATACATGCCAATGAAATATGATTCCTTGTGTTTGATGTGGGATGCATCAGGACTCTGCTTCCTTGAGAAGCCCTATAATAAGGGACAAAATACAAACACGCCAATACCCCAGCTTCCAAACACACCCATGATGCCCAACGAGACTACTCCCCTAACTAATGGTTGATGCCTTGACCGGACCCCATGGAATGTCCTGATAGAAGTAGTGTAATTAACAGGTGTCCATGAAGTTATGGCACGAGGAAGTGTTTCACGGACAACGTCTTAAGCATAAAAGGGAGGCCTGGACTAGGTGACAAGCTCCGACGAGGAATCCACGGAGGGAAGAACCGACATCCCATCATCCTGTTTTGATCAAGGAGAAAACATCATTGAACAAGGAATGGATTCCACACGCCTTTGGAAAGGGGGAATGTGGGGAAACAGCTACACATCCTCCACGGATGGATGTGCGTACCCCGGTGAAAGAATCGTAAATAGAAATCCCACCACATGTTGGCGAAATCACATAGCATATAAGTTGTTAGCATGAACCTACTCTCAGGAGGCTTCCCACGATTCTCAAAGATCAATAACATGGACTCTATGGATGAATATGATGCCTATGGCCTGCCTTCCCCAGAATACGTGGGTGGATGCTACTACTACTACACTAATGTTTGTTCTTCCATAGACGCAGCAGGCTATGGTGCTACCAGAATGGTATTCATGAACATCATCAAATGTTTATTGAAAAGTTCTTAATAAACTATGTCTGGTATAACAGCTAGTGCCACAACTGGCATAACTGGAGGGTCCACTGGTAGCCCATGTCCTACCACCTTATAATTATGATTATAATTAATATCTTTGAGTACAACTGGAGGTAATAATAGTGTCATTTATATGTAATGTCTAGCAAATACACCTCAGAATACGTTTATTCATCATGGTATATAGTTTAACATCATAAGAACTAAATAAAAGAATAAAAACCTCAGAAGATAAAGAATTATTAGTACATGACATGTAGGGACAATACACGATGTGTGCACTTAATCCTTTATGTGGTCGTGTAATCCCACCTACTTTGACCCAATAACACCCCATGTATATAGAGTATAGGGACTATACATGGTCTGTATACTTAATATCTTACATGGTTGGGTAACCCTTCCTTCCTTGGTCGTGTAAGCGTCCTAGGTGCATGACATGTCAAGCTGACACATGACATGTACTCAATTGAAATCTCCCACCAATGTACTTTTACACGGGAAAGGCTACAGAGTACTACCTATGTAAAACTATACGAGGTGTACATAGTGTACATGACCTGTTTTGATCAAAACATAACAACCTGTTCTCTCTCTCTCATACTGTATGATACACTTTCAAAACCCACACAACATGTACATAAAATGATCTTTTCCTCCCGAACAGAAGAATATATAGAATGTGTTAAATAGACCACTTTCTATGTTGTATGTGATTTTAGACATTGAGCTTCAAAAAAATACCCAGGACTTTTTTTGGAAAAATTAAGAAACGGTGTGTCAAATTCTGATTCATGGAGGCCCATTAACCTCATGAATAAATGATTTCCATCCACATATAGCACATAACCACACAATATATATCTCATGGTTGAAATGTGATCTACCAGATTCTGATCCATGTGTACCCATATTCCTAAGGGAAAAAAGTTTGGAATCCATCCAATTGAACTGTAACATGTACCAATAAACCTATAACAATAGCATGTACATCTATCATGGAACATATCACAAAAACATGAATATCTAGCCCGACATTTGTCAGAACTGTATGCAATCAGTAATCATCTTTAAATTTAATGCCATGAATTCATGTTTTGTGATTTCTAAAAAGTTCCTATATGTTACATGAGATGGAATACCTTCATCTCAACCAGTTTCAAAAAAATAGAAGTACAATTATTTCAATAATAATAGAAAAAATGTGTGTCACCCAACGATGAAATAGAATCAACTCTAATAGCTCAAAATCCAAATACTATAATTCCATTCAAGTCAATTTAAATTTTCCCTATACATGGGGTAGCTACTCTCGAGGAAAACTATTTACCAAATTCCATTTACTTTATATTATCACAAAACAGTAAAGAAAATTTGGAAAGAAATGCTCTGATATAACTTTGAACAATCGTGGGTTGGGGTGCCACTCAACTGGTGCCTCTTATCCGGTTAGCCGCATGACCTCAATTACAATCACCAAATTCCAAAGGCTGCAAATTAGTAGTGAGGGCCTAAGGTGAAATAATGGGGAAACTATTCCATCATTGGAAAAGTGTAACATATCATAATAAATTATATACAATTCGATAAGTAGTAAAAATCATACAACTGAAATAAATAGCAGAAGACTGATAAGATAAATCACCAAGAATCATTCAACACAAAATATGATGCAACATGTCACATGTTCTAGGAAAGAATCAAAATAAGTACATAGAAGTAATACACAATATGTGTCTCAAAAGAACAAAATAAATAAAAATGTCTATGAAGAATCAAAAACCTCATCTTAATCCCTTGCTCTCGTACTCCCAAGTAGAACATAAAGTACATGTAGCAGGGCACATGTCCTGATCAACACCTGAATTCATACAATCAGTTTAGACCCAAAAACATGACCCAAACATGGTGTGAGACTAAATACATACTGGAATCAACCCAAGGTCAATGCTAATATGTCATCGAATATATATAACCCTTAGTGTACAATAGTGAAAGTTGTATACATTATGTACTCAAAATATAACACAACAGATGTCTCTGAAGGTAGGGAAATCAAGTTATGGTGAAGACCAAATCCAATATTGTTCTTTGGCTTGACATATGTTTCCTAAGTCATCCATTTTTTTATTTAAGTTTTTTTAATTATATAAAAGTCTCAAGGTCTTACCTAGTCCCGATGAACATCATTTAAAAGAAACTGTCTTCTCGATAGAAAATAATGATTTAATCATTTTCCCATAGAGCCCTGCCTGGGTATCCCTTAATAGATCCTCATTTCGCTTGATATTTTAAAGAAGACTCAATGAGCCCAACCACCCTATCCATGGCTCTCTCACACCATTTACATAATTAGTCTCTTTATCCTTTCTATTATCTGTTAACCAAGACAATCGTTCACCCATGGTATATAAGATTCAATTAGTCACATGACCCTAACATTGTCTTTTAACCAAGACTACAGCTCACCCATAACTATTTACCTCTCTTTACAATTTAATTAAGTTACTCCTTCCATCCCAAAATAAACAAATCATAGTTAAACTATCACATGGATTTAACATGATCTCCTCACGTGGTCTCAGTTTACATAACAACCAACACATTTAAATAAAACTATTACATGGTCAAACAAAGATAAAACACATGGGAAACACATATTACAAGCCTATTACATAGTTTAAACAATTAAATACCTTAACAAAACAATTATCTCATATGTGAAATTCATATAATGAGAAATACATTTTTAACAACACATTAATGGGAATTCAAGTCATGCCTTATAGGCAATCTCTGACAAATAGCCATCCAATAGAAATTAACCAAAGGCGTGTTCCTAAAACAAGGATCACCGCCCTATACATTATTCCAAATTATATACTTAATTACCTAATCATATATATGAAATAATTATGTTCATTATCCAATGAAGTGACACCCTAAAATTGGGTGTGCGACACTTCGACATATATAAACTTCACGACAATTTGAAAAAGGCACAAGACAACCTACCTATTACTCATTGGACTCTCTCTTTCATGAATGATGCTCTAATTCAACCAAGAATGAATTATATCTACATAAAGAGTATAAATAATTGACCTTAAATAAATAGGTCGAGTGAATAAATCAATAAGAAATGCTCTAGGAGAATTGAGATCATACCAAGGGGAATCCAATGCATCTGACAATGTTCAAATATGATATCAGATTAAGAAATAGGATTTAAGATCATATTTGGATTTTTCTTTGGTATTCTAGTCATCAAATGGTGTTCATTTATGTCTGTTTAAAAAAAGATCATACTTTCTGATTTGATCAAATAAATAAATTATATGTCGTGTACCTAAGACTACAAGCCGTTTCTATACAAATTATGGATAGACAATTACATAACCATGTACCATGATTACGTGGCATGTATCCTTCCATACACGACATGTACCTATAAGAACATGGCGTGTACTTCCCAGTCACGTCATGTAATATGCCTGCAGGGAACCCATCGACCCCTTTTCCCCCATTTTCATAAGTATTAAATGAAAAGGAATGAGTTATACATCAAAGGAAGAACCAGATTCTTACATTGGGTTTGGAAACTTCTGACCCAAATGTCACACTATAATCTATATACACATTATAGAGGTACTATATTATGTATAACACGACCCTTAGTGTTCCTAAGGGGTTAAGCCATGAAGGATTTTTAATGTAGAAGTATCATTTATATTAAGAATTTCTGTTTTATTTCTTCTTCATCCTCCTTCAAATATTATTTAACCATGATAAAATTAAAACTCAAATATCTTCCACATACTAATAATTTAATATTTTTTAATTACACATATCAATATTTTTTCCAAAAATAGAAAACTAATTATTCAATCATCTGTACGATGGACTACTACCTCGCGAACCGATGTAATTCATTTTCAATATTCATCTCTAAAAAATTGTTATAATGATAGAATTCAATCTTTATATATTATATTCATGAAATATTTTTCATTTATGAAATATAATATATTATTTACATTCTCACGTTTAAATGAACATAAAAATGATAACGTTGTTCGTTCGTACGTGTGAATTATCTTCTCCACTAATTGATGTGATTAATTTATCAATACTAAATAAGATGGATAAAATATATGAAAATATTTAAATTATTAGTGTGTTAATAATTGTTGTATTAAAAATATTTATATATTAGATAATTATTACATTATTTACATATTTATTTTTGAAAAATGAAAACATTACTCAAGCGTATGTATGACCTACTGTGTTAATTCTTGTATTCTAGTTAATTTTTCTGAAATAATATTTAATAGATAGATTTAAAATTATAATTAATTTATAATAATTACTATATTCCATTAATATTATTCTAAATATTATTTAATAAGGAACTCTTTTTATATTTTCAAATGGAAAAAGTCATTCTTAACACAAGTACCAAATATAATAAAATATTCCCACACCAACATAAATAATATGTATTTGTTATAACATATTAATAAGTGATATAAAGTGATTAATAAACATTAAAAATATTAAAAATATTGTAGAAATTAAACTATGTTTATTATTTATGATTATATATATTGAACATGATGAGTTAGACTCAATGTAAGGGACTTTATCTAAATTTCCTTTCATTGAGGAATATTTTGATGTAATGAACCTATATTATTTTATGAGGTGTATATATATCTCCATTGAAATTTTATATCATTAAATTGTATTTTATAATGATATTTAATGTTTTTTTATAAAATTCCATCTATTAGGTTTCGTACGATTCAACTCATTACAATTTAGTGAGGGAATTTGTAACCCAATTTGAATTATTTTGGTTGAACGTCTGCTTTTTGATTATGTCATTCTATGATTATGTGTGAAATGAATTTGGAATAAAATATGTTTTATTTTCACCTGATATATTTTTATTTTTTAATATACAAATAATCAATTAATTTGATCAACACTAATTTCAATTATAAGATCTTTTAAAGGGACTTTTTTGTAAAAAAAATTTTTATAGGTTTTAATGATCCATTATTATAAATATTTATCAATCATGTACATGTTTTCAAAATGATATTTATGAATGTATTTATATGAAAATTACATTTTTAATTTTTTTTTAATTTGACACAATTTTTTCTACAAAGGACATCATTCAGGTTTTATGTAATGGACATTATATTAAAAAATTCTCTTTTAATGTTATTATTTTTAATATTTTTAAAAAAGTAATATTTTTTTATATATAAGTTATGAATGTAATTTCACTATTTATTTACACCTAAATCATGTTATTCTTTATTTCTATGTCTAAAATTTTATTTTCAAATATTTTTTCCATTTATGAGTATGTTAATTTTTAAAAAATAAAAAGTTATTTCAATATGGGATTTTTATTTTCCTCAGGAATGATTATTTTCTAATATATGTATATGTTATGATGATCGAATAGTCCTTGGTAATTGTTTACGATTATGGTTGGTTTTGTGATAAACTATGGGTGGTTAAGCTTGTTATATCTCTCCAATTCATTGGGTAATTTTATGGAGTTATCCAATTAATTTCACTTAAGAAATTATAAGAACAATACTATGGTGATTATTCCAAATGTAACTATAATGGTTAGCCCCTATGTAGTCAAGAGAGTTCTAGCTTTTTTCGGAGAGATATGGAAAATGATGTTCGAAGTTACCTACTTTTTTTAATATTTTTTTTATGATTTTTCATGAAAATATTTTGATTTTCAAATGGAATGATAATGATGTTTTTGAAATGATGGTTCTTTATCAGTGTAAAAAAGGTATGTTTTTAAAAAACTATTTTATAGGATTTCATTAGATTATAGGATTCCTTTATTTTATATTCCTTACTAATATTTGTTTCACTCATTCCATGATTTTTCCAAAATATCACATGATTTTATTTGAGATTAGGAACAAGGATGAGGTTATGAGAAAAATTGGGAAAATTTATCCTTGAAGGAAATAATGTTTTATTTTAAAGAATTTATTTATGTAAAAAATTGATACTATATAGAAGTGTACAATTATAATTTATGGTTGTTTTTAAAAATTCAATAAAAATATAACATAAAATATATTTTTGAATTAATGAAAATGAATTATAGTTTAATGTTGCAAGAATATATAGTGATTAAGATCACATCCTTACACCGAAGATCATGTTGTACAATATTAATTGTTTCCTTCACATAGAATTCTAATATTATTAATCATGAGATTAAGACATTGATATTATCCATGGATTTATTTAATTATTAAGTTGTTAATTAAATTGAATGTGTATTTGGTTTTTTACATTATCATATTTAGTATTCCTTATATTATCATTATATATTCCTCTTTGTGTAACTCATTCATAGAATTTGAGATTACAATTATTTTTTTCCCTTCCCCAAAATATAAAGAAAAAATCCTTGACTGAATTTCAAGGATTCTGACCATTTTATTTTGTTATGTTTTATATTTTAATCCTAATGTAAAATGGGATCATGTTAGTGAAAAACCTTGGTTCCAGGTACCACTCAACAGGTGCCCTGAACCCAGTTCACGACGTGACCTCAAGAGCATTTCCCCATACGTCAGAGGCTGCCGACTAGCAGTGAGGGCCCATGTCTAATAGTGGGGAAACTATTCCATCATTTGTCAAAGTGTAGCGTAGCGGAATATGAAATAAAACATACATCAACAGTGGAAGCAGTAAAACACACACAACTGAATAAAAAACAGCTGTTGATATAACCAAAAGTATATTAAATATTTATGCTACATGTCTCATGTTCTAAGAAAACAGCCAGAACATGTTATACATGAATACAGTACAACCGAAGGCAGAGTACAACAAAACAAAGAAAAACAGCTGGCAGCGGCATCGCTAGCCTAGTCTTGGTCCCATGCCCTCTTACTCCTCAGCAGTAATCATGTACATGTATATGGACTCTTCCCCTATCCGCACCTAAAACAACGTAATCCATTTGGGCCATAAAGCATGACCCAAACAGGGTGTAAGAAATATATCTCAGTAGGCACCCACCAAAGGACCGTGCCCAACTACGTATAAGCTTGCAACAATAGTGTGAAATTGTAAAATGCAATAATGTAAGAAGTACTAAAAGTAACTATCATAACAAATAAATTGACTTTTTATTATCCAGTTAATCCATTATATATTATAAATAACCACAGTACATTTATAAGTAAACAGTCCACATCCCCAGACAAGCACAAACTTACCCTCAGGTAAGCAGAATCCATCCCGCAGGTATAGCCCTCAGGCGTAACAAAATTTTCCCTCAGGCGTAGGAAGTGTCACCCTCAGGCACAGAAGTCAAGCCCTCAGGCACGAAAGGTTGCGCTCAGGAAATATGTAACGTTTTCCTCAGGCTAATACAATCACAAACTCACGCTATAGAAAAACACCACCCTCAGGCATAAGTAATCGTTCCATGACCAACATATAAACATGCAATTTGAATACAATTCCTCTCAAGGAAAAAGTAATGCATAATTTAAATAAGGCATACCCTCAGGTATCCTAGCCAAATGGCTAAACAGTGGAATTCACCCCTCGGGATGGTCCTGGATCCATGTAATGATCCCAACCAACATTTTATTATCATAATTAATCACCTATTAAATTCTTGGTGTTTAATATAACAATTGCCTCAGCCACACGATAGCCCATCTTGGGTTCATGGCACAAAAATACACAAAACACATGACAGTTGGAAAAATTAACACCAAGCCACCTCCCTTATACGCCAACGAGCGGTATACCCGAACGTTGACTCCAAAAACTCCCAAGAACGGTGTAGATCTGACGAAGAACAAAACTCGCTTAACCTAAAATAACTCTCTTTGGGAGAATAATTGGTAAGAAACATGCTAGGAGAAGAGAGGACTTACCAGTGCGGTTCCAACAGATTTTCTAAGGCCGAATCGGATTCCAGACGCTCAATTGGTGGATCTCCTAAGGACTGGTCGTCCACTCCCGCTCCTTCCTTCGGTTCTAAGCATTTCCTATGAATACGGAATGCTAATTCCTGATTCAAGAAAAAAATAAAAAAGTACACAGCATGTACATCCAAGTACATGGTGTGTTCTCCCTTCATTTAACTGTTCCTCTGGCGGCACCACCATACTGTTCACCCGTCGACAAGAGTACACGACATGTACTTTGGAGTACACGATGTGTACTATCGCCCAGCTGGCGGCTGCTCCATTGCATTACTGTTTGGGCCTGCTGACTGACTACATGGCCTGTATAGGACTACTACACGACGTTTAGTCATTTTCTACACCCTTCGTCGCCGACAGGGCTATACGCCCGTGTACCCATCCCTACACGACCAGAAGTACACAGCGTGTGGAAAAGTACATGGTGTGTACATTCCAAATTTAGGATTTTCCCCCATTTTCCATATTTTATTAAAACTATTAAGGAAAAGAGAAAAGAAAAAGCCCGCAACTCAAGGATAAGAATCGGGTGTTACAAAATTCCCCCCTTATAGCAATTCGTCCCAGAATTTCCCTTCCAAAGGTGGAGAAGATATAGCCATGAACATCTCTGGCCACTCAGCACGTATGTCGGCCTCCCTTGCCCAGGTCTCATCTTGTATTCGACCATGCTTCCATAGCACTCGTACGAGAGGAAATGACCAGCCTCGGAAAACCTTCATGCTTCTATCAACGATACGAATCGGATGCTCCTCAAAGGATGCATCTGCCTCCAGCTCAACCTACTCAGGCTGAAAGACGTGAGATGGGTCGGAATGATAGTGACACAACTCAGATACGTAGAAGACTTCATGCATGGCTCGGTACCGCTATGGTAACCACAACCGATAAGCAAGCAGACTATCTCTCTCCAGAATCTCAAATGGCCCCACACACCGCGGTGAAAGTTTACCCTATCTTTTGATCCGCTTGTGTCCTAGCCTCATGGAAACACATCGAAAAACATGATCCCTAACCATGAACTCTAATGGTTTTCTTCAGGGATTAGCATATGACTTATGATGAGAATATGCAGTAGCCATCTGATTCTGAATCAGCTAGACCTACTCAGAAGTCTCATGCACGATCTATGGCCCTAGTAAAGCTACCTCACCTGCCTCTATCCAGCACAAGGGTGAACGACGTGGCCTCCCGTATAAAGCCTCGTATGGTGCCAGTTCAATAGCCACCTGGAAGCTATTATTATAGGAAAACATGAATAAGGGTATATGATTCTCCAAAGAGCCTCCAATGTCTAGGACACATGCACACAAAATGTCCTCAAGCACCTGTATCATACGCTCTGACTTGCCATCGGTCTGAGGGTGGTATGTTGTGCTCAGAAGCACATGTGTACCCAGTGCCCTCTGAAAACTCTACCAGAAACGTGACGTGAAGTGGGCGTCCTTATCAGAAATGATTGAATGAGGGACCCCATGAACACGTACAATCTCATTGGTATACAGCCTTCAGAGATCGTCAAAACTGAAGGTCTCCTTGATCGGCAAGAAGTGAGCTACATTCGTGAGTATTTCCACAACAACTCACACGGCATCATTGCCACGAGGTGTCATCGGCATACCAGTCATGAAATCCATCATGACATAATCCCATTTTCACTCCAGAATAGGTAACTACTGTAACAGCCCAGCTGGTCTTTGATGCTCTGGCTTCACCTGCTGACAGGTGGAACACTTCATAACAACACCAGCGACATCTCTCTTCATATCCGGCCACCAGTACTGACGTCCCAAGTCGCGGTACATCTTGGTAACCCCAGGATGAACTGCCCAAGCTGCAGCATGAAACTCTCACATCATCTCCACGCGTATATCCCCTGGAACCAATACTCATCCATGGAAATGCAAAACCTCATCGTCTCCTATCGTCCAACCAGGAGAAGGGTAATCACCTGCCACCGACTCCCGTAGAACTAGGCCTTCTAGATCCAATAGATCTCTCATCCTTACAATATCCAGGAGGTTAGAAGTCACAGTTAAAGATGAAAGATAAGTCTTCCCTTGACTGTCGTGAACCTCCAAATTCATCTCAGAGAACAAATCTATGAGCTTCCACTCACCACTGGCCTCTTGCACTGCCTGTATCTGAGTCTTCCTACTTAGTGCATCAGCTATTGCCTTACCTACACCATGTGTATAGGCAATCTCAAAATTGAAGGAATGAAGTTATTCGACCCACCGCCTCTGCCTCATATTCAAGTCACACTGAGTAAATATATACTTGAGGTGTTTGTGGTCAGTGAAAACCACAAAACACTCCCCCAATAGATAATGCCTCCATCAGTTCAATGCACATAAAACTGCATCTAACTCGAGACCATGTGTCGGGTAATTCCTCTCATGTGGCCTCAACTACCGGGACCTGTTCTCTACAACTCGGTCGCCCTATATCAACACTACTCCCAGCCCAATACCTGATGCATCACAGTAAACTGTATATCTCTTCTCCGGCTCTAGGAGTATCAGGATCAGTTCTGACGTCAACCTTCCCTTCAGGTCCTGAAAATCTATCTAGCAAGCTTCTGACCAAACAAACATCACACCCTTCTTAGTCAGACATGTTAACGGTGCTGCTTAGCGGGAGAAGTCCTATATGAAATGTCTATAGTAACCAGCTAGCCCTAAGAATTTCTGTATCTCGAACACATTCTTAGGATGCACCCAGGAAACCACTGCTATCACATTCTCTGGGTCATCTGAACCTCCTGCCTCAGAGATGATATGACCCAGTAAATGAATCTGGTCCATTTAAAAGTGTCACACTGAGAGCATAACATATAGCCAGTGCTCTCTCAGTGTACTCAATAAAATCGCATGATGGGTGGAATGTTCATGTTGAGTGTGAGAGTACACCAATATTAATCCACGAATACTACCAAAAAAGAATCCAGATAAGGATGGAACACATGATTCATCAGATCCATGAAAACTGCTGGCGCGTTCGTGAGTCAGAACGACAGAACCGTATACTCATATAGACCATACCTGCTCGTGAAAGCTGTGAGAGGTATATCTGATGGTCTAACATGCAGCTAATGATATCCTGATCTCAAGTGAATATTCGAGAACAGTCGTGCACCATGAAGTTGATTTAACATATCATCATGCCTTGGTATGGGATATCGGTTCTTAACTATCAACTGGTTCAGCTTCTGATAATCCACGCAATTTCTGAGGGTATTGTCTGACATCTTCCCAAAAAGGACTGGAGAACCCCAATGAGATGTACTAGGTTGGATAATACCCTTTGACTTTAACTCCTCTAACTGCCTCTTCAGCTCCTGCAGCTCAGGTGTAGGCATCCTATAAGGAGGAATGGACACTGTTGCTGCTCCTGGCACAAGCTCGATAGAGAAATACACCTCTCACTCTGGAGGATGTCCTGAAAATTCGTCCAGGAAGACGTCCCCAAAATGATCAAACACTAGAGGGAAATCTATCTGACAAGTCCCCTGGTCATCTAGATATAAACTCGCAATTTCTGTTGTTACTCCACCTCGCCCATGATGCTCGGGTCTAGCTCGACTTGGCTGAACATCCCACTCACCCATGTATAGAAACTCTCTGCCCTCTGGTGATGTGAAACTCACCCTGCGACGATAACAGTCTACAAAGGGTCGAAAGGGAACCAACTAGTCCATCCCGAGAATGACGTCATAATCCATCATCTCTAAGACACGGAGGTCCCAAATAAAGTGACACCCGCCAACCTCAAGGGGACACTCCTTGCACTGATGCACACCAACTGTTCTAGTCCCCAATAGTGTGTCATGCATCATGATATTAGTAGAAGTAGAAACACAGATCCCAGGGCTCTCCACTACAGGTACATATATGAAACTATGTGTAGAACCAGTAAAAAATTTACTGAAGATAAGATAGAAGCTACTAGAATAGTACCTCTGACTGTAGAAGGTCCGAGATCCTGCTCTTACTGGGTCTCTTGCACTACCTATACCTGGCCAGTGTCGCGGCCCTAGGACATAGCCTGACTACCCTGAGCTGTCCTGCCCTGCTGCCTCTGAGATCCTGGTGTCTGGCTACCACGGCCACGACCACCATCACTACATTCATGCCCTGATGCATTCCAGTTCCCTGACTAGTAAGAAGCCACTGGTTATTATCCCGCACGTGGAGTCTGCACCAAACCACTCTCACTAGCCACTGGTGGATACACCCTGCAGAAACATTGTAGATTACCCATCTTACCGTAAGCTTGGAACTCCACTAGGTACCTTGGACACTAAGGTCTCTTGTTCCCCTCTCTACCACATAGGTAGCACCTGACTGGACCACCTGAAGAAACTGTCTGGCTGGTACTGCCACCCTGAGAGAAGTCCATCTGTCTCTTCATCTTTCCAGTAGAAATATTAATAGTAACTGGTGTTGAACCTCCCTAGCCCACACCACCAGATTCCCGCATGTTCATCTCTGTAATCAGCGGCTAATTCACAATAGCATGTACAATAGGCAACCTGAAAACATTCACCAGCACTCTGATGTCAAAATGAAGACCATCCTCAAAACATCTATCTCTCAGCGTCTAATCACCCACCAGTACAGGTGCAAAGCCCTAAAGCTCGGTAAATCGAGTATAATAGTCCATCACTAACATGGCACCCTATTACAGATTCATGAACTCTCGAGCTCTGTCTGCCCGCAGAGTCTCGAGAAAGGAGAAGTCATATGAGACTTCCTCAAAATATTCCCACGCCATGTCTCTGTGATGGTCTGACTGGGTGATAACATCAAACCACCTCTTGGTGGAATTATGCAGCATGTTTGTCGCGATCTTGACCCTCTGCCCTGGAGGTGTCTCAAGATGCTCGAAAAGAGTCTGCATCGATCCTAGCCAAGACTCTTCATCCTATGGTCCGCCATCCCCAAAAAACGTATGTGGATGTTTCTGTTGGAAGATACGAGTCACCTCAGCCATAGATGTGGCAGCCTGCAGTGCTCGCTGAATGGTCTGCATGAACCGCATAAATCCTTCACAAAACTGTTCCTCCGCGCCTGTGTCTGGTATAACAGATGGTGCCGCATTTGGCTCTGCTGATGGATCAACTGGTATCCCATGGCCCACCATTTCTAGATTATAGTCATCGCCACTCTCCTGGAGAACAACCCGCGGTCATCTAGTCGGCATGACACAACAAGGTCAAAAGCATGCCTTAGATTCAAAATTATTAAGGCTAAAACGAAGAAACCAAAATGGGAACATGAAGAAGAAGGTATTTCAAAATTTACATAACAAGACTACACATCATATATACTGACTAGATAGAGTTTACTAGAATTCCCTTCCCCTGCCTGGGTCCTTCGACGCGGCTATGCCACATGGATCCCGTTAAACAAAACTACAAGGAATGTATAATATCTACATGGCATGTATGGTGTTATTTCTACCTGCCCGTGTCATCTGTGACACGACCGACCACTCGGTATGAAACTACACTGCGTGTTACACCCACACACGATGTGTACACCACCTCGTTTCCCTAGCCACATAGCTTTCTCCACATGGTCTGTCCTCAGACAAGAATACACGGTGCGTCCCATTGGTACACGGTGTGTTCAAGGAATGGTGACATCGACCCATGTTGTTAGTTACATGGCGGAGTTCCCAGGTCACACTACATGGTCAGTTCATCATTTACACGATGTGTTCTGTACAGGAGTTCACTGACCAGTGTTTTTAGTTACATGGCCGGACTCTGGGTTAAAACTACACGGCTTGTAGATATGGTACACAGCTTGTTTTTCCCAAACACTTCCCTACCCCATTTCGCCGCCCACACAGTTTGTGACATGGGAAGAGACTACATGGCGTGTACTTAAAAATTTATTTTCTCTTCTCGAACAGATGTATGCCTCAGAAACTCCTCCGGAACCTAGAAAACACTGAAAAACAACACCAAAGAGTCAAATTCCTATCCGTAAGGGCCCATTCTCCCCACGAATCAACGTTTGATGGGTTATCTGTGATATAATATAATAAACAGTCAATAATCCACCAAATTCCAATCAATGGGGGCCCATAATCCCCAAAAACCAATGTTTGGAATCCATTATTTTATAAACATGCTCACTCAAAAATACTCTATCAAACAGCATGTATTAATCAAGCATCTATCACAACAACATGCTTTTCTAGAACTACAACTATCACAACAACATGCAATTTTCTAATGCACCTACATGGTCTGGAAACTATGCATGGCATGTGATTCTAGCATGTTCCTAAATAATGTATGAGATGGCATACCCTCATCTCATCGGGTTGCAACTAAATTGTACCCACTGATAAAATATAAACAACACAATACATGTGTGTCACCCAACGGCGAAAACATATCAACTGTAAAATTTTCAAAATCATAAAATTGCAAAATATGATGTTGAAATGATTTTCCCTGTACACGGGTTAGCTACACCCAGTCACAGCTTATTACCTATTACTGTTCATCCTATTCCTCACTAAGGCTCCAAATAGTAAGTCAAAGAAAAGAAATCCTCTAATACCACTTTGTATCGTCCCGGTTCCGTGCGACACTCAACGGGTGCCCAGAACCCAGTTCGCCACGTGACCTCAAGAGCATTTCCCCAAATGCCAGAGGCTGCTAACTAGCAGCGAGGGCCCAGGTCTGATAGTAGGGAAACTATTCCCTCATTTGTCAAAGTTTAGTGCTGTGGAATATGACATAAAACATACATCAACAGCGGAAGCAGTAAAACACACACAAATGAATAAACAACAATAGTGGATATAACCAACATTATATTAATTAATGATGATACATGTCTCAAGATCTAGGAAAATAGCCAGAACATGTTATACATCAATACAGTATAACCGAAATAAGAGTACAACAAAAAAAAGAAAAATAGGTTAGAGTGGCATTGCGAACCTAAGCTCGGTCCCATTCCCTCCTAATCCTCAGTAGCAATCATGTACATGTAAAGGGACTCTTTATCCTATCCCCACATCCACCAACGTAATCTGTTTGGTCCGAAAGGTGTAACCCAAACATGGTGTGAGAAATATATCTCAGTAGGCACCCACCAAAGGCCAGTGCCCAATTGCGTATAAGCTTGAAACAACAGTGTGCAATAGTAAAATGCAATAAGGTAAGAATATTGAATGTAACTAACAAAACAATTAAATTTCCATTTTATTATCCAGTTAATCTATTAAATATTATAAATAACCACAGTGCATTTATAAGTAAACAGTCCACGTCCCCAGACAAGAACAACCTTATCCTCAGGTAAGCAGAATCCAACCCGCAGGTATAGACCTCTGGCGTAACATAATTTTCCCTCAAGCGTAGGACGTGTATCCCTCAATCACATATGTCAAGCCCTCAGGATTGAATGTTTTCCCTCAGGAAAAATAGAACGTTTCCCTCAGGCAAATACAGTCACGCCCTCAGGCTATAGCAAAACACCGCCCTTAGGAATAAGTAATCGGCCCATGCCAAACATATAAACAAGAAATTTGAATAAAATTCCTCTCAAGAAAAAAGTAATTCATAATTTAAACAAGGCATACCCTCAGGTATCCTGGACAAATGGCTAAACAGAGGAACGCACCCCTCATGATGGTCCTGGATCCAACATTGATCCCAACCAAAATTTTTATTATTATAATTAATCACCTATTTAATTCTAGGTGTTTAATATAGCAATGGCCTCATCCACACGACACCCCATCATGGGTTCTTGGAACAAAAATGTACAAAACACACGATAGTTGGAAAATTTAACACCAAGACACCTACCTTATATGCCAATGAGCAGTATACCCAAACATCAACTCCAGAAACGCCCATGAACGGTGTAGATCTGACAATGAGAAAAAATATCTTAACCTCAAATTACTCCCGTTGGGAGAAGAATTGGTAAGCAACACACTAGGAGAAGATAGGGCTTGCTCGTGCTGTTGCAATGAGATTTTACGCGGCAGAATAAGATTTTAGATGCTCTATCGGTGGATCTCAAAAGGTCCAGCCATCCACTGCCACTCTTTCCTTCGGTTCTAAGCCTTCCCTGTTCACAGGGAAGGCTACTGCCCGGTTTAAGAAAAAAACAAAGTAAACGACATGTACTTCCAAGTACATGGCGTGTACTCCCTTCATTTAACTATTCCTATGGCGGCACCACCATACTGTTCACCTGTCGACATGAGTACGCATCATGTACTTCGGAGTACACGGTGTGTAATGTCACCCATCTGGCGGCTGCTCCACCGCCTTACTATTTGGGCATGCCGACTGACTACACGGCATGTAAAGGACCACTACACACCATGTAGTCGTTTCCTACACCATTCATTACCGACATGGCTACACGCCCCATGCACTCATCCCTACACGACCAGAAGTACACAGCGTGTGTAAAAGTACATGGCGTGTAGTTCCAAAATTAAGAATTTTTCCCCATTCTCAATATTTTATTAAAACACTTAAGGAAATGAGAAATGAAGAAGCCCATACCTCAAAGATAAGAACTGGGTTCTTACAGTCAGTATCTAGTTCATCAAGATTATTCAACAGATCAGCCCTTCCAGACGAGATCATTTGTATCTTATGCTATTTTAAAACATTAACCACTAATTACGTGCTACTAGAGTTATGGATGTTACAGTTAGTATCCTAGTATGTTTTATAGAAACCCTTGGAATTAGATTTAGGAAAACATAGACTAGAAAACATACCCCAATGAATAACTTTAAGGATAATACTATGTATAAGACAACATAAATATTTATTGTTAATGAATATATTAGAATACCCTTTAATTACATTTATTTTTTTGAAAACTAAATGGGATTATTCATAATCCAAGAGCTTAGACGATATGAAATTATGAGTCCTAGAGTGCCTGAATGATTAGTCATGAAATGTTATGTTTTAAATAGCACAGGTGAATATTTTTCCTAAGGAAAGGGAATAAATCTTTTAAGGGTTCCTTGAATAGAAACATGTTGTCACTGTTTCATTCAGGATAATAGGTTTACCCTAGGCGTCACACATGTTTAGTCGGTGCAGAACTCTATTGAGAAAAATAGAAAATGGAATAATGGTAAAGTAAATAATTAAATAAAATTATATTATTTTTCAAATCCTTATAACTCAGGAATGTTCATATTGAACATCTGATACCACCATTGAACATGTTATGGTATGGTGTTCTTAAGCAGAGAAATACAATGGCTGGTGCGGGTCAATAACGTAAAATAATTTTTGTTAGTTAATAAAATAATTGAATAAATTTATTTAATTATTAAATAATTATAACTCCAAAACGGTAACTCAGATTTGAAATATGAGAGTACCATTGAGTTAATGAGTGTATGATTCCCTAAGGTGAAGCCTAACATGGAATTACATGTGTCAAATGTGAATGCTGGTTTTTGGGATGTAAAAATATATTAAATAATTTAAATAAAAGTTTATTTGATTCCTTATTACATAGAAATGTTAACATAGATTAAAAATTATAATCCACCGTTGAGTTTATAAAGAGATATTTTGCTTCCGGAGGACATAACCATGACCGCTGTGGGTCGTGAGAAATAGCTAATTTTCCAGAATTATGGAACAAAAATAAAAGAACATAAAAGGTTATTTTAATTGTTTTCATCATCATTTAGATGTGGAATGTCGGTGTTGAGGTGCAGTGATGATGCATCAATTAATCTCATTAATGAACCCCAATATTGAGTTAGTGTAACAACGTTGCAACGCCGCATAACAGGAATGCTGATTCATGTTTCATCAATTAACGGAATTACATGAAATGATGTATTATTACCATAATTATAGAATTTATTTGATGCATTGGTGGGTGGAGACAACGAACAACAAAGGACAACATCTTCCACAACAAATCCCACTAAATTGGACAATGATGACAACACTGTTGGAGAGAGGAATCATGATCAGAGATCGACATATGATGTTGAATGATCATCCTCAATCAATCTCTTATCCTATTTAGGGTTTTACATTTTTATTTTTATTTCCCCATTCTTCTTTATAAAATAATGAATGCAGATCAACCCATGATAGGTTGATCCACGAGTTGTATGTTCTTGTAGGAGGGTGTTTATCTTAGGTATTGTATCAGGGGTTATGATGTTGATAATACCTTATTCCCTACATGCCATTTTTAAAAAACATTGATATAGAGGAAATGTCTTGATAGGAACAAGGCCCTGATTAGTCCATCTTTGGGAGCTCATGTGTTCTCCATCCCCATGACATCAAATTGGTGTAAAAGAAATATCGAGGTCGTTGGATGGAAAAAAAATCCCCAAAGATACTGAAGGTGTAGACAGGTCGAGGAAAGGACCACCAGAGTGGACCCGGAGAACCATGGAAGGAATAACAGTGCTGATGGCGGGGACCAGCATGGGCTACTATGGGCGGGTGGCGATATGTCAGGATAAAGAACCGAGGTGGAGGTCCTGACCAGCTCAGGTAGTAGTAGTTCAGAAGAGAGCCAACAAATAGTTGCAATGGATGTGGCCACCTAGTTTCATCGGTGGAGTGGCCTGTGCTATGTGAGTCATGGCACACTAGAACATGGAAAAGAAGGGACCTCATGCGGGCAGGATCGGGGGGCGTGAACCAGGTTGTTGGGTGGCACATGATGGAACTCAAGCTGACCCTCATTTGTGGGCCCAGTAAGAGATATAAAACTTTGCCACATGGAAGACCAACTGGGATTGAATTAGCCCTATAGAAGGGGGGTTGGAATGGATGGAACTGGGAAACTGGGCCACCCGGCGGACTGGACCCACGGCCGAACTGGTTCGGGTCTGTCATGGGTCAATGTGCATGGCTTAGTGGTGAGGACAAACTGTGATGGCACAGACCCAAACCGAGTTGGGATGGTCATTAAAACTACCTTAGGTAATGATGGACCTACAAATGGGGTTGTTTGAGTCAGTATGACCAGGTCCGATAGGGCCCAGACACTGCCGACCCTTATTTACATAAATTCCCATACCTTTCAGACAAAGCGTCTGATTAGCAAGTTGTTTGTTTAATTGGAACCCTCCTGACAAGATGGTTCATTTAAAATTCTCTAAGGAAACTGTCATGTATGTATAACATAGTCGAATGGATTTAGGATTGGATTGTCCATAACTAAAGTGCACTACGTGAAACAATCCTATGGATGGATGAGACATGAAGACTACATACAAGAGGCACTCTGTGGACCAGCTATAAGAGGACCAGTGAGTTCCAGATATTAAATCCTAATAGGGAAGTAAATCTGTATGACTTGGCATACCCACAATGGTGAGTGGCTCTATGTGACAGAAAATCCCATACTACACATCTAGGATGAGTACCTCCGAATGATGGACTATGTTGGGAGTGGATATGTGTGACCTAGAAGACCCACAGTGGGGAGAGGCTTTGTGAGACCTAGAAGAACCACAATACTCATCAAGGATGAGTACCTCAGTAGTCCAAGCTGTTCAGTGTGCGACTTCCAGTTTTTCATTACATACATTAAATTATACATTCTTATGCTGAAAGTACCTTGTGCATACATTCTTTTGTGGCCTTTACCTTGTGTTGGTTGGGCCGTAAGGATTATGGTATTACTCAACCCTACACAAGACTCACCCAAACATGTTGTGTCTCATGCAGGTGATCGACGTGTTGACAAAGACCTTAGTGATCTGAGACAAGGTGGTGCTCAGTGAGATGGGATAAACGAATGAATCAATAAAGACTCCAGTGATT
Organism: Viscum album; assembly: GCA_963277665.1. Lineage (NCBI taxonomy): Eukaryota > Viridiplantae > Streptophyta > Magnoliopsida > Santalales > Viscaceae > Viscum > Viscum album. Next base: position 2,011,857,296 of record OY728145.1, on the reverse strand, counting down.
TGGAAGCAAGCAGTGTAGAGTGAGAAGAGACAAAATGGAGTAATTCTACAGCTACATAAAGCTACCCATAACCTAACCTTCAGGTGGGGTCTAGAGAAAACTAATCATGGATGTCGTAGTTTTCATTGTGTTTTTGAGCATGTATTCGAGGCCCATTGTACTTCCGTTTGTAATGTACTCTCAATAGTTTTTTAGTTATAATTATCTTTTAGTTTATGTTTATTTTCCACAATTTTAGATTTATGTGATTGTATAGGTTTAATTGAAAATTACACCCCATTTTGGGATATGCCTATTTGGGGCAAGTTTCCATCCCTTGGCCTATGGATGTTGGGCTTGGGGTAGTCACAACATGGTCCCTGGGGGACATGTCATGAAAAAGTGGTATCATTGGAGATCAGTTATACTAGAATAAATAAGAGTATGTAAATATTGATGGGGCATAAATATGAATTGTTTTGAGTTTGTCTTTCAGGATAGAGAGTCCAATGTTGGTGCATCTACTAACATATCCAAACACCAAAACCCCGAATTTTGTTTTCTGACTTGGTACATGAAATAACTGTTTTCATGTGTCTTGAAATGTTTTCACATAATCATTCTGAGTTAGAGTCATCTCACCCTTTTTAATATGTTAATCGGGATTCATCATGATCAATTTCAAGATACCTCTACGTGGACATCCATATAGTATTCTAGTGCATTACCATGAGGATGGTATAATGAGTGATGAGGCTTTGATACATGGACAGTTTCCCAAGATTAAACCTTTGGGTTGTGTTCTAGCATTAACAACTGTTGTTGGTTTGTAGTAACTACTACTGCTAAAAATAGATGACGCATGTATGGTCAGTGATTTACATGAGATTCTACAACAGAGACGCCTCAGGTTACAAGGCAATACTAAATCATTGGTGGATAAGAAATGAATTGTGTTGGGGATTGAGTTTTATGTCTAATGAGGTCACTATTAGATCTGATGGTATTCCTAGCTGTGAGTCTACTAGATGGGTAAACAGGGTGATGATGGGGTTTAGTTTACCTAATCGTACATTGAGGTGACTTTTCCATAGAATGTGCGTCTGAATGTCTCTTTGATAATGGGCAGTTTCCATATAAGCTATAGTATGTGCATACCCAATAGCTTCTATATATTTAGTCGGATGAAATGTCAATAGTTGAGTATTCATTGAGGAATATCAACCAATAAAGGTACTCAATGAATATGATGAAACCATTGATTCAAGGCTCGAACCTCCAAGCATGATGTGTTTAGGGACATTCAATACAACACTATAGCTTTGTAAATTCGTGGTTATTATAGAGAGCAAGATTGAAATTTAGTGGTCAAATGATTTTTGGAAGAGTAGATAAATGTAGTGGATGTCAGTAGTGAGAATGACAGAAACCGATGTTAGTCTGAGAGACTTGGATGAGTATGAGAATGTATTTCCAGATGATATCCAAAGACCACCTCCTCAAAAAGAGGTATATTTAGACATTGAAATATACCCCAGGATGAAAATGTTATCTACAACTGAATATCAGATGACTCCCACAGAGCTCCAGGAGCTGAGGGTACAGTTGGAGGACATGTAGAGGAAGGTGTTCGTAAGGCCAATCATTTAACCATGGGCAATCCCAATGTGGTTTTCCATGAAGTCAGATGGATGCTTGAGGTTATACTTGGACATATGGTTCCTAAACAAGGTGATTATGATGAACATGAATCCTCTACCAAGGATTGATGACCTTTTCGATCAGCTGAACGGAGCCATATGGTTCTCGAAGATAGAACTCTGATTAGGCTATCACCAACTTCATGTTTAAAATGAGGACATACAAAAGATGGATTTCAGATGTCTTAATGGCCACTATGAGTACTTAGTGATTCCATTTGTCATGAAGAATGCCCAAACAGTGTTTATAGGACTCATCAACCTGATCATTTAGCCATACATAGACCGTTTTTTATTTGTTTTCATTGATGTAATTTTAGTATATTCAGTATTTTAGGAGGAGCACATGATAAACCTGAGGATTTTTTAGGACACACTCTAAGAGAAAATTTTTATGTAATTATCTTGAATTGTGGGTTCTGAATATGAAACATACACTTTCTGTGGACATGTCACCTCAGAGGATGGAGTTGTTGTGAATCCAGTGAAGATTGAGGTAGTTATTGCTCGGGAACCACCCAAGAGCATTAGTGAGGTTCAGAGAGTCCTTGGTTTGGTTGGATATTATTGTGGGTTTGTACCTGACTTATCCACAGTGGAAGCACCCATGAAGGCATTGGATACGAAGATAAAACCATTCGTGTGGATAAAAGGATGCTAGCAGAGAATTCAACAACTGAGGAAGAGATTGAAAAGTGCACCTTTCTTGATGTTTCCAGGGGAGGGCGCCAACTATGTGGTATACTGTGACACCTAAGGAACCAAGCATGGTTCTGTCATTATATAGGAGAAATAAGTGGTTGCATATGGGTCACGATAGTTGAGACTGCATGATTAGAAATATGTGACTCATGACCCTGAGATTGCAGTAGGAGTTTAGTACTGAAAATGTGGCAACACTAACTTATGGGTGAATGATTCATCATCTACTTTGACCACAAGAGTTTCATGTTTATATTTTCTAAAAAGGGTCTAAATATGAGTCAATGATGTTTTCTAGAGTTCCTCAATAACTTTGACATCGAGATACTCTATACTCCTAGGAAGTAAAATGTAGTGGTAGATGATCTGAGCAGGAGATCTAGTTCACATATACTGAACAATTCCTTAGAGAGTATGACCTCATTTTAGATATTATTTGGGGATAGATATGTTGAATGTTTTATTCATTTAATTATAGTTTCCCCTCCACTGATATAATGATTTTGGGTTCTGCAACTCAGAGATAAAATAGGTGAAGCTACACATTCCCAGATTTCCATAGGGCATACCCCGAATGGATATTCTAAAAGTTGGGAGCACATCATCATTTTCATAGGATGAACCATTGTACCAGTGGCATTGCAGGATTAGGTGTTTAGGGAGTTCCATACATCCCTTTTAGAAGTAAATCATGGTGTGGCGAATATGATCTAGGACCTCTGACATCAATACTAGTGGACAATGATGAATAAGGAAATGGATAAGTTGTCATGAGATTCCTCACTTTTTGTCAAGATAAGGATGATCACCAAGTTTCTACAAGTTTGTCAAAACCCATCGAGGTGCCGAAGTGGAAGTGGGAGGGAATATCAAGGGAAATTGTGATGGAAATACCAAATATGTACATGGGGTGGGATGCCATATTGGTGATCATGGAAATACTCACCATGTCGGCCCACTTTGTACCCATTCAAGTGCAGGGTTCAGTAGAGAGAATGAGACAAATCTACATGAAGTAGATAGTGTGAATCCATGGAGTCCCATCAATGATATAATTTTATTGGGATTAAGATATTACATTCCGATTGTGGATGGGATTACAAGAGGCATATGAGACTCATTTTCACTAGAGAACATCTATTCCCCCATAGTTGAATGGTTAGATGGGGTAGACCGTACAGACCATATGGAGGACATGCATCATTCTTACACCCTTAATTTTGGCCTCCTTTTGTATGATTACATACGTCTGGTAGATTTCTCCTAAAAAAACACCTACAACTCCACAATCAGTATGGAACTGTTCAAGACACTATATAGATGACCATGCATGTCATCATTATGCTGGATGGACCCAGAAGATTTAGCACTAATTGGTACAGAGAGGGTATATGATTCCACTAAGAAGGTCCAAGTTATCTGAGAGTGGTTGAAGAATTCACATAGCCAAATGAAGTCCTATGATGATATGTAATGTATACCCTTGGTGTTTGAGGATAGATTCTATTCATTCATATGATTCTCTCCTCGATGAGGGATATCAATATTTTGACATGCTAACAAGTTATCTAAAAGTTTCATCAGACCTTCCCTGATAATATGTAGAGTGGGAGAGGTGTCATAATGCCTAGATCTACCCCCGTAGTTATAGAGAGTGCACGAGATCTTCTACATTTCCCAGTTGAGGAGATGTGTTCACGACCCTTCTCATGTCATCGACCATGGAAAACTATTGATTTCTATTTGAGATACATTCATGGGGTACTCAGTGGAGATTGAAGATCGATGGTAGAGGATCCTTCATGGATGTTCAATACCTCTAGTTTGTGTTCATTGGAATCTTGGGAATTTACCAGAAAGAACATGGGAGAGAGAGGCCCATATTCATGCTCATTACCCCCATTTCATTGATTATCCCTTATACTAGATTATGATTAAAAATAATTATTAAAGGGAGAGTAATGTAATACACCATAATTTCTTGAATTTTTTTCAACAATTAGATGTGATCATGTTGAGGCCAATCTTTGATATGACGTACAATTCTGAGGCCTGGTGTGTCGAGAATGATTTGTTGAAAAATTTTATGTTTTAAGTATTGTGGGAGACTAGTTTTCTTGAAACAATTTGAATAACCCTTCAAGAGATAGCCTTAAAAAAATTTCAGGACACATTTGCATTAAAGATGGTTGCTTTACCCATTGTGTGACATATTTTATTTTGGGATATGAAACCTATGAGAAATCCTAAAAATAAAATAACTATAATTAAACTACTTAAATAAAATTGTTTTGTTTTTAAAATCCTTATAACTTATGATTGGTGACTCAGATTGAAAATCTAAGATATCATTTTACCTTGTGAGGGTGTGATTTCCTTAGGCAGAGCCTAACATTGGCCGGTGCGGGTCAATAGTGGAAAGTAATTTTTGGACATAAATAAAATAATTGAAAAAGTTATTTTATTTTCAAATACTTATAGCTCATAAACAGTATCTCAGATTGAAAATATGAGAGTACCATTGAGTTGGTGAGGGTATAATTTGATTAGGTGAATCCTAACATAGACTGACGCGATCTAGATGTGAAAGATTGTTTTTGGGACCTAACCATAAATAAAATATACCAGAAAGTCCGATCCAAGCAAACTTGGACCACCAAATTTATTAATAAAATAAAAGTGCAGAAACAGGAGAAGGAAGAGAGAGAGATTACAAGTCAAAACATTCATAGTCACCACCCCCATACCCGATCGTGTCATCAGCATCAGCTGATTCCCATTCTGATTGGGTCTCGTATTGTTTAAGAAGCTTCTTATAGAACTTCCGTTTGTCCATCTCCTCCTTTGATCGCTTCTCAGTCTCCTTCTTGGCAGATGCCCTAGTGGTCACGGTCCTCGGAACTGCAGAGTAGTCCTTCCTTGGTTTCCTTGAAACAGGGGCAGATCTGACACCCTCATTGTCAGAGCCTCTTTTCTTTTCTCCTCGGACAATATCACTATATGATATCGTATTTGCATCCATACCTCTTCCCATTGGTCTCAACATGAGAGGCACCCCCTTTGCAGAGGGTTAGGTCCCCAACTCCAGGAGTGGGTTCCTCCGCCCTTCCTTTCTCAGTATTCTTTGACTTGTCACCATTGCCCGAGACCCTGATCGGTGTACACACCCTCCCCTGTTCATCTTCAGAAATGTTCCCCCATTTCTCATGTAACTCAGATATCCGAAATTGCTTCTGGATTTCTTGATGATAATCAACATGAAGTTGCACATCACCCTGATTATAAACATCAACCTGGTGAGAGTCAGGGATCACATTATCAGAAGTGATAACCTCCTGATCTCTAGAAGGGCCGCTATAAGATCTTTCCGGAGTAGAATCAACAATCAACTCTTTGCCCTTTGAAGGAGTCGGCACATCAGGAGATGCCTTCATAGGAGGGTCGCTGTCCTTGGTGACCATAAATAAAATACTTTTAATAAAAGTTATTTTATTTTGGAATCCTCATAACTCACACAAAATAACTTACATTAATTATCATAAAAAACCATTAGGTTCATAATGAGATGTTATCCTTAAGAAGGACTTATCATTGACCAGAGTGGGTCAAGGGAAAAGTTAATTTTTCGACATTTCATAAGAAAAATAAAATAATTTAAATAGTTTATACAATTGTTTTCATCATTGTTGAGTAGTGAAACATCGGTTCTGTGGTACAACAATAAATAAATGATGAATCTCATTAATAATGCCCAATAATGAGTCGGCTTAACGATGTTGCAATATAGCATATAGAAATACTGATTTTCATTTCTTCAATTAATAGCCTAACAAGAAATGTTGGATTATAACCATAATCAGGGAATTTATATGAGGAATTGTGGGGTGGAAATGATGAACAACGAAGAATAGCTTATCCAATGAAAAATTCCATTGATTCGAACAGCTTTGACAACACCCTTGGAGAGTGGAATCAGGATTAGAGATTGACAGATGATCATGAACAATCATCCTCGAGCAATGTCTTTTATAAAGTAGGGGTTTACTTTTTGTTTTTCATTTCCACATTTTTATTTATAATAGAACATATGTGGATCAATCCAATAAAAAGTTGATCCATGGATATTTTATTAATATGAGACAATATTTATCTTGGGGATTTCATTGGGGTTTTTTTTGTTGATTTTACCTTAATCCCCACAGCCGATGTTTCCAACAATCTGATGTATAGGAATGATGCCAACAATAACAAGGCCTCAATTATTTCATCTTTGGGAACTCATGTGTTCTTCATGACTATGCCTTTAAATTAATAGAAAATAAATCTCGAGGTCGTAGAAGGGAATATGACAATTCAATGTGACAGGAGGTGTAGACAGTTCAAGGAAAAGACTACCATAGCAGACCTAATGGTCTGTGGAAGGCACGTCGGCGCATAACAGCGGTGGCCCGTGGCGGCGACCATGGGTTGGTGATGGTAAAACACAATAGCATGGTGAGGTGGGGGCAGCTGCCGGCTCAGGTCATGGTGGTGCAACAGGGGGATTCCAAGAGGGGGATGCTGGCAGTTGGTGGAGGTTGACGTGACCAATCGATAGCATCGGTGGAGCGGCCCATGTCATGTGGTACATGACACACTCTTAAGTAGTCCAGATGGGACTGTAAGCGGGCTAAGGGGGATTCTGAAATTAGGTAGCTGTGTCACAGATGAACTGGACACCTAGGGGATACGGGTTGGGGGAGACCAGACTACCTTGCAGGCCAGAACGGGGGGCATGAACCCGACTACTGGGTGGCCCAATGTGAAACTCAAGCCAGCCATCTTTTATGTGAAGGTCCTGTAGGATAAAACTGGGCTACTGGGTGACCTATGATTGGAATGAACTAGCCCACTTGTGGCATGCCAAGACGGGTCCATCAATGGAAAATGGGCTTGGCCCAGAGGCAAGGGAAGACCACGCTGTCTGAGACCAAAATAAGGTTGGGTTAGGATGGTAAAACTAAACCAGGTCATGCAGGACCCCCGAGCCGTCAGACTAGGCTTAGACACCAGAATCCCCTATTTACTAAAATTCTCATATCATTTAGACCGGGCGTTTGATTTTCAATCCGTTTGCGATGTTGGCTTCCTTACAAAGATAATGTGCTTTTAACATACTCTAAGGATTATTTAATGGAATACTATGTACGATGAATGACTGGAGGGTTGGATTCTCCTAGAATCATGTGCACTATGAGCCAGAATTCTACGACTGGATGAGTCCCAAAGAAGACTAACAAGAGGCCCTGTGTGGGAAAACTATCACAGGTCCTATGTGGACCATCTATGAAGGCCTAATTAAGAAGATACTCTATGTGACCTGGAAGTCCCACGGTGGGGAGGAACTCTATGTGAGCTCGTAGACCCACAATACTCTTTAGGGATGATTTATCTAGCATGATAGGATTCGGGGGGGGGGAGAGATATGTGTCGCCTAGTAGACCCACTATTGGGAGTGTCATTTTTTGACCAAGCAGACCGACACTACCCATTATGGATGATTACATTAGTAGTCTAATATGTTGAGTGTGTGAATTATAGTTTCTCCTTACATACATATGATTATAATTCTTTTATTTTATTTTACATTGTCCATATCCTCTTTTGTGGTCTTTCAATTGTGTTTCGTGGTCCCTACTATGTGTTGTCTTACTCACCCCTTCACGGACTTCGACTTCACGTGTTGTGTCCCATGATGGTGATCGATGCTTCGATAGAGACCATGATGGTCCAGGACTAGGTGGTTCTCAGTGTGACGGGATGGAAAGATGCTTCGATGGAGGCCTTGGTGGTTTGGTACTAGGTGGGTCACAGTAAGATGGGATGGACGAGCATACTTTTGTGACTCCAGGAATCTACCCTTAACCTACCCCTTAGGTGAGGTCTCGAGTGGACGAACCATTTCATTTTTACATTTCATTTCGGTTTTGGGATTTTATTCTAGCCCCTTTGTACTTTAGTTTATACTGTACTTTCTGTAGTTGTCTAAGTAGTTATTGTGGTTTAAATTGTGTTTAACTTTTGTAGTTAGAGATTTCTGTGAGTGTAATTGTTTAAAGAAAAATACATTCCCTTTTGGGATATTCTTTTTTGGTGCTAGTCACCAGCCCCTAGCCTATAGAGGGTAGGATTTTGATAGTTATGAAACAGGCCTTGGGGGATAGATTATGATAAATATTATGTGTTTTCCAAGAAATTATGTCCATCTCTGGATAATACAGGTGGATGAGGCTCTGGAATAGTTGTAACATGGAGTAATTACTCTAAAAACGGTGTAATGGTCATGAATCGATCATCACAATGGGCATGAAAATAAGCCTTACAACACACCTTGTTTCACACTACCATGTGAAATTATTAGGTTAATTCGAATTTTCTTTAAAGACCATTATAACGTATTTGAAAATATTATTAGGATTTAATGATATTCCCAAAGAATCTAAGTTTATGATTTCGATGTAAATAATTTATAAATATTCAATTTATGTTAGGTGTTACGTTAGATTTATAATTATCAATTATGATTTAAAATTGTTTTATTCATAAATTAATTCAGTATAATTCATTTTTATAAATGTTTCATGGTAAAAACAATTGTATCTATTATCATGGAAAATAATGAAATCTACTAGTTGAGTAACTAATCAAACTAGTGTTGGAGTTGAGAAGATTAGAACCATATTAGGCAAGATTACTCATGTTATGATAAATTTTTAAATATGGATGGAGAAACCTATTTTCAATTGTGTGATTATTTTATAATGGATTCTTTCATATGGTATATTCTGTCATCATTTATTTGGGTGACTAATCCATTACTAGCTGAACAAATGGTTATGTACCGTGAAATGATTTTTTGTACTTGGTGTGTGATAAAAAGGAAAAGTTTTTAATGGTAGTATACATTATAAAGGGTGGTGTGGAATAATTTTTTATATTTATCCATAATACTATATGAGATTAATAGCTATAAGACATGATATTTAAATATTTTAATGAAACATTCATCAATAAATATTTCGATCACAGTAAATGAACTAAAATGATGGGAAAGATTATCTAAAAAAAGAAAATTGAATAATAATTAATTTTAGGTTATGAGGAAGGAGTTAAAATTTCATATTTGTATTATAAATATTACATATGTAATATGTAATTCATGATTGACGATTTCTTTGGATTAATTATGACATGTATCTGAATGGTCCTAGTTTCACAAAATTGTTTGTAATAGGTTGAAATTGATTGGTGTTCCATCAAACTATAGAAGTAATTTTCAAGATCACATATATTAGATGGGAATCAACAGTAGTTGAGGTTTACTGAACTCTATAAAATGGGATACATCATAGAATAAGATGAAAATGAATGAACTTCCATCATGTTACAATTGTTGAATGAAGCATCCTGAAAAATTTATGAAGCGAATAAAAAATTGTTATAAGTATAGTGATAAGGTTCATTTGGCTCTTGAATATATGGTAAATTAAGAGATCAATTTTATCTAGTGTTCAACATTATGGAATTGGTCCACAATTTGTACCAATTTCCCAAGTGTCAAGGGTCCATAGCAGAGAAGAGGCCACAGGGAGAAGGCTAAACATATGTAATCAATAAATATATGTAGAATGAAGATAGTGTAGGGTGTAATGAAGAGAAATATAGGAGAGGTTTATAAGATAAGACCTTAGCTCTTAATTGTGTTACTACTTTTGGTTTATGCCAAAAGGCTTCCATTAAAATATTTCATAGCAAAGGGTGGATTTAAGGTAGAAGATAGGATTTATGGGAGGCTACTTGAGACTATCATGGATTAATATAAAAAGTTTTATAGGATTTAGAAATGGTTAGAGGTGGTGGCTTTTTAAAGGGAAGCGAAAAAACAAATTTGGAATTTGTAGAAACAAATTTGGTGTACACGTGTTCTTACTTAAATAAATTATTACCATACAAAGAAAACAAAACATTGGAAGGTGTGTTGACAATCTATGTATATTCAATTGTATTGGAACATGTTTTTATGTCCTTTTGATCCTTAATTATATGGTTTAGTCTATAATTAATCTTAATTTGTCCTTAACTATGGTGATTAATATTAATCACTTTTACTAATCATTTTGGTTAAAAACTAGAATGGACATATTTAAATATATGTATTATATTGAATATAATTGTGAAATCAGTAATTTTAAAATTCACATCACATAATATGTAAAATTATGATTAGTGCTAATCCCAATTATGGGTTGTAATAATAGTGTTTTAAAGTAGAAGAAAAGATCACAAACTTGTTAAAATTTTATATACAGTTTCAAAGAGAAATTGATTCTAATGATTTTATTTGTATTATAAGATGAAATATTATTCTAATTTTACCTTAAAACTAATTTATAATATCACTTACCATTTATAATTAGTTATAAAAAAAATGTATTTTTTAACTAAAAAGTAGTATTTTCACTATTCATCAATGAATGACTTTTCTCAAAAAAACCAAAAAATTAACTATTAGATCATTTAGATATTATGAATTAATAAATGACTTTCATTTTGAAAAAAAAAATTTAAATGTGTATAAAATTAATATTATGATTAAAAGTATTTTTTTAGAAAACAGTGTGTTTAAACATAAAAAGGACTTTACCAAAAAGAATATTTTATTATTAAAATTTTCATTTATATGAAAAAATTATAAAAAATATTTGAAAAGTATATATTACTATTTAGATTAATAAGTTAAATTTCTTGGTTATAATTATCTTATTGTAACAATTAAGATAATAAAATAGATGTTTCATAGAAACTTAGTGTTGTTTATTTCTTCATCCATGTCAGTGTTGCGTCTAATGTACACCAACTCAATTTTGTGTTTAATGAATTATTATTCGATGTTTCATCTGAAAAAATTATATGAATTAGAGAATTGAAAAATATAAATTTAATTTTTTTGGGAAAAATGTACGTTAAAACATAGGGTATTACATTCTACCCCACATTTAATGAATTTTATCCTCGAAATTTGTCACTCCGGTAAAAAAATAAGGATACTTATGCTTCATCATATACTCATGTTCCCACATATCTCACTCCAATAGAAGATTTCTACACAAAATTTTTACCAAGCGATTAGTCTTGATTCATTGAACGTTGTATGATCGGTAAAGAATTTTAACAAGTTGCTCCTCATAAGAAAGATATTTCTCCAATGGTATGACATCTTAGTTTAGTAAAAGTGATGGTTCAAGTATGTACTTTCTCAAGAGAGACACATGGAACACATCATGGACTTAAGATAGTTTTGGATGAAGCTCCAAATTATAGGCTACCATCCCGATATGATCAAGAATCTCAAAGTGGATGGTATACCTATGGATTTATTTCACTTTATTCCCATGTACCATAAATATTTTATAGGGTGATATTAATAGAGAAACTTTTTCACCAAATTCAAACTATAGATCACGCCAACGATTATCAGTACAACATTTCTGCCAGCTTTTGAGCTTCCCTGATATACTACTGAATTGTTCTAACATTCCTGAACATTTCTTTACTGATATCATGTCCCAATATATTTCATTCTCAAACATCATCCCATCAAGTTGGATCTATACATTTCTTACCATAGAGGGATTTATATGGTTCCATCTGAATTCATGAGTGAAATATATCATTATAAGTAAACTCTTGTAGAGGAATGTGTTTTTCCCTATCACATTTGAAATCCAAATAACAAGATCTCAACATATCTTGTTGGGTATTAATTGTTCTTTCAAACAGACAGTCTTTTTTAGGATGATAAGAAGTGATGAAACTCAATTCTATATCAATTTCATTCTGAATACTTCACCTAATCATTGAGTTAATCCTCATATCACTATTTGATACAATGGAACATGGTGCTACATGAATCTTTACCAATTCATTAATTTATATTATGGCCAGTTAATCAAGAGAGAAATATAATTTGAAAACACTAAAGAGTGATGCCTTAGTAAGGTGATCAACTACCAACAACATAAAATTAATACCTTTAGAGGTTTTGGGTTGTCAAAAGAAAAAATCCATAGTGATAATTTACCATTTCTATTCAAATATATATAATGGATGCAACATCCCTTTATACTTTTGCCTTTTAACCATAAATTTCTAGAATACAAAACAACAAGATACAATCTCAATGATATATCTCTTCATTCCATCCAACCAGATGTATTCATTCAAGTACCTATTCATCTTCATTCTTCTATGATGAATAGTAAATGTATAACTATGAGCTTCTTCTTAATGGTCCTTATTTTTTTATGGAATCAAAGGAACATAGATATGGTTCCTAAACCTTGTCATTCTATCTTGATCATTGTTAAACTTAGGAACATTTATGACATTATTTTTCCACTCAACATATTCCTTATACACCTCATTAATCATCACTTTGATAGAGTCTAAGACATTCATTTGTGAATGATATCATTTCTTACCTTCATTCAAGATTTCTATATTCATCCTTTGTGAATCCTGAAATATTAGATCTTTTGAGATCCTCCACATAAATAATCTAGTATAATCTTTTCAACTCAAACCTTCAACCACAATGTTTGCTTTCCCGTGGTGGTAATGTATTGAGAAATCATAATCCTTTATGAAATCTACCGATCTTATCTAGAACATGTTCAACTCCTTCTAGGTGAATATATATTTATACTTTTAATATCAGAAAATATATATCCCATTTTTCCTCATAATGATAATGTCTTCATATATTTAATGCAATGATTACCTATGATAACTCCAAACCATGAGTTGGTTAATATTTCTCAATAGTATTCAACTATCATGTGTCATAGGCTATAAACCTGTTATATTTCATTATAAAACATCCCAATACCATCTTGGACACATAAATATAGATAAAAACCCCTTATTTACGACATGGTAGTGTAAGCACAAACACACTGACCCACCTTATATTCAGTTCCTTGACAGTTTCCTCAGATTAATCTTTCCAGAGAAACTTAACATCATTTTAGGTTAACATGGTCAACGGAATAGATATTCATGTGAAATTCTCCAATTTTTTTTTATAATATACATCCGATGAAAGAAAACTACAGATCTCAGTCATTGTGTGTTGTCTACGCCAGCTTTTAATAGCCTCCATATTTGAAAAATCTACTACTATAACATATATTGAGATTATGTGACCCAAAAAAGGTAACCTTTTGAAGCGAATATTCACACATGGTAAATTTTTCATACAAAACCACATTCCTTAGGGTCTTCAGTACTATTATCATTTGATCTTCATGCACTTGGTTTATATTTTAGTATATTAGAATATCATCTATAATGAATGCCACAAACTGGTCAAGTTCATCCTTAAAGATTATATTCAGTAAATCCACGAAGATAGAAGGTTAATTAGTAAGAAAAAAAGGCATCAATATATATTTACAGTGACAATAACCTGTAAAAAATTCCATATTGACTATATTATCCTTCATGATCCTCAATTGATGATTGCATGAATGAAGGTCAATCTTGGAAAAGTATTGAGCTTTGTGAAGTTGATCAATCAATTCATTAATGCCGGGAACATGATACTTGTTCTTTATTCTGATCTTATACAAATACCGATAATCAATGCAGAGTCACACCGATTCATTTTTCATTTTCACCAAAAGAACTGGTTCATCCCAAGGTGACACACTTGATCGAATGAATCACTTATCATGGGTTTCTTGGATTTTTTTCCTTAACCAAGAACGTCCAGGATCTGGTCAAGCTGGTCCCAAAATATTTATTAAGAAAAAGAAAAATAGAGTCAGGAAAAAAAAGGGGTATTACAAAACATAGAGTGAAAAACAACACATATATCCACCTCCACCAGTGACGAGTAATACTCAGGGATTGTGAACGACCATAACATATCCACCACCATGATTTCCTTCTTAGATAGAGAATCGACAACCCGATTGACCTCTCGATAAGCATAGGAGACAATAAAGTTAATACGACTAACCTAATTGAGACATTCAACCCACATTGGAAGTATCTGCCAAGGCACTTTCCATGTTCTTGTTTTTAAGGCTTGAACCACTAGTTAGGAATCTTATTCAATCCATATCATGTTCCAGTTATATAAAATAGCATACCTGATAGCATGAACAATCTCCCATAGTTCAGCTTCAAAAGCAACACCAATGCCGGTGAATTGATAGAAACATCCTTTCACAAAGCCACGGTGCGTAAGAAAAACACCACCACACCCCGATGGGCCTGGTGAAACGGAAAAAGCTCCATCCACATTCACTTTGAGCCACAAACTGATCGGAGGAATCCAGTAGATATTCCTGGTCATTTTTAGCTTCCGATGCTACCCAGAAACCCCATGTAATCGCAAAATCTGCAAGTCTGAAATAGTGTTAGACATCAAACCAGATTTAATCTTCAAAGCAGCAAAAATCTCCAGATGAACCACCATCATTCTACCCTGAATGGGAACTTTAGTTTATTCAAATGCTGCAGCATTCTGAGCAGCCCAGATGGCTGCAATCACAGCCGCATCAGCCACTAGAAGAAAATTATGCCCCTGCACACTGCAACAGATAAGGGACAGCCCTCCCAGTAGGTCCAGCACTGATAGCCAGTGCACCTGCAGCCCAAACAAGTTTCCAATATAATCCCACAACCTCCTAGCATATTAACACTCCACAAACAGGTGCACAACATCTTCCTAAGTGTGCATTCATAAGTGACATGCAGATTCTAACATAAACCCAGTCCGATTAATCTGATCCTGAGTGGGAACACAGTTCTTCCAAATTCTCCACATAAGAAAGAAACAATAGGGTCGAATGATAGATGACTTGTATTTCTTGAGCCATTCAGGCAGCCTACAAGAGCCCCGACAAGACAACGAATAGTGATACCGACTAGTAAATTGTACATTCCTATTATGCTTCCATATCAACATGTCACAGTCCATGAAAGCATTATCCTGAAATTCCAGATCCACCTAAGGAGGTATCATGATGTCAAAGAGATGCTTGTTAGAAACAAAATCAGCAATGGAAAAATTCCCAACACCATAAGGAATATCCCTAATGTCATGAAGTGGCCTATCAAGCTAGTTTGTGGTCCAAAAATTGAGGTTAGAGTCATGGAAAACCAACCATTTTGTGTCATTCATAATCTGCATGAAGGAGCATTTGAGAGCAGCCTAAACAGATGATGCAAGATAATATTTATAACCATTCATTAACCTACCTTCGGATCGGTTAACTAAAAAATCACCAGATTTATCTTTGGATATTAGACCCCAGGTGAACATCCCAATTAGCCCATCATTAAAGTTCCTGAGGTATTTGATCCCATACCCCCATGCTCAACAAGCATGATGCACTCCTTCCAGGAAACAATAATGAGCTTGCACTCATGAATTGACCCTGTCTAGACAAAATTTCTGATCAAACTTTGATGCTTCTTAATGAGTCCCCTGGGCCACCGATTAAGATAGAAGGAGTATACACATTTTGATGTTATCACTAAGTTGACGAGACGTATCCTCCCAGCCATTGACATCACCTTCCATTTTAAGCTAGCAAGATGGTTTAAAACACTAGAATAAATCCCCTCCAAATACTGCCTCTTCACCTTTCCCATGAATAAGGGAACACCATGGTATTGGAAGGGAAAAGATCCTTTTTTAACCCCAAGAGATCTAGCAATATTGTTCTGCTTCCCATTAATGACACCATTGCCAAAAACAATGATGGATTTCTCCAAGCTAATCACTTGACCAGCCGCTTCCACATAATACTGAAAAAGGTCCTTAATAGAGGAAATAGTCTTCCTAGAGGCTTGCCCAAATAGCATAATGTCATCAGCATAAAACAAATGAGATGGATAAAATTCATTCATTCCACCCCAAATCCTCTTGTACATACCGATGTGTGCAAGATCATTAATAAATCAGTTAAGATAGTACTCAGCAATAGGAAACAAAAGACCAGATAGTGGGTCCCCCTATCACACAACTCTGGTACATGGAAAGAAACCCCTAGGTGTACCATTGACCAAAATGGACAGCCTTGATGAGCATAGAATAGTTCTAATCAATTTGATGATATCATTGGAGAAACCATATCTTCTAAGGAAATCCAAAAGAAAAATCCATTTAAGTGTGTCAAAGGCCTTTGAAATATCAATTTTCAGAGCAAAATATCATGCTTTCGCCTTCTTTCTCATGAGATTGACACTTTTCGAGGCAGTGAAAAGGCACTCATGAATATACCTTCCAGGATCAAAACCAAATTTATTATCAGTAATCATATCACCAACCACTCGACTCAGCATATTCATAAGGATCTTACTGATAATCTTAGGGATAGTATTTCCCAAAGCGACTGGCCTAATGTCTTTTATGTCAAGAGAATTACCTTTCGTAGGTAAAAGGGTAATAAAGTAGGAGTTCATCCCATGTGGCAAGTAAGAATGAGGGAAAAAGTCCATGATAACTAGAGTAAGATCATCCTACACAACATCCAAGAAAGAAACAATTTTTTTGTAAACCCATTTGGACCAGGGGCACTGTCAACATTTAGTGAAAGAAGAGCTGTTCTGATTTCCTCCTTGAGAGGGGGAGTGACAATAAGCTGGTTTTCATGATCCCCAATGCATGAGTTGATATTTACCACCATTTTTTGTATATTAACATGTCCATTGTTAGAATACAGACCCTTGAAATGTTCCACAATTGCCAAAGAAATCTCATTTTTAGAAGTGAATAATTGACCATTGATGTTAATTGCTTTATCCCTTGTATGTGCTCTTTTCTCCTGATGTAGCCAATTGAAAAACATATAGTTCCTATCTCCATACCTTTACCATCCAACATTCAGTTGATTCTCAATAATCCTCTCCTTGATGGTTAGAAGATCATACAATTTATTGTGAGCTATAATTTCCTCTCTAGTAGGGCTAGCCTACTGCTGAACACAGTTCTGAGTAGATGAGAGCACTTCCTCAGCAACCTTGTTGTCAGAATCAATTTTTGGGAAAGACTTCTTGCTCCATTCCCTAATACCAGCCTTGAGAAGTTTCAATTTCTAAGAAAACCCCTGGAGTGGACTTCCAAGTGGTTCAGTCCTCCACGCTTCTAACACCCTTTCCCTACACCTAATTTCCTTGATCCATCCATTATTAAAACAAAAATCCAGAGGAATTGACCTTGGATACTATGTGAAAATGTCTATCACAATCGGGTTATGATCTGAGTGATGTTTAGGGAGTGTAAAGCCAAAGATCTCATTAGAAACATTATGATCACTCATTTGAACAAAAAATCGGTCAAGCATGCTAGCTTGCCTCTCACTCTAGGTATATCTAGACCAGGTAAATTCAGCCCCAGCAATCGAGACCTCAGCAAAATTACATTGATCAATGCAGATGGAGAAATCTGAAGCATCAAACCTATTTAAATGCCCAACAGTTTTTTCCACAGGCCTCAAAACTGTGTTAAAGTCTCCCACAGAAATCCATGGATGGTCCATTCTCCTAAGGGCCACTTGAAGCTCCTCCCATAACTCCCTTCCCCTTATATAATAATTGGAGGCATAAAGAAATGACACTGAAAAATCATAATCATCAACACTACAGGATATTAGAATACTCTGAGACTTCTCCAAGGAGGAGGTAATACATATATACTCATGCTGAAAAAACCACAAATTATCCATCCTAATTTCATGCATGTTGTGTGACACAAAGTTGTATCCCATGGAGTCCCATTTAAAACCTTTCCAATTGTCAAAGTGTAACTTAGGTTAAGAAATTCCAACCAGCATAGGATTATGGGACATAATGTAATGTCTAAGGGCTCTACCCATTTGAGAGTTCCACATCCCGTGACAATTATAGAAAAAGAACTTCATTGAGGATGGGTCTTACCCCTTGTCTGGGGGCCACCCTGTGACACTAGAGGCGTTTTTCCTTTTCCATTCATCCCCTTTCCCTTCTTTCCTGGACCCTGCAGGTTAGCGGTAGCTCCAGGCTTGCTGATTAGATCCCCAGAACCCTTCACAACAACAGTGGCAACATCCCTAGTGTCCCCAATGCGTTGAGGCATCTGGACAGAGTCCCCTTTGATGGAAGGATCATCTTGACCATGTGTTTTTTCCACAATATGTAAAGAGTCCTCAACTTGGTGAGGCACATTACCAGTGTCAGTCCATGTGATAGGTGGCCCAAGAAGACTCACCACATCAGAATCTGCTGCACTAAGGGGAATAGAAGCTACTATATTAGAGGGTTGAGGCCCATCAACATCATCAGACCAGAATATTCCATTCAAAGGTTTGAATTTATTATGATCTTTTAGGTGGGACGGATCACTGCCCATTTGTGGTTTCCTCCTGGAAGCTTTAGAGGGAAAAGTCTGAATGATGTTCCCCCCCCGAATCAGACACAACAAATATCTCAGCATGCCCACCACCGTCGGTAACTGTGACATCCACAACAGACTGATGTGTGCCATGTGCCAGAGAACCGTCTTGTACCGTATCCACAACACCGGACAATGGGGATTCCCTCATCGGCCCTTCCACATTATAATTCACAACACCATCGACTAGTTGAGGTATTCTTTGAAAAGCAGGAGTATCCTGTGTAACAGTCTCTCTAAGGAAAACATCACTAGACCTCACATCAGCCATCATAGGCCCTTCCACCATCCCTCTATCCCTGATCACATAAGGTTCCTATCCTTCATTAGGGTCAACAGGCTAGCTAGCATCAGCCCCTTCCTTCAAACTCTAGTCCAAGAGCACAACTGAGACAGTCCCCACCCTCATCATTTGATTGACCACAGCCATAGCCTGGGGGTCAGGTGAGACTTTCTCCTTGCCTTTCCTCCTCCTGCATGTGGCATCACCATGCCCCTTCAATTTACAAATTCAAAATTCCCTATTCCTTTTTCATTCAACCATTAGATGGACAAATAGAAAACAACCCATGCAGAATTTAGGCTTCCGTTCATATACAATGTACAGCTTCATGCTAACATTCTGAATCTTCAGAAAAACCTCCTCCACAAGAGTGGCCGACATATCCACTTCCACCAATACCCGAGTAAAGTTCCCAAACCTCGGGTTAATTGTTTCCCGATCCAGTCAAATAGGATTACCATCAGCAGAGGAAATGTCCCATAGAATGCTTGGATTCCAATAGAACCTATTCAGCCAACATATCTGAATCCATATGTGAGAAAATGTGTTGCGAACATTCATGGGATCAAAATT
Source organism: Viscum album (assembly GCA_963277665.1). Taxonomy (NCBI): domain Eukaryota; kingdom Viridiplantae; phylum Streptophyta; class Magnoliopsida; order Santalales; family Viscaceae; genus Viscum; species Viscum album. The sequence goes on along the minus strand of OY728145.1, from coordinate 2,011,837,576 downwards.
TCGATCCCACTCTTGAATGTTCAAAAAACCAGGCCGCAGCGGGATGGTTCCCTTACTCCATGCCTTTCTTTTACAGTCATCCGAAGGGAATACCACATGATAATACCCCTTACCCATTACAGTTATGGTCCAATCCTCAAAACCCCACACCTCCGCAATCCTTTTAGTTATATCATTGAACTTCCAGAGGCTCTCGCCCTTGGGAATCAGGACATGGGTAATTATTGAGAACCAAAACAAATTATCCCTCTCTTCAACCACCTCTTGATCAGTATACACATGGGCAACCCTCCCTCTCTTAATCAACCGCCCAATAGGAGGTGAATCAAAGGAGAAAGTAGGCCCAGAATCAACCCTCACAACATCTTTTGATGTATGATCATATGAGGGTTTGAAATGTCTAACATAACTTCCCATCTATGGATGATCATATGAGGGTTTTAAATGCCTATTGTAAATTTCCATTCCTTTACAATTAATTTTGGATTTAGATAGAGAATGAAAATCCATGCCAACCATAACAACAAATTTTACCAATAAAAAAATAAAAATATGTACATGAAGTACATTCCCATAAACTTCAACCAAGGAGAAATCATATATTTGGGATGCAATCATCGTACCATTAGGGGTTTTCACTGCTAATCCCACCTCTAATTTTTTTTGGGGAGTCAAAACACACTTAGAAAATTATTTCTATATGAAAGAGTGGGTTGATCTACAATAAAATATTAGGAACCTCATAATCATGAAATTCAACTTATATGATGTCTAACTTATAACACATTACTTATTCTATGACACCATAGCTTTATCCTAGGTTATTAATATGTATCCTATATTTAAATCCTTCATAATGGTTCTAGAAGAGTTTTAGAATTCCAAAAGCATATCCCATTGGATTGTCAAACTAGGTGTGCAACACCGCCCATTTTCATGTACTAGATTACCATTATCCAATCCAGAAACAACATGTTAGAGTTATTACCCCTAGGTACATCTGTTTTAAATCCACATCCACTTGTAGTATCCAAACATGGATGTATTGTTTGTAAACCACATGCTCTATGCTTCACCAAGATTATAAGATATTTTTCTATAATTTGACTCAACCGTATATATATCCATAAGCATGTCTTTAGGGTTCTCACCAAGGTTTTCTCATCATTTTTTCCTATGTTTGACTAAAATTTTCCTTTGATACCAACTATAGAGACCCTATCTTTACAATAGATACATTACATATCTTTTTCAGAATATATACACATTATACAAGCAATCGTGAGAATAAAATACATTTCAAATTCCTTTCGAAACATGGAATCATATACATTTCAATATAAATGAGCTATATTATCTCCCACTAGGATCTTCTTGACACAAACCATTCTTAGACACATATAAAATAATACATATCATCATAACCTAGGGGGAAGAAAAGGGGTGAGATCAAGTTCTCAGTAAGGGTAAAAATGGGAGACATGTAAGTATAAACATTAGTATAAGGGTATGAGAATGTGATCATGAAAATAGAAGATCATACCCTGCATATCAAAGTTCATACACAAGAATCATGGAAAAATGCTTGGATGTTCATATTACATGAATCAAAAGGAAGTAATGGACATAAAACATGAAAGAATAACATAGTAGTAAGACATGTAATTATGGAAAACAATTAATCATATAATGATATCCATAGTATCCAAATCATCACATCGAAGACTATATTAGTATTCATGGATCGTTTCATTGTCCATCATAGTAGGATGAGTTCACCCCTCATTCTAATAGAATAGTCATGGTTCATTCCCATGGTCATCTTAGAATTCAAGGATCACACCAAAGACAATATTAGTAGCATTAGATCACTACTCATACCATCATATTCTATCTCAACATATTTAATACTTTAACCAATGAATTGGAAGGGGATATAGGTCCCACCCCTCACATAATGAAATCATAAAAACATGTACCCTAAGATTATAAATAAAAATATCATAACCCATGAAATTAAATGGGTATCTTAAACATATACGTAGATCATAACCAATATAAATAGAAAGGATTCATATTAATTTCATCAAAAACACAACCCTTAAAAAATATGGTTTCCAAAGAATATAACCTGTGAAATTGAAACGGGATTCATAACATCATGATGTCAAAACATAATCTATTAAGAGAAAGAATATGAGTGGAGAAATAAAATAATTACCCATAAATACTTGATTAACACCGTTGGATGATTTCTTATATCGGAAATATGTTTGAAATATCATATAGAAACACTTCATGATTAAAATATCATTTATTCTTTGAAAAATTATTTTTATTACATAATCCTTTTGATAAAATTTTCTTGAAAATTCAATTGAAAATTTATAAAGGAATATTTTTAGAAAATATTATTTTTAAATTCCATTATTCATAGCGAATTATCTTTATGGCTCTTTTGAAATCATTTTTTTGTGTAAATGGTTTTGTAATATAATATATTTTTTGACTGAATAAGGAGGTTCTTAGATTTTAATAAAAACATTTTATTAATTACCAAAGAATGAAAAAATTGTTCTAAAAATTCGGATATCTTGAATAAACATAGGATAAGGAAAATAATTCTTAATATTTAGATATGGTTAATAAATTTTCATCAAAGGAAGAATAAACATAAATAATATCAAATTGGGATGATATTGTCTCAATAAGATCTTATAACATTGTATCTTGTTATCACACAATTCATGTAAGAAGAAAAAATTTAATGAATCATAAGATATCATTAAATAAATTATATTCATGATATATAACATTTAAAATCAATTTATATACACTTCGAAAAAGTGATTAGGTTCCAAACAATTTATGATACACAAAGAATGAAATTTGAGATTAAACAGTTTTACAAATTTGGTAAATATTTAAAGTTAAGCACCAAGAAAGATGTATCATAAAATGGGAATGTTTATTCACACACATTGAATTATATGAAATGTATATTATAATAAGGTTCATTACAAAAACTAGAAAAAATAAAATAGTGGTCGAAATAACATGTATCTCACCTAAATTATAAGTGATATTAAAATCCCAATACCTTGGGTCTTGACTCTCTTCGTATTAATAAATGATTCCTGTATAATAAATATAATTTTATCATAAATATGTTATTAAATCATATTAATATATCTATTACCATATACTATTTCATTCTGACCTTATATTAACCTGTTGTTTATGATCTGATGTTAATGTTTCACTTTGGATAATATGCTCTTTATTCTTTGCATGTGTCATTTTTTGTTATATCGTTGACCATTATCCGTATATTATGATTCCCGAATTTAGAAAATGATATAAATATCAGGTATATAAAATATATTTATATTATAATAATCTATATCATTATGAGGTATATATTAGAATACACTGTTCATGATGATGGTAAGTTGTATGTACGAATGAACGTTGTTTTCCTTTTTTATTGTCATTTTGAATGAATGTATATAAATGAAACATATTTACACACACATATATATGTGTTTATATATAATTATTAAAGTATCATTAATATATTATATATAACATATAATTCCATTAAAACCATCATTAACACATTCCATGTGGTGTGTGAACGAATCTCATCGCTTTGAGGGGGCGGTAGTACACACTTCCTCAAGTGAGATTGTCGTATTAACACTAAATAGAAAGTAAAGTTCTGTGTTTTGTAAAGTGGAATAAATAAGCTTATATAAATAGTAAATATAATATATTACATATAAAAATATAGCTCCCATCATAATGGATTCCATTATTAATGGTAAAATATATATGAACAATCATCCTTTTGGGTGGTAGTAGTTCGTCGTACATAGAAATAGTATGATAAACATCTATTAGATGTAGGTGTGTGTATGTGTAGGTAATAATAAATTAATAAAATCATCCTATATTATATATTATACAGGGGTTTCCCATAATTATAGTATAAAGATATTGGAGTGTGTGAATAAGTGAAATAAAGGAATTGATATTGAGAGAAAACCTAACCTCTTAATCGAGTAACTCCTTTTGGTTTAATGAAAAATGATACCATAAAAAGATTTATGCCAATAGGGGGAATTCATGGTTGAAAGGATAATTTTTGGATGGATAATTGGGTATATAATTTACCATATTAAATGGTTTTATAGGCGTGACGAATGGACAGAAGTGGTTCCCTTTTATAGTAAAGGAAAAGTACTCATTATGAATTTCTAGAAACAAGTTAGGTGTGCACATGTTATAACCTAAAAAAACTCATATAAAACAAACCAATCTCAGTAATGGAAGGTTTATGGACGAACTATGGGTATAAAACGGGTGTTGAAAATGTGTATAAGACATTTGGGTCCTTAATTATAGGGTATAGTACCATATTAATCACAATTTGGTCTTTACTGTTGGGATTAATTTTAATATCATTTACCAATCATTTTGAGAAAAAAATTAACTTGTTCTTATTAGAACCTTTGTATTTGAATTAATAAAATGGTGTATATACTTTTATTTTAATTCAATTCCTGGAATTTTAAAAATTATGATTAGTGCTAATCCCACACATGGGTCAAAATATCATGGTTTTAAAGTTGGAAAAAGTTCAAAATCTTGTTACAATTTTATATTCAGTTTCAAAGTGAAATTGATACTAATGAATTTAATTGTATTATTAGATGTAATATTTATCTATTATAACCTTAAATATAATAAATAATATCCTTTATCATCAATAATTAATTATACAAAAAGCCAGTGTTTAACTAAAAAGTATTATTTTTCACTATTTATCAAAAAAAGAAGTTTCTTAGAAAAACCCAAAAATTCCCCATAAGATAATTTTGAAATTATGAATTTAAAATGATGTTTATCATATAAATTAAAATTTATAAATGTGTCTAAAAATAATTTTATTATTATAATTGGTTCATTTGATAAACCAATGTTTTTAATCATAAAAAGGACTTCACCAAAAATCATATCTTTTATTTTCAATATATTTTATTTATATAAAAATTCAACAAAAATTAGAAAATTAGTTATTAATATTAATATTAATATTAATAAGTATAATGGATAGGTAATAATTATCTTATTTCAATAATTAAAACATTAAAAAGAGATATTTCGTAGAAACTCAGTGTTTCATGTATCGTTTACCAAGTCGGTGTTGTATGTTATGTACACCAAGTCTGTGTTGAACGTAACATACTCACAGTCAATGTTGTTTGTGAAACAAATATTTTACATAGTTCATTTCTTGATATAAATTAATATATAAATTTATTTTAAAAAATAAGTCTGAGAAAATCGGGGTGTTACACCTTTATTTACATTACATCTAAGGATGGGGATCAAAATTATGTGGTAGTGGGAACTCTTATCATATACAATAATTCATGAAAATATCATGTTTGAATATTATTTTTTATAAGTTGACTTATTATATTAAAAAATATCAATTTAACTATGTTTGAAAATACAAGTAGATAATTCACATTACCTCCCTTGACTAGGTGTCTATGATGATATGATGAATTTTATTCACACTACAAACCACAACTTTTGACTACACACAAAATAATGAAAAAATTATAAACTCTAAAAAATATAAATGATAAATATAAATTAGACATAAAAATATATGAAACATTATTTTTTGTGGTTCAAACTTGAATCCTATATTTATGGGTGAATATTGTTTCACATTCCTTTATAATCAGGTAGTTTAGTGGTTTAGAACACAATTAGTAGAAGAGTTATTTTCATTGTACCTTTCTTTCCATATCAAAACCAAACCCATTATATAAATGGTCACATGTCACCTTTATAGTGAGATCATGATGATCAACTAGTATCACCACCATATTTGATTCACATATGACCCAATATTATACAGTATGGATATCAATCTACTATATTAATCAAAACCTGAAAAATGATGCTATCGAGTAATACAAGTTACACCAACATTGTATTGAATGACACTATGATCTAAACCATTCCAGTGAACCATGAGTACAAGTATAAAAATATCACCATTATATATCCAAACACATAAAACAGCACAATATGTTTCTAATGGAAATTGCCATCTTATAATTATTTCATATATAATAATTAAAAAATAACATTTATTACAAAATATAAAAATTTTAAATGATTAATGAATGCAAAATTAATTATTTCTATATGATAAGGAACCTATAATGAAGAAATAATAACATGAAATTTGTATTGGTAATGTGGCCCTTATGAATAATAAACCTAAAAATTGAATATTAACCTCACCAATGAATGTATACATAAAATTTGCCCTTATTATAGTTCATAATATGATATAATTATATCATTTTATATTCAATAAATATTTTAAAAATGACTAATTAAGTGTTGTTATTTTTATAATTAATAAATATTTAATTACAATTATATTATTAATTTATAAATTTCAAAAAAAATTACATAAAGGTATTTTATAAATTAATATTTTGATGTCTTATGATTTTAATATAACTTTATGCGACTATATTTAATTTTTAAAAGTGTTATAAAACAAGGTATAATTTTAAAATCTATACTTTTTGTGTAAATTATGATTTTATATAAAAATTAATGTTATCATGCTTATAAAATTATATTCAAAAAATGGAATTCATTTTTGAATTATACATGTTGAAAAGTGGTTATGGTAAATTTGTGGATTTTTATTAAATATGTGAGTTTTGGTGAATACTAAAATACGATAATTTACAATAAATGCTAAATACATGAATTATGAAGTCATAGATGATATATGGATTATTTGAGCACAAAATATTGAACAATACTTCATTATTTTATTATTTATTGTTACAATGATCAGACTACTCATAGTCTTGAGCCAAAATAATAGACTAATGATTAAAATAATGAGAAAATATCTCTCTCATCTATAGTAAATTCCACCCTCACCACCTCTTCTCATCACACTTTTCAAGACACAAAACGTTTCAAACTTCTAATCAAATATCCATTCAAGACCATAGACCACTGATAGAATTATTTGGTGTTAACTAAAGTCCAAACATGATCCCCTATGGAAGTTCTCAAGAAGAAGTAATGAATAGGAAAAACCTTATTCTTTTTCATTTAATTTATTTTCAAGTTATTTTATTTTCTCCTTCTATTCTAACCTCCCACATAAAAATGGTATGATAACTCCAATAAATTAAATATAATATAATTTCTTTATTCTGATGTAATTATTCATCATCTCCTATCATTCTCCCTCATATTATACAAAAAATAAAAACATTGTTTGGGAGGTGTTAATTTATCACATTCAATGATGATTTGTTTTCAATTTTTTATTACCATCTTCAAGGATGGACATGAAACCATTTGTACTATTGAATGGATTATAATTTATGAATTATATATTATTCATTTTTCTAAAATCGTTTTCTACATGATATTAATTAATAAAACAAAATGTGTTCGTTGTGATCGAAAACCTCCAAAATAAACCCAAACGATTATCATTAACTATTTATTTAATGATTGATACTCATTCTGAAAAATGATATATATGAAAACGTTAACCTATGGATGATAATTAATTATATATATATTCAAATATGTATAATCACATTATCTTTATAGGACCTCTCAAACATGTATACAAGTAAACTGACCATCAAAACCAAGGAAACCAACACTCCCAAACGATGAAATAGAATCACATAACCCATCAAAAAGGCTATAAAAAATATAATACAGTTATAACAAATCAAATAAAAGTATAATTGATTCTAGAAATATTAATTAATTATTCAAATTTGATTATCTAGTACATTATGATCAAGTGAAGAACACACCTTCAGAATAAAGGTAAGGGATTCTACTCGAACCTCCAATATTCGTTCAGGTTACTATTTAAATTTTTTTATCCAAATGAAATTATATTTTAATTTTATGTACGTATTTTAATTTCTTTTCATATTTTCCAAAATATTGTATCAATATGTCCTCATAATTATTTTCAGGGATATACATGTTTTTAAATGGTTAACTTCTCAATTCATCCCATTAAGAAAGCCCTATTTGAGTGAAATTCCTGAATTATCTCTCATTTTAAAGTGAGTTCCATAATCCATTTGAAGCAATAATTTTTTTCTAAGTCCAATAATTTTATAATAAAATATTTCTTGGTTTACTTATAGTTTTATATAATGGATAATTCTTTTTATCTTTAAATACTCTTCAATATTTTCCATATACTGCACTAAAATGTTTTATTTATAAGGTTTCATAAATTCCATTTTATATGTATTCACTTACGTTTTACATCACATATTTTGATCAATACATATATTTCGTTATGAATTACCATTTATTATTTAAATATTTTCATTCATGGACACTATAATGACATTCCATTATGTTATGCCATTTTGAAATGATTATGATACACAATTCTTAATATGGGTAACACTTATTTTTATGTTTGATTCATTAGGTATGATTATTCATGTGGTAAAAATATTCATCAACATTTTATTATGGGTGCACCTAGATAAAACTTCAATTCATTGGGAAATGTTTAGTTTCACAAGATGTCATGTGAAGCGGTCTTCGTGGTTAGCCTTGACTTGTGATCCATGTGAAATGGTCTTGGTTTTTATCCTTGACTCATGCTCTATCATGTGAAATGATCATAGAATCTTTATTATGTTAGGATTTATGTTGTTTCTGTATCTTTTATTATATCTTTATTACATATTTTATGGCTCCACATGTATATACATGCATTTTATGCCATCTTATTTTTCCTTCTAACTCATGTGCACCGCGTTTTTCTTATATTTATTACCTTACTAGGATTTTTAGTTGATCCCTTTTTTCTTATTATCCCCAGTTTAACCAATAAAGATGTAAGGCCTGCACGAAAGATAAGATCTCATAATGGATAATATATAAATAATTTTTTTATTTTGTCCCATGTTTTTAGTTTTATGTAGGTAATTTTCAAAATATAGTAGAAATCACGATCCTTGGATTGTAATTTGATGGCTAATTATGTTTGAAATCATGAAATAATATGTGAAAATAGATCTAGTTGAAATAGTTTATCTCAAAGGAAGGACTACTTAATTTTGGAGATTATAACTACTACAAGTTTTGTACGAACCATAGTGAGAATACTATGTCTGATTAAACATCCCTAAATTTTTGTAGGTATAGAGTAATTCGGTTTTTAAGAAAATAAATCCCTATTTTGATAGTAGAAGTGGATGTTGTTTTGTAATAGATTTAACTTTGAGTAAAAACTTTGAAAATTGTTTTCAGGCCTAACTCAGGGTAACTCTAAACACAAAAATGGGACTTACTGTGCACTTTCTTTGACACTCCCACAGGATATGATTTGATATATATATATATATAAGCTCATTATAAAACATTATTAAGGGGAAAAAATCAAATAAGAGTATATGTTTGGAAATAAACATTGGATAATCGATATTGAAACCTAAGAATCAAATGTTATGACATATTTTCTTTTAAATGTTTATCCTTTTTATTTTTAATGTTTTTAAATGACTTTTAACTAAGTATTCAAGCCCCTTAATTTCACTTTATTTTCGTAGTTTACTATGGGAAATAGAAGAAAATGTGCCAACAATAAATTTATTATGAAATGGGATGATTTACTAATGATATGAAAAATATGATTAAAGTGGATTATAAAAACTACATGACAGTACTTTCTCAATTGTATCATGTCTTGAATAATATCTCAAATCAAGTGGAACACCCTATTTCTCCAAATAAAGATTAATTTTCCATCAAATAAATCATGTTTAAAATGACTCCCATGTTTAGTAGATCTTCTAATCCCCTCCTCATGGAATTTTAGATTAACTCCATGGAAAATATATTTTTTATTATACAGTGCTCAGAAGAAGAGAATGTTGTGATTTTAGTCTATCATTTTGATGGGGAAGTTGATTAGTGGTAGAAACTGAAAAATATAATATAAAAGGAGTAAATTGATTCCAAGGATTGGGAAGAATTCAAGGAATTGTCCTTCAAAAAATATTTTTCCTAAAACCTCAATCTCATGATGGATTGAGAGTTCCATTGAATTAAGAAAAAAAGATGAGTGTATCTGGACATATAAAGAAAACCATACATGGCCTAAAAGATAAACCTTTTTCTTTTCCTTGTACACTGAACAGAAGGTGGGTTAGTTCATCAGCGTGCTGAAGATGAGTCTATGAAATGTGTTGGAAATTTTAGATTTCAACAGTTATGGAATGATTTTTCATTGTGACCTAAATGTTGGAATGGATATTGGAGACTATAAATGATCAAATGGTTTTGATGAAATAAATTTGAAAATGGGTACAAATATGGGAGGATTAGAAAATAAATCCCATGTTGGAAGGAAGAATAAATATCCCATGTGTTAAAAATATTGAAAGAATAATCATGAGAACTATCTAAATGGAACTGAGAAATTCATCAAATTTGGAATAAATGGGAATTTCTATACGAATAGCTTAAGTGACATGATGAACTAAACTAATGTGGAAGAGGATAGGATGGTTCAGATCAACACTCCTCCTATAGTGTTGTGTTTCAACTCCATTGAAAATGATATTTTTTCTAACCAATTACCTATGGAATTGATTTTTAGATTCAATAAAAAACAACCCCCATGGTAAGAAGGAACAAAAATGCTATAACTATTTTTTAGGTGGATCCCGGCTACTATGTGGTGAAAGGTACACCTGTAATTCATTCAAAAATAGAGAATTTACTATTTGATTTTGGTTCTATGAATTGTATCATATCTGGAATTTTTAATAGAACTATTCCTTACCACCTCAAAATTTTGATGTTTAGTTATCTTTGATAATAAAAAATGTGGAAATTATTGCATCCAAAATTTATATCTCATCTCAATTTAATTTTTTTGTCTAAAACTCTCAAAAAATATCAACAGACATTCATTGTTGGAGTTCCAGGCTATATTGTGAATGGATTGCCTCTCTGTATACAAATACAACATCAACAGTCAGGAATATGAGATCACTCTTCACACCCCTAAGAATCCTTTTAATCAATAAAAGAGTGAGTATGAAGATGAATCTAATTTATAATAATTTTTTCATGTGTGGATATTAATTCCTTATGGGAATGAATATCTTGATCAAATAATTGATACAGAGGAGGGAATCAAGGTCGAAGACAAGCCCATTACAAGTGCCTACATTAATGTGTTCTATAAAGAGTTTCCTGGTCCTCCTACTAATCAAGAGGTTGTGTTGGAACACCCCATGAAATTTAAATATTAATTTTTCTGAATTAATTATTTATTTAATGATTGTTTTTATATATGAAGAAAGGTTTTAGATAATGGGTTTAAAAAAATAAAATATTTATTTTCAGAAATTTTTTTTTGGTTTAATGAAATGTTTTTTAAGTTATAATATATTCCTTATTTAATTATTATTTATATTATCATCATACACAATATATTATTAATTTTAATATTGTATTAATTTATTTAAAAGAGTACTTTAATATAAATTTGATTGAAACTTAAACTGATTACATTTGAACACATAAACAATGAAATGTGTGATACTAATTTTAATCTTACCATTATTTTAAAATAAATATAATTTGATTTAATATATTTATGTTAATAATAATATTATTAATAATAAATATGAAATATTTTTTAAAAAATTATTATTATTTTCAACATCTCAAAATAAATTTTTTTTTGTTATAAATACATATAGTCATATTATTACTAAAAACAATATATATATATATATATTCATATATAAATAAAAACGTTTAAAAAATAATATATATTTATAAAGTGTTTTTATTAGAAAAATGTGGTGTTTAGAAAATAAAAACGAAATATGAGAATAAAATAATAATAAAAAAGTCCACAAAATAATTTAACAAATAAATATAAAAAAATAGTGAAGTGATTGAAAGTAATAAAAATAAATAATATATTCTATTAAAAACATGAGAGGGGGCGTGGGTTTTAGAAAAAGTCATTAAGATTACTTTTTTAGGATAAAACTAATGATATGCGGAAAACATAGAAGATGAAAAAACGATTTGTTTTCTTATTAAATAAACGAATTTAAATATATATAAATAATTTAAATATTTTCATGAATATATAAATACAAATATATATATATATAATAAAAATGAACATATATATATATATTAGCTACATGATTTTCTTTGAAATACTTGATGATATAAATAAGTTTAAAAAAGGGTTTTGATTTGATTATAAAAAAAGTGTGTAATACGATTTATTAAAAAACAAACTTCAATTTTTGTTTTGAAAAAAAAATGGGAAATTTATATAAAAAACAAATATGAGAATAAATAAAGATAATGAAAAATTCAAATGATGTGATGTAATGAAAACATATAATAATGTGAAATTATTAAATAAATACAAAAAAATTAATTGTGTTTTAAAATATAATATTATAAAAGTCATTTTTGATTGACAAAATCAACCTAAGAATCAAATTAATTGAAAAGTGAAACTGTATTGATGAAACAAAACAAGAAGTTTGGAAATAAACCTAATGCCAAAACCAAATGAATAAAAAACAATATAAAAATATAATTATAAAAAATATGATAGATGAAAATTGTGGGATGTGCACGTCAAAATTGGGATCTTCGTTATTTTATTCCTATCACATAGAGTGTAGGATAATGATAATAAGATATAATTGAATAAAAAAATTCATACGAATAAATGAATATATTTTTTTATCCCCAACTTCCATAGGATGATTTGTAATGACTAGTTATATAATCCCACTTTTCACACGTAATACGACTGGAATTTCACACTACCAGGCTTCATCCGTCATGAACCCACTACCCTCTTTGATTTAAGTTAGGTAAGTGTTCTATTTATTTTTTATTTTATGATTTGAAATGAAATATGCATACAAACACACACACAAAAACAAATATATAATTTTATAAGTCCATATCTCACTGATTCAAAATACATATATGATAGATTTTCTTGATTTAAGGGATCTTTTTTTCTTATCATTTTAAGGGTATATTCACATTACTTAAAATTCATAATTTTTTTAAGAATCCTATAGGGAATTTGATTGTTTGAAACTGGTTTTGTGAACTTATATATATATGTGTGTGTGTATAATATATATATATATATATACATGTATGATTATATCATTTAAATACAATAAGCATATGTGATATGTTATTATTGATTCAAAGAGATTGTTCTTAGTAACCCTCTTCATTGTAATTTTTTAATTATATGATCATTTCAAAATATATTTTACATATATGGGTATCTAAAAGCGTAAATACAAAGATATTGGTTAAAATTTCTATATATATATATATATATATATAACAGGTTTCTTATAACTTAATCTGTATTTCTTAATTTATGTAGGAGAAGAAGTCCACTCTTTGAATTCAATCTTAGTTGGCAGGGTTTTAAAATAAATTAATCAACCAATGATATATATTTATATATAAATTTATAGATTATATAATCATTATCATGTTTATAATTTTATCTTCTATTTATAATCATATATCTAGAAATGCGCATAACATGTTGACGTGTTATTTTAAACTTCGCACCTGCACATAGTCATGGCCCAACGAATGTGCACATCATCGACACTCGTTGTATTATTATAAACCCAATGTTTCAAAATTATGGTGTAATTAAAATAAAATAAAAAGTACATGGATATCCTTGAACATATTTTGTTTTAAATTCTTCCATTGTAATTTTCATTTTTATAATCAATTGTGGAAAATTTATTTTACAGAAAAAGGATTAAATACATTGATGGTAAATGCAAAGCCTATGTGGTATATGGTTTGGTTGTAACCAAACTTAAAAGTGATGAAATGGAAGTTAATTTATTGATATACATACATACATACATATATATATATAATTATGAATATGCCTTTTAATGTTGTAGTGTGTTTTCATAACTGAAATCTCCAGTGATAATATATACATAAATAAAATAATCATGAGATTTTTTTAGAAAATATGGCACTTTATCCTTGTAAATATTGAAGGTCATTGGGGAGTGAATCCATCCTTTACTATGTTTGTAGTCCCAGACAACGATTAATGATTCAACTGACCTGATAAATAGTGTCTTGTTTTCAGATGATTGCGTGCTGAATTTCATAAAGCACTATACTATGTTTAAAGGAATTTTGAACGTAAGTATTTCTAAAATGGCATAGTATTTTATGTCATAATAAATTTCAAATATTATTTTAAAAATGTTAAATTTTTATGTATTTCTAAAATTAATTTCATAGAATGTATTATAAAGGATTTATCAAAGGATTTTTAACTCCGTGCTATGCCTTTTTTTGTGCCCACCCCATTTTTTTAAATGATTTTCACAGGAACTGTAGAATTTTTTAAGGTGTTTACTTCGCTAATGGAGTTAGCGTGCACCGTGTTTTTGGTCATTTATTTTATTTCTTGGCTACTCAAATATTTTGTAAGAATGTATCGTATTATCTGGAAACTAGACCCATGAAAAGGTTCTCTACTATGTAATTTGTAAGGCTATGTCCTTATTGCTAGTATTAGAGGAACGGTCTAGAAAACATTAAAGATTATATGTTGTCGAGTCTAGTTGATTAACAGTTCTAGTGTTCCTTTCATTATAATTTTTTTTCATTTATTTCTTATTTATGATGACTAAAATTACGGATTCATTTAACCCGATGAAATGAATTTTGAGGATGCAATTCTTTTGAGGGGGGAATAATTTAACACCCAAATAAATTTAAATATTAATTTATCTTAATTAATTATTTATTTAATGATTGTTTCTATATATCAAGAAATTTTTTGTTGAATGGTTTTACAAAAATAAAATATTTATTACATGAAATATTATTTTAGTTTAAAGAAATAATTTTTATTGTTCTAATATAATATTTATTTAATTTGCTTAATATATTTCCATTATACACAATATATTATTTATTTTAATGTTCTATTAATTTATTTAGAAGAGTAATTTAATATTAATTTTATTGAAACATAAAATGATTAAATTTTAAAACAAAAATAATGAAATTTGTGATACTAATTTTAATCTAACAATTTTTTCAAAATAAATATAATTTGTTTTAATATTCTTTGGATAATAATAAAAATAGTAATAATAAATATGGTTGATTTTTTTAAAAAAATTATTATTTTCAACTTATAAAAATATTTTATGTTTTGTAATTATAATTAAATATAATACAATTAATACTAAAAATGATATATATATATTCATATATATATTAAAACATTTAAAGATACAGTATATATATATATATAATGTGTTTTTATAAGAAAATGTGGAGTTTATAAAATAAAAAAATGATATGAGAATAAATATTAATAATACAAATTCCTAAAAAAATGTAACAAATAAATATAAAAAATAGTGAAATGATTGAAAATAATAATAATAAATAATATATTATTTTGAAAACATGAGAGAGGGGGTGGGTTTAACATAATGTAAAAAATATAACTTTTTTAGGGTAAAACTAATGGTGTCTGGAAAACATTGAAGAAAAAATGATATGTTTTCTTAGTACAAGAAAAATTAAAACATATTTAAACAAAATTACATGTTTTTGTGAATATATATATATATATATATATTAAGATAACATAAAAAACTAATACATATATATATATATATATATATATATTACCGACACGAGTTTCTTTAAAAAATATGATCATATAAATAAGTTTAAAAAAAGGTTTTTATTTTTTTATAAAAAATTGTATAATTTGATTTATTACAAAATTAATTAAATATTTTTTATAAAAATTGTGATCTTTATAAAAAAATATGAGAATAAATAATGATAATTAAAAATTCAAATGTTGTGATGTAACAAAAAAATGTAATGATGTGAAATGATTAAAGCAAAACAAAAAAATAATTTTGTTTTAACATATAATAATATAATAGAAATTTTTGATTGACAAAATCAACCTAAGAATCAAAATAATTGAAACATGAAAGTGTACTGATTAAACATAACATGATGTTTAGTATAAAAACGAAATGACATGACCAAATGAAAGAAAAATAATATAATAATAATAATTATAATGTTAGATGAAAATGGTGCGATGGGTGCATCAAAATTGGGATCTTCTTTATTATTTTTCTAATCACCTAGAGTATAGGCTAATGATAAAAAGATATAATTGAATAAAAAAATTCAAATGAATAAATTATTTTTTTTCTCCCCATCTTCTAAAGGAATATTTGTAATACCTTATTATATAAATCGAATTTGCACACCTAATATGACCTGAATTTCACACAACCATGCCTCATCCCTCATGAACCCACTACCCTCCTTGATTTATTTTAGGTAAGGGTTCTATTTATTTTTGATTATATGATTTGTATAGAAATATGTATATATATATATAATTATGTATGTTCATATCTCACTAATTCAAGACACATATATGATAGTTTTTCATGATTTAAAGTATATTTTTTTGTCATTGTAATGGTATATTCACATTACCTGCATTTCATGATTTTTTTTAAGAATACTATATGGGATTTCATTATTTTCAATTAGTTTTCTGAAATAATATATAAATATGTGTGTATAATATATATATATATATATGTATTATTAAATCATTTGAATACAATTTCATTATGTGATATGTTCTTCTTGATTCAAGGAGATTGTTCTTAGAAACCCTCTTCACTGTAAGAGTGTATTTATATGATCATTTTAGAATATATTTTACATATATGTGTATATACATGAGTACATACACATAAATTGGTTATATGTTCTATATATATATAAAGGTTTTCTTATGACTTAAACCGTATTTCTAATTTTATGTTGGAAAACAAGTCCCCTCATTGAATTCAAACTTAGTAGGAAGTGTTTTAAAAAAAATTACTCAACCCATGATATATATATATATATATATTGATGAAATCATTATTATCATGTTTATAATTTTATCATCAATTTATCGTCATATTTCTAAAAAAGTTCCTAACATGTTCACATGTTAATTTAAACTTCGCACCTGCATATAGTAATGGTCATGCGATTCTGCACATAATCGGCACTCGTTTTGTTATAATAAACACATGGTTTAAATTTTACGTTGAAATTAAAAAAATAACAAGTACATGGATATCATTGAACATATTTTATTTTAAATTATTCCTTTATAATTTTTATAATTATGATCAATTTTGGAAGTTGAATTTTATAGAAAAATGATTAAATACTTGGATGGTCTATACAAATATTATGTGGTAGTTGTATTGGTTTTGAACAAACTTGACAGTGATGAAATTTATGTTCATGTATTAATATACATATATATATATATATATTATATTTTGAATGTGCATTTTAAAGAAGTGGCGTGTTTTCAAAACATAAATCTCCAGTGAAAATATATACATAAATGAAGTAAGATTGAGATTTATTTTAAAAATCTGGCACTTTATCATTGTATTTATAGAAGGCCAATGGGAAGTGAACCCATCCTTCACTATGTGGGAAGGACCAGACATCCTTTATTGATTCAAGTGACATCAAAAGTTGTGTTTTGTTTTCAGAAGCTTGTATAATGTATTTCGTAAAACACTGGATTATTTATAAAGCAATTTTGAACATATTTATCTTCTAAAATGAACTATTATTTTAAACCATATGTAATTTAAAATAGTATTTTATAAATTTTAATTTTTCATGTATTTATTAAATTATTTTCAAGGAATGTTTTAAAAAAAATTTATCGAATTTTTTTTAACTCATAATTTTTTGGGCTCACCACTTTGTTTTAAATGATTTTCACAGGATCATTTGAATTTCCAAAGGTGTTCTCTTCTCTAATGGAGTTAGAGCACACTGTGTTTTTGTTCCTTTTATTTTATTTTGAAGCTACTCTAATATTTTGTAACAATGTATCTAATTATCAAGAACCTAGGCTTGTGAAAAGGTACTCTGCTATAATCTGTTTAAGGATGGGTATTTATATGTGTTCCCAATTGAACATATTCTTGGATCTCTACCTATATTAAAGACATCTTATAGAATGGATATCAATGTGATAGAAGTGCTGAAAAAGCAGTTATATGAGAATCTTGGCATGGGTTTTATACACCCGAGTGCTTCACTATGTGGCACACTAGTAAAATTTGTTGAGAAGAAGTATGGATCAATGAATCTCTTCATTGATTATCGTGAGATAAATAAAATCTTTATAGAGAACAAGTATTCCACAAATTAGATAGATGACTTGTCTGATTATCTAAATTGGGTCATTAGTTTCTCTATTGTGGACCATTAGTCATGATATCATCAATTAAATGCTAGTAAGGAAGATATTTTAATGGCAATTTTTTGTTCAAGGAATGGACCATAGGAGTTTATAATGATGCCCTCCATTTTGTCCAATGCTAAAAAAAATTCATGCATTTAATAAATATTGTCTTTAATGATTGCTGCAATAAAATCTTGGTAGTCTTTATCTATGATATTCTAATATAATCAAAGAGGATCAAGGAACATGAGGGCATTTGAATATAGGGCTGAAGAATATCATAAAGGGTGAATTATAAATAAATAATAGTAAATGTAAGTTCTAAAGGGAGTAAGTATCATTATTCTTGAATTTTATAACCAATAAAGTAATTTCTTTATACCATTAAAAGACACAAGATATCAAAAAGTGTCACAGGAAATCATATTTAATAAAGACCCGTAGTTTCCTTTTCCAATTTTGTTATTTCTAATGATTCATAATGAACATCTCATGATTATCAAACCCAGTAACCAAGATGACATTAAAGGGAGTGATGTTAATCTGGAATAAAGATTTTGAGGAATGATTTAAGGTACACAAAAAGAGGATAATCATTATGATAGTACTCAAAATCATGAAAATGGGAGAAGTCTTTGTGGGGTAAAACGATTCATCAAAACATGGATTAGGTTGTGTACTGATGTGAAAAGATAATGTGATAGCCTAGGTGTCATGTAATTTGAAAATCCATGGGAAAAATTATCCCTCATATGATGTAGATATGGGTGCTATGATCGTTTTATGGAATATATGGAAACATTGTCTCTATGGGGAGATGTATGAGATATATAATGATCAGAAGAGTATCGAATATATATTCACATATAAAGAGTTTAATATACACCAACAAAGATGGTTATATCTCATCAAGGATTATGAATTTATAATCCACTACCATACTAATAATGAAAATAAAGTGGAGGAAAATCTATGTAGAAGGATCCTGAATATCTATCAATGTTGGGAATTGGGAAGGATCCAATCTCCATAGACTATAAAAGGTTGGACATGGGAAATTTAATGAAGGAACCTCAACCATCCTTTCTCAAATGATTTCTCAACCATACATTAGGGAGAAAATAATAGATGATCAATGAAATAATGTGGAAATTTAAAAAAAGTTTCTAATATATTGTAAATGGGAAGTACTATGTGTTCCAAATGGATAAAGGACATGGGAGATTTGGGTCACGATTATGTGTACAATCCCTTATAGTGATAGTGAAAGAGCGTCTAAATTATGCTCATATCTCAACTATCCATATTAATCCAAGGAGAACAAAGATGTAACGAGATATCTAATAGAAGTATTGGTGGGAAAATATGACGAAGGAGTTTGTTGAATATATATCAATGTTCCATGTATGTGAGAAAGTGAAGGATGAAATAAAAAATTCTAAAGGATTGATGAAAAAATTACCCATACGTACATGGAAATGGGAAATAATCTGCATGGATTTGTCACAAGACTTCTAAATACATTTATTGGGAACAATTCTTGTGGGTTGTTTTAGATTTTCATAATAATATATCTTTATTTATCCCAACTAGATAAGATTTCACATCAGATAATCATTGAAGGATATATATCAACGTGTGGGTATGACTACATGGGGTTCCCCAATAGATTGTACCCGATAGAGATATGATATTCAACTCTATTTTCTGTAAAAGTCTCCAACATGCTCTACGAAATGAGCTAAAATTTAGTAAAACCAATCATCCTCAATGTAATTCACAATCTGAGTAAAATTTTCAGAAATTGAAATGCATGTTGAGAGCTTGTTCTATGTACTTCATAGGTGGATGGGAATAATATCTCCCTTGGTTGAGTTCTCTTACAAATACATTATCCACTCAAGCATAAAAATAGCTCCATATGAAGCCCTTTATAGAAAATTTTTTAGAACACTAGATTTTTGGGATGAAGATGGCAATTATAGGACCATTAGGAATTGAAATAGTTGATGAAAAGGAGGAAAATGTGAAAACCATTCACCTGAACATTATTAAATCCCGAAGAAAAAAAGATCTATGAAGAAAATCATCGATGAGAAGTCGAGTTTAAGGTTGATGACATGCTATTCGACCACATATCTTCGTAGAATATAATCATGATATTTGGGAAGAAATGAAAACAATGATCCAGGTACATCGCCCCCTTAGAAAAATATTATCATGTTGGAGTTGTGGCTTATCAACTAGAACTTCCACGAACCATGTCTCAATTGCATGATGTATTCCAATATCCCTCTTGAAAAAATATATATCCATTCATTCACATGTTCTGACATAAGAGGTGTTACATTTGGAAAATGATCTCTCCTCGGAGGATAACAAATTAATGATATTAGATCGCATAGATAAAATTCTATGCAACAGGACTACCCACATGGTCAAAGAACTATGGAAGAACCAAAAGTACAAATAAACAAAATGGGAACTAGTGGAAACATCAAAAGAAAAGTACCCACACCTTTTTTCAACTTATAATTTAAAAAATTGAGGGAAAAATTTCACAATGGTGGAAAAATGAAACAAAACAAAATTTTATCAATGGAAATTCCTTTCTTATAATTATTTCATATACAATAATCACATTAAATCACATTAATAAAATAATACAATAATTATAAAAGAATAAAGAATTAAATAATAATTTTATCTAGAATTTAAGAAACCTAAACTGAAAAAATTATAACTTGAAATTTGGGATAGTAATGTGACCCATATTAATAAAAAACTAGACAATTGAATAGTATCCCCACTAAAGATATTATAAATAAAATTTAACAATATTATAACTAAAACTATGATATAATTATATCATATTATATGTGAATAAATATTTTAAATTATTTTAATAAAGTGTTTGTATTTTTGTTAGTCATAAATATTTATTTAGAATTTTATGTATAATATAATAATTTAATAGAAAAATTATTTTCATAAAATTTATTCATAAATTAATATTTTTGTTTCTTATGATTGTATGATAATTCTATGATTCCCTCGTTAATTTTCCAAAGTGTTATAAAATCAGTTATAATTTTAAAATTTATATTTTTTTAATAAATTAGGATTTTAATTATAAATTAAATTTACCTTATTTAGAATATTATTTTCGTAAAATTGAGTTTATTTTTTAATTATATACATTGAAAAATTGGTAGGTAGAGTTTTTGGTATTTTTCTGAAATACATGATATTTTGTGAGTAGAAAAATATTATGATATATGAAAAATGCAATATACATGAATTTGGGAATCATATATAATTTATCGATTATGTATGATCACAAAATAGATTTATACATCTTTATAGTAATATTTTTTGTGATAATTCTCAATCGATCCATAGTATTGATCCAAAATAATAAACTAATGATTATAAATAATGACAAAATACCCTTCTCCTCAATTATAAATACAACACTCACCACCTATTCTCCTTACACCTCTCAAGTCTTGATCCTTGTCCAAATTCTACTGAAATATCATCCCAAGACACTCCTCTTGTTTCTAGTAGCTTTTTTAATTATAAAAATCCAGAACCGATCGCGTAATGATGTTCTAAAGAAGAAGGAATCAAAAGGTAAAACCCTCTTCCTTTTCTTTTAATGTTTTCAAGTTACATTATTTTATTTTTCTCTGATAACCTCCAATAATCCAAATATTATGATATGCCATGTACCTATAATATACCGGTTTTTCCAATGGAATAATTCATCATTATATATCTCCCCTCTCTCCATTTATAATAAAAATAGAAATATCATTTCTACTGTGTTAATTTATCATGTTCGAGGATGGTGGATTTTATATTTTAAATACAATATTCAATGCTGATAATGAAACTATTTTTGTGGTTTTACAAGATTATAGTATATGTATTATATCTTACATTATTTTTTTCAATTATTTTTTTATTCATTATATTAACTTATAAAACAAAATGAGTTTATTCTGATAAAAAACTACAAATATAAACCCAAACGATTATCAACAACTATTTATCTAATGATTTTTCCTCAAACTAAAAAACTGATATATAAGATAAATTTAATCTATATAATATCATTAATAACATATATTTTTAATTATGAATAATTACACTTACTTTACATTCCCTATATTATATGTACACTAGTAAACAGATCATTAAAACCAAGGAAACCAAAACCCCCCAAATATGAAATTGAATCTCCTAACCCATGAAATACCAAAAATGAACATAAAAATGTTTTAATAAATATAATATATTTATAAATGTATTTTTAGTATTAATTAATTAAACTAATTTGGTTATATTGGACATTTTGAATATGTTATGAACACATTTAGACTTTAGGTAATGGATTTTACCAGAACCTCCATTAATCATTCCTGTTACACATTCTCTATTTTTACCCAAATAAAATTATATTTTCAAATTACAGTCATTCAATAAATTTTTTTATGTGCTATGAAATCATGTATCATGATCCTTTAAATGTTTTTTTGGGCATATTCATGTTTTTAAAATCATCCCAAATCAATTACTTGAATTATGAAAACTCTTTGCAAGGAAACATTCCAAATTATAACTAATTTGTATATGTACTCCATAATCTATTTTATTATACCATTATTTTTAAAATTGACATAATTTTATTATGAAAAAGTTATTTATTCACTTATGGTTCAATATAGAAATCTATTCCCATATCAACTTTATATTATCTTTAATATTTTCCTTATACTTCACTAAAATTTTATATTTATGAAGTGTCATAAAAACCATTTTTACATGTATTCAATTCCGTTTCACTAAATTATCCTTAAATATGAATATTTTTCCTTATTAATGACCCTTTATGATTTAAATCCTCTCGTTCATGCACACAATTTTGATATTCCCTTATGTTATTCCTTTTTACAAGATTATGACACCCAATTCATAACAGGGGTAACACTTACGTTTATGTCTAATTATTTATGATTGATAATTCATATAGATCATATATTCATTAACATGTTATGATGTGTGTTCCTAGAGTGAAGTCAAATTTATTTTTTAAATTTTTAATCTCATGAGATATCTTGTGCTAGGGTCTTTGTGGTTAGCCTTCACTCATTCATCATGTGCAACAGTCTTGGTGGTTAACCCTAATATGTTCTCCTCTATAAGAAATGATCCTTTAATCATGCTTATTGTAGGATGTATGTTGTTTCCACATATTCTATGATACCATTAATATATATTTTATTCTTCCACATGTATATCCATGACTTTTATGTCATCATAATACTCCTTCAAACCCATGTATTGTGTATTATTCTTATGTTTTACAATTCATAGGGTTTTTAGGTTAAAACAATGTTTATTTTATCCCTAGGTTATCCTATGTAAATGTAAGGGATGAAAGGTTGTTTGAATATTATAATTAATGATAAATAAATAAATCTATATTTAGTCCCACGTTTTCAGTTTTATCTACCATGTTTTCCTAAAAATCTAGTCATTAATATCCTTGGATTGTAATTTGATAGTTAATAATGATTGAAATAATATAATAATATATAGAAAAGGACTGGCTCAATATAACACTAATATAGTATCATCCAATAAAAACATTGTAGACTAGTGCATAAGTTTATCAAATAAAATAATTATCTGATTAACCAGTTATCTATTAAATATTATATTATCACAACTAGATCCATCAAGAATATAAATAATCTAAACTTCCACCATCTATAATAATAAAACAACACATGAATAAATTTATTCACATCCCAAATTTGTTTCTTGAATACTTCTTCACATAAAATTGGTAAACTCTTCAAGAATTATGCACATTCTATATACACCTACAACATCTTTTTTCCTATACTATTTTTTTCCATTCACCATTGTCCCATTGAGGAAATATTTATTAACTTTGGTTGAATAAATTTTTATTTAAAATTTCTAATGGATTAATCTTATAATTGTTTTTTGGTTTGGATAGGCCCTGATGTGTTGTGAGTATTTAAATTTTCAATTAAAGGATGGGATATTTTATAAATTCTTCATTATCATAGAATTAAAATAGTAATAAAATCTCAAGGGAATAGTTTTTTATGCTTATAGAATCCCAAAAGGTGTATTGGGTTATCAAATAAGTATTGGGAGCCTCATGGTTTGAAATAATAGTTTTTGGGGAACCAAATTGGATTTCATGATTATATATATTTAGTGGTAACCATGTACTCTAACAGTGTGACCTAATACGTATATGCAAACGAATTTTTTGAAATATCTGAGGTGATTATGAAATTGTGAAACAATTATATTAAATTTTAATTTTATATCTCGTTTATTTTTTCTGTGTTTGTTAGATTATGCTCACTGACTGTGTGAAATCATGTGAATAAGAAAGTATGGTCTACATGGTTTGTGAAATGATTATTATATAATGAGACCAAACCATGAATAATTTGTGAAAAGAATAAATTTCAAACTAACATTCCACTTTTTATGTCTTTCAAACCATTTAACTATGATTTTCTCCCTTTAGTATCTGTATTAGCCCCTCCCTATATTCTCCCCTTTTACAGGTGATAAAATTCAATTGGTGTTTTGGTTGAGTGTTTTCAAACGATTTAGAGTGACTTTGGTGATTGTTTGAATTTTATTCCTTGCCATTAGGTTTTCCTTCACTCTGAAAAGGAATTTCATCTATTTTGTCTATTATGTATTACTTATACTTGGTTTTTCTAGTCTCTCATTTTCTCACCTTTTAGGATGAGTTTTCAGTTGATATATAAATATTATGATTCACTTTCTATTAGATATTAATTTTTGTCTAATTTAACCATACAACTTACCACAATTGTAGATGTTTTCTAGGCGAGTTCTGTATAGTAATTTCAATATTGATGTTGATCTAATTTTTTTTCATAATTAAAATCCCATATTAATATAACATTAACATTAGAAAAGATGATTCCTTGTAAATCTCCTTAGAGATGAGTTACCTGAGGTATTGAAAAATTAAATGAAAACTGTTAAAGATATATTTTTTTATTATTTGTTAAATAGGAATTTTGGAATAATTCAATGGTTGGGAAATTGGATTTCACAATAATTTATGTGTAATGGATGGTGAAATTCAAACTAATAGAAATCATGTATAATGGTAAGACACAATTTTTTAATTTAGTTTGTGTATCAAACTGACTATGCCTATTGTAGTGAGTTTATCAATTTAATTTAAAAGGAATGTGATGGATTTTTTTATGTAATGGGATGAGGTTAAATAAGGGATTGGTTTTGTGAAAATTTAAAATGAGTTTCAATTTTTTTTTGTTATTAAAATGTGAAATTATTAGTATGGATCATGATGGTTTGGTTAAATTTAATATAAATAATTCATGGTTCATGATTTAAAGTGATGATTTATAAGGGTAAGTAACAATTTAATGTTATATTAAAAAAATGTTATACATGTATTGTGATCTGTAATGATCGTGAATGAATGGATGTAAAAATTGGGTTCCATATGTTAAATGTTACATGGGATTTAAGGATTAGAGCATTGATTCCATATTGAAATTATGATTGGTAATGGAAATATGTGATCTAATATTTCATGTGATTGATGATGACATGGGAATTCCATGAGGTGTCCATATACCTGTATGATACTCAATGATTTTAAATGTCAGGATAAGTGTTCAGATTCCACTATAATTCTAGGGTGAGTGTCTGGATTCTATTTGAGGAATTGATACATCTAGTGAAACATCATTGATTCCAAATTAGGATTGTAAATTAAATAAATTTTATTACCCATCTATCCCTACTATAAAGATAAATCGAACAATGGATTTATGGGGTCTAACCCATGGGAAAACCTAGTGATGGATCATGTTCTAAAAATTGGAACCTAGCAGCAGATTCCTCACATGATCAAATTATTCATTGTGTTGGGTTTTAAACTATAATGTTTGATTCAAATTTTAGTTGATGGAATAAGGGTTCATGATGAATTATGGGAAGCCAATATAGAGGATAACCATAAATCTAAAAATATTGACTTTGACTATATATTCATTCAAAAATACTAATTTATATTTGGTCCAAAAAATATAATATATCTAGATAGGAAAAAACTATTTTTCCATATGAAGTTACTAACCCAAATAAATTATGTGAAATTAAAAATGTATAAAAAAATCAATCTATTAGTCATATTATAGTATATTCCAGTATGGTTTCCCCCATCCCTTAAAATCTCATGGTACTATTCATGTATAATAATTAAATTTATTTTTAAACAAAAACATAATTATTTAGTCAATAAATTCTCTGGGTTATTTTTTAAGAATAAATATATCATTTATACCAATAATATTAATCCCTAAACATAGTTGTTTTACCCTCACATGGAAAAAAATTAAACATGAAAAATAATTACAACATTATTTTCAAATTTATATAAAAAAATCTATGATCAATTAGGATATCATGAAATAATGATGCTACAAGACAAAATAATGAAGAAGTAGATAGGTAAAAAAATTTAGAAGAAGGATTCACAGTTTCCAAAAAACAAATGAATTGGGAAAATATTTAAACATAGCCATAAAAGAAACATATGGGAATGAGAAATAGGAAGAATCGAAGGAACACATGTAATTCAAAAGAAAAATAATATACTAGGTTAGTGAATATAAAATTATTAGTGCTTTAAAAATTATAGGTCATATAAACATCATGTATAAATATGTTTTAATCTATTATTATTCTTTAATTGTTCTATACATGGCAAATTTATGGTTTAGTTCTTACTTTTAATCAAATAATTAAAGCATTTGGATCTCTAGTGATTTTATATCTCTATGATTTATAGATTGAGTTACCATTTTTTTGTCTTTAAACCCTATTATTATTACGATGTAACTACGGAATTTATAGTATATGTTATTATTGATATGAAAAATTTTATATATAGAATGGATATTATGGAAATTTTCTCTTCAGGGTTTTCTAATGTTATTTATTTCTTAAATGAAATTATATGGAAAAAATTCGAAATATTTTAATAGTTTGTCTAATCCTTCATTTTGAAAACTAATCTCTAATTCCATGTAACATACCAACCAAAAAATGAAGTAAATTAGTATAAAAGTTGTATTAATCACAATTAAATCAATCTATATTTCAT
Source organism: Viscum album (assembly GCA_963277665.1). Classification (NCBI taxonomy): domain Eukaryota; kingdom Viridiplantae; phylum Streptophyta; class Magnoliopsida; order Santalales; family Viscaceae; genus Viscum; species Viscum album. The sequence goes on along the minus strand of OY728145.1, from coordinate 2,011,809,881 downwards.
ATATGAATTAATATTATCCATTTCCCACATATGTCACTAACTTATTTTCCAGAAGAAAAATCAATTCAAAAATGATTTTAAGATCAATTCTTTTAAAAGGAAATAATCAATGTAACAAATACAATAACGAAATGTGTTTAGAGAAAGTGAAAATAAATAGAAATCACCTGTGCAGAGAATACCAGTAAATAATCATAATCATGTTTTGTAGTAAAATTATTTTTCCCTTTAAAAATTATTTTTTAAATTATTCTTTAGAAGATATATTAATTTAAAAATATATGTAACCATTTATTTTCTCCCATCATATGAGGTAAGATGAAATTGGGGTTATACTCATACCTAGAATAAGTGTTCCAAACTATTGGACTGCATTAATTCTTATATATCCACTATATAAATTAAAATCACACTATTAATAATTCATAATCATTAGAAATGGATAAATGACTCTAAGGATGTGGAAAGTGGGTGGATGATAAAGAAAATATCAAAAGATATGCTAACATATAATTTTTAATGCATGCTAATTATGAATTGTGAAATAAATATCCTCATATAAAAAATTACATCATCAAACTCCATAAATTCTAAAGGTGGGTCAATGGATGTGTCATTAAAATGTTTTCAATTTATCATGTTTCTTATTATTTTATCATTTCTCTTTTTAAGAAGTCATGTCTCAGACTTATCTCACATCGACCACCTCACCACATATGAACTATCATGAGAATAATCGGCCTGGTAATGATGATTTTTGACCATCTCAATACACAATATTTATATTAAAATAGGATAATCATTAATGGAATATAAGAATAACCATGCGCCATATTCGATAAAACATATCAAAATTAAACCATACCTATCAATGGTAAAATCATCTCACATCCATCAGTACAAATCATTCCCATGCACTTATTCATGTGAAAATCATGAAATAATACAATGATTAAGGCATGAAGGGATAAATAGAATTGTAACATGGCTCAATAAAAATGAGGTCATTCATGGATTCTATCGGCTTATGAATGAATAATGTATAATTGGGTATCTTGAAAAACAGATCATAAAAAATGAACCAATAATTTCAATATTGTATTTTGTCAAATATAGATTTTATAAGAATATATTTCAAGTTATGATATGTTTACATTCCCAATGTATCTCTTATTAAATGTGATAAAAATATTAGGAAAAGGTATGTCAATAATCCTCTTGGGAATGGGAGTACATATAAAAATATAAAATCACTCATGTAATAGTATCTAGTAATAGATCAATAAAATAAATTTCATGAATTTAAAATCAGAAAAAAAATTACTGAACTAAGAAATCATGCAAAAAACCGAATCATTAATAAATAAAAGGACTAATAATTTCCTATATAAAACATTTATTTTATTTAAATTATGGAAATAATATTACATGTTAAATAAATTTTTAATTTAAAAATTTCTTATGGAATATGGGGACTATGGAAAAATCTAGGTGTATATGCAATAGAACTCATGAATCCCCCCATAGATAAAATAAAATAGAATCATTACATTTTGGGAATTGATGTGAGAGAAATAGTAATGACATCATATAGAAATATGACGGAACAAACATAATTACAATGTATAGTTGAGAGATCCCTTTTTGAAATACCATGTCATGGGGTAAAATGTTTGATATTGATGTGAAAATTTCACCTTGTGAAAATATTAGAAAAAAATACCCGCACTATAGAAATGATCAACTAACATGATATAGATAATATCAAATAAAAAAATAGATAGGTACAAAAAATATAAAAAATTGATATCACCTCAAAGAGATGTTAATGCTGTGTCATAAAATCTATTTATGATGCACTAGTATAAGGGAAAACAATAAATAATGGAAAAAGGATATCAAAACATGGTAAAGAAACCTGAAATAAAAATATAGGTTTCCACCCAAAAAAATTGTTAAAAAGACATCATTATATAGAAAGTTAGAAAGGGATCAATCAAAGAAGTCCATTGGCTGAACTATCCCCAACCTCTTGTAGGAACTAGATGTGGTATCCTCAATATGTAAGGGTTTTTTAGGGGATTTTCCACCTCAAAAATTGGCTGACTATACCCATCATGTGGATGAAAGAGCATCAGTATGACTCATGGATCCATCTAATGAGCCTATCAATATATAGAAGCCATGCAATGAAATACATAATGCGGAATTCTAATAGGTGTCCTATCACGTGCATCAATATTAAAAATGGAGGTAAATGATTGAGATATATATAACTGAATGCATAATTAATATGGGTAGATTAAGAGAATCATGCGGAGTAAAAAATATTTTATCCCTTCCATTAGATAATTTAATCAATTATGTTATGGATAGGTAAAATAGAAATACACCCCTAAAAAGAGGAAAATGGGAGGGGTACACTGAGGAAATGCTAAATAGTGGAGCCAAAATATATATTAGTATCAAATGGGGTCCCCTCCCTAATGATGGTTTAATGGTTGGACCTTTCAATTTCAATATCAAATACTTTGTTATAGAAAATGGATTAATTATATAAATAGGTTTTATGGTACATGAAATTGTCTTTTCCATTACTGGTGATGGTAGGTTATAGGTTGTATGAGGTGAGATGCCTTTCTGAAAAGAGTATGTCCCGACAGTAGCAAGAAAAGTAAAAGGATCCTAATAAGTAGATAGAATATAAGGGTAACTTTTCCATATATCAAGCTATATGAAGAATACCTTCAAAGTTAAAGGGGTCGGTATTCTTCGAAAAAAAAACAAGATGTCACAAAGGGTGCTATGATGGTTGTATGGGAATAGAGATAGTTGGATTCCTAGAAGAATACATCTTGGGATGGGTGGATGATATGTCTATGGGTATAGTATTTTAAGGGAACTATACATTATCATAAAATGGAATTCCAATGTGTTGAAAGATCTATATCTGGTTGATTAGAATGCTCTAAAAAATAATGTCATATAGGGAGATCAAATCCAAAATGGTGAAAGTTGCATGGGACAAATGAGAAAAAACTTATATCTCAAGTATATCAATGAATGTATCATTTAATGAATGATAAGGGGTATATGATTCATAAGGATATAGGGGATTTTCAGTGGACTCAAGGTACTCTGCTGCCCAATCATATTGGTCACCCACCTTCTAAAGTAGGCCCAACTTATGTATCTTGGGATGGTATATGGACTTTATCATACTACATGGGGAGAGAGTTTTGGATATGTTTAATACCCCCAAATATCTTTCAAGTTTAGTGATAAATTATCCCCCCATAAGATTACTGCATCACCTCTGGGCCTAACTCTCATAGAAGAGGAAAAACTAGCATTAAATGTTGTAAAATGAGGCTCGAATAGTGGGAAAGAGGATGGTTACCTCGGTCTTCATGATTACTCCATGGGATTCACCACATTCCATGTTTGATTCATGATAAGGGATGGTGAATGATCCAAATAATTGAATCCTTCGGTTGGGTTCTCATAGAAGAGGTAGGATCGTGAATTCCAGTAGGATCGAGGGCTATTTACACCAAAATCTGGGGAGTTTAAATATTGTTTGGATCTAGTTGTAGTGTTAAATTTTTGGGATAGTTAAACAAAATTGATGAATAAACACCCAATATGACTCTAAACTAACCTAGTGTATGCTCAAAATCCAATCCTAACAACTAGAATGTGACACGAATGACATTCACCTCAAAATTCATCAAGAACTCTCGAATGAGAACCTGAAAAATTTCATCACACACCTCAATAATGTTTGATAGGTGTATCCATGTAGGAATTTCTATGACATTCTCATAAATGATAATTTTTTTACAAAAGTGTAAAATATAATCTTATTGGTATGCATTACATTTTCCTATAAGTGAGCTAATAGGACCTGATATTTTAGATCTTGGAAATGAATGAATGAATGAATATTGGAAGGCAGAGCCACACCCTTAGATTAGTGGGATAAAAATGAGAACCTTAATTTTACGGTGATGAATATGGGGTAGGATCCACTTTATAAGAGGTAAATATTGGAATAAGAGGTAGTGGGAGGTGCCTAGGGCTTGTGTTTGACCATAGGAGGCCGCAAAACATTGAGCCTCATGCTTGTATAGATGAATTAATCCATCCATTTTTCGAACAATGGTGGAATGATATGATAACGAATTATGGGAAGGAATATAGATAAGATTCCTAGGGAAGGTGGAGAATAGGAGGGATGCGACGATAGCAAAGATGAGAAGTGGTGGTGGGGTGGAAGAAGAAATGTGGATGAAACGTTAGAGGGGGGGTTTGTACCCCACAAACACTGGGGTTAGGTCTTATGTATATAATTTATAGAACTCATATCAATAATCTGGATTTTATTCTACATGTTTTGTGGTGGTTTTTTTGAATACTATAAATTTTAAGACAAGAAGATATTTTCACATGTTGTATTTTTTTATAATAGTTGAAAATCAATGATAGACTGCTGAGATTCAATGATTCTAATATACATAAATAGAAAATATATAGGTGACCACTATCCAATAGTTTTTTCTTACATCTAGATAAAGGCATCCACTAGTCAATTAAACATGATATATAGAACTCAATCATAATGAAAAAAATCATAATAAAATTTCACCCACTATATATTCACATTAAATGGAGGACCCTCTATTCTGGGAATATCTAATGTTCCATAATAGATGATGGTAATTATTTCATATAGACCTGACCATTGAGATTTTAGTTTCTCAATGAATAATTGCAGGTGGGAATTGAATTATATAACATCATCACTTAATGTGAAAACTCTACAAGTGATGCATTGGTTATCTCATTTTTGTGACTTGATAATTTTGTAATTCTCATTAGTGATGCTTATAATTTCAATATATTAATTATATTTTAGAAATATGTGTTCCACTACTTTATGAATATCTAATTTAAACATTTTTATTTACTAGTATGATCAATGTTCTAATTCCATAGGTAAATGAAAATGATTCTTAAATGAAATATGGAAATGTTTTATTCCTATGGGGTTTTTATATGATGTATGATACACCCATGATTCATCATTAAGTATGAGACTCCGATCATTCATATATGTCTTAAATACCTTTTCCAGATTTTTTTTATCTTTTAATTGGAGAGTTCAACCTGCCCACTTGTTTATGGGAGGTAATGAGTTTTAGTATTCTATTGAATTGCATTATTATTAAGTAGTCCTTTGACATAGATGTTATTTATGTGAATCCCCTAATCTCATAACAGTCATTTGGGGAATCCAAATTGGAAAAAATTGTGTTTAAATACATATTTCATGACCTCCTTGTCTATTTCAAATGATGTATCTTATGCCTCTATCCACTTTGAAAAATATTATACCCAATCCAATTTTTATATCATTACATTCTTTTGGGAAATGGGAATGTGAAATAAATCTGTTATACATCAAAGATATCAACTTCCAGTATAGGGTTTTGGGGAATTTATTTATTCTACCCAATGGGTCCTATTTGATTATATATATCACAACTATGGAAAAAATATATCCAATATCAATTGAATTTGGGATAAAAGAATCCATTTTGGATATGTTTAACTATAGTACACTCAGACCATTGGTTTCCTATAATCATTTATGTATTATAGAACTGTAGAACACTTTGAATTTCCTCCACTCGAATGCAGTGTCACATTAATATAAAAAAAATTCATAAACAATAGTGCCTCATTGTTGTAATAGTGTATAGAATATGAAATGAACATAGTCCTTTATTGATAGGGGAAATAGGGGCATAGGGTTATAGTGGAAATATAGTTTCTTTATGTGAGAAGGAAATAGTCATGCTTAAACATCCACATTGAAGAGTTCCCCATTAGGGAAATAATATTCAATATATAAGTACTCAACATTCTTGATAATGGGAATAATAATTCTAGAAAGATAGGATGAAATAACATTTTCTATCACATTAGTGTATATAATGATAAGATAAAATCCATATAGTTGTCATATCCACACAATCATCCTAGGTTTTACAACTTTTTTTCCATATAAGGTAAAAAAATTAATATGCTTAGTGTAAACAACAACTCTATAGAGTACAAGGAATGAACTGAATTTTCAAATTGTGAAGACTATTCAACAATATCAATCTCTATGGTTGTTTAATTGATATTAGATTTATTTATATTGAGTTAGGGATAATAAATTCGGTGAAAGATATGTCCAATACACTATCCTAAAACAACACCCACAATGATGATAATGGCATTACACATTAGTTAATAATATTTTTTTATGTTAGGTGATACAATGACTGTGTCACGACCCGTCCCCCGGGGCCCGTGATATGACTACCACAAGCACGCCTTCCATTGGCAAATGGATGGTGACTAGCACCAAAGGAATAAAAATCCCTAAGCTGGGAAGGCATTGACATTATAGTAGTAACACACACACAATCACCGAAAGCTAGAAGAAAAGAACTAAGTGAAAATTTTATACTAAAAGTAGTGCTGAAAGTAAAGGGGACGGAAATACAAGCCCAATAGTAAAGTACATGTACAACAGAAAGAATGTACAACTGAAAAATGGACAACAGATAAAATGGGATTCTCTTAGAAAGTCCAATGTGTATTCTACATGAAGGGTAGGTACAGAAGTCCACCTCAACACTCCAAGTCTATCGATCTGCTCCGTGTGTCGTCTCACCGTGTGGTCCACCTCCATGTACCATCACTCTATTTGCCATCCACTCCATGTCCATCTTTCAACATAGTCATCACTGTCGATTCACCGTGCCGGTCTGACCCTCTGATAGGTCGGACCCACCGAAACTAGGTTGACCCGACCCGCCAGACCACTAGGCTTAATGGGCCGGGCTTTTTTCACTTAAGGATGAATAACTTGAAGACCACGCGTCCGATCGATGCTCTATCTACGGCACTGGGACCCTCGTGATGATTTGGTCCTTTTTCGATACTCTAATTGAGTTTTGTAAAACATTGGAAAATGGACAGGTTTGGAATGAACATATTTTCAACTGGCCCACGGAGTAAAAATGATAATAACTCTCAGACGAGGTGTCTGATTGACGTGTCGTCTATCGAGTTGGGTTCCTTTTGATGAGACAGAACTTCAGGATACAACAACTATGTACTTCGTTATAGTTTATGTATCGACCCCTTGGATTGAGGTGCAGACCCTCCCAGAATCGAGTGTCCTATGTGCGGGAAACCTAGAGCCGGCTGCGTCTGCGACGACTTCAATACTAGAATCCTCTATGGGTTCAATGACAACAAATTCCATACTAGATTACTTTAGGAGTTTGATGTCGACAACTACCTAACTGGAATCCTCAGTGGGTTCGACGACGATGAAAACTGTACTGGAATCATATGTGAGATTGACAGTGATGACTACTATACTTGTATCGTAAGTGGGACCGATAGTTTGAATTCTGTTCTAGTATCCTATGCTGGGAAGGCATTGCCATTATATTGTTAACACACACACAAATAGAGTAAGATGGAAGCAAATCACTAAGTGAAAGCTGTATACTAAAATTAGTGCTGAAAGTAAAGGCGACAGAAATACAAGCTCAACAGTAATGTACAAGTACAACGGAAAGCATGTACAACTGAAAAAGGTAAAAAAGATAAAAACGGCAGCTCTTGGAGTGTCCGCTGAGTTGATCGATAGATGTGGAGTGCTGTGGTGGACTTCTTTACCTGCCCATTAGGTAGGATACTCAACGGACGTTCCAAGAGCATCCCTTTTTAGCTGTTGTCCCTTTTTCAGTTTTACTTGGTTTCTATTGTATTTGTACTTCAATATTGTGCTTTATTTCCAGCCCCTATACTTTCAGCACTACTTTTAGTATACATTTTTTACCAAGTGATTATATTCTAGCTTACCCTTTTTGAGTCTATGTTACTACTATAAAGGAAATGCCTTCCCGGCTTAGGTATTTTTACGCATTTGGTGCTAGTCACCCGCTCCTGGCCTATGGAAAGCGGGCTTGGGTGAGTCACGGCACGGTCCCTGGGGGACAGGTCATGACAGACAGGATCAGAAACTAGAGTATATTATATAGACTTAAATTCCCACAAAAAAGTATTAAATAAAATTGAAATGGAATATCTAAATAAGGTTTATGTGTTTTAAGTCTCATTTTTTTGGAAATTCGTTTACAAAGAGTTGATATAATCCTACATGTTCGTAAAAAATCCTTATTGCCTTAATAGCTATGGGTTCATGCATGTCATTGATAATTTTAATTTTCATTAGGTTAACTTCCATTAAATTATTTGAAATTTTATTCTAGAAAACAATGAATCCTAGTAATATGAATTGAAATTTATCCCAATTCTGCTCTAGGAATTTATTCTCACTATGTTGTAACACCAGTTCCAAATTGAATGAAAAACCCTAAATGTTTTTCCATAAATAAAAAAATCCACCACTAAAATTTCTAAAACTCACAATGAGATATCATGAAATATATACCTCATACACATTTGGAATATCACTAGTTCATTACACATTACAAATGATATTCATCGATAGGTGAATGTTCCAAATGGTCATATCAATGTGGGTTTTGAAAAATAATCTAGATCGATTGTAATATTACTATAATTGGAATATACGTCCCTAAAACAATTTAATTTATGCCCCAGTAATCTTTCAAATATATAAACCATGAATGGTATAGGGAAGTGGTAATTTTGGGTTTTTGTATATATATTTCTATATTCAAATAACAATATTTATCTTGTAATGGCTTCAGTTTGGATAAATTAATTTTCTTTTTTTAAATTACATTAATGACACCATCCCACGGTACATCATACATCATTCTAACCTACTCAATATAAGAAATAGAAAAGATAATACAACAATCATGCTGTTAAAAAACATAATTTTTAGTTTCTTCATTCATTGGTGGGGTGATTGACCTATGTTATTGGGATTTTGGCTCTTCACTTTCTTCTAGTATAATGTCTTGGATACTGGTCATGATGATAATCCCTTTTATATCTTCCACACTCCAAATGATTTAATTTTTATGCATTATCATGATATTTATCAATTTCACTTATTTTTCATAATTAGTTTGAAACTTATTAAAGGAAAGTCGTAATTGGTTTCTAAAAATAAATAATACTTTGTTCTTATTAGGGGATTTAATTCTAAATTTGGTGTCTTAATAACTGAGGGAGTGAACTATTGAAATGAGTTTGTTATTAGAGGTTCAATAAGCTGTACCTACTCATATTCACAACTATCTTCATCACCAGGAGACAAATTATCCCTTTAAAATTCAATATAAATGAAATAACATTTTTATTCTACCATGAGAATTTATTTACTATCAAAATGAGTAGCCACTTTTCGTTTTAGCTTCACCGAACTGAACACTACATGTTGTTCACTGACTTTGAAGATCAATTTACCACGGTTTATAGTGATTAGTGCTTTTACAATGACTCTAAATGGTGTTACAATAATTATGGTGACATGTACACCCCAACCTCAGTTACCCAGAGTCGATGCGTTATTACATAACATTGGCATGATCACAAGAAATTTCAAATCTCGAAAGACCGATTGGTTTAGTATCCTTGGAAACACTAGATATATTCATAATGTATTACATTACATGATAAAGTGGAAAACTACAACAAAAACATATTTTTTCCATATTCCACACTCATATCCCCACATAATATCCCTGCAGGTCATTCATAATTTACTTCTTCACTTCCTAGGAAAAATAAAACATAGAAAAGGGGTGAGCTCAAATGCCTAGTAAGGATAAAAATATAGCAGAAACTTTCAAAAATAAGAACAAACATTTAAGGAAATGTATAACTAAAAAAAGACTTTTAAACTTAAACTTCAACATAGTATGGAAAAAGAAAAATGAAATAATCCCATTTACTTATTCACATGGATATTCTACTAATCAAATAATCACATGCAATATCAATAACCACATTCATAATGATGTAATGCATAATGCCAGACTATCATAACCACATATCCAAGGCCTCGTGCCAATACTACAAATAAGATTTTGGAAAATCCTTGTGCCAAGACACTAGTTTGTCTAATGAGACCTACCGATTCATCGAGGAGCTATAACGGGCTCCACTCATCACATATTAAGTCCAATGCATTCCCATATGAATTGGTTTAAACATAACATAAACATTCGTATTAAAACTAGCATACGAAATGTCAATACATTCACCATATACTATGAATGGTATAATAATAGCACATCCATAGTCAAACATATCACAAAACCTTCAATACAATATAGAAGTTTTGTATCATGATAAATCAACTTCAAATAAGCGTAAAATTCATCAAAGGATGTTGACATAGATGAAATCAAAAATATTTTTAGAGAAATATCTCTTTATATTTTGAAATCATTTAAGAGTCTTATATTTATGAAATAGAACATTTTCTTTGAAAATATTCTTATAAGCTTGTAAGGTAAGCTTCAATGATTTTATAATGGTGGAAAATAACCGCACCTTCCTTATAAGTTAAAAAAACATTCTTACCTTAATTTTGTCGAAAAGGTTAAAAAGAACCTTATTTGGAAAACTATTGAAAGATTTCTTTATAAAACTATTATAAAAAGTCAAACAAGGGTATAAATGACCTTAACCTATATTATTTTAAATAGTAAAAATGTTTTGAAATACATTTTTAAGAAACATGGATGTGGATGATAAAGAGATCCCAGTAGATTATTATGTATAAACAACCTCCGATAATGAATAGATTGTGAAATAACCCTTACCTTGTACTTTTCCTTGGTTGGGGTATGTTAACCTCCTGTATAATGGTTAAATAATTGTTTTTAAATTACACAAGAATCATATACATTAATATGATATCATATATGATCTTTTAGCATTGATTTGTTAATAATATCTTAGTATTATCGTTGTTCCTGGTGTTAACATACTCGTTTTGTTTTATATGTTTTGTTACGTAAGCCATGTTTTTAATGGATAGGATGTATATTATTCATATCCAGAATGATATCAAGTCCTTAAACATCATTTTTAAATCATCAAATGATAATTATACTTGAATGGATACGATGGAGAATGAATCTCATCGCGTTCGTGGAGACGGTAGTCCGTATGTACGCATGAGCGACAATAACATTCTTTTGATATTAAAATTATATATAAATGGATGGTATATCATATATAAAGAATCATTAACATGTTATATTTATTATTTGAATGAGTTACACATCATTATTATACCCATCCAAATAATAATATATTGAATAACAATTACACCACGACGTGGAGACGGTAAGCCGTACGTACGCACATATGGTGACATGTTATTCAAAGGGTGGATAGAATACTGAATATGGTTGTACCATATTTATAATAACATCACAGTATATATATGATACTGTAGTAATTATTTTAGAATGGTAATAACAAAGGAAGAAGAAGTGGAAAAATAAAGGAACATGGAAAAGGGTGGTGAAAACATTACCTCTTCTTTGGATTCTTCCTTTTGATTTGATCAAAAGGGCTCCTTAGGTTGTCTTTCTGATCAAACTAAGGCCTCTAGGATGTAGTGAGTGTAGTTGGGAGAGTATTTGGGAAGATTTTGGCCGAACCAAAATGCTTCTAAGGTGTGAGGAAATGATAAGGAGGAGTGCCTTTTTATAAGAGGGGTGAGGGGCTCCTTTGGAAAAGCTAGAAATAGTAATTTATAATAAATTCTTATTCAGTTTCTAATTGCTCCAAAGTTGATTATTTAAATGTTAAGGTGGGTATAGATCAAAAAACATTCACCCAATAGAATTTACATAGGTTTGGGTTACAATATTAACCTTATCTTTAATTATTAACTCTTAGTTAATTAGTTTGACATTTACCATGTCACATTGTATTTTTATATTATATAGTTAATAAACATACTATATATATCCAAGAGACCCCCAAGTGGTCCATTAATGATACACCTATCATTATATAAGTTTATTGGCCGAACCTTATATTTTTAGAAATTTAATATCAATTAATAATATAATATTTGTTTTAAAAACGCTATTATGTCAATTTTGACACTATTCAATAGTTGATTTTTGTGAAACTCATAACAGAATGATTACTTCGAAAAAATTTAATTAAATCATTCTTAACTTGACATATTTACTTATAAAATTAGTGTAATTCATAAAAAAGTCTCAAATTATATTTATTTGTGTATTTATAATATCAATTATTTTAATTTTTCACTATTATTGTAATTACATTATCATCATTGTGTTATAAATAAATTACATTATTTAATGTCTAAAAATTATAAATAAAATATCATTATGCAGGAAAGCTTTTTATATTTCTAATGAATATTTACAATCGAATTTATCTTATGTATAACCCTATATTAAAAATGTTTTAGTAAATAAACATTGATTTTAATTCTTTTAACTCTTCATAGAATTAAATAATAATAAATGTCCTAATCTAATCCAAGTGGATCTAAATGATAATATTTTATTCCTAAGGTTGTTTATGGTCGAGATACACTTGTCCAATAGAATTAGGACATATGTTAGGGTAATATTAATATCATTTTTACCCTTAATTACCCTATTTACTTTTAACCGTGGTAAATAAAAGTAAAAAGTTACTATTCACCAAAAATTATTTTCATCTCATTGAACCACATTTTACTTCTTGATATTAACCGTGTCTCTCAGATTTTCGAAATTCCATTCACAGAAGCGGTAAAATTATGTTTTATGAAAAAATTCAGTTTTTTTAACTACCACTTAGTAGTTTCACTATTCATCAAAAATTGATGTTTTTAAGAACAATGCCAAAATTTCACCCTAAGGAATAATTGATATTCCGAATTAAAAAACGATTTCTATTTTACAAAATTCCAAACATATAAGTTGCATTAATTAATTTTATAATTAATTCCCACTGTTACAACAAATGACGTGTTTTTAAGAAACAATATATATCAAAAGATTGACAATTGTTTAGGTCTAATTTCAAAGTGAAATTAATTATAATGAACACCATTTGATAAAATGGTAAAAATATATTTTAATTATACTATAAAACCACTAAATAATATAATGTATCACTATAAATTATTTTGATTAAAAAAGTTTCTTTTAAGTATTTTTCACTATTCATAAAAATTGGACATTCTCAGAAAAATTCAACTTAGGATAATTTCGATATTATGAATCCAAAAATGAAGTTCATTTTGAAATATAATATATATAATTTAAAAAAGTAGTTATTACTATTCATAATGGCTAGTTTGATTGGTTGTGGTGTGTTAGAACTCGATGTTGCATACAACACACGCTATCACATTATTTAAAGAGAAGCGTATCGTAGAAGCTTGGGGTGTTACATTCTCCCCTCTTTCAAATAATTTCGTCCTTGAAATTTACAGAATATTATCCCATGAAAAGACTCAGGTGGTTCTTCATAATAAGTTCCTCGAGTTCCCACGTTGCCTCTTCCATCTTATGGTTTCTCCACAAAAATTTTATCAGACGGGTCGTCTGGTTTCTTAGTACTTGTTCTCTCGTATCAAAAATCCTGACGGGCTCTTCACAATAAGAAATATTGGGTTCCAGTTCTAATTCCTCGTAAGTGAGTACATGCATTGGTTCAGGCATGTATTTCCTCAATAGAGATACGTGGAACACATCATGAACTTTGGAGAGACTTGGCGGCATTGCCAATCGGTAAGCTACAACCCCAATTCGTTCTAAAATTTCGAAAGGTCCGATGTACCTGGGTCTCAATTTACCTTTATTAAAAAAACATATGACTCCATTCCATGGAGATACCTTTAGGAAAACATGATCACCGACTTGAAATTCCAAATCCTTCCTTCGATTATCGGCATAGCTCTTCTACCTACTTTGAGCTTCTTTGATGTGATTTTGGATTACCTTCACCATTTCCATCATTTCCTCCACCAGTTCTAGGCCTACAAGTATTCTTTCAACAACGTCATCGCAATAGGTTGGTGTACGGCATCTCTTTCCATATAACGCTTCATATAGTGCCATATAAATACTCGAATGGAAGCTATTATTATAGGAAAATTCTACTAGAGGTAGATATTGATCCCATATACCCTGAAAGTCAAATGAGCAAGATCTCAACATGTCTTCTAATATTTGAATAGTCCGTTCTGATTGTCCGTCTGTCTGATGGTGCTAAGCAGTGCTCAAATGAAGTTCAGTATCCAGGGATTTCTGAAGACTTTACCAGAATCTTGAAGTAAAACCGGGATCACGATCAGAAACAATCAATAGGGGTACTCCATGAAGTCTCACAACTTCATTAATATATAGTCTTGCTAGACGTTCCAGGGGTAGATCTTCTCTTATATAATAAAAATGTGATGACATGGTAAGACGATCAACAATAACCCATACTACATCGTTCCTTTAGGATTCTTTGGTAGCCCCATGACAAAATCTATCGTAATATTGTCCCATTTACACTCTGGTATAGGAAGAGGTTGCATAACTCCTCTAGGTTGTTGCCTTCTAGCATTCACTTGTTGACAAACCATACATATTGACACAAAATCAACAATATCCCTATTCATGTTGTCCCACCAAAAATGTTCCTTGAAATCTCTATACATTTTGGTGCTCCCAGGATGTATAGAGAAATTGGAACTATGAGCATCATCCAACAATTCCCTTTTTAGATCAGTTATATCGGGAACACAAAGTCTCTTCCCAAATTTAAATCTTCCATCTTCATACACAAAGTCTCTCAATCTCCCATTATTCATAGCTTTAATCTTATTTTGAAATTCTTCATCATCAGTCTGAGAAATCTTAATACTTTCTAGTAAAGATGTTTTGGCAACCATTTGAAAAACAATTGATGTTTCGCCTTCCCTGGTTATTCCCATGTCCATCTTCACTAGATCCATGAAGATTGGATCCCTTTCAATTCTCATATTGATCAAAACTCCATGGTCTTTTCTACTCAAAGAATCTACAACCCTATTTGCTTTCCCTGAGTGGTAGTGTATCGTACAATCATAATCCTTGAGTAATTCAAGCCATCTCCTTTGCCTCATGTTGAGTTCTTTTTGTGAGAAAATATACTTCAAACTCTTGTGATCAGTATAAATCTCACATTTTTACCATAGAGGTAGTGCCTCCATATCTTCAAGGCAAAAATAACAGCTGGTAACTCGAGATAATGAGTAGGATAGTTTTGTTCATGAATTTTCAACAGTCGTGATGCATAGGCAATAACCCTATCATTCTGCATAAGGACACAACCAACTCCTTTCTTTGATGCATCACTATAAATAACGAACCCATCATTCCCCGATGGTAGATTCAATATAGGAGAATTGACTAATATACTCCTCTATTCTTCGAAACATTCATCACACTCTTTTGCCCAAACAAATTTAACCCCTTTACGTGGGAGTTTCATTAATGGGTTAGGCAATCGGGAAAAATTCTGGACGAATCTTTGATAATAATCTGCCAAACCAATAAAACTACGTACCTTAGTTATACTCGTAGGTGCTGGACATTCTTGGATTGGCTTAGTCTTAGAAGGATCAACAGAGATTCCATCTTTAGAGACAATATGGCCAAAAAAAAGAAATCTCCTGAAGACAGAATTCACACTTGCTAAACATCCCATATAATTCATGTCCTCTCAGAGTCTTCAAGGTAATGCTCAACTGATTTTCATGATCATCGTAGCGTTTGGAGTATACAAAGATATCATCTATAAATACCACCAAAAATTCATCAAGATACTCCTTGAAAACTCTATTGATCAGATCCATGAACACAGAGGGTGCATTAGTCAATCCAAAAGGCATTACAGTAAACTTGTAATGCCCGTACCTGGTTCGAAATGCCTTCTTTAGAATGTGTTCCTTCTTCACACACAACAAATGGTATCCATATCGAAGGTCAATAATTGAAAAGTATTGAGCTCCATGCAGTTGGTCAAATAAATTATCAATTTGAGGTAGGGGATACTTGTTCTTTATTGTTATGGCATTGATCTCCTTGTAGTCGATACATAACCTCATAGATCCATCTTTCTTTTTAACAAAAAGAATAGGGGCTCCCCATGGAGAAACACTAAGGAGAATAAATCCATTATTACACAATTCCTATATTTGTTTCTTTAGTTCAACTAATTCTACAGTGGCCATTATATTAGGGGTCTTCGATATAGGCCTTGATCCAGGAATTAAATCAATGGAAAACTCAACTTCTTATTCTGGAGGATGTCCAGGTAATTCATCCGGAAATATATCTAAAAATTCTTTCACAATAGGTACATCCTCTATTTGAACATTCCTTTCCTCACCAATAGTTATTTAATTCTCTTCCTCCCCAATAATTGAATTTAGTTAAGATAATGGGGGTGGATCTAGATAATAATTAGTTGGTGATGATTCTTCTCTAAAGATAAGGTGTTCCTTATCATCATTATCAAAAATCATAACCTCTTTCTTCATACAATAAATCTTCATATCATAGTCTGAAAGCCAGTCCATACCGATGATTATATCGAACTCAATCATAGGTATGACGATGAGATCAGCAGATAAAGAACATTTATGTGCTCTAATGGGGACTGATTCACAAAACTTTGTTGTAATGATACTTCCCCTAGGAGTTTTAACTGGAAACTCCCTTGTTAAATCAAATTGGAAATATCTAATTTTCTTATCAAACTAGGAAGATATGAAACAATGAGATGATTCAGAATCAAATAATGCATTTGCTAAACTTGAGGAAACCAATAAATTACCTGCCACCACGTCTTTCAGAGCTTCTACCTCAGCAGTAGTGATAGCATAATCTTGGCCTTCATCCCTTGGCCTTTTGTGTGGTAAGCTCCCCTGACGCTTAGGACATTCATTTGCATAATGTTCCATCTCCCTACAATTGTAGCACTGACCATTGGTAGCATTTTTCTTCCCCTTGAAATCACGAGCTTGGTGGCCTTTTTCACCACACTTGTAACAGACTCTCATTCCCTTCAAGCAAGTACCAGGGTGTTTCTTCCCATATTTACAATAGGATGGATATTCAACCTTTCCCTTATTCTCCTTATTTCCATTCCCAGATTGATCAGCAGGTCTCTTCTTATCTTGGTTTGCTTTAAAGTCATAAGACTTAGAGAATTCCTTTTCGGTCTTGATAGCACATGAGACAATGTCTTTGTACGATGAATATGATTATGAGACTAATGCTCGACGGAGAAATGGTTTTAACCCATCAAAGAAACTATAAATCTTACTTCTTGGGCTGTATATATAATCTCCAGCATACCTTTCTATCCTTGTAAAGTTATCCTCATACTTTGCGAAATTCTTATCCTCCTTCTGTCTCAGACTCAGAAATTGCCTTTCCATATCTCCTCGATGGTCGCAAGGAAAGTATTTTTCTAAAAACAGATCTTTGAACTCCCTCCATTCCATATTTTTTACTTCATCATCTTCTTTCGTGTTTTGAATCAATGACCACTATTGATCAGCATCTCCAGTGAGTCGGTAAACTGTCATGATAACTTTTTCCCTTTCACTACTCCCCAAAGCTTGAAATATTTTCTCTTGGGAATTTATCCATTGCTCAGCTACTAAGGGATTTTTACTCCCATTGAACGTTGGTGGTTGTTGCCTCATGAATCGATCTAACATTGATCCTCCATGCTGTGGATCAGGGGTCTCCATACGAGTAAGGTTATTATTCATAACCTGAGTAAGTTGTCCCAATATGGTGATTAGCTGATCGACACCAGTTGCATCACCAGCTCCACTATAATTATCTTGAGCAGGAGGGAAATCCCTACATGGAGTGCGTGCATTGATACGGTTTCCATTTCTTCCACTAGGTGCCATTTCTAAAAAATGGCATAAACTAGATCAGTTTATGAATCAAAATACATAATCCCATACATATAAAACACTTTACATAAATTGAAATATTTATGGATAAAATCCATAATCATAAAAATGTATTCTTTGAGGAAGTATATACTCATAAACCCTTCATAATGTTTTGTAAAGAAAATGAGAGTTATCCTAAGCATATCCCCCAGGAGTGTCGTAACCAAGAGTGCAGCAAGGCCCGTTTTCGTGCACCAGTTCCCATTCGAGTCTAGCTCAAAGCGGTGTTTTCGGGTTTTACTTCTAGGTACATCTATTCCAGAGCCGCCTCTACCTGCTCGTATCCAGACAGGGATGTATTCCTTGGAAAACTCACAAAATCTCTACAATACAAAAATTCTAGGAAGTTCTTCTATACTAATCCTCAAAGTTCATCTTAGGTCTACATGCTCTAATCAGAGTTTATATAAAAATAGCTTCCAAGGTTTGTACTAAACTTCCTCTGATACCAACTGTAACGCCCCGAACCCAGTTACCCAGAGTCGGTACATTATTACATAACATTGGCATGATCACAAGAAAGATCATATCTAGAAATACCAATTGGATTAGTAGCATTGGAAACAATAGATATATTCATAAAGTTTTACATTACATCATAAAGTGGAAAACTACTACATCAACATATTTTATCCATATTCCACACACATAACCCCATATAATATCCCTACAGGTCATTTATAATTTACTTCTTCACATCCTAGGAAAAATAAAACATAGAAAAGGGGTGAGCTCAAATGCCTAGTAAGGATAACAATATAGTGAAAACATTCAAAAATAAGCATAAACATTTAAGGCAATGTATAACTACAACAAAAGCCTTTTAAACTTAAACGTCAACATAGTATGGAAAAAGTAAAATTAAATAATCCCATTTACTTATTCACATGGATATTCTACTAATCGAATAATCACATGAAATATCAATAACCACTTTAATAATGATAGAATGCATAATTCCAGACTATCATAACCACATAGCCAAGGCCTCGTGCCAAGAATACAAATAAGATTTTTCCAAGGCCTTGTGCCAAGACACTAGTTTGTCTCATGAGACCTACCGATGCATCGAGGAGCTATAACAGGCTCCACCCGTCACATATTAAGTCCAATGCAATCCCATATGAAAAGGTTTAAACATAACATAAACATTCGTATTAAATCAAGCATACGAAATGTCAATAATTTCACCATAAACTATGAATGGTATAAAAATATCACATCCACAGTCAAGCATATCACAAAACCTTCAATAAATATAGATGTTTTTTATCATGATAAATCAACTTTAAATAAGCGTAAAATTCATCAAAGAATGTTGACATAGATGAAATCAAAACTCTTTTTAGAGAAATATCTCTTCCTATTTTGAAATCATTTAAGAGTCTTATATTTATGAAATAAAACATTTTCTTTGAAAATATTCTTATAAGTTTGTAAGGGAAGCTTTGATGATTTTATAACGGCGGAAAATAACCGCACCCGCTGTATAAGTTAAAAAAAGATTCTTACCTTAATTCTGTCGAAAAGGTTAAAAATCACCTTGTCTGGGAAACGACGAAAAGATTACTTTATAAAAATATTATAAAAAGTAAAACAAGGGTATAAAGACCTTAACCAATATTCTTTTAAATAGTAAAAATGTTTTGAAATAAATTTTTAGAAACATGGATGTGGATGATAAAGATATCCCAGTAGATTATTACGTATAAACAACCTTGGATAATGAAGAGATTGTGAAATAACCCTTACCTTGTACTTTTCCTTGGTTGGGGTAGATTAACCTCTTGTATAATGGTGAAATAATTTTTATTAAATTACACAATAATCATATACATTAATATGATATCATATATTATCTTTTAACATTGATTTGTTAATAATATCTTAGTATTATCCTAGTTTCGGGTGTTAACTTACTCGTTTTATTTTATATGTTTTGTTACGTAAGCCATGTTTTTAATGGATAGGATGTATATTATTAATATACAGAATGATATCAAGTCCTTAAACATAATTTTTAAATCATCAAATGATAATTATACTTGAATGGATGTGATGGAGAATGAATCTCATCGTGTTCGTGGAGACCTAGTCCGTACGTACGCACGAGCGACAATATCATTTTTTTGATATTAAAATAATATATAAATGGATGGTATATCATATATAAAGAATCCTTAACATGTTATATTTATTATTTACATGAGTTACACATCATTATTATACCCAACCGAATAATAATATATTGAATAACAATTACACCATGAGATGGAGACGGTAAGCCGTACGTATGCACATATGGTGACATGTTATTCAAAGGGTGGATAGAAAACTGAATATGGTTGTACCATATTTATAATAACATCACAGTATATATATGATACAGGATTTATTATTTTAGAATGGTAATAACAAAGGGATAAGAAGTGGAAGAAGAAAGGAAATGGAAAAGGGTGGTAAAAACATTATCTCTTCTTCGTGATCTTCTTATTTATTTGATCAAAAGGGCTCCTTAGGTTGGAATTATGATCAAACTAAGGCCTCTAGGATGTAGTGAGGGATGTTGTTAGAGTATTTGGGCAGAGTTTGGCCGAACGAAAAGGCTTTGAACATGTGAAGAAATGAGAAAGAGGAGTTTTTTTTATAAGAAGGGTGAGGGGAACCTTTGGAAAAGCTAGAAATTTTAATTTATAATAAATTCATATTTGGTTTCTAATGGCTCCAAAGTTGATTATTTAAATTTTAAGGTGAGGATAGGTCGAAAACAATTCAACCGATATAATTTAGACATGTTTGGGTTACTATATTAACATTATCTTTAAGTATTAACTCTTAGTTAATAAGTTTGACATTTACCATGTCACTTTGTATTTTTATATTATATAGTTAATAAACAAACTATATACATCCGAGAGACCCCAAAGTGGTTTATTAATGATACACCAATAATTATATAAGTTTCTTGGCCAATCCTTAGATTTTTAGGAATTTAATATCATTTAATGATATAATATTTGTTTTAAAAACTCTTTTATGTAAATTTTGACACTATTCCATAGTTGATTTTTGTGAAACTTATAACAGAATGATTACTTCGAATAAATTTAATTAAATCATTCCTAACATGTATTATTAAATTATAAAATTAGTGTAATTCATAATAGAGTCTCAATTTATATTTATTTGTGTATTTATAATATCAATTATTTTAATTTTTCACTATTATGGTAATTACTGTATCATCATTGTGTCATAAATATATTAAATTATTTAATGTCTAAAAATTATAAATAAAATATCATTATGTAGGAAATCATTGTATCTTTCTAATGAATATTTAAAATAGAATTTATCTGATGTATCACCCTATATTAAAAATGTTTTAGTAAATAAACATTGATTTTAATTCTTTTAACTCTTCTTTGAATTAAATAATAATAAATGTCCTAATCTAATCCAAGTGGACCTAAATGATATTATTTTATTCCTAAGGTTGTTTTTGGTCAATATGCACTTGTCCAATAGAATTAGTACATGTGTTAGGGTAATATTAATATCATTTTTACCCTTAATTACCATATTTAATTTTAACCGCGGTAAATAAAAGTAAAAAGTTACTATTCACCAAAAATTATTTTCATCTCATTGAACAACATTTTACTTCTTGATATTAACCGTGTCTCTCGGATTTTCGAAATTCCATTCACAGATGCGGTAAAATTATGTTTTATGAAAAAATTCAGTTTTTTTAACTACCACTTAGTAGTTTAACAATTCATAAAAAATTGATGTTTTTCAGAACAATGCCAAAATTTCACCCTAAGCTATAATTGATATTTAAAATTAAAAAATGATGTCTATTTTACAAAGTTCCAAACATATATGTTTCATTAATTAATTTTATAATTAATTCCCGCTGTTACAACAAATAGCGTGTTTTTAAGAAACAATATATATCAAAATATTGACAATTATTTCGGTCCAATTTCAAGGTGAAATTAATTGAAAGAACACCATTGGATAAAATGGTAAAAATATATTCTAATTATACTAAAAACCCACTAAATAATATAATTTATCACTATAAATTATTTTGATTAAAAAAGTTGTTTTTAAGTATTATTCACTATTCATAAAAATTGGACGTTCTCAGAATAATTCAACTTAGGATAATTTCGATATTCTGAATCCAAAAATGAAGTTCATTTTGAAATATAATATATATATAATTTCAAAAAGTAGGTATTACTATTCATAACGGCTAGTTTGATTAGTTGTGGTGTGTTAGAACTCGATGTTGTGTACAACACACGCTATCACATTTTTCAAAGAGATGCGTACCGTAGAAGCTCGGGGTGTTACATTCTCCCCTCCAAATAATTTCATCCTTGAAATTTCCAGAATACTACCGCATGAAAAGAATCAGGTGGTTCTTCATCAAAATTTCCTTGGGTTCCCACGTTGCCTCTTCCATCTTATGGTTTCTCCACAAAACGTTTACCAGACGCGTCGTCCGGTTTCACAGTACTTGTTCTCTCGTATCAAGAATCCTGACGGGCTCTTCGCAATAAGACAGATCGGGTTGCAGTTCTAATTCCTTGTAAGTGAGTACATGCATTGGGTCAGGCATGTATTTCATCAACAGAGATACCTGGAAAATATCGTTAGCTTTGGAGTGACTTGGCGGCATTTCCAATCGGTAAGCTACAGAACCAATTCGTTATAGAATTTCGAAAGGTCCGATGTACCTGGGACTCAATTTACCTTTCTTACCAAAACGTATGACTCCCTTCCATGGAGATACCTTTAGGAAAACATGATCACCGACTTGAAATTCCAAATCCTTCCTTCAATTATTGTCATAGCTCTTCTGCCTACTTTGAGATGCTTTGATGTGATTTTGGATTACCTTCACCTTTTCCATCATTTCCTCCTCCAGTTCTGGGACTTCAAGTTTTCTTTCACCAACTTCATCCCAACAGGTTGGTGTACGACATCTCTTTCCATATAACGCTTCATATGGTTCCATCTGAATACTTGAATGGACGTTATTTTAATAGAAAAATTCAACTAGAGGGAGATATTGATCCCACATACCCTAAAAGTAAAGTGAGCAAGATCTCAACATGTATTCAAAGGATTGAATAGTCCATTCTGATTGTTTGTCTGTCTAAGGGTGGTAAGCAGTTCTCAAATGAAGTTTAGTATCCAGGGATTTCTGAAGACTTTTCCTGAATCATGAAGTAAAACAGGGATCATGATCATAAACAATCGATAGGGGTACTCCATGAAATCTCACAACTTCATTAATATATAGTCTTGCTAGACGTTCCAGGGGTAGATCTTCTCTTATAGCAAGAAAATGTGATGACTTGGTAAGATGATCAACAATAACCCATATTACATCGTTCCTTCTAGGAGTCTTTGGTAGCCCGATGACAAAATCCATAGTAATATTGTCCCATTTCCACTCAGGTATGGGAAGAGGTTGCAAAACTCCTCTAGGAGGTTGTCTTCCAGCTTTCACTTGTTGAAAAACCATACATCTTTACACAAAATCAGAAAAATCCCTCTTCATGTTGTCCCACCAAAAATGTTCCTTCAAATCCTTATACATTTTGGTGCTCCCAGGATGTATAGAGAAATTGGAACTATGAGCATCATCCAACAATTCCCTTTTTAGATCAGGTATATCGGGAACACAAAGTCTCTTCCCAAATTTAAAAATTCCAACTTCATACACAAAGTCTCTCAATCTCCAATCATTCATAGATTTAATATTCTTTTTAAATTTTCATCATCGGTCTGAGAACTCTTAATCTGTTCTAGTAAAGATGGTTTGGAAACCATTTGAAAAAGAATTGATGTTTCACCCTCCCTAGTTTTTCCCATGACCATTTACACTAGATCCTTGAAAATTGGATCCCTTTCAATTATCATATTGTTCAAATCTCCCTGATCTTTTCTGGTCAATGCATCTACCACCTTGTTTGCCTTCCCCGAGTGGTAGTGTATCGCGCAATAATAATCCTTGAGTAATTCAAGCCATCTCCTTTGCCTCATGTTGAGTTCTTCTTTTTGAGAAAATATACTTCAAACTCTTGTGATCAGTATAAATATCACATTTTTCACCATAGAGGTAGTGAATCCATATCTTCAAAGAAAATATCACAGCTGCTAACTCGAGATCATTAGTAGGATAGTTTTGTTCATGAATTTTCAACTATCATGATGCATAGGCAATAACCCTATCATTCTGTATAAGGACACAACCATGTCCTTTCTTCGATGCATCACTATAAATAACGAACCCATCATTCCCTGATGGTAGAGTCAATATAGGTGCATTGACTAATCTTCTCTTCAGTTCTTCGAAACATTCCTCACACTCTTTTTTCCAATGAAATTTAACACCTTTACGTGTGAGCTTCGTTAATGGGTTAGTTAATCGGGAAAAATTCTGGACGAATCGTCGATCATAACCTACCACACCAATAAAACTACGTACCTCAGTTATACTCATAGGTGCTGGCCATTCTTGGATTGCCTTAGTCATAGAAGGATCAATAGAGATTCCATCTTTAGAGACAATATGGCCACAAAACGAAATCTCTTGAAGCCAGAATTCACACTTGTTAAACATCCCATATAATTCATGTCTTCTCAAAGTCTTCAAGATAATGCTCAAGTGATTTTCATGATCATCGTAGCTTTTTGAGTATACCGAGATATCATCAATAAAGACCACCAAAAATTCATCGAGATACTCCTTGAAAACTCTATTCATCAGATCCATGAACACATAGGGTGCATTAGTCAATCCCAAAGGCATTACAGTAAACTCATAATGCATGTACCTGGTTCAAAGTGCTGTCTTTGGAATGTTATCCTTCTTCACACACAACTGATGGTATCCAGATCGAAGGTCAATCTTTGAGAAGTATTGAGCTCCATGCAGTTGGTCAAATAAATCATCAATTCGAGGTACGAGATACTTGTTCTTTATTGTTATATCATTTATCTCCCTGTAGTCGATACATAACCTAATAGATCCATCTTTCTTTTTAACAAAAAAGAACAGGGGCTCCCCATAGAGAAACACTAGGGAGAATAAGTCCCTTATTACACAATTCCTCTAGTTGTTTCTTTTGTTAAACTAATTCTACAATGGCCATTCTATAAGGGGTCTTCGATATAGGCCTTGATCTAGGAATTAAATCAATGGAAAACTCAACTTCTTGTTCTGGAGGATGTCCAGGTAAATCTTCCGGAAATATATGTACAAATTCTTTCACAACAAGAACATCCTCTATTTGAACATTACTTTCCTCACCCACAGTTATTTCATTCTCTTCCTCCCCAATAATTGAATTTAGTTGAGCTACTGGGGGTGGATCTAGATAAGAATTATGTGGTGATGATTCTGCTCTAAAGAAAAGGTGTTCCTTATCATCATCATCAAAAATCGTAACCTCTTTCTTCTTACAATAAATCTTCAGATCATATTCCGAAATCCAGTCTATACCGAGGATTATATCGAACTCAATCATAGTTATAACGATGAGATCAGTAGATAAAGAACATTTATGTGCTCTAATGGGGACTGATTCAGAATACTTTGTTGCAATGATACTTCCCTTAAGAGTTTTAACTGACAACTCCCTTATTAAATCAAAGTGGAAATATCTAATTTTATTTGTAAACTAGGAAGATATGAAACAATGCGATGATCCAGAGTCAAATAATGCATTTGCTAAACTTGAGGAAACCATCAAATTACCTGCCACCACATCTTTCGGAGCTTCTACCTCAGTAGTAGTGATAGCATAAGCTTGTCCTTGATCCCTTGGCCATTTCTGAGGTAAGTTCTCCTGACGCTTAGGACATTCATTTGCATAATTTCCTATCTCCCTGCAATTGTAGCACTGAACATTGGTAGCTTCCTTCTTCCCATTGCAATCACGAGCTTGGTGGCTTTTTTACCATAATTGTAACAGACACACATTCCCTTCAAGCAAGTACCAGGGTGTTTCTTCCCACATTTACCACAGGATGGATATTCAACCTTTCCCTTCGTCCCCTTATTTCCATTCCCAGATTGATCAGCAGGTCTCTTCTAATCTTTCTTTGCTTTAAAGTCATAAGACTTAGAGATTTCCTTTTCGGTCTTGATAGCACATGAGACAATGTCTTCGTACGATGAAATGGTTTGTGAGACTAATGCTCGATGGAGAAATGGTTTTAACCCATTAATGAAATGATCAATCTTACTTCTTGGGTTATGTATATAATCTCCAGCATACCTTTCTAACCTTGTAAAGTTATCCTCATACTTTGTGACATTCTCATCCTCCTTCTGTCTCAGACTCAGAAATTTCCTTTCTATATCTGCTCAATGGTCGCGAGGAAAGTATTTTTTCTAAAAAAAGAACCTTGAACTCCCTTTATTCCATACTAGATACTTCATCATATTCCTTCGTGTTTTGAATCAATAACCACCATTGATCAGAATCTCCAGTGAGTTGGTAAACTACAATGAAAACTTTTTCCTTTTCACTACTCCCCAAAACCTGAAATATTTTCTCTAGGGAATTTATCTATTGCTCAGCTACTAAGGGATTTGTACTCCCATTGAACATTGGTGGTTGTTGCCTCTTGAATCGATCTAACATTGATCCTCCCGCTGTGGATCAGGGTGCTCCATACAGGTAAGGTTATTATTCATAACCTGAGTATGTTGTTACAGTATGGTGATTAGCTGATCAGCACCAGTTGTATCACCAACTCCACTATAATTATCTTGAGCAGGAGGGAAATCCCTACATGGAGTGCGTACATTGATACGGTTTCCATTTCTTCCACTAGGATCTATTTCTAAACAATAGAATAAACTAGATCATTTTATGAATCAAAAAACATAATCCCATACTTGTAAAACACTTAACATAAATTGAACCATTTAGGGATATAATCCATAATCATAAAAAAAGTATTCTTTGAGGATATATATACTCATAAACCCTTCATAATGATTTGTAAAGAAACTGAGAGTTATCCTAAGAATATCCCCCAGGAGTTTCGTAACCAAGAGTGCAACAAGGCTCGTTGTCGTGAACCAGTTCCCGTTCGAGTCTAGCTCAAAGCGGTGTTTTTGGGTTTTACCCCTAGGTACATCCGTGCCAGAGCCGTCTCCACCTACTCGTATCCAAACAGGGATGTATTTCTCGGAAAACTCAAAAAATCTCTACAATACCAAAATTATAGGAAGTTCATCTATACTAGTCGTCAAAGTTCATCTTAGGTATATGTTCTCTAATCAGAGTTTATCTAAATCTAGCTTCCAAGGTTTGTACTAAACTTCCTCTGATTCCAACTGTAATGCCCCGACTCCAGTTACTCAGAGTCGGTGCATTATTACATAACATTGGAATGATCACAAGAAAGATCAAATCTCGAAAGACCGATTGGTTTAGTAGCCTTGGAAACACTAGATATATTTATAAAGTTTTACATTACATCATAAAGTGGAAAACTACTACAACAACATATTTTCTCCACATTCCACACTCATATCCCCACATAATATCCCATTAGGTCATTCATAATTTACTTCTTCACTTCCTATGAAAAATAAAACATAGAAAAGGGGTGAGCTCAAATGCCCAGTATGGATAACAATATAGCGGAAACTTTCAAAAATAATCATAAACATTTAAGGCAATGTATAAGTAAAACAAAATCCTTTTAAACTTAAACTTCAACATAGTATGGCAAAAGTAAAATGTAATAATTCCATTTACTTATTCACATTGATATTCTACTAATCGAATAATCACATGCAATATCAATAACCACTTTGATAATGATGGAATGCATATTTCCAGACTATCATAACCACATAGCCAAGGCCTCATGCCAAGACTACAAATAAGATTTTGACAAGGCCTTGTGCCAAGACATTAGTTTGTCTCATGAGACCTACCGATGCATCGTGGAGCTATAGTAGGCTCCACCCGTCACATATTAAGTCCAATTCATTCCCATATGAAAAGGTTTAAACATAACATAATCATTCATATTAAAACTAGCAAACGAAATGTCAATACTTTCACCATAAACTATGAATGGTATAAAAATAGCACATCCACAGTAAAACCTATCACAAAACCTTCAATACAATATAGAAGTTTTGTATCATGATAAATCAACTTCAAATAAGCGTAAAATTCATCAAAGGATGTTGATATAGATGAAATTAAAACTCTTTTTAGAGAAATATCTCTTTCTATTTTGAAATCATTTAAGAGTATTATATTTATGAAATAAAACATTTTCTTTCAAAATATTCTTATAAGCTTGTAAGGGAAGCTTCTATGATTTTATAATGGTGGAAAATAACCGCACCTGCCGTATAAGTTAAAAAAAACATTCTTACCATAATTCTGTCCAAAAGGTTAAAAAGCGCCTTGTTTGGAAACCAATGAAAATATTTCTTTATAAAACTCTTATAAAAAGTCAAACAAGGCTATAAATGACCTTAACCCATATTCATTTAAATAGTAAATTTTTTTTGAAATACATTTTTAAGAAACCTGGATGTGGATGATAAAGAGATCTCAGTAAATTATTACGTATAAACAACCTCGGATAATGAAAATATTGTGAAATAACCATTACCTTGTAATTTTCCTTGGTTGGGGTAGGTTAACCTAATATATAATGGTGAAATAATTTTTATTAAATTACACAAGAATAATATACATTAATATGATATCATATATGATCTTTTAACATTGATTTGTTAATAATATCTTAGTATTATCGTTGTTTCGGGTGTTAACTTACTCATTTTCTTTTATATGTTTTGTTACATAATCCATGTTTGTAATGGATAGGTTGTATATTATTCATATCCAGAATGATATCAAGTCTTTAAATATCATTTTTAAATCATAAAATGATAATTATACTTGAATGGATACGATGGAGAATGAATCTCATTGTGTTCGTGGAGACTGTATTCCGTACATACGAATGAGCGACAATATCATTATTTTGATATTAAAATAATATATATATGGATGGTATGTAATATATACATAATCATTAGAATTTTATATTTATTATTTACATGAGTTACACATCATTATTATACCCATCGAAATAATTATATATTGAATAACAATTACACCACAATGTGGAGACGGTAAGCCGTACGTACGCACGTATGGTGGCATGTTATTCAAAGGGTGGATAGAAAACTGAATATGGTTTTACCATATTTATAATAACATCACAGTATATATATGATACTGGAGTTATTATTTTAGAATTTTAATAAAAAAGGAAGAAGAAGTGGAAGAAGAAAGGAACATGGAGAAGGGTGGTGAAAACATTACCTCTTCTTCGGGTTCTTCCTTTTGATTTGATCAAAAGGGCTCCTAGGATGGCTTTTTGATCAAACTAAGGCCTCTAGGTTGTATTGAGGGAAGTTGGGAGAGTATTTTGGTAGAGTTTGGACGAACCAAAAGGCTTTGTAGGTGTGAAGAAATGAGAAGGAGGAGTTCCTTTTTATAAAAGGGGTTAGGGGCGCCTTTGGAAAAACTAGAAATATTAATTTATAATAAATTTATATTCGGTTTCTAATGGCTCAAAAGTTTATTATTTAAATTTTAAGGTGGTTTTAGGTCGAAAACCATTAAACCAATAGAATTTATACAGGTTAGGGTTACTATCTTAACCTTATCTTTAAGTAATAACTCTTAGTTAATTAGTTTGACATTTACCATGTCACTTTGTATTTTTATATTATATAGTTAATAAACTTACTATATACATCCAAGAGACCCCCATGTGGTCCATTAATGATACACATATAATTATATATGTTTCTTGGCCGAACCATATATTTTTAGGAATTTAATATCAATTAATAATATAATATTTTTTTTAAAAACACTTTTATGTCAATGTTGACACTATTCAATAGTTGATTTTTGTGAAACTCATAACAGGATGATTACTTCGAAAATATTTAATTAACTCATTCATAACATGTCATATTAACTTAGAAAATTAGTTTAATTCATAAAAAAGTCTCAAATTATATTTAATTTTCTATTTATAATATCAATTATTTTAACTTTTCAATATTATGGTAATTACTACATCATCATTGTGTCATAAATAAATTAAATTATTTAATGTCTAAAAATTATAAATAAAATATAATTATGTAGGAAATCTTTTTATCTTTCTAATTAATATTTACAATCTAATTTATCTTATGTATAACCCTATATTAAAAATGTTTTAGTAAATAAACTATGATTTTAATTCTTTTAACTCTTCTTTGAATTAAATAATAATAAATGTCCTAATCTATTCCAAGTGGACCTAAATGATAATATTTTATTCCTAAGGTTGTTTTTGGTCTAGATAAACTTGTCCAATATAATTAATACATGTGTTAGGGTAATATTAATATCATTTTTAACCTTAATTACCCTATTTACTTTTAACCGTGGTAAATAAAAGTAAAAAGTTACTATTCACCAAAAATTATATTCATCTCATTGAAGCACATTTTACTTCTTGATATTAACCGTGTCTCTTGGATTTTCGAAATTCTATTCACATAAGTGGTAAAATTATGTTTTATGAAAAAATTCAGTTTTTTTAACTACCACTTAGTAGTTTCACTATTCATCAAAAATTGATGTTTTTCAGAACAATGCCAAAATTTTACCCTAAGATATATTTGATATTGCGAATTCAAAAATGATTTCTATTTTACAAAATTACAAACATAAAAGTTGCATTAATTAATTTTATAATTAATTTCCACTGTTACAACAAATAGCTTGTTTTTATGAAACAATATATATCAAAAGATTGACAATTGTTTAGGTCCAATTTCAATGTGAAATTAATTATAATGAACACCATTGGATAAAATGGTAAAAATATATTCTAATTATACTATAAAACCACTAAATAATATAATTTATCACTATAAATTATTTAGATTAAAAACATTTTTTTTATGTATTTTTCACTAGTCATAAAAATTGGACGTTCTCTGAAAAATTAAACTTAGGATAATTTTGAAATTCAAAATCCAAAAATGAAGTTAATTTTAAAATATAATATATATATAATTTCAAAAACAAGGTATTACTATTCATAACGGCTAGTTTTATTGGTTGTGGTGTGTTAGAACTCGATGTTGCATACAACACAGGCTATCACATTATTCAAAGAGAAGTGTACCATATAAGCTTGGGGTGTTACATGACATATAAATCATAATTCATATCTATGATAGGAAAATATATATTTAATATGAATTTACCAAAATTGAATAATATTTCTTCACAAAGTCAATGTGGTTACTTGACTGATCAGTCAGCTAGTTCAAGTTACAATCTTTTAGATTTTTGGTCTTAGAGTCCTAATTTTAAAAGGCACTCATCATCATGTGAATTCTACTTCTTCTGAGATCCCAAAAGAATTATATAAACAATCATGTTTCTATGACTCCTAGGATCATGAAGCTAGCTTTATCTATCTAATTTGGTTGTATCTTCCACTACAAGACATCATATCATTCTTCATTAAGTGATATATTCCAAATTTTTGCATAATTATTTAATAAGAGATAATATACTTTAATAATTTATCATATGTTTGAATTTGGAATATAAATTTACATAATGTTATATTTATGTGGAGTCACTTGAAAAAAAATCATAAATTTCTTTTACTATCCATTTATCTTTCCTTATTTTATTTTGTCACTGTATGGAAGAGGGTTCAGTATAGAAATTGACCACATAAGAATTGATGTGATTGTCTTAGAATTAAGAGATAATGTTTTTCACTAAATATGAATTTTTTTAATATTATTTTTTTTGTTCTCATCGGTACATATATTCATGATTTGCGCATGTGATTCAAGTTCTTTTATCTTGTTTTACTCTTCATTATAAGGTAACTAAAATTTCAACCCTTTACTAATTTGTATAAATACCACCATAGAAACAACTCTTGGGTGTGTCTTAGTCTTACTTGGAAGTCTCCCCTATAGTATATCAAATTGAGTCTTAGATATTTACCCTACATGGTGCTCAAGGTAACTATAAACATATATTTCACTTTATTCAATATCATCCATAGTCATGTCATAATCATAATTTTAATGAATACAGAGAGTATATTAACTGGATTTTACTTTTTAGGCTGGGGTTATGTATATCAAGGATGATCATGATGAAATTTTTAGTGACGAGGAGGTAAAATATAATAATCCATATGAGGAAAATATTTTTTGTGATGGGTTTTTGTGATCGATGAGCTATATTTTGAGATAGGTACCCTAGTGGTCCCTGATTTAATGTGGATCCTTGAACACTCCACTATTGATATTAACCTTGATTTTATTGTTGTTATTATTGTTCGGGTCATTATTTGTACTAGGGATACTAAAATTGTTGTAGTTGTTGAAAATGTTGGGTCATTGATATTAATCAACATAATTATAATCCTTTAATTTAATTTTGTTCTAACCCAACATGAAAGTATTGAAATTAGTGGGGCCTCAAAAAACTTAATAGGGTGGACCTCCAAACTAGGATGAGGAGGTTGGGTCATTGATAATGTCAAATCAAACATTTAATGATTTTTCTTATAGGCTTCAACTAGGGCAACAAGTCGGGTGTTTTGTTTAATTTGTAGAATTCCACATCAATGTGGTCCTTGATCCCTCATAAAAAGACTGGAATTCTGTAAAACCTCATCTAAAAATGTCAAGACATCATTTGGGGTCTTGAGAATAAGTCTTCTATTGGTAGAAACATCTACCACAATCCATGTAGTGGGTTTAGGACCTGAAAAAATATTGAATTTATAACCACACATCCAATCAATGATGCATAAAATTATAAGTCAATGCTGTAAAATGATCCCAAGACTCCCAAGATGATTACCTATCTTTATTTGTGATGTTTTGTATGTCATATCATTTATTACATGTGTTTATGGGTGGGAAATATATATCAAACAATATTTTAGTTATGAAATCCCTTGTCATAGTTGATTTGTGATCCCAGTTACTCAACCAATTATTGGATCTATCACCCAAGGGGATGTGAAAGAACATAATATGAATGGAATAATAAGAGACTTCCTGGTTTCAGAAGGTTTCATTCGAATCGATGAAATTTTAAATTTGTTCATGTTGAATTTAAATCAATTTCAGCTAAACTATCCCTCATTCTGGATCATATGAATGAGTCTAGGCCTGATCTCAAATGAATATTCCTGAATAGGAGTTCGAAAAATATTAGAAATAACACCGATGATAAAAAATAATCCACAGTACATGATGTGGTTCTCCAGAAGAGGTGGAACACCTTGATATTCATGAAGAACATATTGAGAACTATTAATGTCATGTAGGAGAACATTTTTCACTAGGTATTTCTTGAATGATGACATGAAAAAGGAACCTCTAAATTTAGGGTTCTAACTAAAGAGTTTTACGATGATCCATGATACTTGAATGAATCATAGTGGATTAGATCACGCACAAAAAGAAAAGTAGGGATGAAGAATCTAGTTTAAGAGATAAAATTATAAAAATAAATTGGGAAATAGATAAATTCATGGAAATCCTAGATTCATTTTGAGGGTTACTATGCAGTTGAAAATAAAATTTCTTTTCTTGGAAATGAAGCTAAAATTTGTAATGCCCCGTGCAATGTCTTCGATTCTCCATGGAAATGATCAAATTATAAATTTACTTAATTCCACTACATATACTATAAATATACATATAATATTTAAATTTCAATGTAGATCCCATATCAAAGGGATCATGATGTCTAATGACCTCGTAATTTTCACATAACAATAGATTCCTCATTTGATTCTAATATTTGCTGTTTAAATTGTGTATAGTGATATTAAATCTACATGATTAAATAGAGGTTAAAGATTAATTTACTGGATCCTAAAACAAGGATAATCATAAATATAACAAGATAATTCTTTTTTTCCTACACTATATAGTTGTTCAAAATTCACTAATTTTTCATTGGTTTGGAATATTGGATCCATTTATATTTAAAACCACTATTTTTTCAAAATGTGGTTTATAACCATTTTTCATTACTTGAAACTACAAATGAAATAAAAAGAACCAAATTATTTCTCCTATTTTAGTTTTTTCAAATTAGGATTGAATCATTCCCAAAAAAGATCCTTATTTTTCTCAGTCAAGCTATGGAAATTGAATTTTATAAGAAAAATAATTCATTTTTAAATAAATTACATAGATTTTCATTTAGGAATTCAATAATTATTTGCTACCCCTACTCTAGATTCCGTTCCATAAACAGTTATCTATGAATTATTAAATAATAATTTAACATGTAAAATATTTTTATTGTGATTTTCAAATTCTTATTAGAAATTTCAGAATCATTTAAAAAATGATGAAAAATTTTATTACTTTCTAAACAATGAAGTAGAAGAACATTATGAATGTTATATAATAAAAATGAATGACATCAAAACCACAATGAAATTGTGATATTCTATAATTGAATAAAAAAACAACACTAAATAATAATAAATATTATAAAAGATATGTATGATTTTAAAACCAATGGAAGAGAAAAAATAACTGTTATACTTCTTAAATAGTCTGATTCCGATAAATATATACGGACATAAATATAATGTGTAAACAATTTTTATTCCTTATGTCTTCATTAGTGGCTCTCTAACCAACATCATTACACCATATTTCATCACCTTATTCAATAAATGAAAACATTTTATTCAATATTTCTTTTATATATAAATGAATTAAAAATTGTGGAAAAATTGTGGGGTCTATGGTGCCCGATGGTTTTAAAGAGTAAATATGGCATATAATCAGTATGTTATTATACATAAATAACATTTTTCAGATAAAATGTTTCGTATGAGTAGGGTCTCTGGAGGTCTCTATTTAGGGATTTAAAATGAAAGTGAATATCTATTGAAAAAAACATTTTAAATTTCATCATTTTTTAGCATCCTTCATATTTTATCCAAAGTTTAAATTCCATTAAAAACAACCAAAAGACATAGTAAATTATAATAAACCATGAATAAAGTGTAATAGATGAATGAAAATTTTATATATGAATTGATACTATCATGAATGATGAATGGGTAATACTATGTTGAGATCTCAAATTTCATAGGAATGATTAGATGACTACACAAATTCCATGTGATACATCAAATATTAGTAATTCTATAATAAATAATATATTCTTAATTGTTAGATATGGTTAAAACGGTCCCTATGACAAGCTCAATAACCCCTAGGTGTTGGATTACGTATATAGGTGTGATCTTTGCCACAAAACTATAGATCAACATTGTTATCTCTAACAAAGAGTGTCATCCTAAACATGGGGAATTCATGGATATATATTTCTTTTACATTAATTATTTATAATTGATAGACTATTTACATAGTGAACATCCACATTCTTTTATTTGTATGGGAAATGGGATCTGGATAGACTAATGACCAATTGGGGATGAAACTTAGTGTGGTTTTACATTACACTATTATATTCGTGTATATTATATTTCCATGGGTGAACCTTCAAAAGTTTCAGATACACATTATTATGTTTTTAATACAATATTTATTTTTTACACATTCCATGATTGATCTATTATGTTCTTGTATATTGTTTTACATTTTTTCATAACATATACAGCTATAGATACTCCAAAATGAGGGTTTATTCTCCCCCTAAAAACCTCAAAGGCCTTTACAACTTGTCCGGAGACATTAAAAAATGGGTAGGCATACTTGATACTCTGTACCACCCCATCCATGGGAACTAGTACAACATATTTTGAAGAATAAAATTAAAAAGTAGTATTATTGACTATTTTTATTTTTTCGTACTATTTAATGATGGTATACATGAGTCCATGAATGTATCATGGATTGGTAATGTGATCAATCATATGATTATTCAACCCATGCATGGGGGAACCCATGTTAGAATGAATGATAATTGTTTTTCTTGAATTTCACTTATTATAGACTAATTTGACATTCAATTTGAGTGACATATTTACATTGTGATATTATTGGAAAATGAGATTGAAAATATTATTCACGTGTTTAAAGAAGAAATAAATTCATTTATAAATAATTTTTAGGGTGTAGGGATTCACATGAGAAGTTTATTTTTGAGTAAAGGGGTTTTAGATGTCGATTTCATGCTTTTTATTTTTTATTTTAGCCTATTTCAATGTTTCTCTATTATATCAGTGTGGTTTTTTCAATATATGGAATTTATTTTGGGGGTAAAATTGGGGTTATAATTTAACGTGACAACATCATTGTGTACAATGTTTTCAATAAATGGAATTTTTGGAATCTTATTTGAGCAATACCTTAGGAGAACTAATAATGCATAGGTATATATAAGTGATTTTCTCAAATTATAGTGTTAGTTAAATAATATTATTATAATAAACCTACAAACTATTTCTATTTATAACTTGTTAATTAAATTATGTTTAAAAAAATTAAAATAAAAACATAGAAATTTAAATAATGTGTGATCTATTAATGTTTGAACCCTATAAATCAAATATTAATTAATAAAAAGTGATTAATGTTGAAAATTATTGATAAATATGGTAACATGTGTGGAATATGTGTTTCTAATGGCCCTGGAATGTATTAGTGTGTGTAAATAGAACATAACTTTGTGAGAACCATACGTTGGGTTTTTAGAACACTAGATGATGTTTTCTTTGAGATAGGGATGAGTGTTATCTCATTTTTGGGGAACATTATGATGACTGATTTAGGGGATAGTCTTGAGGACCTAATGTCCCTTGATAGTGACCCATGTTTTGGGAGTAGATATATTTTTACATTCAAGGGTAACCTATGAGTGGGGTTGACATCATCATATAAAATTCCTTAGTGATGTGAGGTAGGTGCAGATGATTTAGAATATATGATTAGTGATTTTTTAAATCCTCATTGTTTCATAATAATTGTGGTTGAGCACCTTGAGTTCTATTGACCTATATATTGGTTGATTTCAATGGGGAATGATTAATTGGTTTCTTGAACCTAACATGTGGCCACATTGATGGTTTTTTTGTTGAGTATGTGTAAATTACATGGAATTATTGGAATGATTCTAGAAATAATAAGTTTTTCTGAGGTTTTCCTTGATTCATATGAGGTTTCAATGTTGTTCTATAATATTATATTATATATATCTCATTATAGGATGTGACATGATAATAGAATGGTCAGTTGCGTAGTTAGGCATGTGATGCTTGGGTCGTTAGGCCAAGACTCATATAATCATTAGTCTGGTCCTATAAATTGGTCGCAATAGATTTTTGATAATTTTGTATTAGTGAGGTTTTGAGGTGATATGGTTATCACCCATCATTTATATGAACTCACATTCCCATTTGGGGATTGTATATATTCATGTGATTTGAAACATGGTGTTTGGAATATGTGTGGGGATGACTTGGATGGATATGAATGTGGAAGAACATAGGGTTCCACTGCAGTGTCTTAATGTTGGGGTATGGGGAAGGATTAATTGAGTTCCTATCACATTTATTTTCTGGATGCGCTTCTAGTGGTGGTGTACAAGTAGAGATAGATTCTTGTTTTTATATAATGATACCTGTAGGTTGGTGGACACACATAGGACCTATAAATAAGTGAATTCAAATTCAAATGATATTTCTCTATGGAAATCCTAGTTCAGTAAGGATGAACATAAATTGAACATGATTTTTAGTTTAGCTGTGAAATCCTAGTTTCGATGAAATGAGACTCATGTGGTAGTGATTCGAACTATTTTATCAGTTACCATGGGATTTTGGGTGTCTATTTGGAGCCGATGGATCCAGGTAGTATACACTATTCAACATAGTGTCTATCATGTTTTGAGTTAGTAAGTATCTTTCTGTGAGAAGATGTCTAAAGATATTGATACTATTTTGTGGTAATTTTTCCTTATGTTTGAATTGGAATGGAAAATACCCTTATTTGAGATAGGTTATGTTGGTTATCATTAAAGGGCAGTGACATAGATAATTTAAGAGATAATTCATGGTAGGGGTATTATATAACTGTTGGATATCCTAGAAGGATTGAATCACATATGTTAATGGATTGGCACATTGGGGTCAATGCTTTTGAATAGGTATTTAGTGAATTAATATAGTACGTATTCCACCATTACATGTTGGGGGGCTTGAAACATGTTTGGACATGTTTTACAAAATTTCTAGGATAACATGAATCTATTAGGCGATACCCAAGAATTATTGAGTTTGGAAATGACCGACCATTATATTTGATGATGGATGGGGTATGGAAAGTTAATATCAGGGTTCATACCAATTGAGTAATAAAGAGGATAATAATATTTTGGAGAGAGTCAGGTCAATTATGGTTGTATTTACCTTAGATGATATGAGTGTAGGTGCATGTGGGAAATCCTTGGATAGTCATGATGACACATAATGTTGATGTGCATCGGTTGTTTTGTAGATTGAATTCTGCAGGGAATGATATAGGATAATACAAATGTAGTTCTATAATATTTTATAAAGTATTGTAGTGCATGGGATGGAATGGTTTGTTGTAGGGGCATGCTGATACTCCAGTGGGAGCATATTGAAATGTTCATGTGGTAATCGTTTTGAAAATAAAATTGCACAAGAAGGTAAGGGTTATACCATAATGCATTCATGGGATGATCAAAGGATATCTATATGTGTAAAGGTACAATTGTTTCATGTTTTAGTAGATCTTCAGGGCAGAAAATGATTTTCCTTAACATATGTGTGCTAGTGGTGATTTTCCCTGGGCAATCATGGGAAATTGGATGCAATGACTTGAAAACACCATTTAGAATTGCATTTGTGATGTGACTGTAGTCTTTCTAGAGTTGGTCAAGGATTTTCAAGGAATAAAAAACATATTTTGGTTTTTTTGGATATAGATAAACTTAAATTATATTTGGGATATAGTAATTAGAAGGTTACCAACCATGACCAGTACAATCTCTTATGTTGGGGTATGGTTCATCAAGAACCATGTTGAGGAGGTTGGTTGACCTCTGAGTTAGGGAATCAATTGAAAAATTAAAAAAATGGGAGGATTTAAGGGTTAAAAATGGAATTTTAACTAAATAAATAGTCAAGAGAAACATTCTCCTTTTAATTATTTGGATGATGAAACCGATGTATTTATTAGGGAAGGAAAAAACATTTGGATTTGTTTCAATGTTTGATTATAAAATGAGAATCTACTCAGAATCAAGTGGATTTGTGTCTTAAATTTGGAGATATATATCAAAAGTATCTCAATTCCTTTGGGAGTATATCCCAACGAATTTTCATTATTGTTTTTCAATGTAGTTCGAGAGGCATAGTTAGACCACCACTATGACATATCGGTGATGATAAGTGTTATGGTGTGGAGAATTTAATGCCAGTGTGTGAGGACAATACATGATGTTATATAAATGTTCAATTATTGGATTAACTCATGGGATTATTTTATAATTTGTCATCATAATAGAATTCTAAAAATTCATAAATCTAAATAATATTTATTTCATTGTTGTTTCTGGATAGAGGGGTTCCTCGGGTTCTCAGAAAAATATCAAGAGGCTCAAATATTGAAATTTTAGTTTTGGAGGAGGCCTCATAGAGTGTATGTTAAGTGCATGGTGGCATATAACCATGAAAAAAATCATGCTTCATAATTTATATAAGATCATGTTTTTTTTGAAGTATGTGTGAAGCTTCAATAAAAAATATTACATCTATAACAAAATTACCGAGGAATGTCATATGGTTTTTACATGATTTTCCAATCCTCGTTCAATAACAATGCTAAAATATGTTTTCTAGGTAATGAGTTTCTCATTGTAGGCACATGGTTTCGGAAACCATGTGATGAAATAACGTGCCTCATTAAAATTAAAAAATTAACAAACTACCCCTCAGTGCATTTCTGTATTTCACTCATTTTTTCTAAAATTTTATCCAAGTAGAAACCTTATTCATCCTTTACTCTTTTCACCCCTTCCATGGGATAAATCCTTTGTTTGGTGTTTTATTTTAGTTCCATAGAATAAATTTGATATCATTCAATGTGTCTATAAGTCATCTTATTAATATTTTTATTTACATAAATTGTCAAAAGGTATTATGGAACTTAATATAATAAACCAATTACTCAGGTGTTTTTCTGGTTTCTCAGTTTATGTCAAATCAAGTTCAGTTGGAAACCAATTATCGATGATTGGGATTCACTAATCATTAGATTGGGGGTCCATCTAATATAAAATAATGTCTTACCCCAATTGTGGATATATTATCGATGGGTTAAATCCATCCGACAATGCCACCCAATATATGTCAATGAGATATTGGATTCCATTGGAATACCAGGACCAATGCTAAAATTCCATTGGATAATTATAATATTATGAATGAAAGATTAATCCATGTTTTCCATATATTTATATATTTTTTTCAGGGTCTTTAAGGTGTCATTACAGTCACTCAGACACTGGTTAAGAAAGTAGGGTTGGTCATGCTCTCAAACATAGAGGTAAAATTGTTACTGCATAACATAGGTGTCATCATGATCCTAGGTAATAAATAGATATTTTTTTAAATTTATATAAATTTTTAATAATTAATAGAATTTTTAATTTTAACACATTTTTATACTAGTATGGGTTTAGTCTATGGGACCGCGATGGTCTTGGAACTAGTTGGGGATATGCTATAGTTTCGATTCAATTTAGTCCTATATTATTTTTTTTCAATATTAACCACAAATGGGTGGATATTTGACATGTTTTTTATTCCATTTATTATATATATTGATACTGTAGTTTTTTATAACATTCCCTGCTTGATATATGATGTATATCTTCCTAATTTTATATGTTTTTTACATATAATACAATAATTAGTATAACAAGACAACACAGTTTCTCCAAAATAACCTCACATGACCTCTCTACTATCTAGTAGACACTAGTGTATGGGGAGGTACACCTAAGGCCTTCTAGAACACTGACATAGGGCATTGATACATCAGATTTCAGGGTTGGGATTTATAATTATTTTTTTATCTTTTAAAAATCCTGTAATATTTCTTACAACATGTTTTTAAATAATTTTTTTTTCTAGATCAACATGGTTTATTCAATAGTAAGGCACAAAATTTGATGAAAAATGGATGACACCATGATTATCATATAATTACCCTACACCCAGCTGGATTAATTATAGGATACATTAGCAAATACATCAAGCAGAACAACTCCAATGTAAATTCCATTGAATAAACATAATCACATTAGGTTATAAAAAATGTAAGCACCATTTATATCCACGAAATCTGGATACTTATATCTCCTCCTTAGGTGAACACAATGATAATCATTCTCATCATGATGTTTTAATCTCTAGTGAAGTCAAAAACAATATAAAATTGTAATAGGTCATCTTCCCTGATGAACATGCTTATATAATTTGATCTTTTCAAGTATCAAATTATCCATTTCATAGAGTCTAAATTTTATCTTACAAGATTCAATAATAAATGGATAAAAAAATCAATGTCCAATTGAATATAAACCATGATAAACATCAATATTTCAACCACTATTTCACACAATATTTCCTCCATGTGTACATCCTCATCATCCATTTTCCCTATATTATCCATTGACTTCATGAAGTTCCTTACCAATGGTGTTTAGAATTTATTAAATAAAATAATAATGAATCACTCAATTACCTTTCAATTGTAGTCTTATTGAGATAAAAAATTCGTATCTTTTATATTTCTCTAAATCAGTATTGATAATTTTTTTTTGATATGATATTTTTTATCTTAAAAAATTAAAAAAATAACACTCTAAAATTTCAATCTCCATAACATCAAAACCATTCAAGAACAATCCATTTATATAAATAATATGTATGATGAAACTTCCATAATCTCATGCCTTTAGTCAGAAACAATGTTCTACATTGAACTGAGTGAATCCTTAATCCAGTATAAATGCATAAAATTTCAAATTCCACAACCTCACCTCCTAGTTAATCTATAGAGTCTTATTTTCAAATGACATTCCATGTAATCATTCTATTGATCCAATTAACCAATCTATTACATTTTTCAAGACAATTTGTAGATGTCACAATAATGGATGGGCGTATTTACATCCATTCTCTATGAGTTTAAATTATTAGATGATAATTTTTCTAATATTGTCTAAATTACAGTGTGATTACCTAATCTAGATAAATTCCATGATATGTAAATAAATTATTTTTATTATAATCCCTTCGCAACCATATTTTTATTATATATCTTCTTACCATAAACTTATTCATTCTAATGGGAACCCCAATTATTCCCCAGTATTATTTTCCCTTGTGGAAAATAATTTAGCTCCTATATTTTGTTTTTATCTACTAAAAATATTTAACATTTTATTGGTGAATAACCTTGACAAGAATCACTAATAGTGAATGAATCATCTTGAATTTTTCTACCACCGTAATCCATTATTTGTAGAAAATTCATTTCAACACAAATTCCCTATGCCAATTTTCTAATTCTTGTAGATATTCTCCCTCCATCTTATGACACTACTATTTTTTATACTATATTTTTTGTAATTTAACATATGTATCCCAAACATCCTAATATATTCAATAAATCTCAGCAGTTTTTTATCATTCATTCATAATTGTAGTTATTCTCAAATACTAACTTCAAATAAAACTCTCTAAACTTTATATAACTTATCCCCTTCTATATATCTATTATGATCAATATATAAATATTTTTTTCAATATTCCTTCTCATATTCAGATTAATCTATGTTATGATCCTTCCACAGAATATCATCATTTAATAGAACATCCAATGATCAAATGAATTGTTTTTATTCATCATCTAAAAGTTATAATTATATGCATTCATCACTAATCAAATATGAAAACATTCCATTAAATTTTCCTTAATATTATCTATATCCTTTGCATCTAAATGATAATTATCAAGTCTATTGAATATTTTATGTTGGATACCTTGTAGATATATTTTATACCATAGTTTTTATAGTTATTCATATGATAGTGGAGAAGATAGAATTTAAATAACCACATATGATATCATGTTTATTACTTTTTCACAAATTACCATAGGAATACATTAATGTACATTCATTCTATGATCCTTCTATGTTAATGATTGATGCATTCACCCTATTACACCATTCTATTATAGAGTAAAAGAAATAAAATTTTCAGCCTAATTCCCTTTATCTAATAGATGTTTCAATAGATTGTTCTATCACACTTGCCACCATATTTTAAAGTTAGGAATTTTATCTTTTGACCTTATTTCCTCTCCATCATGGAATTTAGTTTACAGAATGATACAAAGATAGAAGAATTATGAATCATGAAATTAAAGACATATTTTTCCCAAATAATCATCAATTAATTTCACAAACTAAGGAAAACCATTGGGACATTAGAATGGTGAATGTCCCTATACATCAAAGTGAATCAATTATAACTTCTAACATCTTGGATTGTATCCTTTCAATTTGAATGAATCTCTATTTTTATTCCAATGAAAAAATATATTGACCCCCCAAAACTACACTCTTGGATATGGTTCCACAAACTTATAATTTATATGTTTCCATTGATACTATCTGCAAAACCCTATATATAAAAAAATTTATTATAAATTGAAAACTATTATTGAATATTTTGTAT
Source organism: Viscum album (assembly GCA_963277665.1). Classification (NCBI taxonomy): domain Eukaryota; kingdom Viridiplantae; phylum Streptophyta; class Magnoliopsida; order Santalales; family Viscaceae; genus Viscum; species Viscum album. Next base: position 2,011,765,957 of record OY728145.1, on the reverse strand, counting down.
CTAGAGGATATTTTTTGGAATATAGAATAAGAATATTGGAGGAAACATAAATAAATAAATACTATGCTGGTGTTATCAAAAACACCTTTCTATGTATATATATAACTACTTAATTCATGAAAAGTCTTCAAACGTCCCCCACATAATATTTCACATGTGTTATCATTATCATCATTTCAGATGTAATATTATTCTTCATAACCCGGGAAAAAGAAAAAACAAGAAGAGGTGATATGAAATGATCAATAAGGGAAACATATAGTTGGTTCAATTATGGATTAAATATGGAATTAGAATTATAGAAGGTATCAAAAAACAAAAATTATCCATAATCAATGTAAAAATGAAATCATTATACATCCATGATAACAAATGAAAACATTGATATCAATTACATCGATATCACACTGATAGAATTTATAATGAAAAAAATAAAAAATCCCACTATCAAGGCATTACACTAAGACACATTACATGTAATTGAGATTGTAGTAAATACATCCTATATTGATGTTGAAACACCTCAAAAAATTAGTTAAAATAATAATAATTTTGATAAATTTGATAACATGAAACATAGATTGTTATTCAAGATATTATACACTGTTAAAATATAATTATGTGACTGTTATTACCTAGACATTAAAATTGGACGTGTCAATAAGAATAACTAAAATACGAAGTAATATGTATGAAGGTCCTACTCAATAATTTTTTTTATTATTCTTATAGTATGAGCACCAGATTTTAATAATGTGAATTTATTTATAAAAAATAAGATTTCTTCAAAATGTTTTTATTTTTTTATTAAGAAATATTATAATTATTTTTATGATCTATTAGAAAATTTAATTGACAAAATTACATTAATATTTTAAATAATCATATAAAAATTATAATATGGTTATTTTATTTGTTTTTTTTGAAAATGGTTAATGTTTTAGTGAATAATTAAAAATACTAATTTTTGTAAAACTATTATTTCATTCTATTTAAATATACCAATATTCCTTGATTATGATGTTTAATTTTTTTATTCCTCCATTATTTATTAGTCACATAATTAATCATATATGTTTCGACATTATATTTGGTATTGGTATAAGACCATTTTTGGGATTAAAAATGCAATTTTTTTTCATAAAACTATTTTTCATTATTTTTTTCAAATATATAATTTAATGTAATTTCTTTCTCTTATATGATTTTAATTTGAGAAAGTGGAATTAATTTTTGGACTAATAATATTGAAGTTATTATAGAAATTTTTTTTATTTTTTTGAGGAATTTAAATTTTTATTGAATAGTAAACAAATATCCTTTTTATAAAATATTGAATACTTTTTTCTATCACCAAGACTTAATAATGATATTAAAATTGGTTGTGATTATTTCATAAATTATTATATTGAAAAAAATGATATAATCATAATTCACACCATAAAAAATAAAATTAATTTAATGAGATATTATGAAAATAATGTTTACTTTCAGTGAAGCACTTATGCAATGCTGGATATGTAACATTTCATCTTATAATGATAATATTTTACTTGGAATATGTCTTGATTGACTTAGTTAATAAATAATAATGAATATTAATGATTTTAAAGGATATATATGTTAATTTTTGAGTAATATAAAAAGTGATTGATCAAAATTCTTGTTCAATTCATGCGTTGGGCCTAAAATGTAAAGACAAACATATTAAAATGGGTTCAAAACCGTACATGTGAGTGAATATATATATTTATCTAATTAATTTTTTTTCTAAAACTAATCAATATTTTTTTATTTTCGTATTTTATTTTACAATTTTAGAGATGAAATTATTGTGTTGAATTCTTATATAATGCCGACACATTATCAAACCAATTAACAGGAAAAAATAAATGATATTAAACATCATAAAAGTGTTAAAATTTGGAGAAATATATTTTTTCTGGGAAATTTGAATATAAATATAACATATTTTTTATATTTTAAATATATAAATTCAAATTATATTTTCTCATGATGTTCTTAATGTAAAATTATTTGAAAAGTGTCAAAATATACATAAATGTCGTTTTATTTGAAATATAATTTATTAAATTATTTACCAAAATATAAAAAATACTAAAATAAGAAAATTTGGATTCGATATGATCTCAAATTCAATCTCTTGGCAAATTTATGACCCAATTTCCACCTTATAAGTTAAGTTACAACCCTTTATGATTGAAACATTATTTTACCACAACTAAGGCTAAAAATGAATATTAAATATATTAAACTAATAGATATTGGTTTAAATGACAAAAACACTTCCATAATTTTTTTTAATTATTTATTATCCTTATCATATTCGAATATGAGCTATTTCAGATCCAATTTCAATGAATGTGACAAATTAATACTTTAAAACATTAAAAATTTACAAATTTGAAACTCTCTTTAATTGCAAAGGGAACCACATCCCCTCAAATATTTACACATATTTATCCATTTATCAAAAAAATCCTGAAACAATCTCCACAAATTACTTAGACACATTCTACAGGTGTTTTTATTCCCAATAGACTAACCATAGAGTACTTAAGATGAGATCCAAAGGTGGATTCTCTATGATAAGGTAATCATTTTTATTAATAATTCAATTATATTTATTCATATAATTCCTATAAAGAAATTGTGATAATAATTAATTATTACATAAATTATAATAAATATACTGATATCTTATTATTTTTTGGGGACAACCATTTTCTAACACTTTACAATCATTTGGAAAGAGAATAATTTCACTTGTGCATACATTATTATCGTCTCCATGTAGTATTGAAATTAATTTTTCAACATAATTAACATAGGTGGTTATAAATATGAAACTAATTAATATATATTGTATTTATGAAATAGTTAGGCTTCTGTAATTATAATAACATATTTATATCCTTACCAATCTATCCATAGGAAATCGATAATATCGCACGTGCGTACGTGCATACTACCACATCCACAAAGTTATATGATAATTTCTCAGTACTAATTACATGGATGGAAATCAGAATAGAATAAATGAATATATATTTTAAATATTATATAATAATAATTATTAAAAGGTGAATTATTATTTACCTACCTTCATTCGATTTTTCAAAAAGTGAAAACAAAATTCATGGGTATGTTGACCTAATATCTCCCCAAATAGTTTAATACATTTAATATATTTTCATAATAGAGATGATTATAAGCATGTATATAATGATATATATTATATTTATATTATTATTAACATTATATATATAATGTAACAATTATAACGATTCAATGTCTGAAATTAATGAACCGAAACATATATGAAAACCCAATTAGTTTACAACAAAAAATGAGGATTTAGAGAATGACTTATTACCAAATTGCTGATAAAAGAACATAATATATGGTATTATGTACATAATTATGTTTCATTAATATATTTATTATATATCTATTTAAATTATTCATGAGTTTAAAACACACATGATAAAAGTCAAACCAATGGTAATGGGGTTTTTAACTCAATTTCCATTCACCAGGTTATATATCTACCAAATTTACAATGTTATTCCTGGATTATTTTTGAAATGAATTATGATTTCATAGTTTTTCTCCATTATTAAGTTAGAATTATATTTTCTATATATAATCACATAACTGATTAATTATCACTTTAATGAAACAATCTTAATAGTGGTTTATTTCAAAATATCTTCCTTAATATGGATTATTATGTTTTAATTATTAATCACTATAAAACATAGTGTCCTCTATTTGATTCTTTGTTTTTAATTTTTATCTCCATTTTAATTTATTGGATTCTAAAAATAAAAAAATAATACTTTTAAAGAAAACTGATTTTTCTTCTATTTTTTGGGAATAGTTTATTTAAAATCCATATTTTAATAAAAAAATTTGAAGAATATTTTTACTATTTTAAAATTATTTATTAAATTATTCTTTCCATATATTTGTTTTATCCTAAACTGTTTTATAAAGAATATTCTTTTTTTTCTCAAATTTGGTACATTTTAATAAAGGTGTAAACAAAATCATTATTATAACATACAAAACAGAGTTGAATCTTCCCACTATCATGAGAAATTTTACATTGAAGAATAAATTTCATGTTCACAATTAAATTTTCATGAAAATCTCCTGCTAATATTATAAATCATAATATATTTTAATAGTAATAAATTCAAAATGAAAGGGGTTATTTCCCCAAGGAATATTCCAATGATCAATTTAAATTATTTTCCTATATACTTACATTATTTGGTGAATATTATGATTTACCAGTGATATAATTTTTTATATCTTCCACCATAATAATATTTATGTCTAGTGGTAATGTTATATTTATTTATTTTGAAAATTATTAACATTGTTTATGTTTGGTTTTCAATATGATTGTTTATGTAGATAGTTTATTTAATTATTGTGCACCCCTTTCATATGATGAATGCGTTAGAATTAGTATGTGATGGGTAGGTCTGGATAAAGTCCCTATGTTAATAGGTAGGTCTCCTGGGAATAATTTGTTTTGGTATTTATCATATTATTTACCTATTTACATATTGTTTCTTGGGGAATGGCCCTGATTGAATGATAATGTTGTTTGACATTATACATGCTATCATTACAAAATAATATATATTTTTTCCTTGTGATTATTTATTCTATAACACTATCTATATATTTTGTCCCATTTTATTATATTAGTTATATATAATATATTAATATTATTTATCAAAATGGTGTTATTCAAGTTTTACTTATTCTGTCATAGATTATGTTGTATGTTTTCCCTTACTCACCATATGATATCTCCCTATATTATGTTATAACTTTCATAAGATACTCTTAATGGATTTATTGACGAATTTAATGATTTAATAGAATAAGTGATCGCACTTTCAAAATAATTATTACATTATATTTCATCTTATAAGATATAAATTTGGAATCCAGTATTAATCCAGTCTCGCAAGACTATTAAATCATACTTTCATTTGGGTTTTGATTCCTTTTGTTTTATGATAATATAGTTAAATAACAACTAGTGATAAATTACTATTTTTGGGGAATTATATATGGTATTAGTGAACGTTTAGTAAAAACTATAGAATAATATATAGTAAAAAATATATAAGGGAAAATGACCTTATTACAGACATTGAGGATAGTCTTATGATTATGATATTATAAAAAAATAGTAAGGAATAAACTATCTTGTTTTCCTAGAAATAAATCCGGATTTGGAAATTATAAGTGGAAGTGGTTTTGGGATAGATTTATATAGATTTAATAAACAAAAAATAGTTGGTCGAGAATATTTTGGTGCAAATTTGGAGTACAATGAATGAACCCTTTCCGTGAAACTTTTATGACAATCTTGAGGGATATATGTGATTTAATTCACATTTTCAATATGAAATATTATTATTAATTAGAGACTAAATGTTATAGAAACCTATGATATTACATAGTGATATATGAAAAACTAAAATTTTCTTAGGTTAATAAGTCTATGGGTGATTATATATTTAAATGAATATATACCCCTTTATAGTCTTTATGTGATTGGAGTTTAATATGATTAATGATATTTTTGAGGACATTTTTGAGAATAAAAAAAATTTATTTAGTATATGTTTTAGTGTAAATGTGATTTGAGGAAATATTATTTTATATTTTATGGACATAAGGATAGTGTTATTGATAAACTTTAGGGTTAATATGATATTTTATGTTGAGGTAGTTACGGTTTAATGACATAAACGATCTTGTATATATTGAGGATACATCCTATAGAAATCCCTAGAGGATAAAAATATATTTTTGATTAATGATATTTACAAGTGAATTCATCAATTTTTGGGAATGTAATATGAATTAATTTTATATGCTTTTACGAAAGGGATAATGTATAAGAGGGCCAAAAAATCATCACATATGGATTGGATGTGGGGACTCTACCCACAATTGAAAATGGAAATGAGTGAAATTATAATTATTGGCAAATGTGAGGTCATTATCAATATGAATTTATTGATATAAATTATTTAAAAAATAAATATTAATCTTATATTGGGAATCTTATTCCGGGATCAAATCCTTTAGATTATTTTTGTATTTTGATATGATTGAAGATATTTTGGTGACATATTATTTCGTTGAGATATATTTAATTGTTAGATTTTACATTAATGATTATTTTTTAGTGCATGTGATTAAATTTTTGATGATTAGTGCTAACGGGTATGTCATATCATTTGAAGTTAAAATATACTACACTGTTGAGTTTATTTAATAGGAAGGGTTATTAATTTGTGGATTGATTTATGTTTAAAATTGCCTTTCGAGATTAATATGACTTTATATTCATCTTTGGAATTATCCAACCTTATGATACCCATTTTTTTTATCTTTATATTTTATAATGATAGAAATAATATTTTTATATCCTTTAATGTAATCTTATGATCCATTAAATTTGAATTATTGTGTTTTAGGCATGAAATATTCATCTTGATTACAAACTGATTGGAGAGAAAAATGATATTTTTGTGGAAATTTATTAATGGACGAAATTATGATTTTCATGAATGCATATTTACTTAATTTCTAGATTACTTGGAAAAATAATCCATCTAATTAATGAAAATGTTCTTAAAAAAGATTAATATTATCACATTATTTCGGATCAATCGATGGCCTTTTAACCCCTCACTAGTTTATCAATTTTTGATCATTTAAATTATATTTAACAAGTTATATATAACATTTTATTATTCCTTGGGGTAATTTTTAACTTCCATATAAATATATTAACTTTCTTCCAATAGTCTTCTAATATGGGAACCTGATTATGTGTTAATTCAAGTGAAACACTATTAATTTAATTTCATTTTTAATTAAAGATTTATTTTTCTTTTATATAATGTGGGATTCATTAAATGAATTTTAAAAATATAAAGAATTTTTTAAATTGAAAAATTAAGATACAAAAATTTACTTGATGGGAGGGATAATTTAATGCCTTAAAATTTTAGTTGAAATAATAATAATTTGGATATATTTATTAACATGCAAGAGTAAGCATTATAAGAACCATCAGATACTATTAAAATATTATTAGGATATTTTCATAACCTAGACGTTTATATTATTGGTGTTAATATTAATAAAAAATGTAATGAAAAATTATTATAGGTTATACTCAATAAAAATGTATTGATAAATTCGTTGGAATTATGTACACAATTTTTAGTGGTGTCAATTTGTTCTTCAAAAATGTATTTTCTTCAAAAATGTTTTTTTATTTTTTGTGGTAACATATTATATTTAATTTGGGCTATTATGGAAAATAGATATGATAAAATTAACATATTTTTTAAATTAGTATATTAAAATTATCTTAAGGTTAAATAGTTTTATATGTATAAAAATATTAATTTTTATGTGAATATTGATAAATAAGAATTCTTATAAATCTATGATTCTATTTCATTTAAATATAATTTTATGATTTTAATTTGAAATTAAATCAAAATAGGTCCAAATTAATTTAAAATAACATAATTTATTTCACATGAATAAAAATTATACTTGTTTTTTGTACAACTTTAATTTTGGGGAAAATGTACTTTTTCTAAAAAAAATTCTTATTGCATCATATATATTAATAATTATTGTCATTTTATATTAATTATAGGAATTTTTTATTTTTTTAAGTTTAATTATTTTATATATTAAGAAATTCAAATATTTTACTCGGATTAATTTTTATGTTTTATATAGATGATGATGAATTTTGGGGAATAGTTAAAAAATACTATTTTTATGAAATACGAGATATTTTATTATATATCCAACAGATAAACATGATATAATAATTTATAATAATTATATAATGAATAAATTATAATAATATAATATAAATATAATATAAAATTAAATCAAAAAACATATATTATATTTTTTAAATGATAATATAAAAATCAATTTTCAATATCGATTTAGTGCTCGCGCAGCACAGGGGAAATAAATATTATTGTCCTAAGGATTAAAATTGAGCATTTAATAAGTCAATATTTACTTGGTTAATAAATAATAAGTAATATTTAATAAATTTATTCCTAGATTTAAATTTTTAGTTATATAACATGCGACTTTTTCAAATTTATGTTCAATACTTGGCCAAGGCTGAAAAATTCAGAATAACTTACTAAATAAGATTTCCTGATATATAATTGAATATATATATATATATTGACAAATAAATAATTTTATATTCAACTAAATTAATTTATTAATATGATGGAAATTTAATTTCAAATTTTTGTGATGATATAAATAATTTAAAAGCTTTTACAACACCGATGTATTTTTTTCATATAATAGAAAAATAATCAAAAATATTATAATCATAATAAAGGTTTGAAAATTTCGATGAATTAAGGTTTTTAAAGATAGTTTATGATAAATTAAAAATTTATATATTCTTTAAAATTTTATATTCTATTTCCATTTTTATATATTCTTCAAAGTCAAATTATGTGAATATTGTAAAAAATGACATACATGATATTTTATGTTAAATAATATATTATTAAATTTTATAAATATCAAATAGATCATGAAAGTGGAAAATTGGATAATATATTATCCAAAAATTCAACCCTTTTCTATTTAGATTCCTAATTTTAACTTATATGTAAAATTATAACACTTATTGAATAAAAAAGTAATTACCACTATAAAGGTAAAAAATGGTTATGAAAGGGGTTGTCCAAATATATAAGGTATACAATAACCATAAAACATTTATGAAAACCATTTTAGGGTTGTGTTTTGACCTTTATCATATCACATTTTATTGTTATCTATTTTGGAGAGATTGTTTCAATAAAGCGACTTAATAATAAATTGAAAAATTGACATATTTCAAGTGTCCCACACACCTCATTTATAAAAGGGAACCTCCTTCCCTAATATATAACACATATTGAGATATCTAGATGGAATAAATATCCAAAAATCACTCCCTAAAATCCTTATATAAATTCTAGAGGTTTTTTTTCTTTCAAAAAGACCATACCGAGGGGACTTTTTTTAGAGACCCAAAATAGGTATATCTCAGAAATGTTAATTATTTTTACACTTCATTCAAATTTATTTCTTATTTAACTTACTATTGTTATTTTTTATGACAAAAAAACAATTAATCATGTATAATATGTATATGTATATTTTATTATTATTATGGTACAACCATTTCTCATCTATTTTCCATCACTTAAATGTAAAAAACAATGCTTGTGTGTATGTACGACATTCCACATTTTAATTGTAATGTAATTCATTTTTATCACTAAATTACATAAATGGTTCTAATTATGGTAATAGTTAATATATAAGATATTAATGACATAATATTTTGTATGAAATTATTATATCACATCTACCATCCATCCATTGGAAATTTATAACGTCACTCGTGCATACGTGTGTACTACTACCTCCAATAAGTGATGTGATTCATTTTTTATACATATTTACATGGTTGGAAATGAAAATAGATTTAATATATATTATATATATAATATATTATAATAATTATATATTCCTGAATAATTATTTAGCTTTATTTCTTTCCATCCATCCAATAATAAAAACAACATTCACGTGTACATTCAACCTACCATCTTTATGAATGGTGTAATTCATTTATCAATCACCACATTTAAAGAATGATTATAAATATTTATAAAATGAAAATATATGATGTTTATATAATTATTCAGATTATATTTTTGATAAAACCATTATGAATATTAAAATATTTAAAGTACTAAACCAAAACATACATGAAAAATAAAATAGTTAACTCTCAAAATTGATGATTTTAATAATTATTTATTAATAAATAGTTGATAAAATGTTAACATATACTGTATGATATATATAATAATTATTATGGATATATTTATTATAAATATAAATATATTGTATCAAATGATTAAACACACATGAAGGACTTTAGACCCATGGTACGAGGATTCTTAACTAAATTTCCATTCATTAGGATTCACATCTACATCATATACTATGTTACTCCATGACAATGTATGATATGAAATATAATTGTATTATGTTTTATTTAATATTTTATTATATAATATAATAATTATTACACATAATCACTTATATTATTAATTCTTAGTTAAATAATATGATCTATATAAATGTTCATGTCACAATATCATTCTTATTTAAGACTTTTATGTTTAAGTTTTAGTTATAACAATTATATAATATCCCATTTTTAAACCCCATAAAAATTATTATCCTTTGATTATTTATTTTCTTTTCATGTTATATCTCTATTTTTAGCTTACTAAACTCTAAAAAATTCCAAATGAATATTTTTATAAGAAAACCAATTCTGTTATTTGTTAGGAAGACAATATTTCCTTTATTTCACAATATTTTATTTAAAATGTATTAATATTTTTTTACTATTATACAATTATTTATTGAATACATTTTTACCCATGTTGGAATTTTCTATAAAATATTTTTAAAATAAATATTATTCCCCTTTTATGAATGAGAAACTCCCCTATAAATGTGTGAGTAGAATCATTGTTTTAACATACACAACATGAAGGAATTTCCACACCGTCATGTAAACACTTTACATTGAAGATTTTTCTAGAATATTCCATAATTAAATTTTAAATGATTCCATTCATGATAATTATGGATCTTATTGACACTAACCATTATTATTTTAAGATGAAAATTGTATTTTCCTCATGGAATATTACAATGATAAATTTTATTAATTTTCATCTATGTCATGACTAATTAGTGAATATTGTAGCTTTTTATGCATATAATATTTATATACCATCAAACTTATTACTATAGATGTATTATGTTCCCATTATATTTATTTTTGTGTGGAATATATTAATATTTTGTATTATAGTTTTTTAATACAAATTATTATGTTCATTTGGTATTGAATTGTTATTCACCCGTTTTTTATGATTAATTCATTGGAATTAGTAAGTGTAGGTGGAGATAGTTATGGCCCATCGATACATAGGTATATCTCATGAGAGAAAATAGTCTTGTTATTTAGAATATTCCTGACCTATTTATGTACAATATCATGGAACACGGACAAGATGTTATGATCATGATGACTGACGTTATGAATTCCATTAATATTGAACTACTTATTATTATCCATGTGATTATTTCTGTTATGTTATCCATAGATTAATTCAACTTTTTATTTTATTTGTGATATTTAATATTTTATTATTAGATATTTTGGAATCATTTTTCATATTATATTTATTATATAATACCTTATGTTGTAAATTTCCTATTATGAGCATCTGATATCACCATTTAATATGTTTTTCTTTCCCAAGGATACTAAGAAGGGTTGAACGAATTAACTTATTAATTTAATAGTATAAATAAAAAATCACTCTCAAGAAGTTTTAAATTATATATCATGTTATCTGATGTAAAGTGTAAATCATGTTTGTATCTAGTATCTCAATACTAATAAACTATTTGACCATTCGGAGTGTAATTCCATGTATTTTTCCCAATTTATTAGAAAAACAACAAACTATAGGCTACTGGATTTGATGTGTCATACAAGGCCTTGTTTTCAGAAATTATAGTTCATGGGAGGATGTATACACTAAAACCCAACATGTTTTGTCTCGTGAGACCCGTCGTTTTGTCTAAGAGAAATATGATTCCCCCCCACCCAACATGTGATTAAGTCCAATTCATTTATCATAAGAGTCATTGATACCTTTTATACCATTCCAATATGATCCTTTTACTAAATAAAATATATATATATTTATAATCATATTTAATGAATTTAAATGTGCAATCAACCTTCATTAGTATTCAATAATTCAGGATCCCAATACATTTCCACATGTATTTAAAATGGATAATGTTTTGATCTAACCCAATGGGGATTAATCCATTAAAACCCCAAGATCATCTCTATTTTATAGGGGATGGAGTCATGTTTTAAAAGGAATAAATAATATGGGAATCCATTTCATAGTGTAACTGTATGCATGCACCCAACCATCTTCTTATCGAAGTGAAGAAGAATAAAAGAAAATACATAAATTTATAGAGAGTAAAAAATACATGTAACACCTATAGATATTACAAGATTATGAAAAAATAATGTAAAAAGTATAAAGTGGGAAAATAATTTAAAAATAAGAAAGATGTACCAACCAAAAAAATACTAGAATAGTAAATTCGTATAGACCCCATCTCCAAATATCTAGGCTCCGACCACCATACACAGTCAAATGAACCCAGGTATCCCTATGCACCACTATAATATCTTATGACCTCATTGTCATCTACATAAGACATGAGAAATGTGCTAAGATACCATGTAGCGGTGAGTATATACCATCATAGAATAACTCTCCTAAACTTGAAGGGGGATAAGTATGAGACATGATAAGAATCGAAAAAATCAACCCTTAGAAATAGGTAAAAAAATCCAAAATCATTAGTACAAAAATATATATATATATATATATATATATGGTCAATTAAAGAATCCCAAATGATAGAGAAAGGGGATATCCATCTCACATTTTATCCTAGGAATAGAGTTACCATATTTCTAAGAGGCCCATGAACAATGCCCAAAATATCGCATGTGTATCTGATGAAACAACCATAGGGGGAAAAACCACACCATTGTGTCTCACATGTGAGGGGATATAATCTCTATGAAGGGGAACAATTTTCTAGTAATAAGGAGGGTCACAATCAATGAGTAGATACACATTCCCTTTCCCCGCATGAGGGTGACACTCAAAATGTCAGTAAAGGACCCATGCATTACCCAAAAGGATGGTTCTACTGTAATAGATAAAAAAGTATTCATTCCATATCCTAGTAGGAGGGTGCCACTGTAATAGTAGAAGACCCATGTACTATCTCTATTAGTGGGTGATCCTCTTGTAGTTTATATAGGACCCCTGGCAGGCCTAGTAGGAGGGTTCCACTTTACTAATAAATAGAGGACCAATGCCCTGCCCAGTAATAGGGTGCCACTATAGTAGTTAATTGATGACCCATGAGATACCTAGTAAGATTGATCCATTATAATAGTTAAAATATGACCAATTCCCTTCCTCATAGGAGGGTGATACTTTTTCGATTTATAGATTCCCCATTCCATGTACCTGTAAGATCATTCCACTCTAATATCATTGATGATTGTGCATGGTAACTAATATCATATATAATTTCCTAAAAAAGCATCATTCCTAGAAAATCTCGCATAATTTATCAAATTCACCATGATGTCCACTATCATTTTCTAGAGGAAAAAATAGGATAGGTTACTCATAGGACAAAATATGAGTCCAAACTATGGAGACATGATAGGTAGAAGTTTACCAAAATAAGATGGTGGACCACATGTATATGGACCCAAACAACATATGGTACCATCCTAATATATTGACATTTACATTCATGTAAGTATATCAGTACCCATGTATCCTTACATGACATATATAGGGACGACATGGCATCCCTCCTCCCCCCGGGGTGCTTCCAATGATCTTGTTTATGTTTGTGTACCCTGGTCACAAGAATGTACATATCATTTTCATGGTCGTGGATGTGTTAGAATACTAGCCAATTAAATTTTGGGTCTCCAAAATTTCATCACATGGCTATGGGGGTCCCATAAATATTGAGATATCAAACTCAATCAAAACTCTATCTTCCACAGCCAAGGGGATACACACTATTTTTTCATTGTACTTCATGGCGTGTAGTGGGGTTTTACATAGAATCCTAGAGATGCTCCCTGTGATCCAAATCCATACTCACTACTTTAAATTACACTTCTAGGATGACCAAAATTGAGGGAAAGAGTCTGGTTTCATCTTTTAAGGTCCCTTGTGGCCGAAAATTGTTTATTAGTTTGTCCATCCAAAGACTATATGCCCCTCACACACCTCACAAGCCATCACATTTTTTTCCTCAGATCCAATATCCACAAGAAAAATAACCTTCTATAAAATTATTTATCCACTTTTATTACTATATTTAAAAATCATATACCACAAGGGAATCATTCACTAATACAGGGGTTCGATCATGCTTGATTCTACTCAGTAATTTCGAATAGATACCCCATAGAATAATCATTTATGAACATGAAATATGGCAGGGGAAAAGTATGAAATAAAAATTAGAAACCATAATTGACCAAGAGTTATTAGAAAATGTATATTTATTGGGATTCCTAGGTTAAGAAACATTTAATAAATTTAATAAAAAATAAAACTGATATATGGGCTCAAAATAAATGTCGATGGAGGATAAGTAATTAATCATTTTATTTTATTAAAATATAGGAAATAATACAAAATTGAAGATTTCTACCTCAATGTATGATTTACTTATGTTGAAGATCATATTTGATAGCACAAAAGAAAGATCTTTTTCATTTATTACTCTTCAATTCACATGGATCAAGAAGCTCATTATTTTCTGATTTTAAAACACCAATGACAAGTGGTAAAACTCTCCCTCAATGATGTATGGGTTATGCGGATGACCCAACATATCATCTCTAATTTTTTATTTATATAGGAAATTAGGATATGTTCATTTAATAAATTAAATTAAATAATTTATTTATTTTAACAAAACACACCTACCAACAGACAATTTATAAGAATTCCCGACACTGACCAACTTTACATCATGCATAGGGTAAACAACACATTCTGGAATCATCATGAGTATAAATTTTTAAATTTGGTACTCTATTTAAGAGTTATGCAATTTTTCTTAAAAACCTTTCAAACACAATAAAAAAATATATTTATTATTAAAAAAATAATTCTAGGAATATCGGGTCTTCGAATCATTCACCATATCGGATCCTGTATCAAAAAATATTTGAAGATGTATTATGTATTGAAATGAAAAAATTGAATCTCTAAATTATTCCTTCCTCAAATCATATAAAAATTCAAATGAAAACTAAGGAAATATATTGGGATTCTAATCCCACATCTTGTTATCACACTTTAATGACCTCTCGTACATGCTACCATGCTACCAATGCATGAGAATAAAAATAATGGTCCAACCATGCCGGATCCTCTCCTATCAATCATAATTATCTATTGGGATCATTACAAATGGGGATATATCCTTGATATTCAGTTTGGACCAATCAATAATGTGCATAGGGGCATGAACATATCTAATTAGATGTGGTAAAAGGAATATGATTTGAAACTGCTATAATTTTTTTTGTAAGGGAAGCTTGTATGTAACTCCCTCAACCTTTGAGATATCTCAACTAGACACACAATCCTCATGGATAAATTCCCCCTAGAGAAATATCCACACTCAATATCATAGGGGAACTCTTAGGAAAATAATGTCTCCCAACAAAAACCCAAAGGGCCTACAACATCGATTTGCAAGTGGATTCATCCAACTCTGAGCTATCCTCACCCACTTGTAGATAACCATGAACTTATAAATTGTCTCATGCACTATGACTATCCCAACAAGAGATTCCACAATGATCTAAGCCCATTATATGGGTGATTGTATATAATCTCATATAGGGACACAAAATCTATCATGTCAGTAGTATAGTTGTATCTATTATTTTATTTAAAATCAACCTAGTGAATGTGATCCTATAAGCACATGTATAATTATAAGTCACAAGATTTCAACATATCCTCCAGCACTTGGAATATGTGTTTGACCATCCTATATGTCTACGGATTTAAGTATGTAGTCATCCTCATCTTGGTCTTGAATGAATTTTACCAACCTCTCACCAACTATGACATGAACAATGCATCATGATTAAAGACAATAGTTTAGGTCACCCAAACAGGTGAGAGATCTATCATAAGTACAACCTCCCCAAACACTCCACTAAACTCTTCTTCCTGATAGAAAATATGTGAACTGACATGGTATGTCCATCTATTATCTCCTTGACAGTGTCAAGGCCTCTCATTGTCTATGGAATCTATTTCAAAATATCCACAAACAAGCCATCACATTTCCACTCTAGGATCACAAAGTGATGAAACAAACCTTTCGAAACTTGGTTCTTATCATTCACCTGCTGACCTGTAGAACATCTAAAGATGAACATATCTATGATCCGTTTAATTCCATCCTACCAAAACAACCATTGAAGACATCATTACATCATCCCAACACTATGATTTACATCTAAAGGATATGTGTGAAAAATATCACTACCTCTCCCTTGAAACATCCTATCCCAAGTCAAAAAACCATTTCCCTAATTTGGTCAATAACATAACAACAATAAAATCTAATCTAGGGGATTCTGACTAGCACTACGGTCCTAATATCAATCAAGGGGAGACACTACCCTATTTATCATTGTAAAAAATAATGATATTGAATAAATAAAAAACAACAGAATAACATCAAACATAAAAATACTAGTATCACATGATGAACTAATTATGAATACAATATCCAAACCTAAATTGTAGATATCTTATGCCAATTACACGATAAGTGTCAAATGATGAAAAAATATAAAGATACATTGACCCCCCAAGAGGGTCCGAGAACCATGTCTAGTTCTATAATCTAGGATCAATAATTACTTATCCATATAACATTGTTACATTTTCCTTATCCTACCCTAAAATCATGATTCAATTCAGGTAGCGATATGAAATCCTGAGTATGGAGTCTTTTCAAATCAGTAGTCCACCGCCAATGATATGTAGAACAACATCCATTAAATAACAACATATTTTTTTGTTTAGGGAATAATTAAAATGCATAGAATAAATTATTATAACATTTCTATATCCGTTATTTTATCATATAATATCATAGGTTCCAAATGAAAACCAAACCCCCAATACCTGCTGCGACTTGTATTTGAATCTAAACCATATCATATGGAAATTCAAAAATCATTATAAAACATGATATTTATTTATCTATTTCAATTAATTTCATATCATGGTCATTTATATCCATAGTCCACAACTATTCTTCGAGGAATAGATCATCATTTCTAACACCCTATGGTTATTGGGAGCCTTTTTCCTTATCCCCAAGCTCAAAATCACATGGGTATTTCTGGAATCACTATTTGTCCATGAATAACTAGAAGATATGGGCGCATAATGCCACAATCTTTATCCCATAGTCTCTATAAAAATGGGTATTTGGAGCCTTAGTCACTGTCCCACACTCAATTATCACATCTTAGTATTTTGATCCTTAGTCGTAGACTTACAATTATTCATCACACATATAATAGATATCACAATATAAAAAACAACACTCTCATATGAATCAAGGGTATGGGTCATTAAAAATTTTATCAAACAACCTCATTTAAGTGAACCTTTTCAATTTCCCAGAAAAATGAATATTCCATATTTCAATTAAATAGCTTAATACGGAGAATTCCCTATTAAAAGAATTGACAACATTCAACCATATAATTCATTAACAAATCAATGTTAAGGAAAAAATCCCATTTATTACCATTAATCAAAAAATTAAATATTTAATAAATCAACAAATTCAAAAATTCGATTAATTTACCAATTATACAATTCCATTAATCAATCAATTAGATATATAAATAATCAATAAATTCCATAATATCATCAATTAAACAAGTATACAATCATATTAATCAATCAATTTAATTTACTATTTCTCAACAATTTTATAATCACAATTAGAAAAATAAATTTACCCATGTTCGACTGATTTCCTATTCACTTGAAAAATCAAGTAAATAATTCCATAATTCTTTAGATTAATTAATCAGTTAATCTATTCAATTTTAAATTCAATTTAAGAACATGAAAATTGAAATCCCATAATGCATACATGCAATTGGAATTCCAAACATTGGGAATTGAATTTAGACCACCGACTATAATATCATTGACCAAATATTGGAAATGGAAATCCCTAATTGATCCTTAATAAACAAGATCAAGATGAAGAATGACATCTAGATCTGAAACCAAAAACCAATATCAAATGGATTTGATCCATGGGAACCTATATTTGTATCCATTACCAATATAAAAAATCATACCTTTAAATGATGATAGAAATTTTTGGATAGATAAGGGAAAATAATTAGTATGAGAATCTATTATTTGGATAAGTGACAATATTTAATCCTTCCATCGATTAATCAATAACCGAGTTTGGAAGTCCCTGGAATATATTTGGGAGCCTAAAAAAATTTGAGAAATTTTCTAGGGTGGAGTTGGGTTTAATTATAGTGATGGATAAGAGGCTCAAGAATTTTAAAAACAATATTCAAAATAATTAAATCTATGTGCATGGTTTCCTAGGTAGTGATGTATGGTTGGATAACCAAGCACCTAACCATGCACCTATCATTTGGGGGTGTATAGTTTTGAAAACTGTGCACCAACCACATACTGACCAAAATCTCTTATTAACATCCAAATTTCACCAAAATGCACCCAAGATAAAAACCAAACATGATATACACCAAACAATGGAAAAGAGTACCTAAAACTGATCTTGATACAAATCTAGAAAATTCCAAGATCATATAATCTCCCCACATTATAGCAACTTGTCCTTGAGAAATATTTTCATGTATCTCTAGGATTTTATGTCTAAAATATCCATCCACTAAGCCCACATATATCCTTCTCCTTTCCTTGTATCCTCCTGAACACAACCATGTTTCCACAATATATGATGTATCGATATGACCATTCTCTACAACCCTATATCACTATGATCCAACACACGTATCATATGTTCCACAACGCATTCATCAGTTTCAAGGTCTATATCATCCACTTCAACAACATGAGAATTATTTGGGTCATACCGCCTAATATATGACATAAGGGAAATGTTGTTCATAAAAATACACCATTGTGGAAGATCCAATCAGTACTCCATTGGACCAATTCTCTCCAAAAAACTCAAATGGACTAATAAACTTGGGTTCCAACATTCCATTCCATTGTATCCCATCATCTTTGAGTCCATGTGACACCTAAAGGAACAAATTATCTCCCACTATAAAATCTTGGGGTTGTCTATGTCCATATGTATATAACATTTTCCAAATCTGAGTTGTATCCATACACTTCTGAATAAATAGACATAGATATAATGTCACCTACATGAGCCTTTGTCCAAAAATACCTAACATGCAAAACTCTACACATTATTGAGGTGATCTTATGGCCTACCATAAATAACCTATTATTTTTCTATCGAAAGAGTTACCTAATAACTGTTTCTAGAGGTGATGTCCACAAGTGACAGGTGCCTCTTCGACGACCCACCTATAACTTTAAAAAAAGATCATAGCATATCCTGAATCAACTATATATTATTTTATGACTACAAATGTATTAGTGGGTAAAATTTCATACACAGAAAAACTAGAATACCATGTTCCTTTTACAATCCCTGCTGGAACTGTGAAGTAAAACATTAGTCATGTTATGAAACAATACACCATGGAACCCCAAGAAGATAGAATATCTCCCCAATGTATATTTATCCCACTTGATCGACGGGGAATGTTTCCCATATATGTATGATATGTGATCCATTTGTAAAATAGTCAAAAATCACCCAAATAACTTCACTATTCAAAGGCATATTTAGGATACCAACATTAAAATCCATGGTAACATTGTTCCACATCCATATTTGATTTGGTAACGTCTGTAGTAAACCAACATGTCATTGATTCATGGGCATAACCTGTTAACACGTGTTGCATCATTTCATGAAACCTAAAATCTTCCTTTTCATGATTCTATACCAATACTAATAAAGTTGGTCACAATAATGTTTGATGAAATCTGTATACCCCTCCACCTTTGAAGCATGAATTTCATAAATTATATCCACTCACATACTCCAAGGAATAACTAAATGAACCAATATATAGATGATTTCATCCTCATTTATAGTACAATTAGAGGGTAACTTCCCACATTCAAGGATTTCTATCAAGACCAAACATTCCAGGTCCTCAAGATACCTCTCCATTATGTCAATTAGATGTGTAGAATCTACAAAAACATATTTATGATTCCTCTAATCTTCACCCTCATGAACCACAACATTCATCTAAACCAGTAATGCCATCATCTTCCACATAGAACAAGACTCTATAACTACTTGTTTCTATGTTTTACTTCTTGTACTGTCGTCAAATCTATTTTCCTTATTGGACATATATGATAACACAAAATCAAATTTTCATGTATTCAACTAACATTCATTGATAGAGATTAAAATATCAATGGGAAAAGATACACATTAAGCTATTATAATTCACATAAATAGTAAACATTTTTCCCAACAGATATTGATGCCACCAATTTAATGAATAAACCACTACACCTAACTCTATTATATATGTAGAGTAGTTCTGTTCATGTGGCCATAGATACCATGATCCAAACACTAAAACTCAATCTCATTACATCACCACTAGTACAATAACTATACTAGAAGTGTTATAATATATCTTATACCTCTCACTAGGCTCTGGAAGGATAAAAAATTGTACCATAGTAAAGCACTTATTAAACTACTAGATGTATTTATCACATAATATATACCATTAAAACATTATTATCTTATTGTTAAATCCCTAAAATGGTGCTACCAATTGGGAACAGTCCTACATACAAATCTGATAATATAATTCTAGTCTTAGAAAACTGAAGATATAAAAAATGTTCTTGGGATGCTCCCAAGATAGAAAACTAGGACATTCTATGTGTCCACTAACAAACCTTCCTCTGAGAGGATGTGACCAAAGAAATGCACCTTATTGATCTATAATATTACTTATATATCTTGGAATATAGCTAATCCCCTCTTACTATATTTAGGAATGGTTTAAGATTTTGATCATGATCATCATGAATCATGGAGAAACAAATATATAATCCACAGAACAACCAAAAACTAAAATGGGTATAGATGGAAAAATTTATTCAACATAGACATATATAATACTTCTGTGTTCATCATCCCAAATGACATCATGATGAAGTCATATAGGCTATACCTACTTATGAAATAATTACTTGTTATATCTAAATGTATAACTCTCAAGAGATGATACCCAGATCATAGGTGAATATTTGAAAAAACCCAAGCTCCTGTCAACTGATAAAAATTATTTTCAACACATGGAAGAGGATATTAGTTCTTTATAGACATCCAGTTCAAATTTGGTAATCAATACACTAGAACAATGATCCATCATCCTTCTTAGAAAAAAAGTAGATAACGCCAAGGCAATGTACATAGATGGATAATCTCCTTATCAACCAACGTTTAAAATTTAGTCTAATGATTTTGAATCTTTGTTTGTGCCATTATTTTATGTAAAATAGAAACTAGATCAACTTCTAAGAAGAGATCAATTATATATTCCAAATATCTCTCAGGTGGTAGACCGAAGAATTCCTTAGGAATGAAATCATAGAAACTATCCAGTGTCGATTGATGTACATCCTTATTTACACCTCCAATATATAGAAATAGACTTTCAATATGTGTGGTGAGTTCTCCGAGTTGATAACAAGAATGACCTGCACGGTCTGCCTTGATATCCCACTATACACCGTGAATAGATATTTCACCCTAAGGAGACATAAAAGAAACTTTACTTTAGTAATAATCATTTTGGGATTATTTTTATATTAATGATTACATACCCATAATTCGTTAAAATATTAGTATTTATAGGATTTATATATCCTAACTGAAATGATACCCCCATTCTTGAGAGAACACCCCTTACATCAATTGATTTATCTTTACTATACCCCTAAAGGTGTATATATAATCCTATCACCACTCATGAACTCCACTAATATGATCAAACCCTTCACAAGTGGTGTAGATATAAATGAAATTGTGACACCCGTATCAAATAATGATATAGAAAACATATATTATATTTGAATAGTCCCTATATCTATCGATGGTCCAACCTTCTCATCCACCTATGTTGGATGAACTACATGCAATTGTCCCTCCCCTCTCCCCTGATATGCATTCTGAGTCCCTTGATATTCACTACTCTTCATATATAGGTTCCATGGACTAGAAGTACCTTGTCAACTACCTCTACCAACACAATATGTTGAACTCCAACTTTTAGACTAATATAGTGTATATGATCTCCACCTCGCACTTAGGTTCACCCAAACTATTCAATCACTACCCCTATTCCATGGGTTCTTGTATAATCACATTATATGTCCCAAACTTCTACAATATCTTCACTCTAACATTGGCAGGGGATAAATAATATGAAATTGGCCCAACCTACTACTCTTATGGGAAATTACTCTGGTACGATACCAAGTAACTGATCCTTCTCATTGTACTCCCTTTTTATTTATTATTTGGTCAACATTATCATAATGATACTTATAAACCTTTACATACAAAAATTATGATCATATATAATAAACCACCTATTATACATTTGATTCATCCTTTAGGTTACAATCAGATATGAGAGCCTAATATACTACTTCATGGATTTGTTTCATCCGAAATATTATGGTATGGGACATAATCTCACATTTATGTCCTTCAAAAAAAATACCTCATTGTAGTTATCTAATCTATTTCAAGCATGGGAGAAAAGTTATAAATGTTATTAATCTGTGATAGATAGTCCATTATGGACATTCTCCCTTTAGTCATCCACATGAACTCACCTACCCTCTCTTATCTTAGTGTTTGGGGAGAAAAAAGTTCTTATGAAACATCTTGAATAAATACTTCTATACCATACCATCTTTCTTCCCATTTTAGGCCTGAACATCCCACTAGTTCTTTGATGATTCTCTTATATTATAATGATCCAACATTACCCTATTTCAAGTAGTATTCTGTAAAAGTTCAATTATAGTCTGGAAGGACTCAATAAAGAACTCAACTACCTTAGCTGCACCATTTCCAGATAATGTGAGAGGGTACTATAACTGAAATTCTGGATCTAGGTCAATCATACTCTTCACAACCATATTTGGATATCTCTTCATAAATTACTTGATTTGAAAAAAAAAATCATTGAAATTCTAGTCATATCCTTCACCCGACATTATCGGTGCCTCATGTTTCACTACAGGATGATCGTTTCTAGATATATCCTCCTACCATCCTATCAAAAAACATCATCATGGAGGAATATATCTAGAATATTAATCACACATATTAAGACACATAAACTAACATTAAAAACATTAATAGGATAGAATCATATAAAGCAATAAAAATTCATACCCTTTTCCACCACACAGTCAAAACTCAGGAACTATCCCTACTCTTAACCGTCAAACATATTGGTCATGGAGAACTAGGGATAACACATTATCAATTCCAGTTTCTCCTTAGACAACAAATTATTCATATTTTTCATCATTTTAAAATTTCAACTCCTTATTAAGATCCATATTATGTTTAATTACACATGCACATGAATTTTTTAATTTCAATAACTTACATGAAACCTGATTTTCCATGTGTATATAAAATGTTTCATGTGGCAATAATTTATAAGTAACTTGAATGATGATTGCATACCCAACTCTTACTCCTTACTAAGGCATGAGTAATATATTATAAAATCTCATATACAGTAATATCAACACACCGTAAGTGCATAAATCATGGTGAAATAACATCCATAAATTAAATAATACATCATTTATGACAATCCCATCATGGGTACTTGGTTTTTACCCCATATCTGGGTTATTTACTCATAAACAGATGCTTATGTACAAGGATAACAAATTTTTAGTCTCTTGTATAGCTTTTCTAAATATTATGACAAAAAAATGAAGAAAAGAAACTTCATTTGATACCCATTTTTAATATATCATCCTAGGTGCCATAAATTGGCACCCCTAGCTAGTTGGTTACATTACCTCTGGCCTAATTCTGCATATTTTAGAGACTTTTAAATAGAAGTGAGGGCCTGATATCTATCATGGGATACTATACCCTATTTATCAAATTATCACAACATTTGAAGTTAATAAATAATCTCCAAATGAAAAAAATACAACAATACCAATATATAATGATGACCAAAAGGAGAATACAATACACAAACCAAAATAGTAGATATTTCATTCTAAATACGTTTTAACTATCAAAAAACCCAAAATAAAGACACTGCAACACTTTCCTGTGGGTCTCGAAACCATGTCTTGTTCCCTCATCCATGATCCACCCCAAATCATCCATCTGACATAGGTTACATTCTCTTATCCTTTAATCTAAACATGAACTCTATTTGGGTACCAGTGAGGTTTCCCGAGTAGGGTGTGATTACAATTCAGCAGGCCACTGCCAAAATTATCTAAAATAATACCCAACCAATAACATCATATTTAGTTTTATAAAGAACAAAGTACAATTCATAATTGAAATAGTTTTGACATATCAGTATTTTTTAATTATCCACATAATCCCAATGATTTCTTGAGAATGCAAGGACCCTCAATACCTACATCATCCCATACCAGATTTTAAACCATATAATAATGGAATTCATAATTTATTATAACACATGGTATTTTTTTATCCATTTCATTCAATTTAATATCACGGTCATTGGAAATGATAGTCCTGTGTTAGTCACAGTGGAGTAAAACATCATTTATAACACCCCATTGGTAATTTGTGCCTCTTTCCCTCTCCATCATTCACTATCACATATTATTTTTTCGATCCTCAATCCATATCGCACACTCACTATCACAAACGTGTATTTAGAGAATCAAACACTACCCCGCAATCATTTATCAATCATTGATATTTGGAGCCTCATTTTATATCCAAATCTCATTTACAACATATATATCAAGTATAAAAATATCTAATATAATTAAAATATAATATTCATCTTGTTTATTCATTACTATTTTTTTATCAAAATATCTCATTTAAGATCACCTTTTCAATTTGTCACAAAAAATCATAAATCCTTATTTCAATTAAATGGACGAACATGAAAAATTCATTATTAACATAATGAACCATATTTAACAATATAATTTATTATCCCTTCAAGGTTAATATAAACATCCTTTTAATACCAATTAATCAAAAAATAAAACATTCAATTAATCAGTAAATTCCACAACCCCATCAATTAACCAATTATACAATACCATTTTCAACCAATTCAAACTTTATTCAATCAATTCCACAATCCCATCAATATTACAATTATAAAACCCAATTAATAAATAAATTTGATGTACCATTATTCACCAATTGCATAATCACAATTTAAAAACTCAATATACCCAGTTTCAACACATTTCATAATCACATAGAAAATTATTTAAACATTTCCATAATTAAATAAATTAATTAATAAATTAATCTTTTCAATAGAATATGCAATTTACAAATGTTCCAATTATAATATAACAATGGATACATGAAATTTAAATTCAAGAGTATGTGAATTGAATTTAGACAACGTAACTCAGGATCATTTATTGATGCTCACCAACACATATTCTGAATTGATTTAGAAGAACCAATATTATATCAAAGAAAGTGGTATAGATCCTAATTTAAAATCAAACATCAAACAAATTAGACCCACAAAAACCTAGATCCAGATCCATTACTAAAAAAATAAAACATCCCTTCAAAGGATGATATAATGATGAGAGAGTGAGGGGAAGCTAATCCAGATGAGTATCTCTTACTTGGAGATGTGCAGATCCTAAATCTAGCCATGGTTTTTCCAAGAACAGATTTTTAAGGCCTTATAATCTATATGGGATCCTAAAAAACAAGGGAAATCACATAGGGTCAGGTTGGACCAAATTAGGGTAAAGTCTTAGGGGTAAGTGAATTTTTTATAAAAATTGGAATAATTAAACACACATACATGGTTTCCTAGGAAGGGGAGCAAGGTTTTTCAAATAGTTTTTCCTAACCATGTACGTTTCTAATGTGGGTGAACTATTACTCTTAAGAGGGAAAAATATTTGAAAAACCTTGTGCAAACTATGAACTATATAAAAACATTCCAAAAGTGTCAAATTTTACCCAAAGACATCAATGACATAACTTAAATAAGATATAATAAAAATAAAGAATATGAAACTATGCTTTAAAAATATCCAAGAAATGTAGGGATATTAAACTCTAGAGTTAACACTATCGATGGAAGAAAAGGTACACCATCCCCTTCAACCATGTTCAGAAGAAAGGAAACCAACTAATCTAATGCGTCCCACACCAAATGATCCCGAGACATTATGCTATGGGAATTTTATGCCATGTGTCCCTTCCATTGGGTACAGACTATCTGAATTTCATTTTCCTATAATAAATCCCACCAATGTCTTATTCTCATGTTCATGTATCACTATGTTATGTCATACCTATGACTCTGATTGTATGAGTAAACCAAAAATATATATCCCATAAGATAGTTCATCTACAACATTATAGAGAAGACTACTACAGCCAGATGTAGATTATGATTTATGAATTTCTCCTCATGGGATCTTATCCTCTTTGAACCATATGTGAAAATTTTATATATTTTCATCAACAAACAGTTGAGAATATATTCTGGGGAATAAAAATACACTATGTATTCCATGATCTCCTCCAGTAGTCTCAAAATTATATCATTCATCAGCCACAATCACAACTCATCGATGACCCTCTAGAAATACCCGGTCTATATAAAAGGATATCCTTACTATATTAGGTCAGTCCAAGGATCTGAAATCCTAGAGAATTATTCTAAAAAACCTCATTAATACGTTTCTAAGATAGGAAAACTCCACACCTGTGACATGGTCTTAGGTGTATCCCATGTAAGAATATTATTAATCTTTTCTAATTCCAATCCTATTCCATGCTCAGAAATGAAATTCCCTAGAAATTGGACCTCTTGGATCCATAAATGGAACATTGAGGGATTATAATGATGCCAATTATCCTAAAGAAAATATAGGACAATACTCATGTTATCCTCACTCTCCTAATTTGATACATAGTGTATGAGTACATCATCAATGAAGAAATTAAAAACTAGTCAATAAACTACTAGATAATCATGTAAGTAAAACCATAAACAATTTGACGGTATTCATAATAGTAGATGGAATCCCTAAGAAATCATTGTATTTGTAGATAAATTGGAAATCCATGATTATAATATTATCAATTGTAACTCTCAAATTGTGTAAGCTGGACCTGATATCGATCTTTGAGAACCAACATGCACCTCAAAACTGATCAAAATGGTTGTCAATCCCCAAATGTGGTAAATATTATTTATAATGTCCCAGTTTAGGTGGATGTAATTCACAAAAACATGAAATATCCCATATTTATTTTTTCGCAAATAAATATAGTGCTATCTAAGGGTAAACATTGTATTAGATAAAACCCTTTTCTTGATGGACCCCCAACTACAATTGTAACTCCAGAATCATGGAATCAACTATCCTATAAGCTAAAAAAGATATTTGAACCATCCCAGGATGGAAAATGATACAAAACCAATTATCCTACATCATAGGTAGTACTTAAACATCCATAGGTAATACATCCATAAAATACACTATGACTGAATGAATATAGATTCTTAAAGAACATGCTACACCCAGGGTTATACCCATGTAATGATGGTTGATGGGATGCAACCTCTTTCATGAAAACCCCACTTATCCCACCATTAGATATCTCTCTCCTACAAAGTAGAATCTCACACCATCAATATAAAGTCATCCGAATCATCTGTGGGGATAATAAATAAGGTCTTAAAACATGTAAACTCATTCAACACAAAATATGACTTCATATGGCCTCATAGTGACGACCAACATGACCCACGATATACTTTCCCCACCAATTGGTAGATCACATTGCCTGTAGAAAAAATATATGTAAGAGGAAGTCCCAATTAGAATCTCACACAATGTTGTCGGGCTAAAGCATCAACTGGGAGCTCCAACACACACACTAAGAGTAAAGTGCAAATGGAATAACTCACACATGTGTCTACTAATACTTTATCATTAGTGGAATAAACATAGATCATGCCTTTAATATTCTTGTGTGATGTTGGGTTATATCCCCCATAGCCTATAGATATCCAATTCCAAGACCTTGAGGTCGCTAAGCCCTATTTTGGCCCCCTCGTGGTTATGGAGGAAGAATCTCATAACGTCAACCACCAACCATATATCATCTCCTAAGAGGTTCACCTACACCTCTATTAGGTCCACCTCCCTAGCGCCACTGTTCTATTTCATGGTAGATCCATGATCATGACACTACCTCTGCTGTGGTGGTCCATACACAATCTTCCCACCCTAGTCATTACATCGATACAAGAATTAAAATTTAATTTAACCTCACCCATCATTTGCATACCCTGTACCCTATCAGGCCTACTATGGTCCCCTATACGGTCCATATTCCACATGACTATGTGATAGAGTATACTCTGGGAAGATACCATACTCCATGATCATGCCAAATTGAACTCTCTAGTTTATAAAAACTAATTAGCCCTATAATTCACATTTCAATTTCTGGACGCTTGGTTCCCATCTTATAAGAATATCTGCATCTCCAGTTCTCACTCCAACACTCCTGTAAAAGTGGAAATTCCACATGGTACCACACTGGCTCAAATATATCTACATAGACCATATTCAAACATTCATTCCTAAACGTAGCCACCAAAAATCATGTCAATGGAGTACTTCATATGGTCTACAAACCATATAGTATACTAAAACACTTCCACACCTCCATGATATAGTGCTAAAATATCTTAAATATGAACTCATCGCATGTATGAGGGGTTTTACTTCACATGAAATAGTAGATGGAAGTCTGTCTACGAGAGTGTAAAATCATCAAACATCTGTGTAACTAGACTCCCCCAAAACCCAGTTTCTCTATGGAAATGTATATATTCTCTTGAAACCACCTAATCATCCATTTTTAGATAATCCTGAATAAAAATCACTGACTCTATCTAATCCTCAGCTACTTGGCGATGAGTCTCACTATGGATACACACTAGACTCTGGCACATGAACTCATAGAGTGTGCTAAACCTGTATACATCCTCATACTACTCTGTTTTTATGATATTAATTCTCAAACTCTGGTGGTGCTATTACTTATCCACCAAGAGGATGAAATGTGAAATATTTCTATTATATTAAATCCTCAACACTCATCATATTGTTATAATGATCTATAATTAGTACCCTAGTACAATTACTTCACATAGGAATCCTAAAATTTTAATCAAAACATACCATGCACAGATGATAATATATATATAAGGTATGACCCAATAGGGAATGTAAAATAATCCATTTGATATGATGAATTTACCATTGATCCCTAAATCTTAAGTCACTGTATACTATGTCGACGAGAATGTAGTTAGGGAAACGGTGAATGGATACATTGGCTACCACACCAACACTAGATTACATTACTTGAAAGATGCACTCAAAACATTTTTTCACAAATAAACTATGTCCCACCAAAATCATCATAAGGTGAAAACTCTAAGCACCATCCAATGGAATTAAATACACCAACACCAATTTTTCATGATGAAACCTAGTGGTACTCAACCCATAACTAGCCCAATCATGCCTTCAAAGTCTAGGGGCTAGAGACAAGTGCCAAAAAGAATAACTAATATTGGAGGAATTTTTCTACCATACTGGTTTTCACACACCCAACCATCTCCATGAAAACATGTAGAGGAATAAACGAATATATAGTAACATCTACAACATAAACCACGCATGAGACACATCTAGGGAATATAAGAGTATGATGGTTTAATTTGAAATTTTAAAATGGGACAAATATTTTCCCAACAAAAAAGATTCCCCAACTTGATAAAAAAGTGGAAATGATTATATTGAGAGAGTCTATATAAATACCTCTATGATTTGACCACTGAACATGCACAAATGTATTCATGTATGTTTATGATCCTCTATAATGACCACAGACCTGTACATTATATCCATAAGAGAAGAAACATGTGAGAAAATTATATATATCGACGAGT
This sequence comes from Viscum album, assembly GCA_963277665.1. Lineage (NCBI taxonomy): Eukaryota > Viridiplantae > Streptophyta > Magnoliopsida > Santalales > Viscaceae > Viscum > Viscum album. Next base: position 2,011,735,674 of record OY728145.1, on the reverse strand, counting down.
ATAAAAATATAATGTAGGACACCCTAAATTATGAAGGGGGACCGGTAAAAGGCACGATAGAAAATGACAACTCGTCCATAGAAATAGAATAATAAAATCTAGCATCATGGACCAAGATTAATATATTCTCAACAAAGAAAATCCCAAATTATAGATAAGGGTATAATCATATAAATTCCCATCCAAGGAATATATTTTTAAATGTTTCAAGAGATCCATCAATGATTCCAAATATATTGTGCATCTTTCTTAGGAAACATCCATAAAAGGAAACACATATCCACTGTGCCGCACAATTGATTGGCCACAATACGTGGGTTGATGACCCATTCCTTTGTAAAATAAGAGGGTTACACTCAAAGGGTTGAGGAAACATTCTCTATCTTTATATGTGTCAGAAAATTATATAGTTGATAGAGGACCAATTCCCTACCTAGAATTTGGGTTACACTTTTATTGATAATTTGAGGATCCATTACCTATCCCTGAAGGTGGGTTCCACATTAATAGTCAAGGACCCATGCCCCATTTTTGCAAGATTGTCCCACTCTATTAGTCGATTGAGGACCCATGAGCATCCAAACAGGAGGGTTCCACTGTAGTAGTCGATAGAGGGCCCATTCCATACCCAACAAGAGGTTTCCACTATAATTTCTAACATTGTACCCATGCCATATAAGAGGTTTTTGCTTGGTTATTGGATAGAAGACCCAAGCCTCATCCAAGGAGGATGGTTGCACTCCTGTTTCATTGATGATCTACCGAATCACAGTCACTATCAGGCATCAACTAACAAAGTATAATGCCCAAAATATCTCACGTCATATGACAAATGTAATTGTGAATTCCACCATTATGTTCTACCTATAAAAAACATAGGTTAGTCTACTCATATGACAAAATATGAGTCAAAATGAAGTATTTAAGAGAGGTATAATTTTGTTAAAAAGGAGGGTATACTGTGTGTAAGGGAACCCACAATGCATTTGGTACCTCCCTTATTCATTGTTATGTCCCTTCAGATAAACATCTAACATCCCATGTATCATTATTTGGAAAATAAAGGGACTAGATATCTTTCCTGCACTGTTTGGTGTCCTACTCGTGCTCCTGTACATATCTGTGTACCGTATTTGTGTACTAGTACAGACAAGTGCTTGGTGTGACCTTGTCCTTGTGCTCCAAAATTACACACCAGGTGACCAACATTGGTTCACAAATCTTGGGGGTGACAAACATGGTTAGTGATATTTAACTCACCCGAAACCATAGCTACATAAAAAAGAGTCTACATGACATGTGTTCTTTAGACTACATGATGCGTAGTTGGGTTTTCCAAAAAATCCCATATCCTCTCCAAAAAATCCAAATCCTCTCCCACAACAACGAATCCCACCTATGGGTGGCCTAAAATCGATGTAAATAGTATACATTCATTGTTTTTTATCCTCTAGTGTCAAAAAATAAATTTTGATTAGTCTATTTAAAGCCTTTAAACCCATATAATGTCTCCCATGCCATTGAATTCTTGGTCTTGGATCCCAGATCCATGAAAATATCACTTTTTATCCCATGATCTATACCCTTTCACTGTAATATGGAAAAAATATACATCACATGTGAATCTATGATGAATCTGGGGGTTTGATCATTCTTGATTTTTCCATATATTTTCAGACAAATACCCTGAAATCCAACCAGAGAAGAAATAGAATAAAATTAGGCGAGACTCATAAAAATAAATGTGAAATAATAATTTTATAATATTTCTTGTCTAATGTAATCATATTGGAATACCATAGTTAAAAAAATAGTCTAAATTGAATAAAATGATTAAATTGATTAACTGGCTCTTATAATGGCTTCTAATAAATTAAGATCAAGGAAAAGGAATTGATTATAATAAATTTATTAATCATACTGGAAAAAATTAAAAAAATTAAGAGTTTTACTTTAATATTGGATCATTCTTTGATGAGGAAAATGCTCTCCAAAAAATGTGGAATATATGTTACGTTCGCTGCCCTTTGATTTTCCTGGATCCAGATGCTCATTATTGTCTGATCTCGATTCTCCAATGTTAGGTGGTAGGACTATGCTCTGAAAGATGCCAGGGTTATGCAGATAACTATATCAATATTATATAACAATGTATTTATAAGGTAAATTATGTTGAGTTCATTTAATAAAATAGACGAAAATAGTTATTTACATTAATTAAATTCACCAGCCTACAACCACATTATCATAACACCATGCACTGGAAAATTTTATGTCTCTCCTTTGGTAAGCCTCACATTTCAGATTCAATCAAATTCTCATAATTTTTATACAATGATATGTTAAATATTTATCGATTTTTTTTAAAATATGTGCATTATAGATATAAAAAATATTTTTTTTATAAAAAAAATTATAGGCACACGAGGCGTTAAAATATAATGCCATCCTAATATGTTTCTTAGAAAAAAATTATAGATATATTTCAAAGTCTTACAAGGAAAAAATAAATCTCCACAGATACCATGATTATAAACAATACATAGAAAAATGTTTTATAGTCAAAAAATTATATTGTGAAATTTCCAATAATAATCAACATTGAAAAATATATATGTTGAATTCTAATAAATTTCAGAATGTTAATAGAATAATAGTGTTACTTGGTGAACATCATATAATACAAATTATATAAAATGTGACAGTCAAAAATTATAGAAAAATGAGAATACAAGAAATCCAATACTAGAAAGACTTGATAAAAATAAATATTTAGAAAGGAGGTGGATGATTTCTGTGGAAAATATTCAAAATATAATAATACAATACTAGATAAATCTTGAAAAAGTTTAGAAAACCATAACAAAATAATGCTTGAATGATACCACAAATGAATGGTTCTTGAATCATAAATATTTTTTTCATGAGATAATTTCACATAAATGAAAACATATATATTTTAGAGTATAAGTCATGAAACATGACCAAAATTTGGGAAAAATATTATGTAAACAAAAAGTGAAATGGATTTGAAAACATCAGAGATATTTTGGAATATTTTTTAACATTATCATTAAAGGGGAATTAACATGTCATATCAATAATTATTTATAAAAAATTTAATTTAGAAATAATTTAAATCATTTAAATTTATTATAACATCTCATAATGGATCCGTGAATAGGAAATAATTTTTTGTATTGGAAATATGGATGAAAAACATTATTTGTAATTGAAAATATTAATACCTAATATCACTATTTTAGAAAACCCTCATTGTTAAAAAATATTTACAATTTATTTTAATTAAATCTACATTCTCCCTAAAGATAATAAAATTCCATAAAATATTACTATGGGTGAACGAAATCATTGAAGAACAATGTTAATGATAATAATTTGTAATTTATAATAATCAATTTGAGTTAAAACATTTCCCTAATAATGGGTAATCAGCCATATAATTTTCCAATTGAATAAGGTGATGTTCTTTTTATAGTAAATCCCATGAAATACCTTTTTTAAAAATATATATTTCCTTATGATGTGAAAAAATGACATAAGGGATTCATATTAAATGTGATTTTACATAATTAAGTGAATTTATTTTAAAATTATTTTATCACACCTGTATATATGCAATTTCAAAAAAGGATTTTGAAATTTTAAATTATATGTATCAAGTTAGGTAAAATGTTCAATAATAATATATTTAATTAAAATTAATTACTATGAATACAAATTAATTATAGAGGTAAATTTAGTTAGGATAAAAGACATAAAGTTATAATAAATTCATAAAACAGTCAAATATTTCTAAAATTGAGTGTTTGGGGTTGAGTTTATAACCAAACTATTTTTCATATTGTATTTATTTATTTTTTATGTCCTTTTAAGCATAAATATTAAACATACATTATTGAGAATGTAAGGGTACATTTAAAAACTACCCGTCCCTCCAATTATGAAATTCATGCTTTAGCCCCTTCGTGATACACTCTATAATTCAAATAATTCATCCAAAATCTTAATTATACTATACCGAGAATCATATACCATGAAGAAAATCCCATTTTAAATAATTTTTTCTTCTTTCCCATAACGATGAATGATACTTAAAAGAATAATAAATTCAACGACATTCCTATTATAAACAACATAGTTTTATTGGTAATAACAGTCAATTAAATTTATACCAGAGACATTAGTATAATCATGTTATTATCATTTATATACATAAATGTTACTATATTAATGTTAATGTATTTATTTATTTGTATACCCTACCCATTATGAAAAAACCCTTTGATTATTCATTGTGCGGTATACCGCCTCTATGTCATGACATGTTTTTTCTTTAATTGCTTTAAAAATATAGAGATATTTATAGAATAAAATGAAAAATATTATTTTTATGATTTAATTAAATTTATATTATGAAAAAGTTTAGAATTAATTAATGATATAATTAAAAATGAGTATCCTTAATTTAATCACTTTAAATAACTGTTTTAAAAAGATATTATTCTATTCAAATCATGTAATGTTTTCATATAAATTACATATTATTATAATCTAAAATAATTATAATATATAACCATAATAATAAATAAATAATTTCACCATTATTCATTTATAATTATATTATATAAATAAAAACTCATAGTCATTCATTAAATTAGTGTATAATCACAATTGGTACAGTTTAACAACATAAGTGAACTATAAAATGAATTTATATCCCAAATTATTATGGGAACATATATAATGATGTAATCTTATTCACAATTATTAAAAACAAAATTATTTTCAATTTTTGAGGTTTTATATAAATCATCAAATAATTAATTAAGAAAACATAGTTTGATAATCAAGAATCAACAAGACATTATTATAATTGGCATAATCTTTGTGTATAAACACTAACTCACTCATGAATGGGATTTGAGACATCATAAATTATTATAGGTCGTCCCTAATAGTATATTTAATTACCTAATAATTATGAAAATTGGAATAAGACTGAATTCAAACACTACTATTATGAAAATTGTACAATTGATCAAAACTATAAACACCTGCTATGGGAAATCAATATAAATAATTTTGAGAATGAATATTTACTTTAAAACCCCAATATTTTATAAGAGTAGTTTCTTTAATTGAATAAACGACACACAACCCTAATCCCAAATGAACTATGAAACATTATTAGTGAAATTTGACTCTTACAACCTTGTCATTAAATAGAATAGTATGAATAGTAGTAACTAAATTATGAAATATATAAAAAGGTAAAAATGTTAATAATGATTAATAAATAAAAACTCAATTTTTGGTCATGTTATTTTATGTTTTAAATATATATTTTCTCCATGAATGATTTTAGTACATTTTTTGAATGAATATTATAATAAAATTTGGAAACTTTTATATTTTTTTATGTAAAAAATATATAATTTTTTATTCATCATATAAAAATTAAAATATGATAATCATTTCAATTCTTTTTAAAACGTTTGTTTTTATAGAGAATAGTGAAAAATACTATTTTTTATTGAAAAATGCAGTGTATTTTTATGTATTTACCAAGTAAAATTATATTCTAAATTAAATTTATATTTTATTGGTTTCTTTGGATTAAATATATTATTATTATGGTATTTTGAATTAATTTTAATATTTTATTAGGAGAAAACATTTCTTCATCTAAAAGTGAAAATTTATGAGAATTTTCATTACATGTTGTTTTTCATATTTAATTTTAAATAGAATTATGGAACTTCTTTTAATTTATTCTAATAGAATGTATTGCATATTTAAAAATAAGATGTCTAAAATTAGAAAATATTTAGCCTAATATTTTTTGTCACAATGAATAGTAACTATTGTAAATTTTTCTTACGTCGGCCAGAATAAACTAGCTAAATAATTTTAAAAATAAAATGACAAGGATTAAAAAATAAGCCTGACACTTGAAATAATTTAGTTGGACGAGACTATTACATCCATCCTAATAAAAACATGAAATATATGACCTTTTTTAATTTTTCATTTTTTACCTTTATATTATTTTCAATAATGAAATGTAAAAAAGTCATTATATTTATTTTATAAACACTAAATTTTCTTCGTGGAGATAACTAGAGGATATAATTTTTATTATATAATTATTTTAAATTTAAATTATTATTATTTTTGTATATTTATTTCTAATCTTTAGTATTGAAATAATTACATGAAATAGATATTAAACATCAAAATAGTATTTATTCAATTAATTGTGACATAAAATAAATGATTTTTAAAATGTTAAAAGTAATATAATTTGATTGAATTATTCTGTCATAATAAATTTTATAGATAAAAATGAAATATTAGAGATGTTTTAATATATTATAATATAATTCAATTATTAACTTGTAGTTTTCAATGACTAATTAAATAAAAACGTCAAAAATGGTAGTAATGGTATTTAATAATAGAAAATATTTTATTAAATGACTAAAACTTTTTAAAACACGTAAAATAATTCAAGTTACAGTTATATATTTTAAAATATAATATATTTTCCATTTTTGGGACCATTTTCCTTTTATTTAAAGTATATTGTCATTTAATTAGTAATGAATTTTCTATCATGGTAATAGAAACAATGGATAAACGCGAGTTAAAACTAAGAGAAAATGTTAAAAACCATTTATATAATTTTAAAACATATTTTAGATGATATTATTTCGACAAATAATTACCATATCCTCATATTATATCATTTTTTCTTTTTTCTAAATAAAATAATTTATATAAGTTTAATATGTTAAGTTATTCCTCGAGTGCCCCTTACCTGACTTACTGAAGGGAACCTGTCTCCTACTTACTTTACACATAAAAATCCATGTAGTTTAGCGAATAACTGCACAAATATCTTCAAAACATATATAATAACATACTAGATGTCTTATTTTTTGACAAAATATCAACATATAGTTCTCAAGGTGAAATATAAAAGTGGTTTTCTAAAGAAGAGGTATAGATTTTAGCCGAATGATTTAGTTTTATTTTATATTAAACACCCTTATAATATTTTAAAAAAATTAATAGATAATTAAATAATTATATTACATATACTATTACGTTATTATTTTAATTTAATAACCTATATCTATATCCTCTTCCATTATATGGGAAATGAAACTATTGATCATGTTTATGGTGAAATTCCACCTCACAACCAGATATATTTCATTTTAAATCACCATCACTTATTGATTTTTTATAATGATGATTTTACTATATATATATATATATATTGTATTTATAAAATTTTTATCCTTATGGTAAGATAATATATCATATAATTTTATAACATTATATTCATTCAAACATGTTAAATTCCTTCCTGTGTATATATCGATTACCACCTCCGTGAAGCAATCTGATTTATTTTTCATAACCAAATCATAAGACTGCTATATTGAAGTGTATATAAAGAAAACGGATATTTGTGATATAATTATCATTTTGGAATGATAAATTAGAACTTACATTATTTCTATAATCAACTCTGAAAAATAAATTTGTATATACAAACTATTGTCTCTATTTTTGTAACAAAGTTATTTTTCATATCCATCAGTCATATATTGTTTTAAAATTATTTTTAGGTATAAAAATAATAATAACTCCTTGATAAATATTTATCATATGATTGAAAAATGATCATCTTTACCATACTCAACCAACTAATTTCATTTTAGACATATGAGATAAATATCATTAAAACATCAAATTAAAACATTAGTAAATATATACAACATCGAAAAAAATTAATGTAGAGGGAATAAAAAAATTAATAGTTTCTTAATAATGTTATGAAATTACATAATATTATCATCTGGAAGATATATAATGTATGTGACGAGTTATAATCAAGGTATTATATCTCTCTGAACTGACCTATTTCTTCAGGTTGTGACCTTTCTCTATCCAACATACATTATCTCTCTATTTAGGGTTACATATTATTCCAAAATTATACATTTATATGTTCCTTAAAAAACATATATCTTTTTATCCCTTTCTTAAATGATTTAATAATGGTTTAAATGTTTCCATTAATGAGGAATGTTTATACTGCTCATTTCATTCTTGGGGTAATTAATATGATTATTATTTATGATTGACTTCATTTATAACACACATAAGTATGTACATATTATTATTGGTTTGCACTAATAGAACTCAAATAAATTGGGAAATGTTTTATTTTCATGGTTTGTTATTCATTAGATTAATTAGTTATCCTGATCCATAATGGGAATTTGTCTACCATGTGATGTTCTCTTGGTGGTTATCTGTAAATTAAAATTATGTCTTGTTTTTTTGTTTCTTCCACATTCTAATGATTCCTTGGTCAGATGATTCCATATAAATTATTTCATGTGTCCGTATTATCATTCATGGTCAATTCATTTTTTATTATCATGTTATGGCTTATGACATATATTTTATTGTTTTTTTCTATGATTATTCTATTACTGGTCTTATAACACTACCCATTATTTTATGAGTTCCCCAGGTTATCTGATGAAGTTTAAAGAGATAAAAAGGATTTCAGACCACATTATGGAGAATAAAATTATGATTTTATGTTTAGTTTATCATTATTTATTATGAACATAGTCTTTCAATGACACTATGGTTTTGATCCTATGGATGTTTTAAATTGATATTTATGTTAAAAATCATGAAATAATATATGTAAAAAGATTGTGTCACAATATTTATAAAGTGTAAAAATTAAAATAGATATGATTATGGTTAAAAATTATGTTATTATGATGTTAATGTTTTTTTGATATCGAAGAGTAACGTACGTTAAAGGATAAAAGGATACGTGTTATGGGTTATTCTTCTAAAATTCATCTCTTCAATGCATATTTTGTATTATGTAGAAAATTTAATTTATGTTGTGTATATAATATGTATTTGAACCTTTATTAATAGAAATTAATTAATTTATTATATTTTAACATTAATATTAAAATTTATCTTTCAAGTTATTATGATTTAAATTCTACCTGATACATATGTGGGGGGTTTCTATCTCAATTTTCACTCTTTGGGACTCATGTTATAATCTCCCCTTATATTCATTTGCATTGTGCATATGTTTCCATTTAATAATTTTTCTATATTATTCCAAATATTTGTGGGAATTATATATCAACATTTGTATCCTCATTTTTTATTATTTTTATTAAATAATAAGAATTTCAATAGTGGAAAAACTATATTACATTTTTTTAAATTAAATGTCTATGTAATTTCATAGAAAATACATCCCTATCTGGATTCTGGAACGTGGATAAGTATATTGAATTGTTTTAACAATGGGATATCATCCAAAAAATGGTTGGTTGAGCATTGGATTAGTCATCTCTCTCAATCATGATTAGTGGGATTATGACTTCCCACCTCATGAGACAGTCTTTGTGGATATGGGTGGTAATATTCATGATCCCTTTACGAACCATGATGAAGTAATAATCATACCATTACCTCAATTTCCTAGAAATGTAATCCATTGATTCCAAATATTATCTTTCATGGATGAATGTATACTTTATATGTACTCTCAAAAAAAATTATAAGGTTAACTCATGCCACATTAATTATACCCCACATCTTGTATGTAGATTAAAGAATGTCCTCATATACATACCGATCATTCTATTGAATGGGTAAGAATTTGATGTTTGTATATCTCAATATACAAATTACCTTGTTTTTTAATATGTATCTTATGAAATTATATTAAAGGTCTTGATGAATCTAATGAATAATGTATCATAATTAATCAGGCTTGGGTTGAGGCCCATAGTTACAAGGCCCCCTGATGCATTTATGGGTCTCATCAGACAAAAAATATTGGTTTTTTGTAATAGTATTCCCATTATAAGAACATGTTTGGGAATAAGGACTTGAATTTTTTTTATGAGGTCCAAAGTTATTGATTCCCTCAATATGAGATCAATTATTATTTATTTCCACCTTTACATTTGTTATCATTTATTTTGAGTAACCATAGTTTAAATAGATTATGGATTCTTGTTATTTATCTATTCTTTCCATTTCACTTACATCATTATTATGTTTTATAATATTTCTTTGAATTCTACTCCAAAATGATAATTTGATATCACCGTTGTTTTTTTCATTCCACAAGAAACCTAGAAGTGGACTATGTGTTATTTTCATATATATGATGGAATTTTTAATAGTGTTGTCATAATATGTTCATATTATATCATCTGTTTTAAAATTTATTTTATGTATTATTTTGGCCTTCTAAGAAAAATAATCTATTCAATCCTCTGATAAATATTGTACCTTTTACTAATAATGTAATTTAAAAACAAGATTTAGGTTTTTGGTTTTTGAGATATTACACATCTATCTTAAATTCTGATCTTATTTTTATTGAGCATCAACATGCCTTTAAAAGTTAGAACATTCTTGTTCATATTATTGAGATTTTAGTGGCAACACTACCTTTAAATTGGAACATAAAAAATTGATTCTTTGGTAATTACCACTCTATCTAATCTTTCAATTAGATATAGGGCCCTATAGATTTACTCCTCATATATCCACTAGGGATCCTCAATTCCCGTTCCAAACTACATTATAAATGATAGTTTAAAACCACGAATCATCAAAATTTCCTATATAAATTAGTTTCTTCCATATGTATAGGATGTCTAACTTATTTCAACTATTATAAGCTTCCCTCATTCACCTAAAAATGACACTGACATTCCAACATATTTTTGAAGCTTCTTTATCCATAATATATACTTTCTCAAATTTCATAGACACATAATTCACAATTAATCCTTCCACTTTTGATGACTGTAATTATGAATTGGTTCAATCACTAAGAAATATATTGGAATAATAACACCAAGAAGCTTTTTCATTCCTCTTGTAGTTAATATAATTATATTTTAACTTCTAGATGATGGTCTTCCAGTACTCACCTTATAGTTTTATAAATATTTTTAAAGATGTTCACTTTCTACACATTTAAAACATATAAAAATTGGACCCATAAATTTTCCTCATCTTATATCATGACACTTATATTCCAATTGTTTCATCCAACATCCTCATTTGGGTGACCATCCTTTTTCATATACATCATGATAAATTTCATATTTTGATTGAACATATCTTCCTTTGAGTTCATTATTCAGGATTATGTTACTGAAATAGTAAAACATGAATTAATTTCTTCCATATGAATTTATAATTCATTTACCATTAAAACCCACGAATAAAGTTGTGATGATAGTATTATAATCACAAAAGAGGTATATGTGAACATCACTTTCACATATTCCTAATTCCCCCATATAATGTTTCAATCAGTCTTTTGATATAATAAAAGTATATGTTTTGAAAACCTCATAGAAGAAAAACTCCTTAACATAGGAACATTATCATATCTTAGGAAAATGTGATATATGTATTCAATTTAAATCAAGATAATATCTATAGTGATCACTAATCAGATGATTAAGGTAACAATTTTTGTAATGAAATCATAATTCAATCTATCATTTTCCTTTCTATCCATTCCAATTCCATGATATTTATTTTAAATGGTTTTATTCCAACCAAAATAACATACATATAATTTTGAATGATATTTTCATATATATATTAATTCGTTAGTTGAAAAAATACATTCCATTAAACATATCAATTGATACCATTACTTACTCCGATGTTAAACCTTCAAATGACCGTAAACATCCACTGAATATGAAATATCATCTTGGAGATATTGTGATCATTACCCATGATAATGTAGAGTGAATATATGAGTGATTTGAAACAAAAATAATATCTGATGCTACTTTTTTATAATCCATGATCTTATGATTCCATGAAAATATCAACTGCATGATGTTCCATAATTAAAAAATGTATGATGGATGGAAGAACCTTCCCATCTATATAAGAAGATATGATATATTTGCCTCACCCCAGTATCAACCCCATATTGAATGAAAACATATAAAAGGAAAATTATCAACTAATATAGAAATTATAGAAAAAATAAAATTAAACACAAAAGGATATTATATTTTACATTAAATGGTTCAGAATTGCATCCTATATGCATGATAGTACACTATTGTGAATTCCATTATAATTAGATTTCAAATAGTTTGAAAATATATTCATATTATAAAACTAATACTAGTAAGACATTAATTCCACATCCCAATATCACCCAATATATAATTTTTCCCAACCAACATTTAAAGAGGGGTCCAACTAGTTAACCAGTTTCACCACCATCTGAGATTACTAGACAACCCACAATTAATCTTAATGTCTTTTGATCTACTGTAATGATCTACACTCGCCCAATCGAGATGAAAAAAACCAAATACACTTGTAAATCACAATGATTGAAATTAAAATCCAACCCATTTTCTTTTAAATAAATGTCCAAGTCTTATCATATCACTATTTTAGATCTGATTTTCTAAATAATAATTTATGATGAACGTCATCTCGATGAGTACAAATATAGATTAGCGGAAACCATCAACATATCACCCTACCAACTGTTGAAGACTTTCACTATCACAACGTAACTAATAAAGGCCATAATACCTTGTGATCTTCTTCTTTCTAATGAAATAAATCAAACATTAAAATAGAATCCACATCATAACAATTGTTTTATTATACATTTATTTATCACATTAAAAGTTAAAAAAGTTTGTCTTAAATATTATTTTTCTACTAGATGTTGAGATATAATTTAGGTCCTTTAGATGAACTATATATTATATAAAGGTATATGAGAATTTCGATATTTATTTTCTTGAAAAAAATTACTTTTAGAAATTAGATTTCATTATGATATTTGACATTCACCCAATTCTAGGAATAAATTAGTAATCCAAGTATGATTCCAAGATTCATTAACAAGATAAAGAGGTTTCAGTTATCATATGTGGTTGGAAACAAGTTATTATTTAGAATGAAAATTCCATCTCATTTATTCTCAAAAATTACCAAATCTATTATACTTTTAGAATATTTTTGTATTGGATGAAAATGGATGTCCGGATATGAATATAAGTGATTTAACATATGTTAGGGAATATTTGTATTTGTTCCACAATAATTTTTTTCAACAAATCATATATTAGTATGTATATTTCTATATCAAAAACCAAATATAAAACTCCATATATTATGGTACAAATGGAATTAGATATGGTAAATAAGTACCTAGAAGAAATATTAAAACATGGGTTTTTATGACTTAGTGTGTCAATATATATTGATCCGTTTATTATTTTTTGATATGTGGTTACACATGATAATTATTATTAAATCCTTACAAGAAATCATTTTGAGGGTTTTGGCCTAATCCATCATCTATAATAATAATACATAATCTACATTCTCTACCTACATATTACCAAATGTTCGAAATAAATGTTCTTGGAATTTAAATCCCATTAACAAATTTATATTTAAAATAAGATAAATTAATTTCGACAAGGTTCATAATGAATTTTTTATTAAATTGAAAAGAAAATTTATTTTTACTCCAATTCTAAGATTACCATTAAGAGGTGAGGTGTATGTTCTCTATGGTGGTATATGAAGGAATGGAATTGGTTTTGGCCTTATAAAAATTAGATGTTGATAAAAAATTTATATCATTAATTGAGGAAACATGAATTAAATTATCCCACTCATATATTTTGATATTGTTGTTATGATCATTTATTTAAATAAATGTAGTACTTTTCTTCATAGTGAATGTTATGATATAAACATATTCCATGAGACTATTAAATTTACATTCACACAAACATATCTAAATTTAAAACAAAGAATATGTTTTTATCTAGTCATAATCTATAAATAAACTATCAATTATCATATAGGGTAGTCTAATGAGGTATTATATGAATTGAGCTGAAAATTTATAGGTATCCACAAAGTGATGAATATGGAAAGAGATAAATTAGTTATAAAACTAATTAATATTTACAGGGTAATTATAATGGAAAAGAAATCATCATGCCTAAACCACATAACTGTAAAATATCAATGATGGTAATCATGATAAACCTATACATTAAATGATCAATGAAAAATAATATGGGGAAAACATCTTGAAATATATATTTATACGGATAGAAGTCTATCGTTTTGTATAAGGATTTATAGATAATCTATTCCCATGTTAAATAAAGAATTACATGATGAAAAAAATACTCTACCTTCTATATAAACACTATGATAAATAAATTGAACAGATAATTGAGAGGACAATTTTAGTGGGATATAATAATGATGGAGAATTTTTATTATAAATTTTTTTGTATTGGTGAGAAATTCACGAATGAAAATAAAATACCTATAGAAATAATGAACCCACAAATAATTCCTATATAAGAGTAATATAGCACCTTTATGGATTTTATTATGAGTCTACCAAAAGAATAAAATTGTAAAAATTGATATAGGTTAAAATTGATCAATTAATAAAATCTACCCATGTTATAGTGTACTGATAATATTTTCTACTTAAAATTATTACATATATATTTATTCAAGATGTGGTATGACATTTTGGTGAAAAGGAATATATAAATTTTTTTATTTAATATTTAGATTAATGTTTTGAATGTTTCATTAAAAATAAGAATATATAGTTAAATCATTGTACCATAAGTCATCCTAAATTTCATTTCTGGTCTAAACGGACTATCCAAATATTGGAAGATATGTCATGTTCACACTCTCTTGATTTTCAAGGAAATTTGGAATAATAACTAACCTTGATGGTATTATCTAAAAATAATAGTTTCTACTCATGGGGAAAGTATATTTTTATGAAAAAATATATTAGAAGAGTTATAAAACCACAACGATGTGGGATAAATTTGGAGAATCAAAATAAATGGTACCTAAGAATTTTCATCAGATAATTGATATGTTTCATGTGATTAAAATGTATGTAAAAACACATAAATTTTGACACAATATTTATACATAAAATTTAAGAAAATAAATGGAGTTTTATTATAGTGATAATGTATTTCTTCATATGTAACCAAGGATAAACGTTCCGTGATTTAATAAAATGAAATTAATTCTTTACTACATTAGCTTACATAAAAATATTGATATTTTCACGTATATTGAAATTTAGTCCAATAATTTCAAATGATTATGATGTACTACATGGAATGCAACAAGGAATTTATATTCTATATCAAATGAATGTAATCCATATTAATGGAATAATAACATAATATGATATATTATATGAATAATAAAAGATTTAAAATATTGAAGAAAGATAATTATTGATATAGAAAAAACATTTTTTGTGACAATTATTTAGAGAAATAAGATATTTTGAAATTTTATTTGGGAGCTAGAGAATGAAATGAATGTCGAGTAACTCCATCTATTTTGACGTAAATTCTAAATTTAATGGCATAAATATATTTTTTATTGTAATATATTAGGGCTAGTATTAAGTAAGTTATATGAAACCTATAACACCCCGAGATTTTATGAGAAATATTATTTTTAATTTCTATGATTTCTTGTGTTGTACACTACACCAAGATTATCTTGCACTATATGCAACAACATATTATCTGGTAGTATACGTAACACTGTCTTGGCTTGAGTTACACACATGATCAAACTTCCTCGATAGCTTGCGTTGTACCCAATATTGAGTTTCACTAAACAACGATATGTTATTAAAATATTATATAAAATAGCTATTATGAATAGTAATACCCAGAATTTGAAATTTTATAAATTTTAGATTTCAAAATGGTCTTCATTTTTGGATTTAGAATATCGAAATTATCATAGGGTGATTTTTGGTATTTTATCTTAAAACTTTCAATTTTTTATGAATAGTCAAAAACACTGAGTTATAGTTTAAAACCGAATTTTTATTTAAATAATTATTTATTTTATTTAAATTTACTTTTTATCAAAATAGATACATAATAACTATATAAGTTCAATGTAATTCATTGGAGTCATTTTATAACAATTTTTGATATATAAAAACGTTATTGAACTTTTTACCATCTTTAACAAACCTCCTAGGAGAATTTGAAATTTTATATAAAACAATATTTTACCGCTTCTATGACTGGAATTTAATAAATCCAAGAGACACAGTTGATATCTGTAAGTAAAATTTCGTTCAATAAGATACAAATAATTTTTGGTGAATAGTAACTTTTTAATTTCACTTACCACGGTTAAAAGTAAATATGGTAATTAAAGGTAAAAATTATATTATTATTACTGTAAAACATGTCCTAATTATATTGGATAAGTGTAATTCATCCATAAAGAACCTTATGAATAATATATGACCATTTATGTCCACTTGAATTGGATTAGGACATTAATTATTTAATTCAAAGAATAGTTAAAAGAATTAATATCAATGTTTAATAAGTAAAATTTCTAATATATGGTTATACATAAGATAAATTCAACTATAAATAATCATTAGAAATATAAAAACATTTCTTACATAATGGTATTTTATTTATAATTTTTGGACATTAAATAATTTAATTTATTTATAACACAATGAAGATGTAGTAATTACCTTATTAATGAAATATTAATATAATTGATATTATAAATACTCAAATAAAGGTAATTTGATACTTTTTTTGAATTAAACTAATTTTAGAGGTTAATATAACACATTATGGTTGGATAGATTAATTTTTTTGATGCAATAATTTTGTTATGAATTAAGAAAAAACAAAATACCAAATTGTTTAAAAATTGACATAAAAGAGTTTTTAAAACAAATATTAACTTATTAATTGATATTCTATTCCTAAAAATATTATGTTTGGAAAAAAGACTTATATAATAATATATATGAAATTAATGAACCAATTGGGGTTATATTTTTAGTTTATCGTCTTTTAGTAACTATATAGTGTAAGAATACAAGAAGACACAGTAAAAGTTATAATATTTAACATAGAGTTAAATCTAAATAATATGGTAAAAATTGTAAACTAACCATGTCTAAAACCTATTATTTTATAGGATTTTGACTCTTCCCCACCCTAGACTCTTAATAAGTCACTTTGAAGCCATTATAAACAAAATATGAATTTATTATAAAATAAAATTTTATGTTATTCCCAAGGTGCCCCTCACCCCTCTTATAAAAGGGAACTCACCCTTCTCTCTCATTCACACCTCCAAAGCAATTTGGCTCAGCCAAAACCTACTCAAATACCCTATGAACTATACTCCCATCATCCTAGAGGCCATCTATTTTTCTGAAATCCAACCTATGGAGCACTTTTGATCAAATCAAAAAGAAGAACTCAAAGAAGAGGTTAATATCTCACCACATATTTATAGTTCCTTTTGTCTAATACTTCCTCCTTCTTTGATGTTTCCTTTAAAAAATAATAACTCTAGTATCTTATATATACTGTTATGTTTTAATAATAATTTTACATCCATATTAGTTATTTTATCAATCCTAAGAATGAAAAAGTCACCACACATGCGTACGTACGACTTACCGTCTCCACGTCGTGGTGTAGTTTTTTATTCAAACATTTCATCATTTAGATGGGTATAATAATGATTATAAATGTTATAAATAATATATATAAAATTTTTATGATTCTTTATATATGATATACCATCCAATTATGTATTATTTTAATATCAAAATAATGACATTTTTTCTCATGCATACGTATGGACTACCGTCTCCACGAACACGATGAGATTCATTTTCCATGATTAACCATTAAAGTATGATTATAAAGTATATATAATAAATAATAATTAAATTTTTTAAATAATAATTATAATGGATTAATGTACACATATGTTTAATTTATATAATTCCATTCAATTCAATAAGGAAGTAAAAATAGCGTTCATGCGTACGTACGGCCTACCATATCCATGAACGGTGTATTTCATCCCATTTATCGATCTATAATATATATTATATACAGAATATATATAATTTATAAACCATGTTTAACATTATTGAATTATTTAAATCAGGATATATTTAAAAATATAAAGAAAAAAAGTCAAAATACGTAAGATAAATGAATCAATTTTCCCCAAAAAAATGATTTAACATGAAATTTACAAAAGAATGTGTAATATAAAGTCATAAGTGAATCATATATGATATCATAAATATTATTATGGTTACGTTAAATGTTAATAATATGTTTAAACCCACTATATAGGATTATCGGACATATACGGTTGAAATTGGACCTAAGGTAAGGGATAATTTTGCAATCTCATTTTTATATGAGATTGCTTATACGTAAGTATTTAGTAGGGTTATATTTTTCATCCATGCCAATAAAATGATTTTCATAAAGTGTTTAATGTTATTAAATTTATTTTTAAATTCATGTTTTCCCCTATTTTTCTTTTATATTGTGTTTTGTAAGGAATATTTCTTTTGTTTACCATGCAAGGAACTTTTTTACTTTTCCGTCAAAAGTACGAGGATAATGTTTTTTACTTATATAGAAAGAATGGATTTTTAATGTTTCATAATGCCTAATTTTCATGAATGTTACTCTACAATATTCCTTGATTATTTTCAACAAAATCATTTTATTTTAATAGTGAATGGGATTTTGAGAAAAGAAAATTATTTTGAAGAAGAAAAGATATTTTCCTGAAGAATTCATTTCAAGTGTTTTGTCAAAAATACATTCCATCTAAGATGAAATTATTTAGTATGATTATGTTTCAAGTATAATTTATCTACTATTTACATGGTTTTTTTCTTATTATGATGAAATAATATCCATTTGTTTTATATGGATTATGTTATGATGGGATGTGGTTTATGAAACCCATTTTATTCTTTGGGTTATGATGAATGATTTATGTTTATTTTGTGGCACAAGTAACAATGATTTAATTATGAGATTGGTGGTACATTTATCTCCCTAAAATTAATTGAGTAAAGTTTTATATCTCATGAGATAGACATGGATGGAATGACAAGTGAATCTAATTCAGTAAAATGGGCTAGAAAGGCAGGTAAACCTAGTTCAATAATAGATTTTGTCCACTATAATGGTCTTTCCGGCAATTCCATGGCTACTATGGAAATCATATAATGTGATTAATGGATTCCACAATTACATGTTTTATTCCCATACTACTTTATCAAGATTAATGTTCTTTTATGATCTATTCCTTACGTACTGGAATGATTTATTTCCCAACTCAAGATTTTGAGGTTTAAACTTTATGTTCATGTTTTTTTAAGGTCAAATGTTAATGATTTGTTTTATTTTCTACATTCATGTCATTTATGAAAATTTTAGCTCACCCTTTTTATGTTTTCTTTTCCCAAGGATATAAATAATTGTTTTAGGTAAGAATACATATGGGGAAGTTCATTATTGGAGATGTTGAAGTTCTTTCACCATGATTAGAAGATTATATTCCATGATTCCAAAGATAGTAAACCATTACCGTCCTTGGGTGTCTATTTTTTATGTATTATGTATTCCTAAAAAGTAATGTAATGTATATGTACATCAAGAATTGTGTCTCTACAGTTGAAATCAGAGGAAAGGTTTAGTTAATCTTTGGAACCTAGGATGCAAAAACAATAGTGAAATCTCTAGAGATATTTCTAATGTATATCAAGGGATGCCACTATGGTTACGTATAATTATAGGTTATAGTCCTAGAATTACATTAATGATCTTAGAATTAAACCTAATATGTATTATATTGAAGGTAATACCCCTTTATTATGTTTTTTTTCTGAGAATAATATTTGCATCTCACTCTATTCATTTTGGGTTTTAGAAGATGGATGAAACCCGAAGGAACTGTGTTGATCAATGTAACGGAAATTGCAAGGATTTTCTTCTTGAACAAACCAATGTTATGGGAGATAGTGTGAAAAATATTATTTTTATACTTACACAATCTTTGAATCAATCTGGACTTCTAAATTAGAAGAGAAAGGAACAATATTCTACTGAGTCCTTCATGAGGAAATGTCCACCTTCTATTAGTGGGTCTTATGATCCACTTGTTTATGAAAAATGGATTAGTACTATTGAAAAGATATTTTCAATTATTCACTATTTAGAGGATGAAAATGTCAATTTGGCTATTTACTGGTTGGAAGGTGAAGCAGAATAGTGGACTCTAGTTAAAAATACAGGGCCCCAGGATGAAATTGAATCCATGGAATGGGATGAGTTCAAGAACTTATTTGTCAATAAGTACATACCTCGTATTCTTTGAAAAATTATTGAAAAGTGGTTAATTGAGCTTAATAAAAAGGATGATGAATATGTTGGTATATACGAGGTGAATTTTACAAGGCTTTCAAGGTATGCATTTGGCTTTATCATCCAACCTGAAAGTAAAGATGATCAATTCTTCAGTGGCTTAAAACCAAGTCTTCGAAGTGCATTAGCTATAAGAGACTTCAGTAGCTATGAAGAAATAATTTGTTGTGCTATCACAGTAGAATTGGATGTTGGTGTGACATATCCATCTCATGGTTTTGACAAGAAATTAAAGATGGAGTTTAGGGAAAAATCTCAAAACTATGGTGAAATGGAGACAAATGTTTCGTTATGCTCAAAGTGTTGAAAGAAGCATGCTGGAGATTGTCATAAAGGGACTAGAAAATGGTTTAAGTGTGGAAAATACGGTCATTGAGCAGCTGAGTTCCGAAATAATGGGAAAAAGGTAGCTAATGTTTTGAATAGAGAAAAGTCAATAGAAAATGCACCACCAACACTTCAATGCATCAAATGCTAGGAAACGGGGCATTATTCTTACCAATGCCCTAATCCAAGGGTTAATGATGATCGACATCAACAACATCTTAAGGAAATGGAAAAAAGGGAAGTCACATCCGATCACTATTGGAATTGTTGAATATGAAGAAAAGGTGGTGGAATGGTTATGTTTTTATGTAATGGGAATCCAAAAGAGATGTGTGGAATGTCATTTTTTGTATCGTGGAATATTAGAATATCTATGTATTGGATTATTGTGGTTTTCAATAATTGTAAAGTACCAGTAACCGTGAAAAGTGATTGAAATATTCTTGGAAAGAAGATTATATCCACATAATTAATGGATTTGGAGAAAATAATATGTTTTAGAGTATTAATGAGCTCATGACTGATATAAGGACAGTGTGAAATCATGGTTTGTGTATATATAATTTTTGGAATTTTGGTATGTGGAAAGAGTTAACTTTTGACAGTATTCAGGTTTTAAATAATGTTCAATGGGTTTTCATTTTTCAAGAAAATACATTATTAAGGTATTAACGTATTTGGAATGTGACCAACAACAAGATATATCTTATGATATATAGGGGACAAATGACTGAATTGACATGCTCATTAGATGACATTTCTAGTAATCAGATAGAAGTATTTTCAATAATCATAAAGGTTGGAATGGATGAATTTAGACATCATATAGTATTTATTAAGGCTAAAAAATTTTGATTTTATTTTTGAAATGTTATAATAGTATAGTTTTAGAAAAAGGACAACCCGCAGTACAAGTGACAACCTGCCGCGTCGAACTAGGATGCGGGAATAGAACCCACAAACGAAGTGCGAAAGGCCTTTATCGCCTACCACTGGCCTACAAGAAGTCTCTGGTTAGTATAAATTAGTTTAAATTTGTTATGTGATATGATATATGAAGTATAAGTCCATTTTAGAACCATATACGATTAATCTCACCATAGATGGACTTATGTATATTTAATCACTTTTTTATCCTTTTGTTTTAGACAGATGAAATGACCTATCATTTTATCTCATGATCTGATAAAACTTCAGGAATGAAAAATTCCACTTTATTTTTTGAAGAGATAAAGTGGAAATTGTTCAAGGAATGACCAATGATGAGATTGTACGAAAATAAATTAATAATTTCATCTAATTCAATTTTTTTAGCTTTAGGGAAATGATCTTGAAAACCAAAAATTTTGTCCTAGATGGTACATTAGATCATCACAAATTTATGGATTTGTTGTTGTTGGCTTTTTCATATCCATGTTCTATACCCCTCTCCATTAGAACTTGAAGGTTAGATTTATCTTCCATATTAATATTTTCACTGATGTTCTCCAATGTGGAAACCCATTGACTAGTTAATTTGGTTAACTGTTAACTTGCATAATTTAGTTTTTAAAGTTATGTTTTAGTATTCCTTTTTACGATGTGGGTTTTATGAATGAAGCTTTCATGTAGTAAAGATTTTAAAACCCTGATGAATTTCGAGGGAGAAATTCATTTTAAGGGGGGTAGAATGTAACACCACGAGATTTTATGAGAAATATTATTTTTAATTTCTTTAATGTCTTGTATTGTACACTACATCAAGATTATCATGCACTATATAGAACACTGTATTATCTTGTAGTAGATACAATACTGTCTTGGCTTTCATTACACGCAAGAGCAAACTTCCCCGATATATTGCATTGTACGCAACACCGAGTTTCACTAAACAACGATATGTTATTAAAATATTATATAAACTAGCTGTTATGAATAGTAATACACAATTTCTGAAATTTTATAAATTTTATCATTCAAAATGGACATCAATTTTGGATTCGGAATAATGAAAATAGCTTAGGGTAATTTTTTGCTAATTTTTCTGAAAACTTTCAATTTTTGATGAGTAGTTAAAATCATTGAGTTATATTTTAAAACCGAATTTCTATTTAAATAAATATTTATTTTATTTAAATTTAATTTAGGTCAAAATAGATTCATAATACCTATATATGTTCAATTTAAGTCATTGGAGTCATTTTATAATAATTTTAGACATATAAATATTTTATTGAACTTTTAACCGTCTTTTACCCACCTCCTAAGAGAATTTTCAAATTTACATAAAACATAATTTTACCACTTCTGTGAGTGGAATTTAAAATATCCAAGAGACATGGTTGATATTAGTAAGAAATTTTTTTTTCAATAAGATAAAAATAATTTTTGGTGAAGAGTAACATTTTATATTTATTTAACACGGTTAAAAATAGGTTGGGAAATTAAGGGTAAAAATGATAATATTATTACCCTAACTGTAACATCCCGAGATTTTATGAAAAATATTATTTTTAATTTAACTAATGTCTTATGTTGTACACTACACCAAAATGAGATTGCACAATATTCATCCTTGGCTTGCCTTGCATTACACGCAATCATGACCTTCCTCGATAGCGTGTGTAGTACGCAATAACGAGTTTCACTAAACAACAATATGCTATTAAAATATTATTAAAAATAGCCGATATGAATATTAATAACCACTTTTTGACATTTTTTAAATCTTATTTTTCAAAATAGAATTCATTTTTGGATTCGTAATATCGAAATTATCTTAGGGTGAAATTTTTGTACTTTTCGGACAACTTTCATTTTCTGATGAATAGAGAAAATTACTAAATATTAATTAAAAACAACCATTTTAATCGAAATAATTAATAGTGATAAATTATTAATTTGAGTGGTTTTAAAGTATATTTAGAATATATTTTTACAATTTAATACAATGTTGTTCATTGGATGTAATTTTACATTTAAACCAGACATAAACAAGTGTCAATCTTTTGATAGTTATTATCTCTTAAGAACACGCTATTTGTTTTGACGACGAGAATTAATTTTTAAATTAATTAATGCAATTGATATGTTATTAATTTGGAAAAATATACCTCATTTTTGAGTTCATAATATCAAATATATCTTCGACATAATTTTTGGTATTTTTCTGGAAACTTTCATTTTTTGATGAACAGTGAATCCACTAAGTGGTAGTTAAGAAAAATGAATTTTTCATAAAACTTAATTTTACCGCTTTTGTGAGTGGAATTTCAAAAATCTGAGAGACACGGTTGATGTCAGTAAGTAAAATTTGGTTCAATGAGATGAAAATAATTTTTGGTGAATATTAACTTTTAACATTTTTTTACCATGGTTATAAGTAAATATGGTAATTAAGGGTAAAAATGATATAATTATTACCCTAACAGATGTACTAATTCAATTGGATAAGTGTAATTCGACCAAAAATAACCTTAGGAATACAATATGACCATTTAGGCCCACTTGGAATAGATTAGGACATTTATTATTAATTTATTTAAAGAAGGGTTAAAATAGTTATAATCAACGTTTAATAAGTAAATCATTTTTAATATAGGGTTATACATAAGATAAATTCGACTATAAATATTCATTATAAAGCTAAAACTATTTCATACATAATGGTATTTTATTTGTAATTTTTAGACGTTAAATAATTTAATTTATTTATGACACAAAGATGATGCAGTAATTATCTAATTAATGAAATATTGACATAAGTGATGTTATAAATACCCAAATAAATGTAATTTCAGAATTTTTATGAAATAAACTAATTTTATATGTTAATATGACATGTTATTATTTATTTAATTTACTTTTTTCTAACTAATCATTCTGTTATTATTTTCAAAAAAATCAATTACAAAATAGTGTCAAAATTGACATAAATTAGTTTTTAAAACAAATATTATATTATTAATTGTTAATTTATTCCTAAAAATATAAGGTTAGGAAAAATGACTTAGCTACAATTATATATATTATTAATAAACAACATGGGGTTCGTTTGGATTCTTATAGTAATTTTATTAACCTTATAGTATAATAACACAAGAAGACACTGTAAAAGTAAAATTATTTTACTTAATGTTAAATCTAAATGATAAGGTTAAAATAGGAACCTAAACTTGCCTAAATTCTATTTAATGGGTTGATTTAGACCCATACCCACCTTATCTTTGAAATGAATCAATTTGTAGCTATTTAAAACCGAATTTGACTTTATAATAAATTATAGTTTTAGTTATTCCAAAGGTGCCCCTCTCTTCCCTTATAAAAGGGCACCTCCTCCCTCTCTTCCTCACACCACTTTGAGCCTTCAAGATCGTCCAACACCTGCCAAATTCCCTTTTCCACTTCCCTGGGAACATCCTAGAGTTTCTGGTCTTCCTCAAAGACCAATTTTTGCACCCTAAAAGGAGATCTCAACGAGGCGCTTCAAAGAAGAGATAATGTTCGTTACCGATTCTTTCATCTCTATTTCTTCTTCCACTTCTTCTTCTTAGGTTGTTTCATTTTGAAGTAATTACATCAGTATCACTTATATACTTATATATCATTATAATTATGAAACAACCATGTTTCACCGTCTATCCATCCTACGGAAAACGAAATCACCGCGCGTGCGTACGTACGGAATACCGTCTCCACGCCGTGGTGTAATCTATTTTCCACCACCACCTTACTTGGATGGGTATAATGGTGTAAATAAAAACTATATATGATTCTTGTAAATTGATATTGATTCTGAAATAGTATACATACACTCTAATAAAATTCCACGATCATGAGAACGATATCATCGCTCGTGCGTACGTACGGACTACCGTCTCCACGACGTGATGAGATTCATTCTCCACGTTAACCATTCATGAATGATTATAAAGTATATATAATAATTAATAATGAAATATATGACATAATAATGATTCTGGATTTATTTGTATATATATGTATGTCATCTACTTAATTCCATTCAACTCAACAAGGAAAAGAAAACAGCGTTCATGCATACGTACGGTCTACCGTCTCCATGAACGGTGTATTTCTTTCTATTTACTGACCTATTATATATATATATATATATATATATTATGAATATATATTATATATAAATCATGTTTTATATTCTGGAATTATGTAATCATGATCTAAGTAATCATATGAATAATTACAAGTCAAAACACCGAAGACAAATGAAACTATTTTTCCCAAAACGCTCTTTAACATGGAATTTACAAAATAACGGGCAATATAAAGCCATTAGTGAACCATATATGATATCATAACAATGAGTATGATTCTGGAATAAGTTAATGACATTATTTAAATCATTATACATGAGGTTCGGACACATACAAAGCAAATCGGACCTAAGGTAAGGGAAATATCACAATCTCATTTTTATCCGAGATTGTTTATACTTTGGTATTTACTACAGTGTATTTTATCATCCACATCTATGTTTCCTCAATATGTAATATTATTTCCATCCACCTACAATTTATTAAATCTAATTTTACCATTCAGTGAGTTTTTAGTAAAGTGTATGAAAGGAATCTTTTGTCGTTTTTCGTACGAGGTACTTTTTGAATTTTCTGATAAAAATACCAGAATAATGTTTTTTTAACTTATAAGACATGAATGTATTTTTAAAACATTATTTCCAAGAAGCTTCCTTTATAAGTTTTCATTTTTATTTTTAATCAACTTCATTTAGTTTAGAATTGTATGACATGTTAAGAAAGGAAAAATGTTTTTGAAGTAGAAAGGATATTTTCCTCCAGAATGGAGTTCAAGTGTTTTATCAAAATTATTTTCCATATAAGATAATATAGGGTTCTGTATAAATCCCTATTATTACATTTATTTGATTATATTGTGATGGAATTATTTTTATAAATTCCTTTATCTTATATGAATCGTTTGATGATTTCACGATGTTTAAGATTCCCAGTTTTATTATATGGGTTATGCAATGATGTATGATTTATGATTTTGTGGTACACATAAGAATGGTTTCATTATGATATGGGTGGGACCTATATCTCTCTCCAATGCAATCGGTAAATATTTTATATCTCATGAGATAGACATGTCTAGAATGGTAGGTTATACCGGTTTAGTGAAATAGGACTGAAACGAGGAGTGAACTCGTTTCAGAAAGGGACTTTGTCCACTAAGATAGTCTTGGCATTGAATCTTGACTAATTAGAAATGATTCTCTATGATTATGTGTGTATGCCCCAAAGATTCATGTTTTAAGTTATGATTATTGGGATTACATTTCACTACTATAATTTATCCCATGTTATGAAATTATGATCTCTTTTGCTGGTTATGATTTCCAAGAGATATGTTCTTATGAATATGACGTGATTGATATTTATTTTTTTACCCTTACTGAGCATTTGAGCTCAACCCTTTATGTTTTCTTTTCCCTAGGACATAAAGAAGAGATTTATGTTAAAAAAAAAGATCTTTATAGGAGATGTTGAAGATCTTTCATCACGATTAGAAGATTGTATTCCGAGTTTCCAAAGACACTAAACTATTACGGTCCTTGTCTGTGTGTTTTTGTTATGTACTAATTATTCCGAAAAATAATGTAATGTCCATGTACGTCAGGATTCCGGTCTCTACAGTTGGTATTAGAGGAAAGGATTAGTCAACATTTGGAAACTAGGATGCGAAAATTTTAGTGAGATCCCTAGAGATATTTCTAAGGAATGTCTAGGGATGTCCCTAAGGATAAGTATATGTATAGGATACAGTCCTAGAACTACGGTAATGATCATAGAATTTAACCTAAGATGTTAGATATTGAGGATACTCCCCCTTAATTATGTTGTTTTCCCTAGCATGATTTTTTCCTCTCACACAATTTTTTTTGGGTTTTAGACGATGGGTAGAACCCGAAGGAACCGTGTTGATCAATGCAATGGACAATGCAATGATTGTCCTCCTGAAGAAGCAAATGTTATGGGAGATGGAGTCAAAAATCTTATTTCTATACATACACAAGCTATGAATCATTCTGGACTTCCAAATGAGCAGAGAAGGGAACGATATTCTATTGAGTCCTTCATGAGGCAACGTCCACCTTCTTTCAGTAGGTCTTCTGATCCACTTGTTGCTGAACAATGGATCAGTACTACACAAAAGATATTTTCAGTTATTCAATGTTATGAACATGATAATGTCATCTTAGCAGTATATCGTTTGGAAGGTAAAGCTGATCAATGGTGGAATCTTATCAAGAATACGAGGTAAAGAGATGAAATTGAGTCCATGGAATGGGATGAGTTTATGAACTTATTTTTCAATAAGTACTTCCCTCGTATTCTTCGAACAAAGGTGGAGAAGGAGTTTCTTGATCTAAAGAAAAAGGATGATGAATCTGCTGGTATATACGAAGCGAATTTTACAAGGCTTGCAAGGTATGCATCTGGATTTATCATCAAACCTAAAAGTAAAGTTGATCGATATTTTAGTGGCTTAAAACCAAATCTTCGAAGGGTATTGGCAATAAGAGACTTCAGTAGATATGAAGAAATTGTGCATTCTGCTATCAAGGTAGAAATGGAATTTGGTGTTACTTATCAATCTCATAGTTTTGACAAGAAACGAAATATAGAGTTCAAGGAGAAATCTCAGAATAATGGTGAAAAGAAGATGAATGTTTCCTTATGCTCAATGTGTGGAAAGAAGAATAGTGGAGATTATCTTAAAAGGACTAGAAAATATTTTAAGAGTGGAAAAGATGGTCATCGAGCATTTGAGTGTTGAAGTAATGGAAAAAGGGTTTCTAATGATGTGAATAAAGAAAAGACTATAGAGAACGCACCAACAACACTTCAATGCTTCAAGTGCAAGGAAATGGGGCACTTTGCTAATAAATTCCCTAATCCAAGGGTTAGTGATGATCGACATGAGCAACCAATTAAGGCAAAGGAAAAAGGGAAGTCACATGCGATCACCATTAGCGATGTTGAATAGGACAACGATGTGGTGGAATGATTAAGTGTTTATGTAATTGGATTCCAGAATAATGTTGTATATAGTATCGTGGAATATTGGAATATTTATGTTTTGGTCTATTGTGTTTTTCAGTAATGTTATGGCATCAATAACCATGAAAAGTGATTGACATATTTTTGGAAATCAGATGATATGCACATAATGAAGGGATAAAGAGAATCTAATATGTTTGATAGTATTCATGTGCTCATGATTGATATAAGGACTGAGTGATATCATGGTTTGAGGATAATGAATTTTGAGGATTTCGGTATGTGGAAAGTGTTAACTTTTAACTACATTCATGTTTTCACTAAGGTTCAATGGATATTCATTCTTCAAGAGAATACATGGTTAAGGTATTCACATGATATATTGGGGATAAATGATGGAATTCACGTGATCATTTTCTTTATACTATGATATTGGACCGAATTATTTTAGATAAGCCTAAAGATTGGAATGGATTATGTTGGACATATGTTAGTATTTTTTAAGGATAAAACTTTTTTGATATTGTTGATGGGATGTTATAGTAATATAGCTTTAGAAAAAGGACAACCTGCAGGACGGCCGGCAGCCCATCGCGTCGGACAAGGCTGTGGGAATCGAATGCACAACTGAAGTGTGACTGGACTTTATCGCCTACCATTGGCCTATAGGAAGTCCCTGTTTAGTAGAAACTAGTTTTATTATATTATGCAGTATGAAATATGAAGTATAAGTCCATTTTAGGAACCATATATGATTAATCTCACTATAGATGGACTTATGTATTTTTTGATAACTTTTCTAACATTTTGTTTAAGACAGATGGAATGACCCACAATTCTATCACATGATCTGCTAACACATCACGAATGACAAATTCAACTTCATTTATTTAAGATATGAATTGGAAATTGTCTAAAGAACGAAAAAAGGTGAGACTATACCAAAATCACAAAAGTATTTCTTCTAATTCAAATTTCATCAACTTTAGGGAAATGATCTTGAAACCAAAAAATGTTGCCCTAGTGCTCTTATATCTGATGAATTAGATGGTACCTTAGATCGTCACAAATTTGTGGCATTGGGATTGCTGGTTATTCCATAGCCATGTTCTCTACCACTCTCCACCAGAACATGATGGTTAGAGTTCTCTACCATATCCATATTTTCTCCTCTGTGGAAACCCAGTGATTAGTTTATTTGGGTAACTGTTACGTTTAATACTTTTGTTTTTAAAGATTGGTTTTGGTATTCCTTTTTACAATGTGGGATTCTATTAAAGAAACTTTTGATCTGTAAACCATTTATAACCCCGACGAATTTCGAGGGCGAAATTCATTTTAAGGGGGGTAGAATGTAACAGCCTGAGATTTTATGAAAAATATTATTTTTAATTTCATTATTGTATTGTGTTGTAGGTTACACCAAAAGGAGCTTACATAACACGCATCCTTGAATTTCCTTGCATTACATGCAATCGCAACCTTCTTCGATAGCGTGTGTAGTACGCAATAACAAGTTTCACTAAACAACAATATGATTTTATTATATTATTAAAACTAGCCGTTATGAATATTAATAACCACTATTTGGAATTTTTTAAATTTTATTTTTAAAAATGAAATTCATTTTTGGATTCATAATATCGAAATTAGCATAGGGTGAAATTTTGGTACTTTTCGGACAACATTCATTTTTTGATGAATACTGAAAATTACTAAATTTTAATTAAAAACAAACTTTTTAATCAAAATAATTAATAGTGATAAATTATTAATTTGAGTGGTTTTAAAGTATATTTAGAATATATTTTTAAAATTAAATACAATGTTGTTCATTGGATGTAATTTCACATTTAAACCAGACATAAACAAGTGTCAATCTTTTGATAGTTATTATCTCTTAAGAACACGATATTTGTTTTGACGACAGGAATTAATTTTTAAATTAATTAATGCAGATGATATGTTTTGAATTTGGTAAAACAGGAATCATTTTTGAGTTCATAATATCAAATATAGTATAGGCCTAATTTTTGGTATTTTTCTGGAAACATTCATTTTTTGATGAATAGTGAAACCACTAAGTGGTAGTTAAGAAAAATGAATTTTTCATAAAACTTAATTTTACCGCTTCTATGACTGGAATTTTAAAAATCCTAGAGACATGGTTGAGGTCATTAAGTAAAATGTGGTTCAATGAGATGAAAATAATTTGTGGTGAATATTAACTTTTTACTTTTTTTTACCATGGTTAAAAGTAAATAGGGTAATTAAGGGTAAAAATGATATTATTATTACACTAACCCATGTCCTAATTCTATTGGATAAGAGTAATTCGACCAAAAACAACATTAGGAATAAAATATGACCATTTACGCCCACTTGTATTAAATTAGGACATTTATTATTAATTTATTTAAAGAAGGGATAAAATAGTTAAAATCGAAGTTTAATAAGAAAATCATTTTTCATATAGGGTTATACATAAGATAAATTCCACTATAAATAGTCATTAGAAAGCAACAAATATTTCCTACATAATGGTATTCTATTTGTAATTTATATACATTAAATAATTTAATTTATTTATGACACAAAGATGATGGATTAATTATCTTATTAATGAAATATTGACATAATTGATGTTATAAATACCAAAATAAATGTAATTTCAGACTTTTTATAAAATAAAATAATTTTATAGGTTAATATGACATGTTATTATTGATTTAATTTACTTTTTTAGAACTAATCATTCTGTTATGATTTTCACAAAAATCAATTAAAAAATAGTTTCATAATTGACATAAAATAGTTTTTAAAATAAATATTATATTATTAATTGTTATTTTATTCCTAAAAATCTAAGGTTAGGCCAAATGACTTAGATACAGTTATATATATTAATAATAAACAACTTGGGGTTCGTTTGGCTTCTTATAGTACGTTTATTAACCTTATAGTATAAGAACACAACAACACATGGTAAAAGTAAAATTATATTACTTAATGTTAAATCTAAATGATATGGTTAAAATAGGAACCTAAACTTGTATAAATTCTATTATATGAGAGGATTTCGACCCATACCTACCTTATCTTCAAAATTAATCAATTTGGAGCTATTTAAAACCGAATTTGACTTTATAATAAAATAATGGTTTTAGTTATTGCAAAGGTGTCCCTCTCCTCCCTTATAAAAGGGCACCTCCTCCCTCTCTTCCTCACACCACATTGAGCCTTCAAACTCAGAAAACCCCGCCAAATTCCCTTTTCCACTTCCCTAGAAACATCCTAGAGGTTCTGGTCTTCCTCAAAGATCAATTTTAGTTCCCTAAAAGGAGATCTCAAAGTGGCGATTCAAAGAAGAGGTAATGTTCGTTACCGATTCTTTCATCTCTATTTCATCTTCCACTTCTTCTTCTTAGGTTGATTCATTATAAAGTAATAACATCAGTTTCAATTATATACTTATTTGTTATTATAATTATGAAACCACCTTATTTCACCATCTATCCATCCTATGTAAAATGAAATCACAGCTCGTGCGTACGTACGGAATACCGTCTCCACGCTGTGGTGTAATCTATTTTCCACCACCACCTTACATGGATGGGTATAATGGTGTACATAATAACTATATATGATTCTTGTAAAGTGATATTGATTCTGAAATAGTATACATACACTCCAATAAAATTCCACGATCATGAGAACGATATCATCGCTCGTGCTTACGTACGGACTACCGTCTCCACGGCGCGATGAGATTCATTCTCCACGTTAACCATTCATGAATGATTATAAAGTATATATAATAATTAATAATGAAATATATGACATAATAATGATTCTGGATTTTTTTGTATATATATGTATTTCATCTACTTAATTCCATTCAACTCAATAAGGGAAAGAAAACAGCGTTCATGCGTACGTACAGTCTACCGTCCCCATGAACGGTGTATTTCGTTCCATTTACTGATATATTATATATATATATATATTCTGAATATATATTATATATAAATAATGTTTTATATTCTGGAATTAAGTAATAATGATCTAAGTAATCATATTAACAATTATAAGTCAAAACATGGATGACAAATGAAACGATTTTACCCAAAATGCTCTTTAACATGGAATTTACAAAAGAATGGGTAATATAAAGCCATAAGTGAACCATATATGATATCATAACAATGAGTATGATTCTGTAATAAGTCAATGAAATTAGTTAAATCATTATACAAGAGGTTCAGACACATACGAAGCAAATTGGACCTATGGTAAGGGAAATATCACAATCTCATTTTTATCCGAGATTGTTTATACTTTGGTATTTACTAGGGTGTATTTTATCATCCACATCCATGTTTCCTCAATATGTAATATTATTTCCATCCACCTACAATTTTTTAAATCCAATTTTACCCTTCGGTGAATTTTTAGTAAAGGATATGAAAGGAATCTTTGGTCTTTTTTCATATGAGGTACTTTTTTTACACTTCCGACAAAAGTATGAGAAGAATGTTTTTTTTAACTTATACGGCATGAATGAATTTTTAAAACATTATTTCCAAGAAAGTTCCTTTAAAAGTTTTCAAGTTTATTTTTAATCAACTTCTTTTAGTTTAGAATTGTATGACATGTTAAGAATGGAAAAATGTTTTTGAAGTAGAACGGATATTTTCCTCAAGAATGGCGTTCAAGTGTTTTATCAAATTTATTTTCTATCTAAGATAATATAGGGTTATGTTTATATCCCTATTATTACATTGATTTGATTATGTTGTGATGGAATTATTTTTATAAATTCCTTTATCTTATATGAATTGTTTGATGTTGTCACGATGTTTAAGATTCCCATTTTTGTTACATGGGTTATGCAATGATGTATGATTTTTTATTTCATGGCACACATAAGAATGGTTTCATTATGAGATGGGTGGGACCTATATCTCCCTCCAATGCATTGGGTAAAGATTTTATATCTCATGAGATAGACATGGCAGGAATGGTAGGTTATACCGGTTCAGTGAAACAGGACTGAAACGTGGAGTGAACTCAGTTCAGAAGGGGAGTTTTTTCACTAAGATAGTCTTGGCAATGAGTCTTGACTAATAAGAAATGATTCTCTATGATTATGTTTGTATACAACAATGTTTCATGTTTTATGTTATGATTATTGGGATTAAATTTCACTACTATGATTTATCCCATGTTATGAAATTACGATCTCTTTTTCAGGTTAATATTTCCAAAAGATATGTTCTTATGAATATGAAGTGATTGATATTTATTTTGTTTACCCTTACTGAGCATTTGAGCTCACCATTTTATTTTTTATTTTCCCCAGGACATAAAGAAAGGAATTAGATTGAAAAAAAGAAGATCTTTATAGGAGATGTTGAACATCTTTCATCACGATTAGAAGATTATATTCCAAGTTTCCAAAGACACTAAACTATCACAGTCCTTGTGTGTGTGTTTTTGTTATGTACTAAGTATTCCGCAAAAGTAATGTAATGTCCATGTACGTCAGGCTTCGGGTCTCTACACTGACACATGTCCTAATTCTATTAGATACATTTAATTAGAACAAAAACAATCTTAGGAATACAATATGGCTATTTAGGTCCACTTAGATATGATTAATACATTTTTTCTTTAATTAAAGAAGAGTTAAAAGATTTAAAATCAAATATTTATAAGTAAAAATTTTTAATATAGGGTAATACATAAGATAAATTCGAATATAAATATTCATTAGAATGATAAAAGGATATAATAAATAATTTTATTTTATTTATAATTTTGATACATTGAATAATTTAATTTATTTATGACACAATGATGATGTAGTAATTACCATATTAATGAAATGTTAACATAAGTGATATTATAAATACCCAAATAAATGTAATTTGAGAATTTTAATGAATTAATCTAATTTTTATAGGTTAATATAACATATTAGGGTTGGTTAGATAAATTTTTTGTGATGTAATTATGATGTTATGAATTTAGCTAAAACAAAATACCAAATAGTGTTAAAATTGACATAAAAGCATTTTTAAAAAATATATTAAATTATTAATTTATATTCTATTACTAAAAATCTAATATCAGGATATAAGACTTATATAATAATATATATGACATTAATGAACCAATTGGGGTTTTATTGGTAGTTTATAGAAAATTTATTAACCATATAGTGTAATATACAAGAAGACACGATACAAGTTAAATTATTTAACATATAGTTAAATGTAAATAATATGGAAACATTGTAACCTAAACATGTATAAAACCTATCGATTGAGATGATTTCAACCCATACCCACCCTATCATCAAAATAATTCACTTTGGATACATTATAAAATGAATATAAATTTATTATAAAATAATATTTTATGTTTTTCCTGAGGAACCCCTCACCCCTTTTATAAAAGGTCACTCCCCCTTCTCTCTAATTCACACCTCAAATGCAATTTGGCATGGCCGAAAACTACCTAGATACCCTCTCCACTATCCTTAATTAATCCTAGAGTCCTTACATTAGTCATAAATACCACTTATGGAGCCCTTTTGATCAAATCAAATTGAAGAACCCGAAGAAGTGGTAAATATCTCACCACATATTTCAAGATCCTTTTTTCTTCCACTTTCTCCTTCTTTGTTTTTTCCATTATAAAATAATAATTCCTATATATTATATATAATGTGATGTTATTATAAATATTTTATAACAATATTAGTTATTTTATCCATCCTGTGAATGAAAAAGTCACCACACGTGCATATGTACGGCTTATCGTCTCCATGTCGTGGTGTAGTTTTTTATTCAAACATTTCATCATTTGGATGTGTATAATAATGATTATAAATGATATAACTAATTCATATAACATTATTATGATTCTGTATATCTAAAATACCATCCATTTATATATGATTTTAATATCAAAAGAATGATAATGTCGCTTGTGTTAACATATGGACTACCATCTCCACAAACGTCATGAGATTCATTTTCCATGATTAACCATCCAAGTATTATTATAAATTATATATAATAAATAATCATGAAAGATGATACATAATAAAGATACTTGATTTAGCTACATATATATTTCATTTACTTAATTCCATTAAATTCAATAAGGAAATGAAAACAGTGTTCAAGCGTACGTACGACCTACCGTCTCCTTGAACATTGTATTTCATTCCATTTATCAATCTATCATATATATTTATATGCTTAATATACATTATATATAAATAGTGATTTAAATTCTATAATTATGTAAATCAGGATATAAGTAATAATATCATGAACAACAAGTTGAAACACGTGTGATAAATGAAACGATTTTACCCAAATCGATGCTTTATCATGGAATTTACAAAAGAAAGCGTAATATAGTCATAAGTGAATAATATATGATATCATATATATTATTATGGTTATGTTACAAGTTAATAAAAATTTTAAACACACTATACAAGATTATTGGTCACATACAAGAGAAATTGGGCAAAAGGTAATGGATAATTTTGCGATCTCATTTTTATCTGAGATTACTTATATGTAAATATTTAATGCGGTTATATTTTTCATCCATGCACATAAAATGTTTTTCATAAATTGTTTAATATTCTCCCATATATGTTTAAAGTAAATTTTACCCCTCTTTGTATTTTAAAATTTTTTATGGATGGAATCTTTCTTTTCTTTACTATACGGAGAACTTTTTGACTTTTTCAGGCAAATGTTCGAGGAGAATGTTTTTTTACTTATAAAGAATGAACAGGTTTTTAAAATTTCATAACGCCTAATTTTCATGAAGATTACTCTACAATATTTCATGATTATTTTCAACAAAATCCTTTTCTTTTAATTGTGAATGGAATTTTGTGAATAGAAAATGATTTTGAAGAAGAAAGGATATTTTCCTCAAAAATTCAATTCATGTGTTTTGTCAAAACTATTTTCCATCTAATATGACATTATATAGTTTGATTATTTTTCAAGTATAATCTATATATTATTTTCATGGTTTTATTCTTCTTATGATGAAATTATATCCAATTTTTTATATGGATTATGTTATGATGGGATGATGTTTTTGAAAACCATTTTATTATTTGGGTTATGATGAATGATTTATAATTATTTTGTGGCACAAGTAAAAATGATTTCATTATGAGATGGGTGGGACCTATATCTCCCTCAAATGAATTTGGTAAAGATTTATATATCATGATATGGACATGGATAGAACCCCAAGTGAATCCAATTTAGTAATATAGGGTTGGAATGGAAA
This sequence comes from Viscum album, assembly GCA_963277665.1. NCBI lineage: Eukaryota > Viridiplantae > Streptophyta > Magnoliopsida > Santalales > Viscaceae > Viscum > Viscum album. The sequence continues at coordinate 2,011,698,530 of OY728145.1, read as the reverse complement.
GTAAACCTGGTTCAGTAATGGACTTTCTCCACTATGATGGCCTTGGTAGTAATGCATTTTCTACGATGGAAAAAAAATCATGTGCTTAATGGATGCCACAATTAGATGTTTTATTCCCATAATATTTCATCATGATTAATGTTCCATTATGATCTATGCCTTACGTACTACCAATATTTTTTTCACAACTCAATATTTTGATGTTTAAACTTTGTTAATGTTTTTTTCAAATTTATATGATTTGTTTTATTTTCACCATTCCTACCATTAATAAGAATTTGAGCTCACCTTTTTTTGTTTTCTTTTCCCCAGGATATCAAGAGAGGTTTTAGGTAAAAATACAAATGAGGTGGAACTTTGTGGTATATATTGATGTTCTTTCACCATGATTAGAAGATTATATTTATAGTTTCCAAAGACACTAGACTATTACAGAACATGGGTGTCTATTTTTGTTATGTATTATGTTTTCTGCAAAAGTAATGTAATGTCCATGTACGTCAAGATTTGGGTCTCTACAGAACCAGGACTGAAATTTTATTACATCATATATGACAAAATATTACTCTTAGAATAAATATTTCAATCATAAATTTGAATAGTAAATTTAGAAAATATATAGAAATAAATATAAAGACCATGATTTGAATGTACCTTAGATTATGATGTCACATGATAACTATATCATTGATTATTAAAAAAAATTTATTTAGGAATGTTAAAAATTGTAAAATTGTTTTGAAAAATCATTAGAAATAGTATTAGAATATAACGAATATATATAATAATTATGGGGTTAACATATCAATTATATGATGATTATATAACCATTATAATGATGAATAATAGTTTTTTTTGATAAAGTAGAGATTAGAACTGAAAATTTCAATAAATATTATAAATTATTACTATTGTAATTAATTTTTTAGAACTAATGGATAATGGACTCAACTATTAGTAACCATCTATACTGTTAACATATTTTATATATTAGGAAAAAGTCAGTATTCTTGAGATTTTCAGTAGAGAAAGCCCTTTATAAACACCAATATTAGAAATATTCATAGGAATAATACATGAATTAGTTCATGTTGGTGGATATTAATTTAGTCATATTATGTATATATGTTTTTATATAAAACCAAAAATTGAATATGTTAAATGACTATTCATTCCAGTATTAAATAGAGTAGTGATTCATGATAGGATACCAATTTATTTTGTAAATTAACAAAATTAATGAATTATGTAGGGTGAAGACACTTCAAACCACATCTTGAATTGGTGATACACGAAATCTGATATTTAATGAAATATTAAATTTTTATCAATGCCATGGAATGATCATGGGAGTAAAAATAGAGAATTCGGGATGAACCAAGGTAAAATTTTTTGGAAATGCACAATTCACATTGTGAATGTCATTAACAACATGAAACTGGAAGGGATACAAGACATAATGCCAATATATGATGCATGAAATTAGATTTTAGTCCCCAAACATTACATAACTTAAATACACTATTCATGACATGAAATATTTCAGATATCAATGTTTTACCACCCATATTATACGGACTGAAACACTATTTCAGAACATGAAAATAGTTTATAGACACAAAAAATCCATATTCAATGGTAATAAATGGAAAGGAAACATTTAAAACCTCAAGACCTCCCATAATTAGTTTTTGACCATAACGGAACACTTTATGGAACCTGAGCATCTCAATGTCAAAAAAATTAGAACCCTAGCTAGAAGATTCGCTATTATTTCTTATGTATCTCACACTCTACTTTCACTCTGTGGGTAAAGATTTTATGGTTTTTATTTTGTTTTTATATTAAATTAATTTCTTTATGTAATGAATCTCTGTATTTTTAATTCATGTGTTTCCCATTTATTTTTCCATCCCTCATTCTCTTCTAACCATAATTTCATTCTTTCTATTTTCCATAATTCCATTATGATCCCTTTAAACATTGTAATTGAAAATTACAAACCCATTGATTGGACATGGGGGGAGCATAGAGTTCTTAATTATTTAAATATAAATTCATTAATGATATGATTTTTTGTTGGATTGGAGTCAAATTAGTTAGTGTAGTGATAGAAAAATTTCAAATGAATATAGAATTCATTCTTACTTCTTACCAATGGAGGTGAAATTTTGTTGGGCAAGATTAGTTTCCGGGGCATGAAAAATATCCTCTCATTATATAGATTAGCAATCCGTTTAAGCTATAAAAGGATTCTGAAATTGAATTTAATGAAAAATTATATGATGAATCAACCCATGTAGATAACCATAGGATGAAGATCATTCTTCCCTAATTTAATTCCATCTACATTTTCATTTTTATTTGTGATAGAAATTTTTTCTATTTGATTATTTTATTAAAACCCAAAACCATTTTTTTCCAAAAATAAAATAAATAATCCAAAATTTCATTAGGTGTAATAGAATTTTTAACAGAACTAATGGTGACGCTCCTCAATTGAGATGACCATGCACAACCTCTTTGTAGCATTAGAAATGTAAAATTTCATATACCATGCCCCAAAAGAGGCATTCATTGAATAATAGTAGGAATTAAATGTTGTCCAAACCACACCATGAGGTTGGAATAATCACCAACATTACTCTTAGGTTATATTTTTTACATAATATTAGGATATGTGTCAAGATTTTTTTATGTATTCTGGTATTACGTATGCATCTTTTGATTTGTTAATATTTTTAATTGATAATAATTTTTTAAAAGTTTATTTATTTGAATGATTATTTTTAAAATTGATATTAAATTTGGAATCTTCATGATGAAAATTTTAATGTTGAATTATTGGGTATTTATAGAGATAATTAAATTTCATTGTTAATCATCACAACAGAGTATGGGTACATGGTATATTTTATTACTACATTTTCATGAAAAAATTTATTAATAATTTATTTAATTCTAATAATTCAATAAAATTTTTATTAACTAATACTATATAATTGAAAAATATTTTTTAAATATAAATGAAATTAATGATAATCAAAATTCTAAAATACATTTTAATATTTCAGAAAAATAAATTACAAGAATAGTGTGTTCTCCATGTTTAAAATAGTATTAAAAATGAATTTAGACTCTTAAAACATAGAATATAAAATATCATTCTTTAAATGTATTATATATGATTTTATACCTTTATTTATCCAATGGAATTTCATTTTTCATTACCAAAATTTCAAAATATTATTCTAAAAATTTAATAAACAAATCCAAGATTTTTTCTATAAATACTAACTTGTAATATCATTAAATATCATTATAAAGTCCTTCAATATGATTATCCTCTCATATTTTTCCATATGAATCATTCCAGGATTATATTAGTGTTATAATTTTCTGTTTACGATGTTGTTATGAATCTATAAACAAGGAAATTTTTTCCTTTCAAATACTAAATCCTTTAGATTTTTATAAGACTTTTTATTACATGTGAATAACTTATATGGAATATATATGCATAGTTAAAATGTTCATATGATATTTATAAATTCTATTAGTTTAGTATCAGTTCCTTTTATAAAACACTTACATAATAGATTGACTATATATCATTCTAGAAATTCCATCATTATAAAAAATATATAGTATGTCATGTATATGGGGTATTTAGGATATAAAAATATAATATGTTAACTCTATCTATGTGACATCCCACACTGTGTTTAGTCATAATTGACATGACCTAGTGGGCCAAATGGGCTGAAGTGCACCCCCCACATATTCTAGTTCCTTTAAACTAGTTTTTATGTTCTATGATGGTTTGGGGGGAGACTATACCACCTTTTATATAAATGGACCACATAAGTATATAATAATGGTTTGATACATATAATAGTAAATCAGATCAATTTAAAATCATCAAGATACACAAATAACCAATATGATATGTATATAAATAATATATAAAATGATGTCATGATTCTATATATAAAATGATGTATGGGAATAGGGAACTAGACATACATAGTAGATTCTATACAAACATTTACAAATATACCAAAATATAACCCACTAATAGAATTATGAACACTATTTTTATCCTATTAGACAATATTGAATCTTGAAATAGATAGTCTAACATCCATAGTTGGACACCACACTTTGTCCCTACCTGCGTCCATTTTGTCTGACTCGGTAATGATCAGAATCATGAAAAATGTTGTCAGTTAAACATAGTATGTTACAACATAAAATATATAATACGATCTGGAAAGTGAATATAACATGAAAATGTGTACATGTTTAATTGTAAGTGAGAGGTCTAAAATGAACAATAACCAATATGATCCAATTCTCTAAAGGATTCACATCCATCCCATCATACATAGGCCTGAGACATGATGTTTCAGAACACATTATATTATATATATATAGTTTATGAAAACAAGTCACACATGTATAAATATATTACAATAGATAAAACCCTAAACAATAAAAGTTAATCAACCACAAATATTAGTGAAGATGTTAAAAAAAGGGTATAATGTTACCTATTGGATGAAACCATAGAACTACCAAACTTATAATATTATAACTAATCCCTAGGAAGAATTCCTAGGTAGTGTCATTAAAAGAATTATTGGAGCACAAGAAGATAATCCCAGGTGGTCTACATCTGAAGGCATTAAGCCAAATCCCATGAGTAAATCCAAGTAATTATATATTTCCATATGAATATGGTATGATTCCACGAAACCATGCTGAGGAATTCATCAATGTATAAAAAATATCAAATGTAAGAGGGGTGTAAATCTAGTAAATCACATAAACGACTCAAGAGGGGTCCTCTGGGTAGTAAAGGATGCCATAGGTCAGAATCCAAAAAGTTTCCCTAGCTATTCCATTTAATAATAGTAAGTAATGGTCTAATAAAATATAAATTACTCCATATTTTTTTGAGGGTCAATAAAAGTATATGCAACTTCACATTTTAATTAATTTCATTTTATTTTCCATTTATAATGTGACAAAACAAAAAAAGGATACGTTTTATTACATAACAAAAGAATGATTTTCATAGGTATATAAGAATCACACCATAATTCATGGATCATGGTTAGTATATCCACCACTGATGGTATCAATGGGTCTTAAAAAAAATTAAAGTCAAGGTCTACGAATTTCATTACGGGGATATTATATTTAAAAACCAATAAATAGAATGCTTGACATGCAGCACAGTGAGACATGATTTCATCGAATATAAGTTTAGGGAAAAGTACTAAAACACATACAATATACTGGTAGATGACTCTTCGTCTAATATTGACCATAGATTCAATAATTAATGAGATAAAATATAAAAATACAAAAATTATTGAAAATATTGAATACTGTTTCACATGAAGATAAAATCAAATATGGTGAAGGTAACTGAAAAAATTTGTAAAAGGAATAATATAATTATCAAGGGGTACACAATGAAACCAATGATGCCTGAATCAAATCTCAGATGGATAAGATATCTCAAATCCCAGGTAGAGGAAGAAGGGAAACATAGAGAATATCGTGGAATGTAAAATTATGGTGGAAGGATGAGGAAATATAGTAAATGTCATAAGGGGTGGAAGATTTTATTTCTTACTATTTAATGGAGACTATTTTCTGATGACATGATTAATATAACCATGTCTAAACCATGAACCACCTCCATCCAAGAGGAAAAAAACTATTCATAGAAAGGAAAATGTTTAGAAAACTATTCACAACTCATGTGGTTCAACTTTATAACTTTCCACACCCACGCATGGTACATTAATGTGATAATCCAACCATGCACAAACAATTCATTTCTCTCCATATAAAAGACCTTACCCCTTTCAAGTTTATCCTCATGATTATAAAACCAAGTACATGTTGTGGAATGTTAACCTGTAAATTATTAGAGTGTTTTTAGGTTCATGTAGGTCATGTTTCATAGTTAATCAAACAATTTCCTTCTCTATAAAAAACACATGGTTGGGTTGCACTATTAGTACTAAAATTAAAACAAAATTTTGCCTCATCTTACGTGTTAAAAAACAGGACCTCTATGATCTAATGAATTTATAATAATCAAGAACCCTAATTTAGTCTCATCCAAAATTCAATTAGAGTAAAAATTAGGGTTATATAGTATTTTAATAGATAAATACCAATTAAAATAACTAAGAACTTATAACAACAGATTCAAAAGAAAACTCATCCCCATGTTTCCCTTAAGAGAGTAGTTAATCTATATAAAATAATAATTATGGCCACTGACCATGTACATTAGAATCTCGATCCTAGGTCTCCACCTATATATGGCTATTCACTAATAGCACTTAAAAAAGGCATGATCCTACCCCTTATAGCCTTCATGTTACAACCAATAATCAAACCATGAAATGTATAAAAATAATCACCTACATCCATCTCAACTTCCTTAGGCTCAAGAATCTGTGACACATCGAAATAATAATGAAGTAATTGAGAAACATGAAAAAATTCATGTATATCCCCATATCACTATAAGAGAGTAATTTCATAAGGTATCGGTGAAATAATCATCAAGATATCAGATGGTCCTATGAATATATATTCGATCTTATATATCTATTAATATGTCAATGACATAGTCTATATGAAACATGTAATATGAACTAATTACTGAACTCAAACTCTAAAGGCCCACAATGGAAATTTAAATAACTCTTCTTCCCAGTTGGAGTTTAATCCATACATTTCATGATTAACTAGACATTATAAAATCTATCATGGACATGATGTTGTCTTAGTAGCTCTGCCAGTACAACATCTTATCCTCATGGAGGTGAACTACACTGAATAATGTATAAGGTCTCATATAGTTCTATTTGGATAGTTTATTGGAAATTATTATTATAGGAATACTTAGTGAGATTTATGTGTTCCCCCCTTAATCCTACAAAATCAAGGGAACATGCTTAGGTAATGTCCACCAGTACCTTTATAGTATGATTTTGCTAACTATAAATTTGAGGGTGGTAGGATGTACTCATAATCACCTACGAACCTAGTGCCTTTCGTAACCCATTGTATTAATATCATGTTAAGAAATAATACCTCTATTACAAAATAGCAAGTGGGATACCATGAATACGTATAACCACATAGTCATGAACTCATCCATGTTCATCATATAGTAATGTGTCCCGACTAGGAAAGAAGTGGGTGACATTTTTTAGCTGATCCTTGATAACCAATATCATGTCATAGACCCATGGTGTCCTTTGAAAACCCATCACAAAATTGATCATGAAATCTACTAATTTCCACTATGGTATAGGTAATAAATGTAAAAGCCTATCGGGACTCTAGGGTTCCACCATCAACTATTAAAAGGTAGAACACTGATTAACAAATCCACCATGATACTTTTTCAACCTAGGCCACCAATACTAGAGGTATAAGTTACAGTACATCTTGTTGAGTCTAGGATGTATTATATATTTTGACTTACGAGATTCTTACATCAATTCCACTTTCACATTAAAATAAACAATACATGCCCACACAAATGGATGATAGGATCCCCATTGACAACCCAACTTAGTTGTATGACATCCCATGAAATATATTACCTAAGGACGAAACCTTCAGGTTCATAAACCTACATCATATTTTCCTAATCTAGGATTGATGATGTAACTAAAAATGATATGAGAAAATATTATTCAAGACATTTATGAACAATTAAATTTTTTCTTAAAGAAAAGATATTAATTATCATTTACTATTAGCTTCTTGAATATCATGAGTCAGATTCTCTCATCATAAGACATAAACTACTGTATTTCAGTTACAATTAATATAATCAATCAAAAAATAAAAATAATTATTATATTTTACTCAAATTCACTGTCTAACATTCAAATATTACTGAGTGAATATGTACCTGGGGATCATTTAGTCTGTGTTCACTACAATCCACATTCTATGAAAATAATATCTCCATCATTGAATGGGATAATCCAAAAAGAATAATTCCTAATCATACACCCCGCAATTCCTATCATAAGGCCACAAATGATAAGACCTGTATTATATAACTCTCTCTCCATGCATAAAACTGGATACATCACTAAAAAATTATGTTTTACAATGGAATATATAACATCTACACATTATTGGAATAATCGGGATTAGTGATGAAGTCAGCCTACCCATCAAATCATGAATATCCTTTTAACAATCTTCAAACCTTATGATTTGACACCCATATTGGTCAATACTATAAGTGGTGCTACAATGTCAAAGAAATTATTTATAAAATGCCGATAGAATCCTACTATCATATTGAAACACCATATATCAGAATAATATTTTGAATATTCTGACAAAACCATGACTCTCACCTTCATCAGATCGAGAAATACTCATGCTTCTGATATAATGTGAGATTAGTTCTGAATTTTTTAATCCAAAATTTACATTCTATGAGATTATAATATATATGGTTCTATCATAGTATACATATTGTGTTGTCATTGTGTTTTTCAAGATCCTATATTTTCCAATTAAAAACTAAGATATCATCCATAAAATAACCATTAACACATCTAGATTCCTATGGAAAACCCATTTATCATGGTCATAAAAACCGTGGGAATTCTATTGGAATATAAATTAAATAATAGGTATGAATACAATCCATAAATGATATAGAAATATATACAAGGTATATTTTACCATCTAATTCATAATTGATGATATTTTGATCACAAATCAAATTTAGAGAGGACCCTTCCTCCTTGGAGGTAGTTGAATATAAAATCTATATAAGGATGTGGGTATCCGTTCATAACAATAATCTGATTGAATCATTATTAATACTAAAAAATATTCATATATACATGATCATAATCATATAAAATCATGGGTGAACACCACAGAAACGTAATTGGTTATATAATCCCCTTAGATTCCACATCCTCTAACTACTTCTTGAGTTTTCTAAAACTCATATGCAAACATCCAATAGGGAGGGATAAATACAATTTTTGGTCCTATAATAAGTTTATCGTCAAATATACCTATCTATAAGGAGGAAACCCAAATCAATCTTTATGAAATATGTCATTAACACATACCACCACTAGTAGATAGAAACCAAACGTTTTACCTGATCATTTAGACAAAGGTTTCAAACTGGACTAACACTCCACCCAATCAATGATACTATCGTCCACATTGATTTTCCTTTCTTTATAATTCTCCTTTATGAACATATATATATATATATACATATTTTCATAATAATATATAATTTAATTTATAAAAAATAATATGGTATTGATATGTTACTAACCCGTCGATCTCAAGAATTACATCAAATCCAGTCATCTCATGGAGGAAAAGAATCAAGATTAAATGATAGCCACCTATGTTATGTGGAACATCCTAGTATTTGTTTACATATTATAATAAGATTCAAATTTGTGTGTTAATAGTCATTACCCAAAAAAACACATTATTTTTAGAATAACACTTTCCATGATAGATATAAATATGAATGAATGTGAAGTGCCTATGTTAGATGATGAAAAAGAAATAAAGATGTAAAGATCGTACTTCACTATATTGATATTGTAAAACTCTAATCCTAAGGTGTAGGTTTCATAGCATGTCAAAAGTTATATGCATGATCTATAGAAAAAACATGACTTCCCAAAGTAGGTATAATGTTCTAGCACTGGATATCCACCATTTTACTTCATCAACTTTGATTACCACCTTGTGTTAATAGGATAATTATATTTCTTATTATTTACCAAAGTGGAGATAAAAGTCTCACTCTTAATCATGGATTTAGTGATGATCCTATATCATGAAAAACTAAAGTTAATGTTCTATTTAATATCTAATGATTACCCATTCTATTGCAGGATTCACACTAAATGAGTCCTTTATTACACTGGGGTTTCATGTGTCCCTTCCATCAACCATGATGGTATTCCACATTTTTAATAGTGAATATAAAATGTATACCACTAATCTGATAAGAAATATCATTGTCGAACTTCCAAAATCTAGTCTAAACACCTCCATATCTTGGTGTGAAAAAACCCTAACCTGCAACTTCATCTTATATCAAACCTTTCTTCTTGATGATGACCTAGTTCAATGTGTTAATAATATTTGTAAATTGAAATTCATTCACATATAATATGAAGGGTTTCCTAATACTATCATAAAATCAAATGACTCTAGAAATGACATCACTAATAAGATTTTGAATGATATGATCATGCCCCATTAAACATGTTGTGTTGTCCAAAATGGATCGAATAACCTACTCGAGATGAATAAATTATCTAGCCTGATATTCCCCCAACTTCAATATAAAATTGATATAACATAAATTAGTAAGAAAATTCTTCCAGATCATAACATTTTGTTGATATACCTAGTAAAAAACATCACACAACCACTTTGTGTATCCATTAACCAAATACACGGAGAGCTTCACCCGGAATTTTATTTGTGTTTTTTGATGCTCAAAGATTGATTACAAAGCCTCTATCCAAGACACAATCGCATGGATACTGCATTAAGTAAAAAATATAAGATAGTGTTACTAATTGAATTACCTTATAAACACATCCATATATGGTACAGGTCATGGAGATTATTGTATGGACTTCACTATCTAAAAGAAACACTCTAAAAACTGATAAACAGTTTCAAGTACAGGGATGAACATAGGCACCTTAGTTGACAGTATATAAGGTAATATAGGAGGTTCAAATCCTTCCAACTTAAGAGCTATATCATTGTGTCCTTCTTTTAATTTGACCCAATGTATTCATGTATGAATATATCTACACTAGAAAGAACATTCAAAAGTATAATATTTAATAACAGAAATGACTATGAATATGAACACAATATTAGATATAATCCTCAATTCCCATGATTTGAAAACAATGGGTATCACTAATATGGAAACAAGGGTAGGTTCATAGCCTCAACCCATGAGATTGGATATCCAAATACACACTCATAATGATAAGTAGGGAAACAATATCATGTTCCATAGTAGAGGCACCGATATATGGAGTTTCAATTGTAATTTAAAGAGGAAAATAATCTATAAGTTGTAATTGGAATCCCCATTTAACAGATTTTTTGTTGTTAAATGTAATACTAAAAAAATTTATACAATGGTTTTTCTATATGAATTTTCATTACCAATGTATTTAGAACTAATAATTACAATTTATAAATTTACCTTACATTAACTATAAATAGACCATTACAATTATTCTTTGTAACAACCCAAATTTTTTCAATGGAAAATTCCCTTCTTATATCTATGTCGTAAAAACACAAAAAAATAAACTACTAAGTGATAATTGACCTTTAAACATAATTTTGTCACCCCTAGGTTTGTAATTTTAAAAATCCAACATACACGGTTGTGTTCAAGATAGATTTTGGAGTCCAATGAAACAAAAATAAATTTTGGTGAATAGTAACCTACCCTTATGAATAGTAAACTACCCTTATGAATAGTAATATGAACCTTATGAATAGTAAATATGAGTAAAATTACCTATGAATAATAAAATAAAATTTAGACATCATAGAAAGTGATAATTTGACCTTAGTAAACGTTTTTATTATTTTATAAGTTATAAATAAATAATTATAATTAATTAATTAATTTAAAATAATACATATTTTCATGAAATATATTCATAAATTATTGAATCAATGTCTAATAGTTTTTAGATATTTTTATAAGACCCTATGTATTTTTTGAAAGAGTTTCAAAATCAGTTTTAACTTTAAAAACAATTTTTTTAAGTAAATTATGATTTTAATTAAATATTAAATTAATAATATTTAGAATTTTTTTTTGAAAAATGGACTTCATTTTTGGATTCTACAAATCGAAAAATGGTTGGGGTAAAATTTTTGTATTTTTCTATGATACTTGAATTTTTGATGAATAGTAGAATACATTAATTTATCATATAAATACATTTTAATTAAAACCTACTATTCCTGACATCACAAGTGATGTAAGAACCCAAATCTCTAATTCACAAGTCAAATTTACTATTCTTAGTCATTGAAGACTCACTATTCCTTGTATTAGGTGAAATTAATAAACTAATCAATTTTATATTAAGTAAACCCCTATCCCCTCCACTATAAAAGCCACCCTTCACAACCTCTTTTCCTCACAACTCTCAAGCTCCAAGACTTCTCTAAATTCTGCCCAAACACCTTCCCTAGCTCATCCCCCACGTCCTAAATCTTCTGGTCTCATCAAAAGTCCAAGCCTAGCTTCCTTAAAGAGGATCTCAAGAGGAGGATTCTAAAGGTAATTTCTCTCTCTCTTCTCCTTTAATTTCCTTTCAAGTTCAAGTTCCTTTCTTGATCTCTCTCTATCTATCTTCATCCAAATTGTTCCGTAAATCCAGTATTATATATATAATGTAATATAATGATTCTAATGTTATATTATATCACCCCACACCCTTTCCCCCTTCCTTTTATTTTATTAAAGAGAAAGTTGTTCATGTGGTGATAATTTATCACCTTCAAAAAACAACATGATCTCTTCTTCCATTTATACCTTCAATCTGGTCATGAAACCATTTTTATGGTTGAACCAGAATGTTTTATATGTATTATGTTCTATTTTAAGTTCTGGAAATAACCTATGGCCATACTACTAAGTGAAAAGTTAAAATGAGTTGGTTGTGATCCAAAAACCGCTCAAATTAGCCCAAATAATCTTCATTTAATTCTTATCTAATGATTCGGCCACATGGATCTAATATAACTCATTATAAAATCATTCAAGCTCCTGTAATATCATTAATTACATGTTATATCAGTTATAGATGTTTACCCATGATCTACCCAAACATCAAATTAAGAATAAAAGTTGACCGCTCAAGGAAACCATGAAAACGAACATCCCCGATCAATGTTTTTAAACTCTATAAGTCATCCAAAGGAACATAATATGAAATAATGAAACCAGAATGAACCCTATTAATGTATAAACGGTTCTGGAATTTCTAATTAATGAATATAATATCATTATACAGGACATTAAAGAGAAGGAGGCATTCGAGTACAAGGTAAGGGGAAATCTCGAACCCAATTTTCTTCCTTCGGGTTCTCCCTCTTTCACTCCATTTTTGATATGTTTACTCCTCAAAGGTATTTTGTTCATCTTTTCCTTTACCTTTCTTGGATATACAAGTTTGTCACTGGTTTTTATGTCCATCAAAAATATTTTCTAAAAGAACTCTCCTTTCAAGATCTCACCTTTTACCTCTCAATCAAGGTTAATGGTTCTTATATCAAGTATGTTGTTCCCTCTTTCTTTTGGGAACCCAAAGCTTATGAATGTGTTATTATGAGATGAAACCCATTCCTTTCCATGGGTTATTTATGTACATGTTTGACATGTGTTCTATGTTTCAAGCATGATAATGATAAAGTTATGATGTGACGGGTGCGCCCAGAATTATATAGCGCAATATGAATGTTTAAATGTGACGGGTGCGCCCAGAATTATATAGTGCTCCAATGCATTGGGTAAAGTGATTAATCTCATGAGTAAATGTGAAATGATGCGTGAACATGATGCTAGATTTGTTCACAAGTATGTGTGGTAGTTAACCACTAAGACATGATGTTTCATTTTTATGCTTTGCCACATTTCAAGTTTATTTTTTATGCTCCTCTCATGTTCAAGATCTTCTTCTTATGTCATGATTATGATCACCCCATTCTATATTGTTCTTATCTATCCTCTTACTGGGCTTTTAGCTCACCCCTTTTGATGTATATCCTCAGGTGGCTACATGTACTAAGGAGAGGACAAGAGCTACTAAGATGATATAGAAAAAGAGATTAAATGAATTTTTATGCTTGTTGTTTTACTTGTTATGTGTGGTCTTAGTTTACCCAAAACATTAAACCTCTGGATCCTCCATGTGTAATACTATAATGTTGTTTATCTTTTAAATGATGTAATAGTAATGTAAGAAAAGTCCGGGTCACTATATTCATAGAATATAATAAATAGATATAGTGTAGTTATATTACATGGATAACCATTCCCAATTTATAGAATAGGAAAATATAAATTTCAATTATAACTAATTTAATTGTATCCAATGAAGGATTCATCTCTTCTAAAGAATGTTTCGTGGATTAATTTGGTCAAAATTGGTTATTTACGGTTCCACCACTGACCTATATGAAAAAAATTTATTTTGGTTGATGATAACACTTTTTGTAACAAAATTTTCTTCCATGAATTAATGTTATATTAGTAGTTCTATAACAACTAATTGAAATACTATACGAAATAATAAATAATGACAATGAGGTAATCATGGAATTTTATATGAATAGGATGTACATCATACACTCCTATCATGATGTCTGAGTTAATACTCACATTGTCCACTATCCAAAGGGTGAAAAGTTCATAAAACATAGTATTTACCAAAATTTGAGTCACCCAATGGAATAAATAGTTCACCAGTAAAAAAATAAATCATTTACATCAAATACTATTCATAAGTAACATGGACATTCCCCTTGAATGTGGGTTAACCAATTCCAAGCTTAGTTTATTACCATGTTTTGACATTTTTGAGTATCTTGTATACAAAATTAATATAATAAGAATGAATAAATATAACTCTTATAAAATTCTGCGGTCTAGCAATCTAGGGTTACTCATATAAATCTAGAACCAATGGGTCTCATGGTCTCAAGGACACATCCCTAAATGCCAAAGGATTTCAATTATCATTAAGGGTCTATGATGGTACTATGGGAATACTATAAACCTTTTATCATAGTGGAGCTTATTGGTATATAAAATAGGTATACATATGTATAATAGTAAATTACATAAGTATAAAAACATCCATACACATAAATAACCAATCAATAAATATATCTCAGTTACATCTAAAATGATGGTACGATGCAATACTAAAATGGTTGGGTGGATTTGTAAAGGGACATGGATATAGACATATATAGTAACTATACAAAAAATATTAAAAAAAACATTTAATCCCCTAATATGATAACATGAAATAACTCAGTCTATTCTTCTTATTCTCTATAATATAATAGATTATCAAATTTCCATACATAGGTGATTCCATTTTTCCCTTCCGAAATTTATTATGTCTTCCCGGTTACCAATCAGTGACCAAAATATGGTGTTAGTAAAACATAGTGGGCCACCACCAATGCAGTTTAAATTGATATTGATACTTAATATAAAATTAAACAATGGGATGTAATAATGACAAATGAGTGATATAAAATTAACTAGAACCTAGACAATATATAATCTTAAGGGATATCCATCCAGCCCTACATCCTTAGAACTAATAGAAAATGACTCTGAACACCTGGAATTACATATGTATATGTATATTTATTCATATGACCAAATCAATATAACCAAAGTTTCTGTGTCTAATTATAATCATAATGATAAAACCATAACCATTAAATTTCAACCCAACCCTCAACTGCTAGTGATGATGTTGGAAATAAGTTGTCAAGTGTCACTCGTGGGATGAACACTTTTTATACCGACCCCAAAAAGGTTTTAACTAAGCCATAAGAATAAGTCCAAGGTAGTCTAGGGATATTACTTATTTGATCCCAGCGATATAATCCACGGAAATATGTATCCTAAGACATCAATATGAATCAATGGTAATAATACAAGGAATTTTATTTTTCTAGAGAATAATGGGATGAGTCCATAGAACTATACTATGTAATTCATATATGTAATACAAGGACCTTATACAAGAGGATTTTCTATCTTGGAAATTTTATTAATTAATTAGGTGGACGCCTCAATTTATTCAAGGAATTATTAGGGATAGTTCCAAAGACTTTCCAAAGGAATCCAATCCTATTATAGAATATATAGCTGATAATTGTAATATTCTCAAATCCAAGATTATAGATTTATCACTAAAGACATATAATTTTAAAATGTCACCCAATTTTAGTCATCAAATCATAAAACATAAAAAGGAAATAATACATCATTTAAATACCCAAGAACCATTTAAGATTAGAGTTTTAGTGAACATGGAAAAAATATTCAGAACATGAGATCATAAATAAGGGAATCGTAAATAAAAACACATTTTCTCCACCAATGTTTAAATTTTATTATTTCAAATTAGGTCATCACCATCCTCCATGTCAAATAATTATAGAAAATACTAATTCAGCATATTTTTTCTTTACCTCGGGAAAAGAAACATGGGAATTTGTGACCACAAATACTCAGTAAGATTAAAACAAATTTTAAATAATAAACATGAACATATGGATTTGAGAGCATGATCATAATAGTAGAAGATCATACCAACCATATCAAAGTTATAAAAATGATTCATGGAAAATAGATTGGATGTTTATAAGACATGAAACATAATGAAATAAAGAACAGAATCCATGTAAGCATAACAAATGAATAAAACCTGGAATTTATGCTAGAAACACGAACACATAATATGATTTACATAGAATCCATGGCATTTATTCTATGACCATCATAGTAGACAAAGTCCTATACTGAAATGAGTTTACTATTTGATCCATCCATGTATAACTGACCCGGATTTACATTCTATTCTAGTCATGTCTATCTCATGAGATATAATTGTTTACCCAATGCATTAGAAAGATATATAGGTCCCAAAAATCTCATAATTAACTCATTATTATATGTTCTATTTGAAAAAATATCATTTATAAACAGTTATTATATATGGGTCTATAAAACATTTCATCATAGAATAAGTCACAGAATAGAGAAAATTTCATAAGTATCATTTCATAAAAAATGTTGATCATTTAGAGAAATATTAATAATGTAATTATTGATTCATATCCCCAATAAAAGATATGTAACATCATATTTTCTAGTCTTATATGTAAAATAATTTTGAGAGAACTCACCAGTTCTTGAGGAAAATAGCCCTTTTTTCATTGAGAACTAATTTTAACAACATAAATCAATTATGAAAACCATTTTTCTTAATAATTTCTTATAAAAATTATAATGGATCACTTTATAACCCTAAAATAAATTTTTTCAAAAATTAGCTGAAGAGATCTTTTAAAAACATTTATTGAGGAAAATAAAGTTCAAACAATTCAAAGTCTCCCATATAATTTTGAAACATTTGAATCAAAATCCCTTTGAAATAATAACAATTAAATAAAGTTATAATAACACTCAATAAATTATTTTCCTAATATATAATATCATATGTAATTATATACACCTCTTATATTAAAAATAATTCATAAGAAAACATGTGTCTCAATGAAGGAAACAGAGACAAAAACTACCTTACTATTATGGTAACTTTTTATCAATAAACCCCATGAAATTGATACCATAAAATGGATATTTAAACATCCATAAATTATGGTAATAACTCCATAGAATACATTAATGGTATGTATTTTTACTACACCAAATAAATGGTTGTTGAATAAGTTATGTATTTCAAAAAATAAAAAGCGATATAAAATTTCATTACCTTAGGTCAGGGTTCCTTTGTATGTATAAATAACTCCAGTAAAATTGATTAATGAATGTTATTATATTATTATAGAACTAAATTTATGTTTATGATATCATATACATTCATATTATCCCATATTTAATAACATTTCTTTACTACTCTTCTTTCAGGTGTTAATTGTTTCAACTTTTCTAATCATGTTTTATTGTATAAGTCCATCATATTTCTATAGGATATAGGTATATCATTTATATAAATTAATTAATGTATCATTTATCATATTTATTCATTATTTACATTTACCTAATCATTCATTTATGTTTAATAAGGAGAACTAATATCATCATGCCGTGGAGATGGTAGTTTATATTGACATAAAAGCAATTATATCATTTCCTAAATGGAAACAATTATAGAAGTGAATTGTATATTGTTTTTTTCAGAATACGTATCATTTTATAATTTTTATATACCTCAATTACTTCCATAATTATACCTATCCAAATAATTTGGTGACGAAAAATAGAATACACCACAGCGTGGAGATGGTAGGCCGGACGTATGCACACGTGGTGATTTCATTTTTTTCATTGGATGGATAAAATGTAGAATATGGTTATTATATTACCATAATAACATCTCAAAATAGAGTTAATATTGGAATTTTCATATTATATTTTTAAAAACAAAATAATATATAGTCAAATAATAAATGAGTATTAAAAGTTGTTATGAATGTTAACTCTTCTTCAACAATCACTCTATAAACCTCATCTTAAAAACACTAGAGTGGGTATTTTGAGAGGAAAAAAACTCTAAACTGTGTCTAGAGATATTTTAAAGGTAAATTATTAGATTATTTTTTATCTTAAAGGCTCAAATAGGTGTGTATATTTGAGGGAGGAGGTGACCTTTTATAATTGTGGTGAGGGACACTTTTGGAATTTCAAAAACTATTAAATTATAATAATATGAAAATCCATTTAAATACACAAAAAAAAGTGATATATTAAAATATAATATATTATAAGATTGTAATATCATAATAAAATAAAATTAATAGTAGTTTTTATGTCAATTTAAACTTTAAATTCTTAGTTAATTGATATTTATCTATTTTAATTTTTACTAAGGTAATTGTTTTTCAAATATTAGATTATTTTAATTTTACATATTTTATGTCAAATAAACCATACATTAATTTTTTTTAATATTTTATATCATATTATCATTATTTGTATATTTAATGATGTCTTATGATTTATATATAATTTAATAAAATAATATATTGATTAAATATCAATAGTCACAATTTTTATACTATTCATTTTTTGAATGTTTTAAAAAATATCAAAAGAATATGTTAACCTCAAAACAAATATAGTATTAGATAATTAAGTGTAAATTTGAAAATATAAAATTATTTGGCTGTATTAATGATCTTGGAAAATAAATATTTTAAAAATTTTAATAACATTAATTTGATATTTCATTTAATAGAATAATTACTACGTTAGTTTTGATTAATTATTTAATATACATATTTCTACAGTAAAAATATAAAATAAATTTCAATAATGAAGATAAATTTTCTAGAGTCTAGTTGAGTATTGATAGTCAAATATATCTTTTTATTAAACATTTATTTAAAACAATGGTGTATTAAAAATATGAAAGAGACAACTTTGAATCTATATTAAATAAAATATTATAAATGTCCAAAAAAATTTTATGTTGTTCCAAATGGATAATAAATAGACCCTTGGATGATTATGGTAGATATATACTATATAAATATTATTTATTCAAGGTATTTTTTCTTTAAATGTGCATGACCATTTAAAAAAATTATTTTATTGATATCTATCAGTTAAATAATTTATGCACCCTCAATATATAATATTTTACAGTAATTATTTATTTCCTAAAAGTAAAAATAATTTATTACGAGAAAAAAATAAAATTTTCTTTAATATGAGGATTTATAGTCTAATTTAGCATCTATATAACCTTATATTAAAATGATATATTATTTGGAACATGAATGTGACATGTTTAACTAATAATTAAATAAATTATTACTAATACCATAATATCTCCAAAATTAACCTATAATGTAAGAATTGAATTTATATTATGGAATATTTTTAATATGTTAAAAATGGAAATTTATAATCATGGATACCACCCATTTACCCAATATGGACATAGAATAGATATTAAGGAAAAACAAAATGACACTTTGTGTCTTTCATTGATTTAAATATTATTTAAAACATTTTTATATTAAAATATCCATGAATTGATATAATTTTGATCCTTGAGTGTTAAGGGAATAACTAAACTAGTCAAATAAATTTTTCTCATTTGATTGGGTAATTTTATTATCTTTATTTCTATATAATTAACCTATACAACCTAATTTACCCATTACCATGGTAACAAAATGTAACATTATAACTATTCATAGTGGTCAGAAAAAAGTGACATACATACAAAATTTGGACCTCATAAATCCTAATTTTAAAAAATTATTTAAATATTTAAAACACAGAAGTTGAAGAATTAAATTTGAAATAAAATTGGTAAAATTTCCCAAAAAATTGTTTTTTGGATGAAATGTCATTTTTAAACAAAAAATATTTTTATAATAAATTTATGTATAAATACATTTCAATTTTTTTTAATATTTTAGATTAAAATAATATATTTTAAATTTAGAATTAATCAAAAACATAATTTTTCCTTGTAAATATCTTAAAATAAAATATTTCTTTAATAAACAATAATCGTTTTACTATTCATAAATAGTAGACACTTTTGGGAAAAATAACATAAATTAATCTAAACTAAATTTTCATTTCATTAATCCATATATGATGTTTATTTTTTAAAATATAATATTTAGATGTATTCTATAATTTAATTAAAAATTGGTTTGCTATCAAAATGCCATAATGCTGTATTTTTTTTGAAAAATACTTCTTTTATCGCCAAAATTGAATTTTTTCTAATATCATGCATTGAAAACATATAAGTGCAATGTTAAGAATTATATTTAATATATTACATATATAATTAATTAATAAAATCCATTAATAGTGATATAATTACATTATATTCTCACTTATAGAAACATAAATTGTTTTCCAGAAAAACATTTCATTTTATTTATATAGGGTTAATTTCCATTTAAAATTAATTGCTCAGAAAATAATTGTTTATATATACATGTGTAAAGAATATTTTCATTATTTCATTAATAATTTTCATACTCGCAATTATAATTCCTATGTTATAAGGTAGTATAATAATATTTAGTTTTCCAATAAATACGGTTTTTAATGAAATTAATTCTATCAATAAGACATGAAATTATTTGTAATAGAATCCAACAGTAGTGTCACATAAACCTCAATATAATTCAATTTTGTGTGAAGTGCATGCCTAACATGGTTTAGCGTACAAGAAAATAAATTAAAAAAATATCTCTTAAAATTCTCACGGTGTAACACTCTAACCCCTTGAAAAGAATTTCACCCTCGAGATTCATTTGGGTTATAAAAGGATTAATATTTTAAAATTTATTTTATAAAACCCCACTTCAGATAAATTGATAATATAAATTTAGTTTAAAATTAATATTTTAAACATAATGGTTTCCAAAAGTTCCTTATAACAAGCTTCCCACATAAGAGATCGTTGGTAGATAGTCAAACCATGGATATGGAAGAAAAAAATCTAACCATCAAGATCCAATAGAGTGTTATAGAAACAATTCCTAAGTAGAATTTAATAATAACCAAACTATAGATCTATTATTGGTTAAAATGTATTTGATTTCATGGGAGGAAAATGAAATGGAAAACCCCTTTTAAGGCAATTTTCATAGTTAAGATAAATTATAATACTAACTAGAATAAGATCATAAGGAAATATACATACATGAAAAGATGAGTTTCATCCTTACTCAATTTACACCACAAATTCATATTTTCCACCAAATGATGAGTATTAATGATTATATTTTCACACATGAAGCACTAGAATCAACTCATAAATAATCACATAAACTAAAAATGATTAACACTATATTTCTCCAGTATTTAAACATTAATCAAAATGTTTAGTAACAGATAAGATAATTACCAAAAATAATTAAGCTAAGGAGATGGAACACTAATTCAATCTTTATAATTCAACAGAAATAATCAAATTTTAATGTATACCATTAAATAAATAACTTTACAATAATATTTCATGGCTATTATTGAAACCCAAAATTTCATAGAATTTGATAACATAATGTTCATGATAAATTTTGACATATATCTCAATATAACATCAACTAAACATAATGTCTTATACAAAAAATTAATTAACCTAATTACATATTCTCCATGATAGGTTAAAATTTCCATTAATAAACTAATTCTCCATAAGTCTAGAATTAAAATAAAAGATTATTTAAAATGTAATTATTCCATTAATCTTAAATTATAATACCCTAGTATTATATTTACCATAATCATAAAAAATTACAAATAAAAGTGAATGTCTTCCAAAATAATATTTATCACATAAACAACATATCATTTTTATAATACCAAGGATATCCATTTGATAAAACATAAGCTCAAAAAACAAACTTATTATTTTTCAATCAACATGTTTATTTGAATATATAAATATATAATAACCATGGAATTCACATAGGCCAGTGTTAGGTGATAACGGATTTTCTTCCCTTCGGTTGGTGGGTCTATTCCCATAGTCTTATACAACCTAATGGGTTTTCAACCTTCTTCTGGGTTATCCTTTTTCAAAAATAATATATTTATTATAACATTGGAAAAAAAGATAAAAAATCTTCGAAAATAATGGTAACATATTATAACCTAAAAGGTATGATCATACCTGTCACTTTGCATCCCAAAAATGAAATAACCCATAATTTACTCCAAAATAATTGTATATAAATTACCATTAGTCTCCATAAAATTTCATAACCTAAAGGCTCAAAAGGGGGTTCCAATATACTAATATTATGTTCTTCCCTAAAATTGTAATCCAATAATGGAATGATTAACTCTTAAGAAAACATACTAATATCCAATGTTTTTTCAACCTTCCTCTAATTTCAAATGCAATAGCCCTGAATCCACAATTATAGATTCAGTACTATAGAGATAAAATATAAAAATTTGTCACAATTTTTTCCATCAAATCATGCAACATCAAATGGATATAATGGATCACTTTTACAACCAAAAACATTTTATTTTTATATTTTTATAGAATTATTACATACTCTTAGAAACATTCGATCACATACTATTATTTAATAAATAAAAAAAAATTTCTATCACATTTTCTATCTTTTCTTATTTGATATTATGTCAACAAAATCATCCATGATACAAACATTTAGAAAAAACTCATTTAGCATATTTCCTATTAAACTAGATGAAATAAATTTAAGAAATAGTTAGGTGAAATTTTTAGTAAGGGAAAAAAGAGAGATATGTAAACATAAACATGAACATAGGTTCATGATAACATGATCATAATAGGATAATATTGTACCCTCCATATCAATGATTATAATAATGAGTTGTGGAATAATGATAAAAGGATTATAAAACATAAATCATAAGGAAATGATGAATATAAGCCATATAATCATAACATATGAATAAGACATGGAATTTTTGGAAGAAAAATAAGCATGTAATATGATTTCCATATTATCCAAGGCATCGCTTCCATGAATGTGATAATAGTCGATGTCCTATATTCAATATAGTTCATTCTTCTTTACATTCATGTATTACATAACCCAATTTAGTTTCTATTCCACTCAGGTATATACCCCGAGATATAAATCATTAAATGATTCATTATAGGTAAAAATTGATTCCAAACATCTCATAATGAAATCATACTTACATGTTCCATAAGAACATAGATCATTCAAGACCAATGAAAATAAATGGGTTCCGTAAAACTCTTCATCATAACCTAAATCATTGAAAAAGAATTTCTAAGTACAAATCGATAATAAATGTAAACTATTAAAATAAACAATAATAATGTTTTAATTGGATCATATAAAAAGAAAAACATAATTAAGAACAAATAATTTGTTCCAAGATTGAATTTTTTTTGAGAAAACTCATGAAAACATTTCATATAGAAAATATCCATTTTTATTTGGGAAAATATTTTTTAAAAATAATTTTTATTGAATACATTTTTCATTGAAAATATATTTGAAAAAATATAATGTAACACTTTATTAAATAAACCATTTCTTAAATATGTTTCCTTGAAAATGAGATGAGGAGATCATTTAAGAACATTTCTTGATGAAAATAATCTTCAAACGATTCATAGTTTCCCATAACATTTTGAAATATTTTTATAACAATACCGATGAAATAATAACAATAAATGAAGCATATAAAATAATTAATGTAATTATATTCCTGATATAACATGTCAAATGGATTTATATACACCTCATATAGGAACATAGGTTCATTATAAAACATGTGTCATAAAGAAGGTAAATTGACACAAATATTACCTTAGTCCTATGGTAAATTATGAACTGTAAAATAAAATGAAATAAAACTATTAAAATGGATATTTAAATACATATAAATAAGGTTAAAAAGTAATAGAATACATTCATTGGTACTATGTACTACACAAAAATGAAAAGAGTGGTGAATAAGTCTTGTATCTCAATGAAATAAAAAGTGATATGAAATTCCTTTATATTAGATAAGGGTTCCCTTGCTCGTATCATAATATATTTTATAATTGATTAAATAATTATATTATATTATTCTATAACTCTATTTATATTAATTATATAATTTATGATTATATTTTCACCATGTTAATAATATTTCATTACTACTATTCTTTTAGGTGTAAATTGTATTTTCTTTTCTAAGAATGTTTTGACATATAAGTTTAAACTGTTCTTCATAGGTTATATTTATATAATTAAATCATTGAATTAAGGTATTAAATATCATATTTATTAATTAAATAAATTTCTTTACTCATTCATTAATGGTGAATAATGAAACTTAATCTTATTATGTTGTGCAGACGGTTTTCCGTATGTATGCAGAAGCGATAATATAATTTCTTTAATAGTTATAATTATGGAAGTGAATGGTATATATATTGTTTACCGAATATGATTGAGGTTTTAATTAATATAAATTTATATAAATTTCATAATTTCACCCATCTAAAAATAGTGGTGATGAAAAATAGATTACACCACGACGTGGTAAGGGTATGTCGTACACACGCACGCATGGTGATTTTGTTTTTTCAATGGATGGAAGAAAGTAAAATATGTTTGTTACAAATATATAAAATCATCTTATAATATAGGTAATACCATATTAATTATATTTTAATTGATACAATATAATAATAGGATGTAGAAGAAGAAATGTTTTGTAATAGTCGGTAAGCAAGTTACATCTTCTTCGATGATTACTCCCTAAATGTCCTCTTAGGAACACTATAGTTGTTATTTTGAGAAAATTAGAACATATATAATGTGACTAGGGATATTTGAAATTTAATTTTCTTCGGTTTTTTGAGATTCACTGCTTAAATGGGTGTGAATATTTGAGGGAGGAGGTGCCTTTTATAAATGAGTTGAGGAGAACTTTTGGGGTTTTTGAGTATATTATTTTATAATAATTTTAAAATCAATCCAAATACCTAAAAATGAGATATATTATAAGAAAATACAGCATTATATTTTAAAATTATCAACCAAAAAAATTTAGACATGTTTTGAAGTAAAATTAAACCTTATATTTTTTATTTAATACTTATTTATCTATTTTTTGTTTTACTATGGTAAAGAATTTCCAATAATAATGGTTTTAATTTTAATTATTTTCTATCAGATAAATCAATAATGAATAATGTTGAATATTTTATAGCATATTATTATTATTTTGTATTTTTAAATATGTATTATTATATTTAAATAATTTAATAAAAAATTATTTGGACAAAACATTAATAGTGTTAATTTTAAAAATAAACTTTTTTTTTATTTTTAAAAAATATCAAGAAATATTTTAACCAATAAAAATATGTTATTAAATCTATATGTGTTCAAGAGTAGGAATATATTTTTTTATAAATTAATGATCTGATATTATATTTTTGTTAATATTGATTTTATCATTATATTAATATTTCCCTTAATAAATTACATATTTGATCAATTTTTTTATCTGTTTAATACACATATTATATCTACAAATTAAAAATAAAATATGAAGATGAAGATAAATTTTCAATATTCCATAATAGTATTTATAATCATATATGTCTTTTTATTAACTATATATTTAATTTTATAGAGTATTAAAAATATGAAAGTGACAAATTTTACTCGACTTATAAGAATAAAAATATAAATGTCATAATCATTTTTATGTGGTTCAAAATGGTCAATAAATCTACTATTGGATTATTATGGTCAGATATACACTACCAATAATATTTTATCTTGTGTATTGGTCTTTTAATGGTTATTATCAATTTAATAAAAATTATGTTTTTGATTTTACATGAATTAAATTAATTTTGCATCCTGAAAATATAATATTTTAAAGTAATTATTAATTTTGTAAAATAAATAAATAAATTATTCAGATAAATAATTTTTTCTTATCATTCATATTTTTATTTATAGTGAAATTTATCCTCTAAATATCCTTATATTAAAATGCTATATTATTTAAAACATCAATGTGATATATTTTAATTTTCATTAAATAAAATATTATTAATACCATTATATCTCCCAATTCACCCCAAAACATCAAAATTTAATTTATATTATGAAATATTTTAACTATGATAAAAAAAAGAAATTTATATTCATGGTTCCCTCCAATTAGTTCCTATTTGGACACATAATAGATATTAAAGAAAAATAAAATTACACTATGTGTCTTTCGTTTATTTAAATATTATTCTTGAAATTTTTCAATACAAGTATCCATTAAATAAAATAATTTCGATCTTGGAGTGTTAAGGGAAAAATTAAATTAATCAAATAAATTTTTTTCATTTTTTTGGGTCATTTTATTATCTTCATAAATTTATTTTTAACATATATTACATTATGTAACCTTTCCCTGGAAAACAAAATATAAGATTATCACTATTCATATGGGAAAATAGTCACATAATTAAAAAAATTTGAAATCCTAAATATAAATTTTACATCCATTTTTAAAAATACAAAACACAAATGATGCCAAATTAAATTTAAAACAAAACTGGAAAAATTTCAAGAAAATGTTTTTTTAGAAAAATGTCTTTTAAAAATTGAAATTCTTTTCGCAATAAATTTATATACAAAATACATTTTGAAAACAATAATTGCACTATTTTATATTAAAATTAACTAATAAATATTTAAAACTATGAAAGCATATAATTTTACTTGTAAACTCCTTAAAAGTGTTGTTTTTTTATAAAAACATATGCATTTCACTATTCTTCAAAAAATGAGACATACGATAAAAATAGCAAAAAACTACCATATTAAATTTTAATATCTTTATTCTATATAATATGTTAGTTTCCTTTAATTTAATATTAAAATAGGTAAAATATGGTATTTAAAATGTGGGCACCATCAAACGGTTGTAAAACTACATTTGTTTGTAAAATACTTTTTTTATCCAAAAAATTGAATTTGTTCTTATATCATATCAATAAAACATATAAGATGAATATTAAACATTATATTTAATATATTTAATATATATTTAATTATTGAAATCCATGAATAGATATTTTTTTATTTTATATACTCACTTATATACATTTAATTTGTTTTTATGAAAAAACAAATCATTTTATTTGAAAAGGGTTTTATTTTCATTTATAATTATTTAATAAAAAAATAATTTATTATAAATACATGTATAAATATCATTTTTATAATTGATTTAATAATATTCAAATTCAAAATTATAATTATTAGGTTAGTTTGTAACAGAATAATATTTAGTTATTTCCAAAAACATGGTTTTTCATGAAATTAATTTAATTAAAAGGACTTGGAATTCTGGATAACACAATCGAAATGTAGATTTTAATATATCTCATAATATTTCACTATTGGGTGTAGTGAAAACGTAACATTGTTTAGCATACAATATAAAACATTAATAAAAGATTGATCTCATAAAAATCATGGGGTGTTACAATAATAAATTCCGTAAACATATAAAAATATTTATCTAGAGTTAATCCTTTTGTAAACCACTTAAATTTTAATTAAATCCATATAATTATACATTTTTTAAGAGAAAAAAAAAATCTCAAGATTTGGTTTTATTACACCACTATTGTATTTTTTTCATTCAAATACATGGAACTGACCCTATGGTGATGTACATGTTGAGGTCAACCACCATTGACTATATTAGTATCTCTCAATGAACATTCAAATCTTGGAATATGAATTTTAATAAAATTATTTCACATTTAATAATAAACATGGTAAAACTTTGGCATGGGGAACAACAAAACATGATATAAAAAACTAGACTTCTATTGAAATGTTATAGAACATGTAATTTATAATGGTATGCGACTCCTTATCTAGTATCAGTCTCTTATTGTGGCTGGAATCAGAGAAAATGGAGATCCAAAGAATCAACCTAAAACTATATAATATTATTTTTCATAAAGATATTTATAGGATGAATAATATAACTTTTAATGAAAAAAAAATCTTAGTCATATGAAGGGGGATCCAACATAGCTGACAACTTTAAAATATGAGTTCAAATATAAGAGATATGTCAAATCCTAGGTTGAGGATGGACACAACATTATATTAGGATAATAAAAAATGAATTAAGTAAGAAGAAGGAGGAAAAATATTAATTTCATAAGGAATAAAAATTATAATTTCACTTTTTTAAAGGGGCACTTGGTTTAGTCGCACTATTAGGATAACCATTGAAAACATATGCCACTTATCTCTAATTGGAATAAGGAATAACATGGATATGTAGATAATTAAATAATTGTTCACAAACCATATGTTTCTACTATTCAAATATCTATATGTTTTTATGGTTCATGCACATTTTTAGAAAATTGTGTAAAAACTAGGCATTTAGAACTATCCAATAGTCGTCACCTCTTGAAAAATTAGGATCACGAATTAAAACCCCATTCAAAATTAATGTGATGTGAACATAAAATTATTTATTGTATTTTACTATCAATTTTTACCATATATCATGGATATAGAAATTGTGTCCCCCTTTCAAGAAGCCATAACATTGATTAACACAGTTAAAATGAACCATGAACAATTTTTGGACCTCACCATATTTCATCAGAAAGTTAATCTCTGAGTATATAAAAATATTGAACTCTCCACAAGCCTGCTTTAGTAACTTGGAATCTTTTACTACTGTAAAATATGTAGTTATAAATATAAATATAAAGGATCTGTAACTCTTAAGAAAAACTATGATCATAAAATATCAAAATAGAAAACTATGATATTTCAATTTCCACTACTACAAGGTCCACTGTTGAATAATCCTTATTATTGTATATGTAAACCATATGTATCAATGATTTTGATGTTAGATTTTCTGCCCAAATGGGATTTTATAACTAATTCAAATTGGACATGTGGATAACCAAATATTAATTTATAGAGGGGATTTTCCATCATGACATTTGTTATATAATCCTTTGTGAATAATCATTTAAATAACCATTCATCCTGTTATATTCCATTAAACAATTACCAATCAATTCTTTCATAAATTAAGAAAACATTTAATCACATCATTGTGTTCTTTGTTCATTGTAATCATATGAAAGAAATTATGATTTTTTAATATTCATATTTAGTCCATGTGTAAATTTACTAAAACACATTGTTCATTTGTAACTTTTGAGGAAGTCTATATATGATGAATATTTACCATTATTCAATCATATATGAATTTTTGGCGAATTGAATTGACTTGGGGATGGTTGAATTATAATTTCATGGCCTCTTAATTTATGGGTAAAAGAATATTCTGCACAAAAATATAAAGGTCAAGTTTTGTTCGTTAACTATGTGATTTCATGGCAGTTACACCTTGTTTTTGATAAATCTGTTTGTTCTTTGGTAATTTGATAACAAAACACATGTTTTTTTACATATTGATTATTATGATTCATGGATTAATAAATTATCCATATCCCATTAGGTTGATTAATTTTTTATTTTACTTGTCTATTTTATACATTCTTCTTGACTTTTCATGTCTATTCATTATTATTTTTAAATCATCGCATGATAGTAAACCATTACATTACATTACAATTATTGAAAATCTAAGACAATCCCTTCTAAATTTATCTCATTTTCCTAGTATATATAGGTTGGAACAATTAGTGGACGAGTTAAATTTCAAATTTCAATAAAATTTAAATATATTTTATATTTTTATTTCAATAATGACATACCTAGTTCTTTGTGATACATTAATTTTGATCATGTAAAATTTATTGATATAGTTATTCATAATTTTTAATAAATGGTATATAGAATAGCTCCCTATTTCAGGAATTGTGGGTATGGGGTGATATAGTTATAATAAGGTGTCAGTGAAATTTTGTGGTAAAGTCATAAAAATATTTAGTTGGTTCCATTGGGAACCCTCTATGTAAATGTTGATTACCCAATGTTATAAATTGGGGGTGACTTGGGTTATTAACCATGCCACCATCATCCTTGTATTAAGTAAATAAGAACACAATGGATTTCCTTAACATATTAATTTAAAATTATATTATAAATTTTTTAGCATCGGTATTTTTTTATACCCACATTTCCCCCCATGATCCAACTTAACAAATTAAAATCCATCCAATCATCTCATTAGATAAAATGGATCCCATGATCTCAATTTATTATAGATTTGTAATTATTTAAATAAATTTTTTATGTTTGTATATTTTTCAATATCCACTATTCCATAATCATTTATACTCTTTAATTTTTCATTAATATCCACTATAAAAACATAATATTTCAAAGATTTTAGAACAATTTCATATTTAAAATGTTTTTTATATAATTATATTTTCTCCATCTAATAGTTAATTCTATCATACTTGAGGTTGGTGTCCCTATAAATATGTAATTTTTTTATATATACTATTATATAAGAATATTTTAAGAGTTTTTTTGGGTGAGTGTGTTGTATGTGTCATGCATCATAGGATGTTTTTACAATCTTCATAAAATATAATAATGATTTTCATGATAAATTATGAGATTCAAATAAGTTGGTTGACAAAAAAAGTTTATGGTGAACATGTAGGGATATATATTTTCTACATGGTTTAAACATGGGTAATATGGAATGCTATATTCTGTTGAATGTGATTCTCAATATTATTAGGATATAGGTTACATCTAAGAGAATATTAGGGTATGCTATGAACTTTTGTTTGATTCATGAGTGGTGTGTTGAAGGAATAAGATATGGAGATTAACTCTTGAAATGATATGGTACATATGATTATATTACAGGTTTGGAAATAGTGAAAAGGTAAATATATATGGAATTAATATATTATTTTTTATTTTATCTTCTATGAGTTTGTTGATGTTAATAAAAATATTGGTTGTAATGATAGGATGTGAGTTTGATAAATGATTGGTTATATTTGAAAATGTTATCATTGAGAGTTTGAGTGGGATGATCATGTGATATCCCATGGTGGTTATATTAGTAATTTATATCATGGGAAAGGGAATAATGGATCTGTGACATACATCAAGGTTCTAAAAAAATTATTAATATGATTATCTTACATTATGATGATGTTTTTTTTAATTTTTCAATTATATTGTATTGATGTGGTATCCATGGGTGAAGGTGATGTATCATTGCATCCTAAATGGGTACTTATAAGACTAATTAGAATATATTTAGAGAGTGTAAATGTGATTTTTGGGTGGATATGATGCATCAATTCATTCCATGTGGCGATATTGGGAATTTGTTTCCATTATTTTGACGAGTTTCAATTTTTTTTAACTTTTATGTGTGTGATGTAAATGTACATAATATATATGTTTTCCAAAAAGGGTTTTTCTAAGAGGAATATAATATATTTCTCCCATATTATAATTTAGATTCCCTCCCTATTTATATATATATTATGGGGATGGTATTACATTGAATTTTTCTTCATATTATTTATCTCAATTATATCGATTCACACCATCATATTATAAACATATATAAAATGTCAATGCATGGAATGTTTCCCTAAAATAATTATTTTCATATTTATATAATTACTATATAAGTAATTAATTGAGTTTTTTTTTCTAGTGCAGATCACTCTCATTATATGTGTATTGATATTCATGGTAATTTGTTTAGGACTGAAACAATCTTGGATATTAAGAGGACAAAGCAAGGATTCATTAATTTCTAGTTAGTTCATCATTCATAAGGTAATATTTTTATATTTATCTCATTTAGTTATCTTTTAAAACATGTATTCATATATATATGATGAGATTTTTTAAGAGATCATTGGTAGTATCATACTGATTTTTGTGGACACACCATACACATCCATCTTGATGGCCATGAAATTTCAATTTTTATGGAATTATTATTTGGGAAGGCCCTTATTTTTAGAGATAGCCTAGGATGGTTAAGATGAGGGATGTTCAGTGATGAGAAATATTCAAAGACACATATAGTTGGCACCTATTTCATTTATTTATATTAAAATATATATGGAAAACTGATGATGGTGATATTTTTCTTTAGAATAAAATTCATAATCATGGTTTTAGTAATCAGTTTTCATTATATTATGATAATATTTTTGATGTTAACCCATTTTTTATTGTATGTCATGCTTTGGTTGTTTTATGACTATTTTATCTTTCAATATTTATGTGTTGTATTTAAATGTCATAATATAAAAATGTAATTGCTCTCATGTCCTCAACATTAATCAGAAACCACTAGAATACAAGTGAACAAGCTTAAGGATTTGTGTAAATCACATCTGGATAAGGGATTATAAGTTTAAATTACAAAAAAAATTATTAGTAACTATTTATATCACGACCCCCTCTCACCAAAGATGCCCCTCATGAGCTGTTAATGGTGAATGGGAGATAATGACCCTCAAGTCCCACCTCCAGTTGGCCCCGGAGTGGCAACTAGCACCAAGGGTATGAGTTTCCACTAATATGGGAGCATTACCTTTTTTATTAATTAATATAGTGAAATAGGAAGAGTTAAACACCAAAAGAAAAATGAACAAGTAAATGAAAATAAACCCAAAACCAACCCATATGCATGTTTTATAAAAAACTAAAACAAAAGTATAGGTGCAAGAAAATCATGAACGTATGATAACAAAGATAAATCAAAAAATGCAACCAGAAAAACTCCAACATCCAACTAGCAAGGTTCCGCACAGTCCCTGAAGTCCTCCTGAAAACATGAAAGTAAACGTAGGGGGAGCATACAAGTATACTCTGTAGAACGAGATAATGCCCTTGTGCACAGGTGGGGATACATCCTAATTCCATGTGAAAAAATAGAAGGAACCAGATCCTAACAAGGAATATATCCAAACAACCTTACAAGCCACACTAACCCAATTATCACAAGTAAATAGAGTAGTATAGTAATATTATCAAAGTATGGGTACCCCGCACCACCATGCCACTGATTACTACTCAACCGTCATGCCTAATGATCTTATGCTTCTCCCTCTTCCTGATATAGTGCCGCAACCTGGACATATAAAGCTCGAGCTAGTTCTGCAACCTGGCCATATGAAGCTTATAGTATCCTGCTGACACACAATCCTCGGCCATAACCACATCTCATCCCGTATCCCGCTGGCACTAAATCCTCTACCATAACCACATCTCATCGCGAAGACACCTAGTAAACACATCACATTCTCATCCAGAAGACTCTTGGGAACAAATAACATCCTCATCTTGAAGACTCTTGTGAAATGTCTTTCACAACCTGTCCAAAGGATCTTGGGCTATAGAACCTAGAAGTAGAAGCATAGGGAAGAACAATAACAATCCATCCATTGGATTTTGGGAATCTCACCCCCCGTCCCATGGGAGTTTTTCATGTATTTCTCAACATGGGTGGGGTACTTAAAGAAACATAAAATATACAGATTTATATAATTATATCCACCACTCAGCCCATCCAAAGGAAACTACACAAATATATGGAACATTCCTCGACACTTATAACATGAATGTATGAACACAATAATAGCCCCAACCCAATTAAGCTTTTCATGTTTCAACAGTTTTAGTTTATCAGTTCCTTAAATACAGAGAAACTAATAGCAACCAAACCAGATCAAATTTTCATTAAAAATATCCTTGCAGACCACAAATAATATTAGGGAAAACACAAGCAACATAACACTATTTTATTTTATCACCCAATCAATTCAATTGATTTTTTGTATTTATAAACTACCAATCCCCACAATTCATTAGTTAACTCTTCCACTTTTATTCATATGAACAACCATCCCTGCAGCCCTACTGCCAACCACCATAACCACAAACACATCAGAAACAAAACACGTACCACATCATCATTCCATTGATACCATTTCCCGCAACCCTACTGCCCATCACAACCATATCATACACGATAACCCACAACTAAGACAACTGCATCCCCACAGCTCACCCGTCCCACAAAGACCCACGAAACACCCATTCACATAATTAGACCTCAACCAGCACCCACAAAATTCATTCTTTCATTTAGTTTAAAAGGGGTTATCATACAACGGCTACAAGTATTATTTTAATCATCCAACATTACATGATTAACCAATTTACCCATTCTATGAATTCCATCCATGAAACAATATAGAAAAATAGGGATAATTTAATTGTGCAAGTAAAGTCCCCCAACGAAAATGATTTTCAGTAGGCATAAGCCCATTCAATTCACATCATAATCAAAGGATAATCATTGATGGAAATAAAACAACAATATCAACAAAATTTTCCCCAAACTCATTCTTTAACTAGTTATTATCTTTATTTAACAGTTCGACTATATATCATGAAAACACGAGGATACCCACCACGCATGATGCTCAAAATTGATATAGAAAAAGTTAATATCCCTACCTCAATGGTTTTTGATGAAACCACGACGGTCGAAGAACTCTCAAGAAACCCAAGTAGATTTTCCAAAAACCCACCTTAGATCTCTCCTCCTAGGAAGATAAAGACCAAAACTCACCATAAATGGAATCCTCAAAGATAGATGTACTCATAATGGGCGTAGATCTAAGAAACTAAGAGAAGAGAAGGAGTGGATCTATGTAAATCTAACAACCAAACAAGAACGGCCACAAACCTCAAGAAACCAGATTCGATTCACCAAGAGAAGCCTTCAGATCGCTTACCAAATTCTTGGGAGAGGTTATCCTATCCTCAAGGAAGGGTAATCCTAAGTTATTCCCACTTAGGGGCTTAAACGAACCGTTTTGAGGCACGATGAGTTAGATCCACAATTTTAGAATCTAAGATTAAGTGCCCACATGGTTAGTCTGAACGGTTTGACAAACCATGTGATAACTGTGTGTTAGCTTCTTCCTTGTCAACACTCCTCATATGGTTAGTCTGCACGGTTAGCCAAACTGTGCAATAACCGTGCATTATCCATTTCCTCTAACACCAACCTTGCATGTTTTGGCCGCACAGTTTAACCAAACCATGAACTTCCCATCCGAAAGATAATTCCCTTTAGTCTTCCTTAAATGTCAACCCAAACACACCCAAAAGTCACCTCGACCTTCCAGAACACCTCTAACACCGTATTTTCACAATGTAATGGAAAAGAGAGGTCTGGGACATTAAAATTTATTTTTATCTTATATTTTTTTGGTGTTTTTGGATAGTGTTACTCTGTTGGAGCAAGATGTGGAGATTATGTCTAGGTCTGGCCATATTTTCAAAGTAGAAACTCAAGTTATATATGTGATATATTTTTTATGTTAATGAATTTATTATTTATTTATAAAATATTTATTATTGATATTTATGATTTTCTACTCATCCTAGGTTGTGAGAGTACGTGAGTACATGGATCATTTTATGATATATATTCATGTTTCATATGAATATTTTTGTGACTACTATGAGAAAATGATTATCAATTAATTTCTTACACTAAATAAGTTAACACTCATAATTTATTTAGTTTCATTATAAATAAATTATTAGAAAAAATAAATTAATTGAATCATAATTTCTATGTGTTGTATTTTAGAAATTTTTATGATCCTATATAATGATTCTTTTAGGATATATTGATACATTATTATTGATATGTATAATATTATGAATTAACTTTGAGTTTTATTGGATAGAAAAAAACTGTTTCAAGAATAATACATATATAAGAAACTGTAAAAAAAGATTTTCATGCCATGATACTGAAATGATGTATAAAATAAAATTTATAGTATGTGTAAATTGTAGTGTTATTTTCCAAATATTGATTCTTTAAAATAACATTAGATTAAGATCCCTTGAATAAGATTAATGAATACTTCATTTGGGTTGTATCCATAGAATCACAAATATCCTAATGCTTGGAAAGAATCCACATAATGACCACGATCTATTAGTACCAATTGAGTTGCATAAGTGAAAATAAGAATCATGTTTCAAGGGAATGTATATAAGATTAATACAACCAAAAAATGGTTTCAAACCCACTAAACATTCTTCATAGATTTTATATGATCCTTTCAATACTTTACACAAACGCTATGCAATGTTTAAGAAATGATTTAATTATAGTATTGGAAACCTCTTGGTTGAAGTTATACATTAATCATAAAAATTTATTTAAGAAATTCACATATATGTTTTATAATATAAAATAACAATGATCAATGATAACTTATTTAAAAGATAAATTTAATGATAACACTTAGAGTTCATTATACTTTTCAATTACATCACATCATTTTATACATAAAATATGAGTAACCACCTTTAAAATATAACAATATCAAAATATATAATAAGATAGGAAATTAGCCTGAAATTTATATTTCATTCTATATGACATGACTTAATAAAGGCCGAAGATATTTCTTTATTATGTCATAAGATATTCCATGGTTTTGAGCATGTTTTTTGTTGAGGCATAATCATTTTTACCCTGATATTTAAAAAAAATATTTATAGGGTTTTCTGTATACCTTCATCAATTTTCTTATGTCACTAAATCTATATAGACTTTGATTCAATTCACCTTATATTGAATCATATTTGATAGATTGTGAATCTATATCCTAAACATCATTGGTAAATTTAAAATATTATTCAGGAAAGATGCCATTAACATCATTTTGTAACACATTATATATAATAGGTTACGAATATCCATCACAAACTCATTTTAGATAAAAACTAAAATAGTTTTTGAAAATATTTATGGAATTTTAAAAACATAATTCCCATTTACCCAACTACAATATGTGTCCCCATTGGAAATTTTAACATTCACACAAAATATAAATTCATGATTTTATAGATGTAATCAAAGAGAGGATATTAATAATAAAATGTAGAAACTCAAGATATAAAGGGATATGTTGTTATATCTCTCAAAATAAGTTTCCATATACCTATTTACACTAGTTTTATAGTAGCGAACCTCACCTATATAACAATAAAACACTGAAATATATGAAAAATAGCACCATGTGTGATCCCCTATCCTTAGGAGACAATGAGAAGAATAATAGTTCTCACTATATGATTTTTGAATTACTTACCAACCCTTTTCTAAAGTACATGTCACGAGGAAATTGCAATTGAATTTTGACATAACACATATATATTTCAAATTTCAAAAAATAAAATATAAATCGAAATGTTAACAAATTTTACATAGGAATTTAAGAAATGTACACTATGTTTGAATTCATATATGACCAAATAACATTCCAAGAAGATGATAAAAGCTTGAAATAAAATATTTCCTTTTAAATAAAGGTGTCATGATAGGGGATAAAAAATAAGAAATTTTTCATGTGTCCAATATGTCCAAAAATCATGAATCCAACAACTCTTGAAATGAACAAGGTATTGGACATTATATAAAGGGATGTGTGATGAATAATTATTATATATCCCAGATTGTTTGTATTAATGTGTGTACCAGAAATATAGTAGAATAAGTACATGTCTATATTGCATTCTATATAAAGAGAGATAAAAAATACAAAGTAGGGAAGCAAAAATGTCGTGTCAACACAATAGTAAATGAATCGGTATGAATAAAAACATGTTTACACATTTATGATAAAAAATAGTAAAATATTATGGAAATAACTAAAAAATAAAAAATTCAAAATATATTAGATCATAAACATATATCAACAAAAAAAAGTAACTCCCTATACCATGATGATCTATATTTGTACTATCCACTTCAGGCCTTATCACATAATCAGTGATGAAATAAGATAATACCATTTGGGAAACAATTCAAGTACATGTGTATAGATGGATCATGTACACATATATACCAAGACAAATTAGAGAATGTGTTATAAATTAGTAATGGTTTTTGAAACACATCCTGTGGGAAATGAAATTATTTATAATGTGTTAGGAAATATTTGAAAATATTTTATGGAAATAAGGGATTGGTTACAACTAGTTAATACATTAAAAGTATTATACACAATCATTAAAACTATTTATAGGTAAATCAAATTCACACCTTAAAGAATTTATTATTAAAATTCGTGTATTTATATAATAGATAACAATGATAAATTGGAGAAATTCAAAAACTAACAAAATATATTTTATATTTATTCAATATTTTAATTATATAATGAAAAAATACCTTAAAATTGGTTCATTTATAGTGTTTTGGTAAAATTATTAGAAAATTATATAATCCGTGACACATATCTGAGTTACTATATGATACATCTCGTACCGCTTTGGTGTATTTTGAATCCTAAACCACATGAAACAGAGATCCTAAAATGGATATGTAAATCCCCGTACTTCATAAGAGAATAATCATAAAATACATTTTGGGTCAGTATACACACTACACAAAATGAATAAGTTGTGAATATGATATATATCTCACAAATATAAAATGTGTGATGAAAATCCCTCAACACTTTGGTATCATATGAATCATAAGACCCATTAGAGAATAACATAATTTGAAACATAAAATAGAATTAAAATAATTATGTTAATGGTATTAAATGTAATGGGGGTACAATATACACCACAAAAAAATTATGATTAGTGAATATTGAATATTTCTCTATGAAATAAATGTGAGACTATAAATCCCTTACATTAATTCTCGAATTCATTCATAAAGAATCAAAACTCCTATAAAAAATATTGGTTTATATATATATATTCACGAATAATATAAATATTTATATTATCATATATGATACTCATATAAGTTTCAAAACCCTTTTAGTAAATATTACTTTATAAAATTATTTTTGTTAGGTGTTAATTGGTACATTTTTCATGAGAGTTTTGGTTTAGAAGTATAGGTCCTTGAACATTGATAGTTACTAAATAATCACTATAATTTTATTAATGCCATTAATATAATATATATTCGTTATATAAAATATTATTTTCCTCCATGAATTATAGTTATCAAAATGAAATACACCATTCAACGAGGTGGTAGGTTGTGAATATTCTTGAATTCTATTTCGATTTTTTAAAAGATGAAATAAAACAAAGGTAAATAATTATTCAATTTTATAGATTTATAATTATTTCATGTATATATAATATATTCATTAAAATTATCCTTATTACTTTTCATCTAAAACATTATTTAATATGAATCACATCACATTGTCTTGTGGTAGTCTATTATATACATGGGTGACGTTAGAAAATCGACCACATAATGGAAAGAAAAAAAGTTATATATGATATTATATTTATACAATTTAAATTATCATAAAAATATCATTTATATTAAGTTAATAATTATATAAAATAATGAAATGTGATGATTTAAAATGATTTGTGTTAGTTCATGAGGCAACAGTCCTCCACAACCAGGATCAGTAGATTTATTTCATATTTGAGGGAATGTATATATATTGTGGTCATTAAATTAATATAAAAACAAATAACTTTGTAAAATATGCCATGAGCCGACCCCACCAATCTCAAGTCGCAACTACCCTAGGCCAACCTCCATAGGCCAGGGGCTAGAGACAAGCGCCGAAGGCGTAATGATTTCAGGGAGGCCTTCGCCTATGTACCTATACTCACATACACAACCCACTCGATGCAGAAGCGTAGAGTAAAAATAAAACCAAAGGAAAATCAACAATAACCTAACCACAGTCATAAATCAACTTTTAAATAGAACAAGTATAGTGATGAAAAGCACTAACAAGTAAAATGAACAGTGAAAGTGAAAAACATGCGCCAATTTATAAAGGTTTTACAACCCAGCAACAGGTAAACCAATGTAAACAACAGATGATTCACACACCCGGAAATCCTCCTACGACCACTAAATGCAGCCCAAGCACATGTGTCCTCTACGATCCTCTGTAGTCTCGATCAACCTATCTGTTATCTTAAAGGGAACACCATGTTCGGGAAAAGCCCAAGGAGGGTTGAGTATTAAGATATTCAGTAGGATGCCATGAAATATTGAGATAGATACAAAGGATATACTAAAAAGTTATGCAGTAGATAGAATAAGAACAATGTAAGAGTTCAAAAGAGAGTGTTCAGCTCAACCTGACAAGCGAAAGGAACAGCCCCGTCCTACCAAGAGGAGCTAGACACTGAAAGCACATGGAATACCCCACGCGTCATCATCCCTCCTAGAAGAAGAGTAACCGAACCTAAGGAATTGGAACATAATTAGGGTGTATATATATATTCTCGACATGAAACCCAAACGAGTGTGTAAGGGGATATCAATCTCCAAGATCGGCCCAGAAAAGTCACAAATAGTTCTAAAGGTATCCATCCCTGATCCAAAAAATCCCGCATATCAAGAATCCTCATCGCTAAACCCTACAACCAAGGGTCCCAATCTGGGAATCATGGAAAAAGTCACTAACTATCTATATAGTATGGGTTGAGTTTGAAAGAAGTCGTCTGGTAACCCATTGCCCAGCCCAGCTAGAGGGTAAACCCTAAATTCAATGGGTAACCCACTGCCTACCCCTACAAGAGAGTAAACCCTAAAGTCAATGGGTAACCCACTACCCAGCACTTTAGGGGGGTAAACCCTAAAGTAAACGGGTAACCAACTGCCTAGCCTTCTTGGAGGGTCAACCCTAATTTCAATCGATTACCCACTTCCCAAACATGCTGGTCGGTAAAACATAAAGTCAACGGGTAACCCACTACCCAGCTCTACTGGAGGGTAAACCCTAATGTCAATGGGTAACCCACTACCCAGCCTTGCTAGAGGGTATACCCGGAAATGGTCTGATTACTCTACATTGTCTGTGCAATCAATGGGTGTCACTAACACCGCTACCATGTGTTGGTTCAGAGTGCATCAATGAAACCTATGAACAAATATTTTTCACGTTTCCTAATTTAATGAGATCTCAAAATAGTCTCTGCTCTCCCAAACAAATTACACAATTTTAGTCCTCACGGAAAAACATGCGAGATGGACTATTTACTCCCTAGAAATGGACACTTGATGAAAAAGTTATTCAACACTTCCATATTCTCATAAAATATATCTTAGGTCCCGCACCTCAGTCATGAAAGAGGTCCGGTGAACTATTCTATGGTGATGGTCTCGGAAAAACATGTCAAAATGACTATTGATACACCCCAAATGGATGTATGATTAAAAAGTCATAGTATGCTGCACATAGCTTAAAAGACCGCCCGTGAAACCCACACCTCAACTCCAGCATCTATTCCTGAAACCGACCTGGTCAACTCCCCCACGATACTAGGGTCACAACACCGTTGACGACACCAAAAACGGACTCTGGATGCATAAACTGCATCTCCCCGCGTTATGCAAATGGGGCACAGTGGGATCCACACCTCAACCTCGAAACACGTCCCACAGATCGTACCATTGTGTTCCATGGAGATAACCACAGAGTGTAGGATATGCATTTTCCCTGAACAAACTAATGAAGCATAAGTCGTAAAAACACAACATACGTCTAAAATACACCTCATTGGGCCCACGACTCAGACCTGAATTTAGGCGGGTGAATTGCACTGTCGCAATCCCGTTAGAAAATACTTAGAAACAAGTGGTCAAACTCCCAAAAATGATGTCATTTGAAAAAGTGGCCATTCACCATAAAATGTGTGAATCGGCCCTA
Organism: Viscum album; assembly: GCA_963277665.1. Taxonomy (NCBI): domain Eukaryota; kingdom Viridiplantae; phylum Streptophyta; class Magnoliopsida; order Santalales; family Viscaceae; genus Viscum; species Viscum album. The sequence goes on along the minus strand of OY728145.1, from coordinate 2,011,656,393 downwards.
TGGGTCCTGTACCTTTTCTCCAACCCGAATTCTTCTGAAAGCATCTCAAAAAGTATGCACAAGGATGGGGGTCACGTGGCCGCTGACGACACATCAATTTGATATCCCAAACAGGAGTTAGGTGCAATGAAAGAATAACTAATTAATTAAGAAACTAATAAGTTATTCGTATTATGATTTTCGTGCCACCGACCAACGAAACCAAACCAAAAAAGGGGCCGAAGAAACTTTGGAAGGACCATCTCAACTCTAGGGCCACAACGCCTCTGACGGCGCGTCAAATGGATGTACGACTCGAGAATCACATCTGCAACAACATTAATAACAAATTAAATATTATTAAAGATTTTGGGACACCTTCCCTCGAGCGACAAACTCAACATCCATGAAACCCAATTCAAAATATATGTCTCGCTGACACGAACATGCAGCCACAGATAGCACGTCAAACCGACATGCTATTTAAGAGATATTCCCCCTTGAACGAAGGGGGCCCAAAATTGGGCTGGTCCAGATAGCCGGCCCATGGCCCAACCACGGGTCCGACCTAACTCATCGTGACCCACTAGCCACGGCTAGCCCCCAAAAATACAGACCTTCCTCGGGTCTGGTTCATCGAATCAGACGGGCCAGTTCGCTGGTCTACTCAGCATCGCCCTACAGGACCCGTGCTCGGCGGGTCCTTGTCTCCTTCGCACAACTAAGGTCAGCACCTCGGGTTCCCCCTGCGGAGTGTGATAGGCCACCCGTTCCGTGGCTTCCTACTCCATGATATGCCACTAGGCGCACCACCTCCTCTGGCCGCCCACACCGCAGCCTCCTAGGTTCTCCGTACTACCGGCCGCATGAACCGCCCTGCACCAGCAGCACTTGTTTTGGCTCCTTCGTCTTGACCTCGCTCGACACTACTTCTTTTTCCACCTCTGGCGTGACGCCGGTACTCTGGCCACACCCGATGCTATCCCTCCAAGCTTCAACACGACCTACCACCTTCCGCGCTCCGATGTGTCTCTGGTTCAACCTCCGGTCGTATCCCTGTGTGAGAGCTGGACCTTCCACCAGTCCCGCCAACCACTCCGGTGGTCAGAAAAATTATCTAAAGATGGTTACAGAATCCTTGGGGCTGGATCTTCACAGTGCCACCCCTCTCTCGTCGATCCATTATTATTTTGGAACGTCTGAAAATTGGGATGAAAAACGCCCATGAATAGGAATTAAAAACGGGTCTTGGGTGTTGGCCGTGTTAGTTCGGCCATCGTCCCAATTCCAAAATTATAGAATTTCAACTGAAAAATTGGAGAAAACTCCAGAAATTTATGAAGGGGTGAAAAAAACAACCGAAACCCTTACTAAATCTGGTCGTTCATCATTGGCGACGCGTCCGCTGTGATCCCAATTCGATCCGCCAGAGTTCTCTCCTCAATCTGGTGAAGAACAATGAAGAACTCCTAAGAACAAGAGAGAGAGAGAGAGAGAGAGATAAGGGTAATTAGGGTTTTCCTGAAATTCCACATTCAAGTGAATTTATAAACTCTCTTTGAAACTCTACTGACGTGCAAGGATTTTAAGTCCACCACACCCGCCTATTTTATATCATGCCTAGGATAAACACCCCATTTCGAACTCAATGAAAGTCATAGATTTCAATTTAGAGACTTCATTAAAATGTTAATGTAAAAGAATGTTAGTGATAAAAATCACTATGTCATTATTTTAAAATGATGATTTGGCCTCTGGGTGACATCTCTCACAGCAGGCCTGTGCCGACAGCTTTTACACCCGCCTAGGGTAAATGACATGCTCCGCACGCAATAGGGCCCTTGTATTTTCCATCGGAGATACCGTTTAAGAGAAACCACTACCCCGCCAAGTGAATAGTATTAAAACACTTAGTATTTTTATAAAATTTATTATGGGAACACCGGGCCTCATAAGTGCACTCCATCCCATCTCCTAACTATGGAAATATATGTAGAAACATTCAAATGTCTTATAGGAAAAAAACTGGTCATCTACATCGTTCCCTCCTTTGATATTTTCTTCCATGAAAATAAAAACTAGGAAAAACAACATGGGATACAGAGCTCATGCCTAGCTCTCCCACTCCCAAGAAAACTTTCACATCAGCATTCTGGCACAACACATGAACCAAGGGATATTTTGTACTCATAAGGTATGCTAGATGTGTAGGATCATGCACTCACCTCATCAGATGTGACACATGGAATATGCTGTGTGCCCACTTCTACTATTGGCAGTGTAGGGAAAGATGGTAGGAAACCTCGCCATCTCTTGAATGATTCCCGAACAGCCCAATGAAACTCTGGGGACATCCCCAGTCGAACCTATACTTTCCACATCGGGACTTAAATCACGATTAGTTCCTTGAACATGGACTCATGATTCCCTCCTTCATAATACCCATCTGGTGAAACACCCAAGGATATCCAGTCACATATGTTTTCACAGTCATTGCATCACAACCGATACTCTCTTACATGCTAAAAAAGTGGATGATTCAACACCCTCATCTTTAGAAAATCCATACCCTACTGCTCTACCAAGATCAGCTGTGGGGAAGCTAACTACTACGAAACTTCCCGAACAAGTCAATCCCAGGACTTCCTATTAAGGGAACCTTCAACAAAACATCAATTTTCTAGAACACATACTACCTCGAAGTCATAGTCCTTCAAAAATTTCAACTAGCACTGTCATCTTAGGTTCAAGTATCTCTGGGTGAGGGCACACCTGAGACACTGGTGGTCTGAGTAAACCAAAAAGTGCCCTCTCAGAAGATATCATTTCCACAATCTCATGGAAAATACTACCACCACTAGCACCACATAGTGAATCACGTAGTTCTGTTTATGGGGTGTCCATCACCTCGACCTATACTTTATAACGGTATTAACTTTGATGTTGAGCACATAAGTTACAGACAAACATGGTAGGTGAGTAAACACGTCCAACCGCCATAGGCTACACACAGAAATCACATGTCATACCCTATGATTATTTTACCCTCTTGGAAGGAGAGTAATCACCAAAACATTCACTATTCCGAACCCACTAGTGGCATCTCAAGCAAAGGGGGTCATGCAGAAAAGTCCCAATGGAAAATCCAGAACATGCTCTGACATTCCACCGCACAACCCTACCATGAATGCACATATCATAGGGAATTCTCCACAGCCCCTCAATACTATCTTCATTGGGTGGTACAGAATCTCCCTCAATGATTATATTTCATCATTAAAACGTGTCTTAGTGGGGAGAGAACCCATATTTCCTATGCATTCAAAGCTACATCAGAAAACATCAACATAGGGTTACACCGACGCACTGCGTCAATCTCGGTATCCCCTCGAACAAAGAGTTTAGATTAAAAGAGTAACTCACGCAGTGTAAAACAAGTTATACTATGAAAAGTAGAAAAAGACATAGAGCGTACCTATTATCAACTCATGCGATGTAGGATTGTAGACATCCATAGAACACAGCCGCCCGTGGCCCCATCTGTCCACTCCCTGAGCCTGACATGTGTCGCCTAGTAGAGGTAGAAGAACCTCAAAACGTCGTCCGCCAACCATAGTTCTTCCCGATCTTCGGCCAACACCTCCTCCCTGGGGACCACCCTATCCTCACATGTGATTTCAATTATCATGACACTACCTCTGTCACAGTGGTGTATCTACCAAGTACCTGGAAAACTCATCACCTTTGGTCAGGTAGTCACATTCTATGTGACCTTTCACATCACAAAAATAGCACTACTCCTCTATGGGCTGTCTCAGTGCCCTCGTTGTACCCAACCATGTGATTGAGTCTCATAAAGGGGATACCACTAGCATAGATGCCCTTCCAATTGACATCTCTCTGATAGAAATTTCTCTGTCACCAGGGCCTGGTCCAGCACCCTGAGATGGGAGAGGATACACAAGGGAACTATGCTGGCACATATATCCCCTACATAGACCTCGCTTGAACATCTGTGCTCGGATGTAGCCATCACGGACCACATCTAAAGAGTACCAAGTAAGGTTTTTGAACCTAATCGCGTACCCAGTCACTGCCATCACTCCCCAATAAAGCTCCACCAGCTCTTGAAACCCTAAAAATCATAATTATGAGGGGTAGTACTCCTCCAAAACAGCTACTAGAAGTCATCCCATGCGAGTACCAACTCACCGTTCATCTGAGTAACCTTGGATCTACTTAATCAATCTTCTTTGTGGAGAATGACTGGCTATCAAAGCAACCAACTAACATTTCCATGTACAAACAAGCCTGAAGAGGTGAACTACTAACTCTAGCCAACCCTTCACTGTCTGAGGGTATGGATCACTGGGAACCTCAGCGGTCTCTGACACTGAAACTCACATAACCCACCCAACCTGCACTTGTCATTAGCCTTATCTACCTGTAATATCTGCTAATCCATAGGTGGAGGTGCTACTGTCTGTACTCCTAGAGAGAGGGTAATCATATGATGAATCAACAACTAAGGCATCGTCGCTTATAGATTCATCATCACGAACCGGAGCTAGTATCCCGGATGGCTATCATCATGGACACATCATGAATCTAATCAAGGAGTACAGTGATCAAATGAGAATATATATACCAACAAAGTTGTGGAGCTGACCCAAGAAGGACTGCCAAAGACTCAATCCTACATGATTCCTGAACCAAATTCCATGCAACAAGTGTCTCAGTGTGCCGAGTCAACCAACAGGGTAGAAGGGTCACGATGAATGGATAGGTAGGCAGCCACACCATCCCTAGACCCCATGGTAGGAGATGATCTCTCGAGAAACGTTGAATCTATTTCCCCAAAACTCAACCAATTCCTTTTAAGGATGTTCGAACAACGTCCTAAGGAACAATCCACATCTGATAAAACTTTTTCACGACCTGACACTACCTTTCTCAAGCCACAACTACCCGAGTTCTGCCTCCATTGGCCAGCGGCTGGAGACAAGCACCAAAGGCTTAACGATCATAGGGAGTCCTTCACCTAACTACCTATACGCACACACATATCCCACTCGATGCAGAAGTGTAGAGTAAAGAAGAAAAACAAAGTACAACCAACAATTACCCAACCACAATCATGCATCAACTTCTAAATAGAACAAGTATAGTGCTGAAAAGTACTGATAAGTAAACTGAATAGTAATAAGTCAAAACACACACCCTACTAGAAAGGTGACACAACCCAACAACAGGTAAACTAAAGTAAACAGATGGTGAGTCGCACACCTAGAAATCCTCATATGACCACTAAATGTATCCCATGCTCTTGTGTCCTCTACACTCCATCATAGTCTCGATCGACATGTCTGTCATCTACAAGGGCACACCATGTGCTGGAAAATCCCAAGAAGGGGTGAGTATAAAGATACTAAGTAGGATGCGCTGAAACCTCGAGGGAGAAACAAAGGAGATAATTAAACAGTGAGCAGTAGATAGAACAATAATAGTGTATGAGTACAAAAGGGAGACTACAGCTCAACCCGACAAGTTAAAGGAATAATATTTGTCCAAAAAAGAGGATAAAGATTTGGAAAGCACATGGAATACCCTACGCATCTTCGCCCCTCCTAGAGGGAGAGTAACTCAACCCAATGAGTGTGAAAAAAAGTATGGTTTATATATGTATGCCCAACAAGAACCCGAACGAGTGTGTAAGGGGATCTGTATCTCTAAGATCTGCCAGGAAAAGTCACCAAAATTTCTGAGGGTAGCAATAACTGATGCCCAAAAATCCTGCACGTCAAGTGGTCTCATTGCTAAACTGTAAAACCAAGGGTTCTAGTCTGATAATTGTGGAGAAAATTCCATGAGTAGTCTCATATGAAGGGATGTGTATGAATGATTCCATTGGGTAAATCACTACCCTGCCTAGCAGGAGGGTAAATGCAAAAGTCAACGGGTAACCCACTGCCCAACCCAGATGGAGGGTAAACCCTAAAGTCAATGGGTAACCCACTACACGGCCCTGCTAGAGTATAAACCCAAAATTCAATTGGTAACCCACTACCCAGCCCTACTAGAGGGTAATCCCAGAACTGGTCTGATAACTTTGAAATGTCTGTTCTTCCAGTGTGTCTCACTAACACCGCTACAGTGCATAGGATTGGAGTGCATCAAAAAAAAAACTCTTACCAATGCATTTTCATGTACCCATATTTAATTATATCTTGAAATAGGCTCTACTTTCCCAAATAAATTACACCATTGTAATCCTCACAGAAAAACATGCGAGATAGACTATTTACTTACTGGAAATATAAAACCAATGAAAATATTAATCGACACTAGCATATGCTCATATAGCATCTCGTGGGGCCCACAACTCGGTCCCAAAAGTGGTTGGGTGAACTGGGCCATCATTATGCTCTCATAAAAACACGCCAAAATGACTATTCATATGCCCCAAACGAATGTTTGATGAAAAATTCACAGTACACATCACACAATTTAAAAGACAACTTGTGGGGACCACACATCAACTCTGACATCAACGCCTGAAACATCCTTGGTCAACTCCAGCTCAATTCTAGGGTCACAATGCCACTGACGGTGCCAAAAATGGACTCTGGATGTAGAAACTGTAACTCCCCGCATTATGAAAATGGGGCCGAATGGGGTCCACACTTCAACCCCAAAACACGTCCCGCAGATCATACCATTGTGTTCATTGAAGATAACCATGTGGCTTAGGATATTCATTTTCCCGGAATGAACATATGAAGCATAAGTTGTAAAAATGAAACATACGTTTGAAATCTACCATGTGGGGCCCACACATTAGGCCCAAATTTAGGTGGGCAGATTACGCCATCACAATCCCCTCAAGAAGAATACTCATAAACCGGTGCTAAAACACCCCAAAAAGATGTCGAGTGAAAAAGTGGTGTTTCACTATAAAATGTGTGAACCCAGCCCTATGGAGCACAAGCCTTTTCTCCAACCCAAACACATCGGAAAGTGTCTCAAAAAGTCTGCATGAGGACTGGGGTCATGATACCACTGATGACGCGTCCATCGAACATCAGAAATAATAGTTAGGTCTGATGCAAGAATAACAAATTATTTAAAAAATGAATTAGTTATTCGCATTAATAATTTCATGCCACAGAACTATAAAAAGGGTCAAAACACATTTGGAAGGAACATCTCATCTCCCGGGCCACAATGCCTCTGACGGTGCAACAAACAAATGCCCGGCTTGAGAATCACGTCCATCGCAAATTCAATAAAAAATATAATATTATTAAAGCATTTCAGGACACACTTCCTTAGGCATAGAACTAAAAAACCATGAAACCCAATTAAATAGGGCTGTCTTGACGACACTAACCCAAAACCATTTACGAAACATGAAACAGATGCACCTTTTAAGAGATATTCCCCCTTGAATGAAGGGGGCCAAAAATTGGGCAAATCCAAACCGCCGGCCCGCGGCCCGGCCGCGGGTCCAGCCCGACTCTCCGTGGTCCGTCCTAGTGACACCGAACCACCCTTAGGTCCGGTTCTTCAAATTAGACCGGCCAGTCAGCCTGTCTTCTCTGCATCGCATAATAGGACCCGCGTTCGGCTAGTCCTTGTATCCTCCGTACACTCGAGGTTAGTGCCTCGGGTTCCCCCTACCGAGCGCGCCCGACCTCCCGTGCTGCTGATGCCTCCTCCTCGTTCCCCCACCGAGCCCCCCACTGCGACAGGCCACCTAGGTTCGTTGCTCCATCGTCTATGTAAAATGCGGGGCACCGGCCACATGCGTCGCGGCTCGTTTGGCTCAAACTCGCCCGACGCCGCTGGTCTGACCATCTTCGGATCGATGCTGCTACTCCGGCCACACCCGACACCAGCCATCTGTGCCCCGCCTTACACAACCACCCACAGGGATCCATTGTGCCTCTAGCTCATCCTCTGTCTGTCCCCCCTTTCTGGAGCCGGACCTTCCGTTGGTCCTCCCGACCACTCCGGTGGTCATCAAAATTATCCGAAGCCGGTTTCGGAATCCTAGGGGCCGGGTCTTCATAGCGACGCCCCTCTCACGTCAATCCATTATAGTTTTGGCACGTTAGAAAATTGGGATGAAGAACGCCCAAGAAATAGAATTTAAAATGAGTCCCAGGCATTGGCTGCGATCTTTTGAACATCGCCCCAATTCCCAAATTATAGAACTTAGATGAAGAAATTGGAATAAAACTCTAGAAATTGATGAAGGGGTGGAAAAAACAACTGAAATCCTACATTGATCCGACTGTTTGTCGTTGGCGATGCATCGTATGCGATCCCACTTAGATATACAAGAGTTAAATCCAAAATCTGGAGATGAACTGAGAAGAACACCAATGAACAAGAGAGAGAGAGAGGGTGAGAGAATGAGAGAGAGAGAGAAGGGAAATTACGGTTTTCACCTAATTCCACTATCAAGTGAATTTATAAACTCTCTACGAAACTCTACTGACAGGAGAGATTCTAAAACCACCACACCTTCCTATTTTATATCATGCCTAGGAATAACACCCCATTTCGAAATCAAAGGATGTCTTAGATATCCATTCCGAGAATTTATTCATAAGTTACTCGAAAAGAACTTTAGTAAAACAAATAGCTATGTAATTGGTTTTTAATGACAATTTTCCCCTGGATGACATCTCTCACAGAAGGCCCACACCCGCATCTTTATCACCCAACCTAGGGTAAATAGCACGCTCCGGACGCAACTGTGCACTTAGATTTTTGATCCGAGATACCTTTTAGAATAAAACACAACCCTACCACATGTATAGTAAAAAACATATAATATTATTATAAAATTTATTTTGGGAACACCAGGCCTCAGAAGCGCACGTCGTCTCGGTACCTATCTATGGAAATATATGTAGAAATATTCCAAAACCATATAGGGAAAAAACCGGGTCTCTAAAAAAATTTCATAGGATGTTATTTGATCATGTTTTAAAAACATTTAAGCATTTATATGAACAAATAAAAGTAGAATTCATGGTTAATATCATTACCTCTTCCTCAGAGAGACTGATTAATTTCATACCAAAAGCCTTCTTAGATAGGTTTCCGAACCCAAAAATTGACATCAATGACATTTTAATTAAGGTAAGAAATATTTATGGGTACGTATTGGAAGAACCAAAAGGATCTTGGAGTGTTGAGAATAGAGGATGGTATAGTCTCTTTTAAAAGTGGTTAAAGGAAACCACTTGGAAACTACTTTGAAATTTCTCAATAGACTCCAAAATAATATATTAATTCCCATGAAGAATGATCAAAATGAAAATGTGTTATAAATTAAAATAGTATATAGTTCGAATATTACCATTATATTGTATTTAGAAATGTTTAAATGTTAATTTTAAAAGTATCATTTTAGTTTAACCCCCGATAAACCCATTTTAACCATAACAACAATAATTACTTAATACTATTTTCACAATTAATTATAGGAAAATATTATGTTGAAGATATTATATAATATACATTATTATTATTCCAAATACGTATTATATGTTTCTATATTACCACTATGAAAGAGGAAAAATTTTATTTAATAGTAAACTAGATAGATGTAATGAAATAGCAAGTTTCCAAAAAAAGTTTCATAAGTATAGGGAGTTGTTATATAAAAATAGATCATCTAAATAACTGCAATTACCTATATTGGACCATTATTATAAATTTTCACTAATTTTTCACCTAAACCACATTAAATTTATCGTTATGTTTTTAAATCTGTTAAAAGTAATGAAATTTATTAATAATAACCATAATTTTTCAAAATTCATTAAAACATTTACCTTCTTATATAATTACCCAAAACTAACCCTAGGATTATTTTGAAATTAGGATATAAAAAAGCATGTTAATTTTAAAAATAAACTTTATAAGTGTGAGAATGATTAATTTTAACAAAACAAGTGCACAGTATGCCACAAAATTCTATATAGGAATATATATTTTTCAAATGATATTTTTTTATTCTGATCGCATCTTATGAAAACACATAACAAAATTCTAAAACAGTTTTTGAATATATATTATATGAATTTTATTCAAATCATTCATGAAATGTGATTTATTTATTTTTTGAGGTAAAATGTGTTTGTTCACTTAAATACTATATATAGAAATTGATTTCCTTTATTTTTGAATGGTTATTATTTTTATTTTTAATTAATTAACACCAAAAAATTATTTTTATATATAGCTATAAACCATATATTATCATAATTTACTTAACCATATTCATACATATCATTATAACTTCAAAGAAATAATAATCATATTAAATAATATAATTTTAATATTATTATGCATTTTGTTTGAACTGAGTGTTATGTGTAACACTGGTTAATCATGGTGGTGCATTTAACACAAGATATCAATAAAATTAATTTCTTAGGAAATAATAATTCCTTAAAGCAATGTTTGTTATATTATATCCACCTTAAAAGAATTTCAGCCCCATGATTCATCAATATCTTTAACTATTTAATATTTAAAAATTCCTATGTTGAAATCCACATCTTACAATTGAATAATAAGAAATAACCTAAAAAGGGGATGTTATAAACAAAGAGGAAACCTAAAGTATAACATGACCAACTCTTCAGATTGTAATAACATTGGTGAGAAATTTCAATATGGACATAGTGGAGAAAACAATGTACAAATGACTCATATAGTGTGATATAAAACACGTAAAAGAGAAAGTTAATGTCTAAAAAATGAAAACTGCTTGAATAGTATGAATACCCTCAATTAATCATAAATGAATGTAAAAGTATATATATTTTATCTCTAGATAATATTCCAAAATTTGATTTATTTTTTTACCCCAAAGGATAACAAAAAAAATAAATGTCCATAATTTATATGTATAATAATATTCGTTAATCAAATTTCACTATGGTGTAATCCATTACTCCAAATGATGAGTATTCATGTTAAATATTCCATTTATGAATATATAAAATTTACTCTAGTAAAATTGTATGATCCATGAAATAATGAAAATTTATTCATACTATCTATGGATTTTAAAAAAAACTAAAATGATAAACACTAGTTATCCAATATGGAAAATTAAAATATAATTAATAAATCCTCATCCAATGTTCAATTTAAACAATTCCCTAAATTTATAACATTTAAAACCATAGAATATTTGTTTTGTATTATTAAAAATCCCCAAATTTTGAATGTTATTTACAAGGATTTTAAATAAACTTAACATTGAACCCAAAGAGCCTCTCTTAATTCCACATACAAATATATGAACATTGTGATAAGTTGTTCTCTTGAAACAAGTTAATAACCTAAATTACCAAAAAACCTTATTGAAATCATACATAATTCCAAAAAATTAATATTTTCCCTATCAATTATATAAAGACCCTGACTATTTAATATATTCCACAAATCCGAAATGCAATAACATTATAAAAAATTGTGTAAAAAATTTCATCCTCAAATATCTACCCAATTCCAATGAAATCAAAGCAATTCAATTTACTCCATCAACACCGATAATATATTTATCCTTGTTAAAAACATTATTATTACAATAGTGGAAACACATTAGGGGTTATAAATAACAAAATGTTTTGAATTCCAAAAATATCATCTTATTACTAAATTATTTTTCATAGTTATCAATACCATTAAACATATACTTTCAAATCCTTTCAACACAACTGCTATGGAAAATCCATAGATGACTCGCGATTCCTATAAACCAAAATGACATCGGAAAAAAGACTCCCATAACATAAATTGTTTAATCTCAATAGACAAACACATCAACCATTCTTCTTTCTTTATACATTGTTGACTAGGATTTATTGTCTTATTCTCTAACACATTCTTCCTTTTATATGTTATTTTTGGTCACTTCATCATTAAAACACTCTTAATCATTAAAACATGATGGTAATGTTATTGATAATTAAAAATATGATATAGATTTATATAACTCTCATAATATCCAAATTTGAATCATTCCACCTTTGGTGACACCTTACGGAAACATTTCTCCTCATCTACACTGCTAACAAAACATTTCAATTTTCCTAAACAAATAATTATTTTCTTCCGTTATTATCCACACATGAATCATATTATCATTCATTTGAGACAGTAACTTTAGTACTTCTTCGACATTATCATCATCTAGTAAAATTTTATTTATTATTTAATGGCATCCACCACCCTAACATTCAATGAACTCTATCATCATATTCTTAGGTAATTCCAATAGTTGGTCAATGTGAATGTTGTTAGACATATTTATTTATAACTGATTAGGAATAATCACAATATATTTACATTAGTAAATATACCATTGGGTTTCTCACAAATATATTTTACCTCACATTCAATGTTAACCAAATTCTTTCTTAATCTAGACATTGACTAAAACACAAAATCATTGTGTGAGAAACACAATCATAGTGAAAAACCACATGACCATGAAATTAAATATAGGATGCCTAAATCAAGACACCACATCATTAATTTATGAAACCACAAATTTAACATAGGATATAATTGATTATGAAATATTAAAATCCTTTATAATATATTAGAATGAAAATTTGGATTATATATTAATATTACCATGAGTATCAAACTAGGTGTATAGTAATACACTATATCAAGGAACAGTTAATGCTCAGGACAAGTCTAAAATTAATTTTGAGAGGTTATTACCCCTAAGTATGTTTTTTCTATAAAATGAAAAACTTTAGTATCTAGAGAGGAATGAATTTATTATTAAAATATATAATCTATTTCATACAAAAACATTAGGATGAAATACTATTCTTAGTTTTATCCTAAGGTTTTTCACTAATATTTTCTTATACTAGTTTACAATGGTTAACTAAACCCTTCCTGTCATACCAAATCGAATGACACCAAATTATTATGGATAAATATTACATCTTAATATATAAATGATAATTACAATATTAAAGTACCCTCTGGAGGACCGTACATGTTTAGTGTAGTTAGAAAAAATGTTAAATAAACAATTAGTTTAAGACTAATCTACATCACCTCCCACCATGTTCTTTTTAATTATCAAACTTTTTTGAAATACCTAATATGATTCCATTACTCATAACCTAGAGAAGGGAAAAAGAAGACACAGTGAGGTCATATTCTTAGTAAGGGTAAAAAATGATGATACCAACATAACATGAGTGTAAATGGTATGTGGACATGAGATTAATATTTTTAAATCCATACCCCACATATCGTAGATCATAATCATTAATCATTTAATAAATCAGGGAATTTCATAAGATATGAATCATGAATGAATCAAAAGAGATGATTTATGAGAGCATAACATTACCATAAGTCATGAAATTTTGGATTAAAAATAAATATATAACATTATTAAAATGTTAAAATGGAAATAGATTCACTCATCATGTTTAGGAAATTAATTAAGGATACATCATATTCTTGTGGACAATAATCCAGGTCTAATTATAACCTTATAGACATGAATTTATGTCCACACATAACATTATATACATGAATGTTGGTCCACACATAACGTTATGAACATGCAATCTGGTCCTTGAATAATTTTATTGTTAAAATATAAGGTTCATTCAAGAAATAGTGAACAAAAAATTATGCTCACAAAAACATAATTAACTCACAAGAAATCTCTCATTATCCAATGCATTGGATTGAGATATAGGTCCCACCCATCACATAATGAAAATCAATCATATATGGACATAATGTCATAAAACATCAGTCATATCCTATTAAAAAATGGACATCATATAAAAATTTTCATTATAACCATTCAGGGAAATAATAATAATTATACTATTAGATAATTCTACTAATAATGTATTGGTAACATCGATGAATATCATCTTAGATGAAAAAATTACTTTGAATGATCATATGGATAATTTTTTATGAAAATATCCTTGAAAATTTGTATTTTATTAAATGTAAAACATTTTCAAATTCATAATATATGGAAATAATTTTTAAAACATAAAAATGAATCCGTAAATATAATTTAAAATAATTAATATCAAAACATGCTTTCCAATTAGTAAAAAACTTTTTAAAAATATATATGAAAAAATACATTTATTTTAAAATATAATAGGAAAAATATAAAATAATAGTTTAAGATAATTTAAGACATTTATTTAAAATATATTTGGAAAACATGGTTATAGAAGAAAAATTATTTTCATCATTGGTATCTTAATCAGGGGAAATATTTATGAATAATGGAATTGTAATATATATCCCTTATAACTTTGTTATAATTCGAATCACAAACCCCGTGACGGGAGATTGTCAACTAAATATTTAATTCCTCATAATTATACTTGGAATAATAATTAAATATATTCTTTGGTAGTATATACACCATATTAAAGGAACAAGTGGATATTATGACATGTATCTTGATAATATAAAAATTGAGATGAAAATCATGTACACCTTTATTATATTTTTAATCATATTCCCAATTAAATAATGAAATTAAGTTAAACATTAAATATCATGAATATAATTTGATTGATGATATTTAATTTTAATGTGGTTTTAAATATACCATAATAAATAAAAAAGTTTAAAATATTTCATCAGTCTCCCATAATTTAATGTGAGACTATATATCATTTACTTCAATTCCCAACATCCATTGAACACATTAAATACACATGTATAATAAATATAGTTTTATAATAAATTTATCAAAAAATCATATTAATATTTATAATATCATATATTTCTCTCGTCTAACATTTAATTATCCATTTATTAAAAATTCATTTATAAAAGCAACATTTTTTGGTGTTAAATGGTTTTTTTCAAGATAATTTTTTTATTTAGTTTTTTTATGTGTAAAAATCATAGAATTAAATTATCTAAAATGTGTTAATTAGGATATTAATATTATATGTATTCTGTATATTAAAATTTATTTTCACCGATCATGTGATATATATCAAAATAAAATACACTGATCATGGAGATTGTAGGCCACACATATGCATGAGGGTGATTTTTAGTTTAAAATTGATGGAATTAAATTAAAATAAATAATAATTATCTTTTTACAAATTATTATTAATTTATATATATGAAATATATTCATTTACATAATCCTTATTTCCTTACCTCTAAATCAATAATGATCATGAATCACATCGTTTCGGGAGGCGGTAGTGTGTCGTACAGAGGATCGATGGTAACATATCCCCCATAGAATGGAATGTGAAGAAATTATATGTGATATTTTATTTTCAGAAGTTGATTTATGAAAAATATTCCATATATATATATATATAAATATTTATTAAATTCATAATTAAATCAAATCACGGGAGGTGATGATGGAAAATGAATTATGGCAGTTCATGATGCGGTAGTCCTCTGAAAACACGATCAACCTTATCACTTCACATTTGAGGGAAATGAATATGTATTTTTTCAGTAATTTGATATGAATAATTATAAGTATATATATATATTATTTATGATATTATATTATTATGTTTAAATAATAATTCTTGGAAAAGTATGAATAAATAAAATGACGATGCATGGTTTAGAGATTTACCTCTTCTTCAAGGAGTCTCGTTAGATTTATACCTAAATCCTTCTTATGTGGGTTTCTAATAAACAAAAGTCATCTAGAACATGTTAATGGATGTGAGTATTGGTATTAGGTAGGTATTTTAAAAAAATGGATATTGTATTTTGGACAAGAGATTAGTGGATAGGTACTTTTATAGGTGTGGAGAAGAACCCACATGGAAACTATTTGGGAATTTCTTAAAAGACACCAAAATTATAGTCATTCATAGGAAAAATGTCTTCCAAATGACAATATATTTTTAATTTATATAGTTTGAGGTTGAAATTAAACAATACAATTGGAAGTATAAATTTTTGAAAATTAATATTACCCTTATTTAATTTACATTAACCCCCAATAAACATATTTTCACTGTTACAAAAATAATTAAATTTTACTATTTGACAATCCATTATGATAAAAAATAGCATGAAATTATTTTATAATATTATTTATTCTGATTCAAAATATGGAATCCATTTTTCCAAATTAAATTCATAAAATAGGGGAAAATAATTTTAAATTAAACCCACAGAAGTGATAAAAATCCATTTTCTCTATAGAAATTATTAAAATTTTTTGTAAGGATTTACATCCAAATTGAACATATAATTGAATAAAAATTCGATAATTTGGTTAACTAGAAAATAATTAATCTAATTTTACTTTTATAACCATTTTTCATAAATTTTTGAATTTTTTTATTTCATTAAATTAAAGGACAATTCTTAATAAAAACAATTAATTTTCATTATTACATGAAAAATATATCTCTATAAAAAATTCTAAAAATTTAATACTAGGATAATATTTAAATGATGATTTAATAAAATTTATTTATTCTAATCTATTTCTTGATATAGGACATGACTAAATTTTAAAATATATGCAAAAAAATTGAAGAAAATAATTTTAGAAAAAAACTATTCTTAAGCGTAAAATAGGAATTAATGATTTCTCATGCCAAAAAAGCACATATGATGAATGTTAAAACATTTTTACGAGTATATAATATATACATATCATTAAAATCATACATAAAAAGTGAGTTTTTTAATTTATAGAGTTTAAACATGTTTGTGTGCATAAAAATACTTTTTAAAGAAAATTATTTCCATTATTTTCAAATTGTTATTGTCTTCATTTTGAAATAATTGTTGACAAGTGAATTAATTTTATATATAGGCATGAAATATATATTTTAATAATATAGTTAATATTATTTATACACCCCTTTCCAATAACTTGGAGAAAAAATCATAATAAATGATAATATTTCAAAAGTGTGTTGTCTATTGTATAAACTCGATGTTTCTTGTGACTAAAGGTAAACTAATAGTTTTGTGCAAAATAAGATATCAATTATATCAATTATATTATAAAATTTAATTCACAAAAATATAGGTTGATACATCCCAATTAATGATCATGGACATTTGTTGGAGATATAGGATGATGTGTTGAGTGCCTATACCCAAATGGATTTAGGTATTCCTAAGTTAAACATTATACTCCTATATTTTTTCATAAATTTATAATTCTATATTTTATTTTATTCATTATATTTTCTATTTTTAACCATTTTATCATACAGTATTCCATTATGATTATACATGTTTCATATACTGTATATAATGTACTCACCATTGTGTTTTTCATATACCCATAAACATATGGCCAAACTATATATCTACTAATGGTAAATAGGATTCCAACCATATATATTTAATGAAAGACGTTTTTCATCCCCAATATAGATGTTTTATACAATAAAATTTCCTTATTATAATGTTTCTACTTTCAATTAACCTTAAATATTTCGATGTTCTTCTACCCGTTGTGTACAGACATTCCAAGTCATTATTATGTATCATCAAATTTTGTACTCCCAATAATTGCACCCCCATTTTACTTTTCATTCATGTATAGTGTTCTATCATTTTCTTCATTTGACATCACAATGGATCCCTATAAAATCTTCTATACACCCTTTAAAAATATAGTTTCATAGCATACACAATCATATTAACCATTAAAAAAAATATTTTTTAATAACACATAGATGTGGGTAATTTCTAATATTTTAAAGAAATGTCCATTATTTATGCAACAATTGGTATCTATAATTAAAAAAATTATATGGTTTCACCATCCACTAGATTGAATTTACCACAATTACCATATATGTAATGAACTATCAATCTATGATATAAAGATTATTTGTATTATGATATGGATTCAATAACCCGAGATTCCCAAAATTTTATAACGGTTAAGAAGTAATTTTTTACCTTACATTATTTTAATGTAATATGAACTACCTGATTATGATTCCTTTTTTTTTTTAATGGACATTTTTTTAATCATTAGAGTAATTTCAATTATTTTTACACTTATTATTTGTATGACTAGGCCTAGTAGAATTACTTGTCTCTTCTCCCATTGATTTTATTCTGATAGTTTCTTCTGATAGATCTTCTTCTCCAAGGGGATTGTTCTTGTCATTAGTATTTAAAACAAACAAGATGGTGATTGGACTTACCTCTTCTAAAGTTACTCACTAAGAATCTGGTATTGAATATCATTGTATACTAAATATTAATTTATGAATTTCACATTCACAAAGGTGACCATTAAATACCAACTCACTAGTAGAGGTATCAATTATAGTAGGGCATTCACATAATTCATAAAATCACCTTCACCAATTCAAGTTTTTTTAAAATTAAATTGAATTCCCACATGTGATCTTACATTGATCATCATTCCAAAAACCTCAAAATGAATATCCATTTCATCATGAATACTTTTTTAGAGTTTTTTTAATGTCAAAAATATAATCTAGCCCCTTTAATATTTAGCATTTAGTTTTATTCTTAAGGATTTTGAAAGAAACATTTCTTGATTGAGACACAATTATGAAAAATAAAATATTTATATCATATACCTCCCATAAAACATTATACATGAACACAATATTCACACCATATAACTAAAAAAATTATGTTATTTGGAATTGGATGATCAGAAATTAGTATTATATAGATTCTAAAATATGACCCATTGTATTTATTGATTCATATATTTCATAAATTTGATTCCATGCGTGAGATACAACTACAGTTCTAACTTTGAGATATATACTTTTCACTCTTATACCACTTATTAAGGGAAATATACATTGATAAAAATGATCAATTAATCTGATTAGAGAATTATAACTCTGCATATCAATATAATATAATATTTGAAATGATAGACTCTTCGTAGTGGAAACACAAATATTCAATAGTTTTCTCTTCCACAAATGAGTTTACTAAGAATATAAATCCATTGAATCCCACTAAACCTTCAATAAATCCCATGAATTAACATATAATATAGAACAAAAGGGTTTTAGTTACCTAAAATATATTCAATAATATTTCATGAAATAGAAGAATAAAAATAAATAAATGAGGGAAGTTATTAACAATCTTTATTCTAAGTGTAATACATTCATGTGAAAACATATTACCTATTTTTTATTATAAGTGAAAGATTATAGGTAATAAGAAATATATTACAAAATAAGTAATATTAAAAAAATTAATCTCACTAATAAATACTATGTTTAATAGCACATATCACTGAATTAATAAATACTTATATACTATGTTCCAACTAATTAAACTAAAATACACGGTCCATTTAAATCACAATTTAGTAATAATGACAGCCAACGTTTGATAATGGACCTGGTGACCAATAAATATTTCAAAATTTATAGACCATAATTACTATATCGGACAACCATTGGAAAATGAGATATTCATTCTTCCTTTCTACCATTCAGTTTGTCTTACTGCCACAGACTATAATTCAGTCCAACAAATCGTCTAGCCCTAGAAAATTTGGTGAAAAAAATTCATTTGAATTAAAATATGTTCAACTGAAGAATACTTCTCTGCCAAAAAATAATAGCATATAGTTAAGCTCTGGAGAAGTTGTGTGGTGTATTAAATACCTTTTTTTAACTCAAGGATGGATTGATTGAGGTACATGATTTGATGTTTCCCTCATGGATAAATAATTTACTAATGATCAGTGTATAGGATTAAAAATAATGGAAAGGTAAATTTATATGTGATTGGGTTATAATTTTCTATTTTAACTATTATTACTCATTTTATACTAAAAGGGTCGGTAAGGTTGTCTTCGTGGGATATGAGTGTGATTCCATAATTTTTGTTTTATCACAAGTTCTACCTAAGATTTTATGAGGGAGAAAAAGTTAATATGTGTAACATCTAACCTTAGTAAATAATTTTACGCCGTAGGAAAACATATTAAAGAAAAATGTTTACTCTATAATTACCAAAGGCTGGTGACTAGATCTCAATGTTTATACATCATTCTTGGGGAGTGATTTACCCTCATATATATTATCCAAGAATAGATATAATAAACTAAATGGGATAACATAAACTGTAGAAACTATGTTTTATCCAAAAGTGAGATCAAACAATACCATATCAAACACATAAGTATTTTATAACCATATATGGTAAAATATATTTATAGAGGCAATTTTAAAAACAAATATAACCAAATTACTAAATAAAAATCATAACAAATATAATAATTTACTAAAATAGTTACATAAATATATCTTTCATCACCTACTAAGGGTTGTTTCACTTTTCGACACCCTAGTAAATGAAGGAGATACATTATAGATATGATTATAGATAGTATATAAATATAATAAACAGTTTTTATAAATTCATGAAATTTTTTATTGTTAATATTTATTTATGTAAAAAAAATAAACAAGTGGAATCATAAATAAAAGTAATAGCATTGGACCAGTAAAATTTTATGTCATTGAAAAAAATATTTAATTTTGAAATACACTAATTAATCTAAATACCCATTCAAGATAGTAATTCATGGAATTTAATTATTCTTATAAAACAAAAATTATTAAATAATCCTCCTCAAAATGGGAATAAATATTTGGAAATGTAATCTTAGAGATTAGAAAGTGGTTATATGGGCCTTGAAAATTATTGGTAAATAGATTTTGGGTATTCTTGGTAGTGTTGACATGCCAAAAGATAATGATATTTTATATAAATAGTTGGTGAATAAAATAAAATTCAACCTATATATGTTTGGTGTTCTTATTTAATATATGATTTTTTACAATCATTGTGGATTCTAGATTTTACACCATATCTAAGTTGGTTTATAGATATGAAACCCAATTTAATGAAGTTACTATCATGTATATTTTATTTGGATAAAGATATTAACCACTTTAAAATACATAGATTTTATTATAAAATATGTGATGACAATTTGTTATTACTTATCCATGAATTGAGACAGACACCAAAGAATTTTGAAAATAATTAGCTGAATTTTAATTAAATATATTCACACAATTTAGTCAATGTCATGAAATGAATCAATAAAATAGTTTCAAATAATATATTAAATAAAAATACCAACTTCTAATAAAAAAAGTAGATAATTCATATAAATACTATGATTAGTTCTTTTTAAGATGCTCTAAAAATTAGATTACTATTTAAACCTTATAAGAAACTTTTTACCCATAAAGTGTGATATAATTAGGACTTCTAAAAGGTTGATGGTTTCAATATAAAAATGATAATGGTGTACTGTAAATATTGATGGTTATTTAGATCCTATGAATTGGAATATACGATGAAGTTTCCTAAGACAGTTCAATCTCATAATGTATATTAAGGGAATAAATCAATGGGAGAAAGATATTCCCCCATGTTTATGGGATAATTTACTTTTGAGAATTTACATTAAGTATCCTACATCATTGTTGTAAAATCATCATTGATGTTAGTATTTTATATTATAAAATCCATTTAATTAATTAATATTAATAATTACATCATAAATGTAAAACAGTAAAAATATATCAAAATGTATTATGATGATATATTATATATTAATACTTTAGACATTGATAAAGGGTAGGGGAGGTGACCCTAGTACAGAAACTTCCAATCCAATATTATTGTGGTTATTTTAGAATATAAATATTTAGGTGAAGGTGAAAAATAATATAAGGATAATTTATAGCTATGAATACATAGGATTTACATATATGAACATTGTAATCATCTAATTTATATAATACATAATGAGTTTACTTATCCCAATAAATGAGAAGTTTAATATCGGATATCTTTTCCACAAATGAAAATGTTCCAAAATAGTGTTCTCCATATATTTGGGTATATAATTTGGAAGGAAATATGAGAATTAATAAACTCATACTCTTTTACTAGTATCGTGGGTGTTTCCTTTTGGAAATTCTAGGATTCTCCCAAGGTCTCCCTGGTAGTGAATGTAGGATCCACATAGTATCTACTTAGAGACCAAAAAAATCAATGTGATGGACCAATTTTCTATAATGTTCACATAAGATGAATCTACAGCCACTTCCATCAATATGATACAAGTGGTGGAATAACACTCCCCATAATGTCTTTGTAGATATGGTATGTAATTATGATATATCGCTTGGGAGATTGAATAATAATACATGATACAATTATCCTTAGATGACCATAAACATAAGTGATGTCTGTTGTGGATGGACCTATTAATATATATATCATAATAGTGGTATGATTTGGAGGTTTTATATTCTGAATATAAAATAATTACTACCTATCACATTGAGAAAAGTACTAAACTGGTTTCTAAGGAATAGAAAATAGTTCAATGGAATCATCTGAAGGTTATCCCCATTACAATTAGTTTTATGGAATAAAATATTTTTCATATGAATTGTCAAAATATAATAAAAATTATTCTTAAACATATATGATATTTGTTATCATTTAATACATTGTAGGAAAGGGGTCCAAATTTTTATAAAAAATATTTTTTGTGAGGGTAACATAATTGTCAAAAATATCCATATAATTGACCAATTAGTTAAAGATTTTTCTATCCAGAAAGATCAATGAAGTTACTATCTTTTAGAAGATAAAAAACTTAAAATGTCCATTTGTTCATCCAAAAGATGTCTGATTAATGTAATGAGTTAAAAAAGTACCAAATAACAATATTAGGATACCAGATAATTTTTAAATCATTGTAAGGATAAGATTTATTGAATAATACATAGGGGGTATAGGCCAATTTGAAAAAAAATAAAAATTATTCAGATAATTAAATAAGGTGTTTTTCACATATAATACTAGTTTAGAATATTAAATTAATGTATGAGATATAAAGAGGTGGTTGTATAGAAATAGGACCAACCATGAGGGGAGTGGGTAGATAAGATATATAATAACAAGGAATGATATGAAAATCCATTATTCAGGGAATGTATAAGGAAGTGTTAATTCTTAGAGATGGAATTTATTCTAGGGGTGGGATGGGTTAAAAAATACCTTTGATAGAATATATAATGATATTCCCTATAATTTGGACTATATATATGTTTAAATGTTTATTATTTATAGATAGATTATTTTATATATAAGGTCTTCTATAAATAAAAGTCACACCACTGACCTAGTAAATGTTTTAATTAAAGAATCATATAATAAATATCTAAATATCTAATTACTGTATCATATATGTTGATAGAGAAAATTTAGATACCCATGCTTGACGAACATTGACATTACATTACTTTTTCATAATAATTAATACATAACAAGAACCAACACTCAAGTACTGTAACCGTTTAGTGTCTTTGGAAACATGGAACATAATCTTCTAAACATGGTGAAAGATCTTCAACATCTCCCATAAAGATCTTCCAATTTTTTTCTTACCTAAAACCTTTCTTTAAATCCAGGGGAAAATAAAAAATATAAAGGGTGAGATCAAATGCTCAATATGGGTACGCATGAAGAAAATAAAAAAAATCATATACATTTAAACTAAAAAAAACATGAACAAAATGTTTAAAATCAAAATCTTGAGAAATAAATCAAAGAAGGTCATAAGGTATAGATCATAAAGGAATGTTAATCATGATAAAATACCATAGGAATATAACATGTAATATTGTAATACCATTAATCACATTATATTATTTCCATAGTATCCAAGGAATTTCTGCCAAGACCATCTTAGTGGACAAAGTCCCTTACTGCATCAATTTATTTCCTCATTTCAGTCCTCTATCACTAAACCAGATTAACTTGCCAGTCCATCCATGTCTATCTCATGATATATAAATATTTACCCAATTAATTGAAGGGAGATATAGGTCCCACCCATCTCATAATGAAATCATTTTACATGTGCCACAAATTAAACATACATCATTCATCATAACCCAAACAATAAAATGGGTTTCATAAACATCACCCCATAATGTAATCCATATAAAACAAATGGATATCATTGCATCATAAGAAGAATAAAACCATGTAAATAAGAGAGACATTTACTTGAAACATTATCATATGAAATAATGTCATCATATATGGAAAATGGTTTTTATAAAACACCTGAAATGAATTCTTGAGAAAAATATCCTTTCTTCTTCGAAATCATTTTCTTTTTCACAAAATATAATGCAATTTTAAAAGAAAATTATTTTGTTGAAAATAGTCATGAAATCATGTAGATTAAGCTTCATGAAAATTAGGCATTATAAAACCATAAAAATCTATTCATGAATATAAGTTAAAAAAATTACTCCTTGTACTTTTAATGGAAAAGAAAAAAAAGTACCACTTATGGTAAACAAAATAAAGATTCCTTCCATAAGAAAAAGAAAAATTCAAGAGGGGGAAAAATGACATTAAAAATACATGGAAGAATATTAAACACTTTATGAAAAACAAAATTATAGACATGGATGAAAAATATTACCCCAGTATATAATTACGAATAAAAAATCTCAGATATGAATGAGATTGGAATAATTATCCATTACCTTATGTCTGGTATGCTTCGTATGTATCTGAAACTCCTCTTCTTTGACGCACCTCCTTTAAGATTCATCTTAAGACACTAGAGTTGGTCTTTTGAGAAGGCCAAAACCACCAGAATTTATATAGGGATGTGGAGAAGAGAAATGGGCAGGGGTTGGCCGAGCATGAAGGATCAATGTCTTGTGAAGAGGAGATGGAGGAGGTGGCCTTTTATAAGGGAGGAGAGGGTCACTTTTTGAAAATTTAAAAATATTAATAAAATGAAACCTCACCTAAAAACCTCCTAAAATGAATCAATTCTAATATTAGATGAGATAGGGTTGAAATCTCATCAACCAGTAAAATTTAGACATGTTTTATGTTTATTTTTAAACTTATTAACATAATTTATGATTATTTAATCTATTTAATTATATTTGTGGTAATAAAATTATAAATTTTAAATTGTAATAAATACATACTTAAATGTTGTTAATTTCAAATAATTTAATATTTTATAACCTTTTAGACCATATAATTGTCAATTTTTAATTTTTAAATATTTTTGTGATTTTTAAATAATTTTGTAATATGTTATTTTTACAAAATATCAATAGTATCAATTTTGACACTATTCATTATTTGAATTTACATAAAAACCACATAGAAGATTTGTTCAAACCAAAACATATAATATATTCCTAACATGTCATAATGATAAAAAAAATTCAACAGGAACATTATTTTGTTTATATATTATTTATGTTAACATTTTAAAACCATTTATTTTGTATATTTCTTAATAAAATAATTACTACATTAGTTTTGAATAATTATTTAATATACCTATTTGTTTCATAAAAATTAAAAATAAAATCCTATGATTAAGATAAATATAATACCTTTCATAATAATATTTTCAATCGAATTTTTCTTCTTCAAATTACAACACTTAAATTGTTATATTTATTAAATTATGAAGGTGACATCATTGACATCATCTAATATAAAATAATATAAATGTCTTAATCGATTTTATAAGTCTCCAAATTGTCCACAAATCGATACATGGCTGCTTAGGGTATAGATATACTCGACCAATAATGTTTAGTCAAGTTCTTTGTTCTTTGGATAGGTATTGTTATTTTAATAAAAACTATATTATTGATTTTTCAATAAAAAATAATTTCTACATCATTAATGTATAAGCTATTATGGTAATTAAACATTTTTTTAAAAATTACAATTAAATTACCATGATAAAGAAAAACATTTTATATTTCAAATTAGTTTTTATAATTGAATTTATATTTGGTATAACCATATATTAAAAATAATGAAAATATTAATGTTTGAGTGAGACATATTTCACTTTCAATTAAATAAAATAAATAAATGGTCCTAATCAAATACAATTCAGTTACATTACATTCCATTTTTACCAAAGTATGATTTAGGAAAAAATATTATCATCCAATTATATTAATACAAGTGTTAGGGTAATTTTATAATATTATTTTTCTCTTTAATTACCTGATTTACCTATACCAATGGTAAATAAAATTTACGGTAGTTACAATTCATAATGCCTAAAAAAATTATCTTATTAACAAAATTTGGACCTACTAATTCCGAATATGTAATAAACTTTTTTATATTCAAATCATAAAAGTTTCAGTATTTAATTTAAAATTAATCCCACTGGTGAGAAAATGGTTTTTAAAAGTTAAAACGTTGCAAAATATTGAAAAAAATTTACTTCATGATTCAGTGTTAAATTAATGATAATGAATTACATTATATTAAATGGTAATAATATATTCTATTTATAAATTAATAACATTCAATATTATAATTTCACCATACAAAATATCTCGAAGAAAAATTTTTTTTCTAATTAAAATTTAGCGTATTTTATTATTCATCAAAATAAGAAACTTATCAAAAAAATATCAAAAATTTATCTGATGTAAATTTTTATATCCTGAGTCAATGTAAGAGTTTTATTATGTCAAATTAAACTTATAAACATTTAAAAAACTAAATTTAATATGGTTGCACCATCAAAAGGCTGCAAAATTTCTTTTTTTTGAAAAATACTTATTTTACCCAAAACAATTATTTTGTACTCATAAGATGTTCCATAAAATGTGTAAGATGAATTATAATGTCATAAGATTCAAAATTTGGTTGCTACTATTCATAACAGCAAGATCATAATAATATTATAACAATATATCATTGTTTAGTGAAACACATTATTGCGTACAACACATGATATTGAGGAAGGTTTCTCTTACATGAAGCACAAGAAAAGAATAGTTTTTCTTATAATATAATCTAATTCGATATTTTGTATAGAAAAAGATAATATTGGTGTAGAATACAACACAATAAATCAATGAAATTAAAAGTATATCTTTCATAAAATCTCGGGGTGTTACATTCTACCCACATTAAAATGGATTTCTCCCTCAAAATTCATCAGGGTAATAAATTGTTTAGTACATGAAAGTTTCTATAATAGAAACCCACATCATAAAAAAGAATACCAAAACATAACTTTAGAAACTAAGTTATGAAATGTAAAGGTTACCCAAATTAACTAATCATTGGGTTTCCACATAGGAGAACATAGGTGAAAATATTGATATATAAGAGAAATATAACCATCATGTTCTGATAGAGAGTGGTAGAGAACATGGCTATGAAAATGACAACAATCACAAATCCATAAATTTGTGATGAAATATGTTACAATCTGATTCATCGAATATGAGAGTACTAGGAATACATTTTTGGTTTTCAAGATCATTTCCCTAATGTGGAAGATTTTTTTAATTAAAAGAAATACTTACTTGATTTTGGTACAGTCTCACTGTTGTTTGTGCTTTGAACAATTTCCACTTCATCACATAAAGAAATGAAGTTGAATTTCTCTTTTGTGAACTGTTAGCAGATAATGCAATATAATGATAGGTCATTCCATCTCTCTCAAACATAAGGTTAGAAAAAGATATATATATATATATATATATATAAGTCTATATATGGTGAGATTAATCAGATATGGTTCACAAATATACATATACTTCACCGATCATCCTAATTAATAAAATTAAACTAGTTTATACTAACCAGGGACATCCTGTAGGCCAATGGTAGGCGATAAAGTCATGTTGCACTTCGGTTGTGGGTTCGATTCCCATAGCCTTTTCTGATGCAACGAGTAGTCTCCCATCCTACAGGATGTCCGTTGTCTAAAACTATATTATTATAACCCTCTATTAATAATATCAAAAACGTTTTAGCCTTAAACAATACTAACTTATTTCCAACATAATCCATTCCAATCTTTAGGCTTATCCAAAATACTTCTGTCAAATCTCATATTATAGTGAAAAAGATTACCAGATAGGTCATATAACAAGCATGTGAATATCTTAATTTATCCCCCATATAACATATAATATATCTTCTTGATCACATTCAAAACATGTTAATACCTTAATCATGTATTCTTACTATAGAACCTTAGTGAAAAAATTAATTATGTCAAACGTTAACTCTCTCGACATACCAAAATCCAAAAATTTCTACATACTCAAACCATTATATAATTTTGTCCTTATTTCATTTTCTCTTTATCGCTTCATTATGCGCATATCATCTTCTTTCCAAAAATATTTCAATCACTTTTCAGGGATACTGGTATAATATAATTATTGAAAGCCAATATATAAATATTCCAAAATTCCACGATACCATAAATGTGATTCCGTGATACTATTTTTAAATCCCATTACATAAACACTTAATCATTCCACAACATTATTGTAACATTCAAGATCACAAATAGTGATCACATGTGACTTCCCTTCACCCTTTTCCTTAAGTGGTTTCTCACGTCGATCATCATTAACCCATGGATACGGGCATTGATTAGAATAATTCCCCATTTTCTTGCACTTGAAGTACTGAAGTGCTGGTGGAGCATTCTTTGTAGTATTTTCTCTATTCACTTAATTATCTACCTTTTTCCCATTACTTTGACACTCAACATCTCTATGACCTTCTTTTCCACACATAAAACATTTTCTAGTACATTTTAGACACTCTCCAATATGCTTCATTCCACACGTTCTGCATAAAGAAACATTCATCTTCTTTTCACCATTGTTCTGAGCTTTTTCCTTGAACTCAATCTTTATTTTCTTGTCAAAAACATTAGATAGATACGTAACACCAACTTCTAGTTATGCCTTGATAGTACAATGCAAAATTTCTTCATAGCTACTGAAGTCTCTTATAGATAATGCCCTTATAAGACTTGGTTTTAAGACACTGAAGAATTGATCAACTATACTTTTAGGTTGGATGATGAATCCATATGCATATCATGAAATCCTTGTAAAATTCTATTTGTATATACCAACAGATTCATCATCCTTTTTCTTAAGATTAATGAACTCATTATCTATCTTTGTTCGAATAATACGAGGTTAGCACTTATTGAAAAAAATATGTTCTTGAACTCGTCCCATTCCATGGAATCAATTTCATCTTGGGGCCTTGTATTCTTAATTATAGTCCACCACTGGTCTGATTCACCATATAACAAGTAAAAAACCAAAATGAATTTTTCATGCTCCATACAGTGAACTATGTAAAATATATTTTCAATGGTTCCGATCCATTATTCAGCAACAAGTGGATCATAAGTCCCACTAAAATAAGGTGGACATTGCCTCATGAAGGACTCAATAGAATATTGTTTCTTTCTCTTCTCATTTGGATATCCATAATGATTTATAGCTGATGTATGTATATCAATAATTTTTTTTCACTCCATATCCCACCACATTAGGTTGTTCAGTATGAAAATCATTGCATTGTCCATTACAATGATCAACATATTTCCTTCGGGTTCAATCCATCGTCTAAAACCCTAAAAGAACAACATGAGAGGAAAAAACCATGCTAGGAAAACATCATAATAATGGGGGAGTACGTTCAATATCAAAAATTTTAGGTTTAATTCTAATATCGTTACCATAATTCTAGGACTATAACCTATACATATACATAAAAATGGGGATATCCCTAGACATACCATGGAAATATCACAAGGGATCTCACTAAAGTTCATGAATCCTAGTTTCCAATGGTTAACTAAGCAATTTCTCTAATACCAATAGTAGATACCAAAGCTTGACATACATGGAAATTACATTACTTTTTAGTTATAAATAATACATAAAATGAACCAACACTCAAGGTCGATAATAGTTTAGTGTGTTTGGAAACTCGGAACATAATCTTCTAATCATTCTGAAAGATCTTAAACATCTCCCATAAAGAGATTCCCCTTTTATTTTCTTTCAAAAAACATTTATTTAAATCTAGGGGAAAATAAAACATATAAAGGGTGATCTCAAATTCTTAGTAAGGGTATGCATGAATAAAATAAATCAAATCATATACATTTGAACATAATAAAAACATGAACATAATGTTTAAAATTCAAAATATTGAGAAATAAATCGAGGCAGTACATAAGTCATAGATCATAAAGGAACATTAATCTTGATAAAATAACATGGGAATAAAACATTTAATTATGTGAAATAATTAATGTTGCTTTATCATTATTTAATCTATATAAATTTATTTGTCGTAAAAAAATTATAAATTATAAATTGTTATAAATACATACTTAAATGTTGTCAGTTTCTAATAATTGGATACTTTATAAATTGTTAGACCTTATAATTTAAAATTTTAAGTTTTTAAATATTTTTGTGATTTTTAAGTAATTTATTAATATGTTATTTTTATAAATTATCAAGAGTACCAATTTGGACACTATTCATTATTTGTATTACAATTAAAAATACAAAGAATAAATGATCGAACAAAAATATATAATATATTCCAAACATGTCATAATCCTCTAAAACATTCATGGGGAATATTAATTTATTCATAAATTATTTATTTTAATATTTTTAAAACCATTTATTTGGTATATCTCTCAATAAAATAATAACTAGATCATTTTTGTATAATTATTTGACATACTTATTTTTTCATAAAAATTAAAAATAAAATCCTATGATGAAGATAAATATAATAACTTTCATAATATTATTTTTAATCCAATCTATCATCTTAAAATCACAACATTTAAATTGATATATTTATTAAATTATGAAGGTGACATCTTTGAAATCATTTAAAAAAAAATGTTATAATCGGTTTTATAAGGATCCAAATAGTCCAAAAATTTAGGCTTGGATGATTATGGTATATATATACTTGGACAATAATGTTTAGTCATGTTTCTGGTCCTTTTGATCGGTATTGTGATTTTAATAAAAACTATATTATTGATTATTCACTAAATAAATAATTTCTACATCATTAATGTATACGCTATTATGGTAATTAAATATTTTTTATAAATTAAAAATATATTATGAGGATAAATAAAAAAATCTTAGATTTAAAATTAGTATTTTTAATATGATTTATATTCTTTATAACCACATATTAAAAATAATCTATTTATTAATGTTTGAGTGAAACATATTTCACTTCCCTTTAAATTAAATAAATAAAAGGACTTAATCAAATACAACTAGGTTACATTAGACCCCATTTCAACCCAATTATGATTTGGGAAAACTATAATCATCCAATTATATTAACATAGGTGTTTGGGTAATTTTATAATATTATATTTTCCCTTAATTACCAGATTTACCTCTAACTATGGTAAATAAAATTTACCGTAGTTACTATTCATAATGCCTAAAAAAGTAGATTATTAATATAATTTGGACCGACTGATTCCAAATATGTAATCCATTTTCCAAATTAAAAACTAAAAAGTTTCATTATTTAATTTAAGATTAATCCTGCTTTTGAGAAAATGGGTTTTAAAAGGTAAAACGTTGCAAAAGATTAAAATGATTTTAATTATGAATTCAGTGTAAAATTAATTATAATGAGTTAAATTATATTAAAAGGTAATAATATATTATATTTATAATTTAAAACCATTTAATATTATAAATTAAAAATATATATTATCTCGAATAAAAATTTGTTTTTAATTAAAATTTAGTGTATTTTTACTATTCATCAAAATAAGAAACTTATCAGAAAAGTATCAAAAATTTATCCAATGTATCATTTTATATCCTCATTCAAAAGAAGAATTTTATATTTCCAAATTGAACTTACAAAAATGTCAAAACTAAATTTAATATGGGTGCTCCATCAAAAGGTAGCAAAACATCAATTTCTAAAAAATACTTATTTTACCCGAAAAAATTATTTTGTCCACATACCATGTTCTATAAAATGTGTAAGATGAATTATAATGTCATAAAATTCAAAATTTAATTAATAATACTCTTAATGGATAGTTCATAACAATATTATAACAATATATTGTTGTTTAGTAAAACTCAGTATTGCGTACAACACATGCTATTGAGGAAGGTTGCTCTTGCGTGCAACACAAGCCAATAATAGTGTTTGCATATAATATGAGCTAATAAGGTGTTGAATATAGCACAAACTAATTTTGGTGTAGCATATAACACATGACATCAATGAAATTAAAATAACATTTTTCATAAAATCATGGGGTCTTATTGAAAGTCACAGTAAGATACCACCTAATATCACCCTATATTTTTAGAAGATAACATATTCATATATCAGAAGTGATAAAAAAACATATGATTTATAAATTAAATAAATAAATAACTTATCACAATGTAATTACTAATCCACAATGTTAACAAACCCATTTTACAAAATTATTATAGTAAAAAGGATTAGAAAATGTCTCTTACCGTATCTATATTCATAAAAATGACAAAAACGTATTATGAAAAGATCATTTTTATCATTTCATATTTACTTGATATCTCGTAATCATAATCATCAAAAATGGAAACAAGTATCTAATGAAAGGTAAGTATTTTATTATTTCCTCTTTTCGGGATATATTACCATGTCATATCTTATTAGATGAAACAAATAATCTCATAACTTGATCATCCATTACCAAAATATAAATACTAGGTACTCCCAAATATCATATCTCAGAATATTCCTACACTATTGTGAATTGAATAAATAATAACAATCCTTATCTTGTGTGTATAATCATAATAATATAATTTCATATCACCACTTAATATCATCTCATATCACCACCTCATGGCATGATACAAACCAATTTCATATCTTATATATCACTACGTCGATAAATCACTGACATTCCAATAAAATATTTTATAATATCCCAAAATATCTTATCACATGAGAAATGAAAGAAATGTGTTGAAATAGAAATTAATCTTCTCACATTAACACATATCATTATCATATATCAGTTATATATCACCAATGTTTTATATAGGTTTTAAAATTTTAGAAACATTATTAGGGACAAAAACAATTTCTTATACTACCATTATGAGATTTATTTTCCCATAGGTTCTATGAATATAGATTTTGAAGTAAATTAGTGAATTTTAATTACTCAAATCATCAATTTAATAATTTTGTTTCAATATAAAAATTTGAAAACATTTGGATATTAATTGTGTTTCTTATATTATTTTATCATTTTATTAAACAATCAATGAATAAAATTATCTTTCAATAAATTAAAATATTTTAAATCAATGAGAATGAAATAAATATATTTTAACATCTTATAAATTATTTATTCATTTAAATAATTGTCATTATATAGTTATACAAGTTAAATTTTACCTTTACTCTTATCAATTTCCATCTTACATCAATGATAATGTAACATAACAAAAAAATCACATTTAAAATTTGAAAAAACATATCCAAATATTTAATAAGAAAATAATAGGGGATAATGATAAATGATAGAGCTAATATTTCAATGGTTTTTCATATTTTATTTAAGGATTTAATCCCCACCCATTTCACATTTCATTTTAATTTTCACCGTTTTTAGAATAATGAAATGATTTTAGCTTAATTGTCCAAATTCAATAATTTTGGAAAATTAAGTATTTTTTGCCTGATGTATTCCAAGATTTCATATAAATGAATCTTCATACCCGGAGATACACTCACGACATTATAACAGATTTTGGGAAAAAAAATCAAAGCTAGAAAACTATAGAATAACGCCTACACATTGTGTACCTCAAGTACACGCCATGCTGTTTTCAAATATAATTCTCCAAATTGGAAAAGTTATGACTATAGATCACACTGTGAAAATAATTTACACATATTTCACACATAGTACACAACGTGTAGTGGGTAAAATTGTAAAACTAGCATTAGATATTTAAAGGACATAGTGGAGAAACGGATCCAGGGTACACATCGTGTAGCCCAATTTAAAATCATGACCCAACCGGCAGGAAAAAAATGAAATTGAAGTGTCCCAACATTTAGATGGGTATTCCTATAAAAAGAACCCCTTGGATACTATTTTAGATCATGTTTAATGAAATGGTGTAGCAAGACACCAAAAAAACACTCCCAAACCATTTAATGTATTTCTTATCCATGTTGTAGGACGAGGTCATGATTTAGCTGCAGACCATCAAGGCTACAATGGAGATGTCAGAGGCTGTGTGAGCGATGCCCGACTAAGACCAAAATGGTTTAGAATGATGAAAGCCAATAGAAATTCTATTTTGTTTTGGGAACTTAATGTGTAATCACTTTATGAATTTTTGTTGAACTGGTATCATTGAATGAAACTGATTATTTTCTTTCTTGAACAATTGAAACATTTTTATTGTTATTTCATCTATGAATTAATTTAATTGAATTCACTATTTATACTTCTTCAGAAATATTTTTACCTTTTATCATAGTGGTTTATGTTATGTTTTATTTCTTAGAGATTATCAATTAATGGAGTCACATCAATAGGCAAGAAAAAATCCTATGACGATCTTAATATGATACCTATATAAATTTGAGTGTTCTCCGGGGAATCATCAGTGTGAACTAAGAAAATCAAATTGTTAAATATTTTAAAAAAATGATCAGGGGAGTGTCCGGGAGGCTGAATCGTGTATGCGAGTGTGATTTTAAATTTTATTTTCATAACTCGATATATTCTGACAATTTTGTGCCTTGTTCTTCAATTTTTTCTACTCTATATTATTTAATTCAAATTTTAATTTTATGCTATTATTGAAACACCAAATTTCTATTTTTTTCAGAAAAAAACTAAAATAATAGGGATAATGTTGCAACTCGCATTGTGACATCCTCAGGATACAACCCTAAGACCACAACAATGCTTCATTAAAATGGGAAAATATTTATTGAGGTGAATGTGATGGAAAAAATCAATATCAACTTGCATTATTACAAGGGAGGTCTGTATAATTGATTTTATTTTTTTATTTATAATTTTTTATTACATGATCATCTGACCTACCCTTGTTACCTATTGACCATGAAATTGATAGAACATTTAATTCTAGGGTTAGTGACTTCAACCCACCTATCTTATGTTTTAAATCATCAACTAACACACCAATAAGGAATGTACTTGAAACTGCACTTCCAATTGCTGAAAATCTATTTTTGAATGAACTGTTTTCGTGCTATGAAGATAATCCAGAGAATCTTGTAGAATTCCCTAATGCACAATCCAGGTTTGAAATGAAATCTGGGTTTATCCTCCAAACTACTAATGTTCAATGGATTTTCCAGAGAAGACCCACACAATCACCTTCTTGAATTCAATTACATTTGTGTTGACATGAAACCTCATGGAGTCGATGACAATTAGATGAAATTGAGGTCTTTTCCCTTTTTGTTAGAAGGATTTTCTAATGAATTGCTTTTCTATTCCAAATAAGCATTTATTCAAGATTGGAATGAATTGAAGAAAAGTTTCCTCAAAAAATTCTTCCCTATATCAAGAACATCTTCCATTTAGTTGTAAATTTGTGGAATAAGGAAATCTCAAGGAGTGAAATTCCAAGAATATTGGGAATGATTTAAAATAATCTGATTTAGTTGCTCTGATCATCAAATCTGCAACCAACTTCACATTCAATTATTTTATGAAGGATTGTGTCTGAATGATACAAGTATGATCGATCCTGCTACCGATGGAGCTTTAGTCGATAAGCCCCCAGCTTCTAATAGGATATTAATTTCTAACATGTGCCAAAATGACCAAAAACATGGAATATGAGGCCTTCTTCGTGTCAAAAAAGAACCTGAATTCCCAAATTCTAGTCTTGAGAATAGAACCATCTCAAGTCAATTGTTTGGTCTCATCACCATGGTAAGATCAATTATGTAGCTTAACAACCCAAAAAACCACCAAACCTGAAGAGACATTCCATGTAAATGTGAACTGCGTAATTTTATCTTTGAATGAACATTTCAGTGTCCAATTACAGCAAATAAAAGAGCCTATTACGAATAGAAATACTGTTTTTACAGGATGACCCTTTCAATCAAACCAACAACGACAATTTCAAATGAACCAAAATTTCAATCAAGTATGAAAAAACAACTTGAATGAATGATTTCATCATCCTAAACAAATAAGATTCTTTTTTCCAGGATAATCAATTAATTCTCAACCAAGATATTTCAATGAAAAATTCAATGCTCATTCAGGAAGCAACATTCATCATACTCCTATAACTCTAAAATTAGAGAAAAACCATGAAGAGGCATACAAACAACAAGAAAACAAAATTAATTCCTTGATGACTCAAACGGGTCAACATGCCTGTGCTGTTATTTAATTGAAAAATCAAAAGAGTGGATATTTACCCTCATATCCACTTGTGAATATAAGGGATGATGTTAAGGAAAATATGATTTCCATTGAACATATGAGTGGTATGAAATTGAATAACCCTCAAACTAGGGACATCATGCCAACAAATGATACTATTAAAGAGAATCCTACCACTGATGGAAATACTGGAAATTATGAAGTTTCATAGAATGAAAACTTAATTTCAAGATATGAAATATTTTTTGAAAGAACATAGAATGATTCGAAGTGGATTTCTAGTCCTAATGTTTCTCCAAA
Organism: Viscum album; assembly: GCA_963277665.1. NCBI lineage: Eukaryota > Viridiplantae > Streptophyta > Magnoliopsida > Santalales > Viscaceae > Viscum > Viscum album. The sequence goes on along the minus strand of OY728145.1, from coordinate 2,011,619,711 downwards.
TTCTACATAGAATTCCCAACAAACATATAAACCCCCGCTACCTTATCCAAAGTGTGAACCACCACCAAAGTCAAGTGCTAAAAAGGAGTATGATTATGGGATTTTGGAATCTATAAATAAATTAAAAGTCAACATACCATTTCTTGAATATCTAAAATAAATTCCTAGGTGTGGTATTTTTCTAAAAGAAATGTGTATCCACAAAAGGATATTCAGAGGGGGTGACTAAGTCAACATAGGGAGGAGTGTTTCATCGAAGATTCAACATGATTTACTTGTAATGTGTAAAGAACCAAGAACATTTTCCATTCCCTATACCATTGGTAAATGAAAATTAATGTATGTCATGATTAATTTAGGGGCCTCCATCAATGTTATTCAACAGTTAATTTACTCATCTATTTAGGTTGGATACATTAAATCCTCTATAATTATCATTCAACATTCCAAAAAAAGTTCCACAAAACATTCTAAAGTAATATAGGTTATTAGTGTTCAAGTGAGAGAAAATATTATTCCTATTTACTTCTATGTTTTGGATATAGAAGATTATTAGTTCATCACACAAACTACCCTCATCCTGGGGAGACCATTTTTTAAAAACAAAATACTGATCATCAATGATCACAATGAAACACATTCAAAATAATTTGTAAGAGATGTTGTTCATTTAAACATATTTCATTATATTTAACACCATGTGGAGGATCATTCAAATCCCCATGTAAACATGTTTTATTGTTTTTTCAGATGACATATTACCTGATTTTTTCTATGATGAAATACCAACTAATTATTGGAATGATGGAAATTTTCATGAGACCAATTGTGATCAACAAGAGGTTGAAATTGAATATTTTGAAGAGTCTTGGAGTGGTGAGACTTAATATCTAATCATTGATGAAGATTAATTTCTGGAAACCCCTGAACCAATCAGTGTTGTCCTTGTAGAAGATTCCAATTTTCTCATGAAAGAAGTATTGTGATCATTGAAGGACATCTCCATGATGATCATGGAGATTCACTAAAATAACTATCTTCTAAATATTTACATCTGATCAATGATACTACCCAACCTAAGATATTATTGAAAACACTTCTGGATAACCTCTTGTATTCCTCCTTAGGGGATAATAAATTATTCACAATGATTATATCTAAAGAGTTTTCAAGAAACCAGAAGATCCAATTGTTGGAAGTCCTAATGTACTAAAAGAATAGAATTGGATGGACTATCTCTAATGTAAAAGGAATAATTTACTCAAATTTCATACATATAATTATAATAGAGCAGAATAATAAACGAGTAGGAAAATTTCAAAGGCAACTGAACCTGACATAATTTGAGTTTGTGAAGAAAGAAGTAACCACACCTCTATCTATTGGAATTATTTATTCCATATCTGATTGTAAATGGGTAACTAACGTTGACCTGGTTCCAAAAAAATGTCATTTTAAAATTTCAAGGAATAAATTTGGTGATATTTTCCCTATCAGGCTTCCAAATAAATGGAGGGTGTGCATTGATTACTTGAATCTCAATCTAGTTACAAGGGAAAACCAATTCATACTACCATTCCTTGAGAATGTCAATGTAATATTATTTGTTAAACCCCAAAATTGATTTCTTGATGGATTACCTAGGTATTTCTAGATTCACATTTTACTAAATGATCAAGTAAAAGCCACATTAACATGTCGCTTTGGAACATTTTTATACCGGAGAATTCCATTCAGTCGGTGTATTGCACTTGAAACATTTGAAAGGTGTATAATGATATTTTCTTTAAATTTCATGATACATGCATGTATGATTTCTAGAAAATTCACATTCTATGGATCCATATTGAAATTTGTTTGTTAATATTGATACATGTTCCAAAAACCATCATTGCTCTGAACCTTTTTCTCAATTATGAAAAATGTCATTTCACGGTTTCTATGGTTATTGTACTTGGACATGTTGTTTCCCTCAGTGTAATTGAAGTTTATCAATCCAAAATTGTGGTCATTTCATGATTAAAATACCATAAAACCATTAGATATGTGAGATCATTCATTGGAAGTACTATCTTTTATATGATATTCATAATTAATTTTAGTATGGTTGTACTTCCATTATCAATATTTCCATAAAAAGAATTCCCAGTTCTCTTAGATGATATTTCCTGAAAAGCCTTTAATGATCTTAAATAATGAATGATAATCTGTCCCATTTTTCAACCACCCAAATGGGAAATTCCCTTCAAAATCATGATCGATGCTTCTGCCTATTCAATGGGAGCAGAGTAAATTCAACATTTGAAAAAGAAATCTTATCTTATTTTCTATTCATTAAGAAATTTTGATTGGGACAAATAAAAATACAAAACATTGGAGAATAAACTACTGGATTTTTTCTTTTCTTTAGAAATAAATATATGCTATCTCCTACACTCTAATGTGATCATTTTCACTGATCATTCTACAATCAGATTTTTTATGAAGAATTGTGATGAGAAACCAATAATTTTGATATCGATATTTCCATTATATTATTTATATGTTGAAATAATAGAAAAAAATGATGTGAGATCATGGTTGATGATTATTATATAATGATACCATCTTTATTAAATGAAATCTTTAGAATTATCCACCAATCAAAAAAATATTTTCCATATGAGGATTTTGTTTCATTTCAAAGTTAATGAACATGGTTTTCTAAAATTGTGAACTATTTGGATTCTGATGTACTTCCCCACCAGGTCTTGAAGAAAAAATGTTATATACTCATGAGTGATTCAAGGAAACACATCTAGGATGATCCCTACCTGTGGCATAATGGTACTGATCAAATGATTCAGAGAGGCCTTCAAAATTCATAATTTCAATCCATCCTACATTTTTGTCACACTATATGATATTAAGGACACATAGGCCCAAAAAAAGGCAATAAAAGTTCATGATTCATTTTTTTATTTTCCCTTCATTTTCAGAGATTCATTTTAATTATATAGAATTTGTAGAAATTCTCAATTCCATGGAAGCCATTCCAAATAGAATGAGATTCCAAAAAAACCTCTTATATTTCATGAGGTTATTGATGTATGGGGAATGGATTTCATGGAACCCTTTCTCAATTCCATTGGAAATATTTGTATCCTTCATGCTTCTGATTATTTTTTAAAGTGGGTAGAGGCAATTTTTATAGGAACGGATGATACCAAAATTGTGTCCTAAAATGTGAACAGATGTTTATTTTTTTGGTTTATATTCCCAATGTTTTCGATTATAAATCAAGGTACTAATTTTTTCAGTGGGACTTTGGGAACTCTTTTGATGAAATATAGAGTTCATTATAAGGTCTATATTCCCTATCATCCACAGAAAAATGGAATGGATGAGTTATCCAATAGGGAGATCAAAAAAATATTGGAAAAACTATGAACCAATATAGGAAGGACTAGTGTTTGAAAATTGATTATTATATTTAGGCCTATATGGATACCTTCAAAACTACTATTGGCATGTCACCATTTATATTGGTCTATGGAAAATCATTTCACCATCCAGTTGAGTTACAAAACAATTATATTTTGGTTGTCAAAAAATTTAAATTGATTATATTTTCTGTAGGAAAAGAAAGAAAATTTTATTTACAGGAGGTGGGGGAGATAAAAAACAATTCATAAGAAAACTCCCAGTTGTAATAATAATGAATGTAATAAATTCTTGATGGGATAATTATCAACATAAAATTCAATAAGGGAGAAAAATTTTGACTATTCAGTGCCAGATAAAAGTTTTTCCCAGGTAAATTTCGTTCTAAATGGTACAATCCAATCATTGTTACTAATTATATTCCCTTTACTTCAATAAATATTAAAGAATCCAAAAAGGTACACCATTCACAATCAATGGTCATAGGTCGATGTATTTTTGAGATAATGTTAATGACCCTCTAAGGGTGGAGATCCAACTTCATGAAGCAGAATATAATTTATTCTAGGTTATGTCTTTTCTTATTACTTATTTTTGGTAGGTAAATAATTTCATAAATTTTAATTATTATATAAAATTATACACAATGGGGACATTTCACGTAATATGTGTGGGGGGGGAGGCCCAATGCTAGGATGTTTTGGATTTTATGTTATTTCCATTGATTTTTTATTTGGTTTTCAGAATATCATTCCATTTTTAATGCATTTCTTTTCAAAATTTAAAAATTATGTACATTTTCATTTAAATTTACTGGGTTTAATTTCATTTTTTAATTCCATGAACAAATTTAAATTCTCATATGAAGGAGTGGACCAATTGACCCTTTGAAGTGAACATAAATGTATACTGAAATTTAAATTGTTTTGAGCTAAAAAATTGTGTAAATTCTTGAAAATTACTCTAATTTTTGGAAATAATGACACATATCACATTATATTATTGAAATTATCATTCTTATGATTACATTGAACTGTATTTTCTCCTCTTCTTCCTATTCAACTCTTTCTTGAGAGAACCAATTCATGTTTTATTGTACCAGAACTTGATCAATTTCTATAAAAACATGAGGGCTGGGATAATTGTGATTATAATTATTGAGGCATTTTATTTGATTTTGTGCCCCCCTTTTTAATGTCCATCCATTTTATTTTGGATTGTATTGCATGTTTTTTCTTTCAAGAGCCCTTAGTATCGATGTATATCATGATAGAATAGCAACATTATAAACTAGATTCCCTATCCAACCCACATTGGATATATAAATGCATTATCTAGTTGAAATTATGTGTGTGTGTGGGGGGTGATAACTCGTGATGTGCTACCTCATTTCGGAATGGTTTGGGATGAAATTCATACATTGAAGACATATTTTTTCTACTGGAACCTAATTTGATGAGAGTTGAAGCTATATGGATTTCTCAAATGAAATGGAGTTGTGCATGACTAGAGCTTGCAATGTATGTAACTTGTTCCCCATGTAAAGCTTTCTATAAAAGTTAGAAAAATATTATATCTGTGGGTGAAATGTCAATGGAATATGATGGAAATGATATGATTGAAGATGATTTTGTTTACAGAATAGTATAGAGGAGATCATACTTGAATGAAAATTATAATCATGAATTCTTCCTTCAAATAGTTCCAAACCCCCCTTTTTCATCCTAAACATTTTCCACAATTGAAACCTATCAACCCCAAGCCATATAAAAACATCGTAAATTCCCCATGATAATAAAATGTACTTATTTCACATTGGGTATAGATGTTAGAAAATTGATGCATATGGAGATTCTTGAATGGGTTGGGATGAGAAAATCCTATTCAAAAATAATTCCATTTTCATTTGTTTAGAGAAAATAAATGTGTTGTAACTGCTTTCTGTACTAGGGAGGAGAATGGATGTGGAAATGGTTTTAATGATCTTAATTGGAAATTTGAATTTTTTTATAAGGAATGATATTTTTAATTCTTCGTGATAAATTAGTAAACTACATTAGTATGTGTTTTCAATTTTACAACTTATTGTTTATTTTTCTAGGATTCCAATTGTTAAGTGTGGGGAATTGATAGCGATATTATTTACAAGCTTTTTCAAATTATTATTATGGATATAAACACCACCAATTAGATATTTAATGGGATTTTCATTTATATTAAAATAATAAAATGTTTATAAATTAGTGGTGAAAATTCTGTAATTTGGGACATTTATGTATTCTTTTGTCTTATGAATTTCAGGATTACAGGTAAATGAATGTTCACACCAAGAGCTTCACAAATAGTGTGAAAAATGATTTTGGAGAAAAGAAGAAATGCAGGAAAACTGAATTAGAATAACTAAACATCATGTATCTCAAGTACACATCATGAAATTTTTAGATATAATTTTTTAAGGACATGATGTACCTTTAGAGAACACAGTGAAAGAAAATTACAGGTCATGTACTATTAGTACACATTTTGTAGTGATTCAACCTGTCAAACTTGCATATGAGATTCACTGGACATGACAGAGAAAATAGATTTGGGGTACATGTCATGTACCCCATGTACACATCATGACCTGGTCAACATGAAAAATAAAAAATAAAATTAACATGGATCGACGTTTCGATGGGGATGCCTATAAAAGGCACACCATGGCCATTGTTTTAGACAACATTGGACGAGACAGAGTAGCATGACACCATTCAAACTCCCCCAAACCATTCAAAACCTTTCTTAGCCATAGATGTGGTCAAGATAATGATGGAGATGCAGACCATCAAGGGTACAATGGATATTCAAGCGGTTATCCAAGTGATGTATGGCTAAGCCCAAAGTGGTTATAGCCAGCCACTCTTGAAAGAGAATCTCTTCTGAGGTGCGGACTTATTATGTAATCTATTTCTTAATTTCTTTTGAACTTAAATCATTTAATGAATTTTATTGTCATCATTCTTGATAAATTTTAATAAATATTTTTGGTTGGTAATTCCGTATGTAATTTATATTTATGGAATTATCTATTTAAACAACCATAGAAAGATATTTCAATTCAGTATAGTTTTTTCAATTAGGTTTTATTTCTTGGAGTTCTTCAAGTAATGGAATCACTTAAATTTGCAGGACAACAATCATATGAAGACTATAATATGATATCTATATAAATTTGAGTGTTCTCTTGAAGATCCATAGTGTGTATTTAGAAATTGGACTGTCAAATATTTTCAAACAAGTATGAGGGGAGTGTTTAGAAGGTTGAATCTTGTTTGCGACCACTTTTTTAAATCTAGTTATCAAACACCATTATATTCTAACAATTTTCAACCATGTTCTTCAATTTTTTCTCAACTACATTATTTAATTCAAATTCAATTTTGAAGCTGTTTATCAAAACCAAATTTCAAACTTTTTCATAAATAACTCGAACAATATTGATAGTATTGAAAGTCACATTGAAACCCCCTAAAGTGACAACCCTATTGTCATCACTGTGTTGCATTCAAAAATAGAAAATATTGATTGTGGTAAACATGACTGAAAACCCCACAATCAATAACTATATTTTTTTATTCAATGATTCCATGATTATAAAAATAAAACAATCCTTTATAAAAATGGATTATCATAATGAAAATCCAATAAATAATTATAAAGCCACAAAAGAAACTATGAAATAGACACCCAAAATTCTTAGAATATACAAAAACATCCTAAAAGATTTGATATAAAAAACTATGGGAAATATTACCAACTCAAAAGAGATAGAAATTAAATATTTCAATGTCAATATAATGATAGAAATATTATTCATTGGAATAATAAAATTATTTTAAAGATGGATAAATATATAACGAATTTACAAGGAATTTAAAATATACAATACTCTAAAAAATAGCCAATCAGGATATAGTAAACCCAACAGTAATCATGCTTTATCAATTTTGCCTAAAATTTGTAACACTACCAATAATTTTCAATTATCCAAGAGCTTTATAATTTTTATTAGAAACATTATATCAACATCTGTATTGAATAATTTCTTGAAAACCTGTAAGAACCTTGGTTTTTAGATCGGGTCAAAATCCCGACCATGTTTGAATTTTTGACTTGTACTTAAGAAAACTGTAGATTATGTGCTGTTTTAGGAAATTTCCAAACTACACACCGTGTACATTTTTCGTACACACCATGTATAGGTTATGCGAGTGTAGGCTTTGTGCTCGCCGAGTACATGCCATGTGATGACCATGTAGAAATTTCTTACTACACAACATGTATTTATAGACACATCGTGTAACCGTGACTGGGTGGAGGACATACATGACAGGTAGTCCTATTTGCAGGGTAAATTGTTGAAACCTAGTACAGGCTGTCTCCTTCATGGACACGTCGTGTAGTCTTTCTGTGTATAAGGGATATACATGGCGTGTGGGTAAGTCAGTGAGGAAGTGAATAAAAACAATGTAAATGCCATGTACCCCTAGGTACATGAAGTGAACTCATGGCGGCATGTTCTAGAATGTATGTCAGCAGAATTCCAGCTGCCATATGAACAGTTAAATGATATACATGTTGTGTAGTCATGAGGTACACAACCTGTACTTTCTTTTTTTTTGCTGAAAGAGGAAGTAGACTCGTTTTTTAAGAAAAACCTCATTTTGTCACTGAGTTTCATGAACCAAGACGTCCGTGATTTCATGTCCCTCCTGTTCCTTCATCTGAAGTCTAATTTGAATGCTGAGTGATCCTTTGGAACCCCATCGGTAATGACTCAATTTTTTACAGCCATTTTCTTATTTCTGTTCGAGAACATGTTATTGGTGTTTGAAAGATTTTGATTATTTTGTATATCTAACCAGTTAAATCTAATTGGAGGTTTTTATCTGAGTAGTATCACCGTACCAGTCTCAGGTAGGTGGTGCATACAAATATTTTTGTTTTCACGGTCATTTGGGTGGTGCGGCCTTCGGTGCATTTTCAGGTACTTTTAGCAGGACTAATTTTATCTTCTATTACATATTGAATTGTTTTTTGATGTATGGGAGGCCTTTGGGTATGCCCTATTACAAATTTAGCCTGGGTCGGGTCGGGCGAGGGGTAATTTCTCATTGGGGAATTTTGGTTGGGGATGCCAAAATGGTTATATTTGAATTATATTGTTTTAAGATGTTGAGTTTAGTTATTAAACCATGATATAAATTGATAGAAGCCATATAGACTCTGTGCAAGTATGGGATAATGCTTGCATAGTGAAAATCAACTATTTAGATTGTTTTTCCTATTTATGTGTTCTGATTAAATTTGTTATATAGGTAATTGTTTAGTTGAATATGTTGGAACACTTTTTGGTAGTGTTGGGCATGGCCTGGATATTCTTGATTGATCATGATCATAGGTTGGGCTTGGCGCAGGTTATGTTGGGTGATTCTGACCATGAGATTGGGCATCATGGGCATTAGTTTGATGTAGGATTACTGTCAGGTTGGGTATGGCTCGAGTTAATGGGATGGAAAGGCCATTAGACTTGAGCGTCGTGGTGGTAGGGACATGAGGTGTCAGAGGTGTTGTGGCTTGGTTACTATTTTGGTGATTACAGACTCCCAGAAACTATGATTAGTGTACATATAGGGAAACTCTTAAAAGAGGTGGGTTTTACCACTCATGTGGGTAGAGCCCATCATTAGTTGCGGTTTAGGTACTATTTATTTGGGGGTGCTTGTCGTAGGAAGCCACATAGAAGGGGATAACCCTTCTGGGGATAGCATTGAGGCTATCGGGTTGGGGGCAGAGGCTCGCTGTTATTTGAGGGCATATATCTCTGTCCCTCTAGATATTTTTTTAGGGAAAATATTGTTGTCCCTTCCGATACTTTATTATGTGCGCAGACATTGCTTTCCCTCAGGCTACATATTTTTAGAGAATACATTGATGTCCCTCCGGTTACTTATTGAGGAAAATCATCGTTGTTCCAACGGTTTATTATTTCTCGGGCATGCATTCTGGACATCGGTACTTCAGACACACAGTGTTAGGGGAACATGGTTTCGGATTACATGATAGAGATTCCGGCATTGGCTGAAGCAGGTGACACTACATGGTTGCTGTGGAGCACCCGTGGAGTTAGTTTTTTTTGTACATCGTAATTTTTACTACATTCCATAAAAAAGTATGCCTGCTTAAATAGTTATATTAGGTATTCACCATTGGGTGGTATCCTACTGAGCTTCGTCTAACACCCTACACAGTCCCTTCGATATGTGTGTGGAATTTATAGATATACCTTTTGGAAAGAGGCCAACTTCAAAAGTTGGGCAGTATTAGCTGTTTCATAGAGATGGTATGGTCCTCTAGGTCTTTCCTAGATAGAGTTACCATGTTTTTATTTATTCGTGTATCAGTATACTTACCTATTTTGTAGCTACATATGGTTATCCTTTGGTTACCATTTAATATTAAGATATGTACGACCTTCTTTAGATGCATGTTTTATTGTTTAGTAGTAGTTACAAGTGATCAACATGTTGTTGTGTTCATTTCTGATGTTGTTGTTTACATTTATTTCTTTCATTGATTATTGATATTTAATGTGCCTCTACACTATGGGTCTAGTTCGAGTCTGTTAATTCATTTATTCTAAAGGATCATTATTGTTATTCTTAGAATAATATCATTATTATAATACTCCAAGAGAGTATAGCCTCACCACTATAACTATAATACCTTAGCTGCTATTCGGTAGCCTTCGGCATTTGGGGAAGATCCCCAAAGGTAGTAGCACCCAACTCGTTTAGTGCTGTTTGGGTGGAAGTTCATGTTTGGGTCATTACAATGCGGTATTAGGGGAGTTATTGATAGGGATTTAATAGTAGTATTTTACTAGCTACTAATGGGATTGATACTTCTCTTTTATAGTTTATGGTTTTACAATTTGGGAAATGGTATACTGGAGATAGGTTTTTACTGAGAACTAGGTTTTTAGCTTCTTCCTGAGTGCCTACAGCCCCAGGTATGAGGGATGGACCGAGTTTCCATGGTGGGAATTGTGGTTTGATTTTCCTCAGATTAAAATTTAGATGATTTCCACCTCAGTGGCCCACTTAGTGTGTGATGTTATTGATTGTGATATGTAACCCTTGACCCGTTGTCGTAAGGGAGAACTGTACCGTGTCCTGTTATAGCAAGGCTTGGTTTCTTGGATTTTGATATACAAATTTATATGGTATTTCAATTTCATAACTATATGTATGCTTTGTGAAGTGATAATTCCATGTGAATAAAGTCAATATCCTAGCTTTGTATGATCTGAAATGTGAATAGGTAAAATTTAAGATAGAATTTCTTATTGTTGCAATGTGTAATACATGATATATATATTTGTAGAATTTCATGTGATGGGGTATTTGGGTCTAGCTCTTGTACGAGCATACATGTTCTATCTGTTGAGAAGATTTTGATCACCATGATTGGGAGACTCATTCATCGGTTTGAGGAAACGTTGGTAGTCCAGATGGGCATGGAACAAGGTACTTTTGATACTTGTCTCTATGAAGGTCAGTAATGGAGTCCACGAGGCTTGGATGGCATGGGGCATAGTTACGGTGGGGGGAGTAAGAGTAGTAGTTATACAATTACTTTTACCGGTTTATCTATGTTGAATATATATTGTTAAATATATATATATATATATATATGATATGTCTGAACATTTATGGTATTCATCAGATTCCTCCTATATGTCTCAATAGAGTGTCAGGCATGTGATGGTCCAGTGCCATTAGTTCATGATCAGTTTCAGAATCTCGTGCAGATAGAGCAGGAGCCACATGTACAGGCTTAGGGATAGGATCAGGAGTGTGATTCAGTAAATGCATGATGGAAGCCAGGTTTTTTCAACATTTGGACCATGGCTTGACGAGCATCTCTGAGATAGCTTGGTGCATGTCTTGTAGGGAATCGACAGAGGCACGCAGAGTACAGAGCCATCTATGGAATATATAACGTGGGAGTTCCATTCACAACACCAACCACTTTTTCAGGGTGAGGGTGGTTTGGAGGTGCATGAGAACTGGATAGAGAACATGTAGATGATCATTGAGCAGCTCAAGACACCTCCAGGGTGGATGGTTAATATGGAGACATACATGCTGTGAGGACAGACAAAGTGTTAGTGGGATGTGTAGGTTCAGGCTCGCAGGCACTTGGGACTATTGTGGAAGGACTTATATGACATGTTATTTGAGAAAATTTATCAAGATACACTAAGAGAAGAGTGATATAGGGAGTTCATGAGTCTGTAGTAGAGAGACATGTTTTTCATGGACTATATAGATACATTCAATGATCTATGTCGCTTTGCACCTGGTATGGTAAGCGATGATGCAACTAGGGTGAGGCGCTTCGAGGATGGCTTATGACACACCATAGGGTTGAGGTGAATATTTTCATACATGGTACTTTTTTATAGGTGGTCAAGTAGGTTCTCATAGTAGAATGAAACCAGAGGGATATACCTCATGTAGGTTGGATTCCGAATTTAGGTGAGGGTTCCAACAGTAGGAAGTGGGGACGAGATGAGTTCCAGCAGGGCAGTCATTCCATGGACTCAACTAGACCACCATGTAGCAGTTCTTCAGTAGTTTCCATTTAGTATAGACATCCACGAAATGTTCAGACACTATGCGATAGGCCTCCAAATCTGTGCCGATCATGGGGACAAGTCGGGAATCTGGAGAGGTTTTGCAAGAATCATTCTCAGACATCTGGCAGGCAGGGAGATGGATAAAAGATTGTATCTCGAGTTACTTCATGTTAGGTACAATGAGATGGTATCCAAGGTTCAGCTGCATGTGGAGGATGTGACATAGTAAGTGAGATCCAGCTGAGGGAATGGTGGCCGGTGGCCTGAGCAGCACCTCCGGGAGTTCAGGTATCAGGCATCCATACATGAGGCCAGGTGCACGTTGTTTAGTTTCTAGAGGCTGAGTAGGCTAGTGAGCCGACGATAGTTAGAGGTGCACCACGGGTGTGGCAGTGATTTCCATGTTTCCTCTTGGCATGACCTGTAGAGACATGTCCGTTTTGAGTGCACATGATGCACATGATCTATGTGGACTGACTAGATGATAGATAGTGGTATTGGCACCATATTGGGTGCCTGATATGTTTATATATATGTATGAGATGAATATCAGTTGGTCACCGAGGATGCTGGTTACATGAGGTGTCTTTCGCATCAATGCATCAAGCATGCGGTTTACATGAGGTGCCTTGGGCATCGGGGCATAAAAAATCTGGGTTACTTGATGTGCTAGGAACTTGCTTTGTTTTTGAGCATCCATTGGATATAGGACCTCATGGAGGTATAATCTGATGCAGTGTGTGATGCGTTGGGTTTCAGGAATGATAAAGTAGCCCCAATGAGTTGTAGGGGGGACGATGCGTCACGGAAGGACTATATTTCCGAAAAACAAGTTAGTGAAACTTTTTTTTGATTTGATTTTTGTTGGGTTGAGACCGATCTTGGAAACTCCTAAGGTGGGGAGACCCCTTGAGGATTTTAGCTAGGTCCATTGAGACTAGGGAAGTCCGAGTTACATTTATCAGGGTTGTATGTTCGGTGCGATCTTTGGGTTTCATTTGATAGCTCGGGGATAAGATATATTAAGGAGGGGAGATTGTTATAACCCACATTTTTAGAACGGGTCAAAATCCTGACCGTGCTTGATTTTTTGACTTGTCCCTAAGAAAACTAGAGATTATGGGTAGTTTCTGGAAATATCCAAACTACACACCGTGTAGTTTTATGTAGACACCATGTTTAGGTCAGGTGAGTGTCGATCATATTTTCTCCGAGTACATGTAGTGTGATGACTGTGTAGAAATATCTTATTACATGGTGTGTAGTTATAGACATGATGTGTACACATGACTATGTGGAGGCCATACATGGCATGCAAGCCTGTTGGCCAGTTAGAATTGTTGAAGCCAAGTACGCATCGTGTCCAACTTGGACATGTCGTGTAATCTCTTTGTGTATGAGGGATATACATGGCATCTGGGTAAGTCACTGAGGAAGAGAAGAAAAAAAATTAAACACTGTGTACCCCTAGATACATGCCATGTACTCATTTAAGCAGGTTTTGGAAAGTAATTCCATGGAATTACATCCAACATTTGAAAAGTTAAACGGTATACACATCGTGTAGTCATGAAGTACATGTCGTGTAATTTTTCTCACAAAAGGGTAGTAACCTCTATTTTAGGGAGAACCTAATTTATGTCGCTGTGTTTCATAAACCATGCTAGTTGGGACTTTAAATACTTCCCATTCCTTCACCCAAAGTCAGATTTGAACACTGAATGATCCATTGGAAGCCCCTCGGTAGGGTCTCAATTCATCTTGAGCCATTTTTTATTTCCGTTTTAGAATGAGTTATTGGGCTTTGATCGGGTTTTGATTATTTTTTTGATCTATAGAGTTTAAACCTAATTGGAGGTTGTTATCAGAGGAGTTGAATCATATGAGTCTTCAAGTAGGTGGTGCAAACCTCTTTTTGTGTTTCTGTGGTCATTTGGGTGGCAGGACCATCGGTGCGTTTTCGAGTATTTTGAGTGGGACATGTTTTATCTTCCATTACATAATGAATTGTCGTTTGACTGATGGGATGCCATTGGGTATGCCCTGTTAGTAGTTTTGGTTGAGCTGGGTCAGGCGAGGTGTTGTTTCTCATCATGGAATTTTGGCCGGGGGATTATAAAATTGTTATATCTAAATTATAATGTTTTAAACTGTTGGGTTTAGTTATTAAACCTTGATATAAATTTCTAGAGGCCATAAAGACTATGTGCTAGTATGGTATAACGCATTCATAACGAAAATAATTTGTTTTGATTTTTTTGACTGTTTATGTGTTCTATTAAAATGTGTTATATATGTAATTCCTAATTTTCATATGCTGTAACACTTTTTGGTTCTGCTGGGTATGGCACAAATATTCTTGAGTGATGCTGATCACAGGTTGGGCTACGCCCAAGTTACGTTGGGTGGTTCTGATCACTGGATTGGGCATCATGGACATCAGTTTAAGGCAGGATGACTGTCAGGTTGGGCATATCCTGGGTAACTGGGATGGCAAGGCCATCATACCTAAGTGTCATGGTCGCAGGAACACGAGGTCTCAGAGGAGTTGTGGTTTGGATACGATTTTGGTGATTATCAGTCATTCGGAAACTCTGCGTAGTGTCCACATAGAGAGACTCCATGATGAGGTGGTTTTGACCACTCTTGTGGGTAGAGGCCCCCATTAGTTGCGGTTTAAGTACTATTTTTTTGGGGGTGCTTGCCATAGGAATCCACATGGAAGGTGAGGATCATTTAGGGTATTACATTGAGGGTATCCGGTTAGGAGTATAGGCTCCCCATTATTTGAGGGAAGATATCAATGTCCCTCTAGATACTTTGTTTTGTGGGCAGATATCATTGTCCCTTCGGATACTTTATTTTTAGGGCAGACATCACTGTCCCTCTGGCTACTTATTTTGAGAGAACACATCGTTGTCCCTCCATTTACATACTGAGTATAGAACTTGTTGTTCCTCCATGTTAATATTTCTTAGGAGTGGCTTTGGGACGTCGGTACTTGAGACATGCCGTGTTAGGGGGCACATACTGTCGGGTTACATGACAGAGATTCCAACGTTGGCCGAAGCAGGTGACACTCCATCGTGGCTACTGAGCACTAGTGGAGTTAGTGTTTATTTGTGCATCGTAAAGTTTATATCATTCCTTACTAACATATTCTAGCTTAAACACATATATTTGGTACGTACCTTTCGGTGGTATCATATTGAGCTTCATCTCACTCCATGCACGGGTCCTTTAGGTCGTGTGCATACTTTTATGGATTTTCATGCAAGGAAGAGACAAGATTCAAGAGCTGGGCTGTATTAGATATTTCACGGAGATGGTATGGACCTTGAGTTATTTCCTCGGTGAAGTTACCATGTTGTTCATTATTCTTGTATCACCATACTTGTATGTTTTGTATCTACAGTTGGTTAGCTATTGGCGCCTTTCTATATTCAGATATGTATGACCTTCTATGGATGCATGTTTTATTGTTCTGTAGTAGTTACAAGTGATCAACAAGCTTTTGTGTTTGTTTCCATAGATTTTTTTACATTTATTTCTTCCTCTATTTATTGATATTGAATGTGCTTCCGTTCTGCAGGTCTGGTGCGAGTCTGCTGAGTCATTTATTCCACTACATATTTATTGGTATACATGGACTAGTACCATTATTAATAGAATCTGAGATGGTATATCCTCCCCAATATACCTATATGACTCTCACAACTAGTCGACAGCCTTTGGCGTTCGGGGAGGTGCGCCTAAGGTAGTAGCAGCCGACTCATTTAGCACTGTTCGGGTGGCTATTTGGGTCTGGGTCGTTACAAAACCAGATCAGGGTCACACAAGGCATGCGATTTTACAATTCTCACCATAATTATTTCTCTTATAATTATCATTTGATTAAGAAATTAATATTGACAATGAAAATCAACCCCCATTGTTTCACTAACATTAACCATCTATTGGAAACATAATAAAACCATGTCATAAGACACTTACCTTTGTGGTACATTTTAGTTTTCTCCCATGGATGATATATGATATAAAAAACACAAAACCCAACACTCATCCCCGAGGCTAATTTTGATTAAAAATTACATTTACTTATTAAAACATCACCAAAATAGAACATTAAAATATTAAGACTCCAGTTTTTTTAAAAACACCATATTGTGATCTTCACCATGTTTTTCCATAGATTAAAAATTTCTCTCTTTTTAAAACCTATCCGAACATAGTGATCCACTAAACCATTAAATCCACCATTTCTGGAAAAATACATCATCATGATGTGTTTAGATACACCACACTATTGTTTATCCAAAAAAACCAAAAAAATAACTATTAATAATAAACACAATCTCTTAAAAAACTCCTAAAACACAAAAACACATGTGGAATGAAAAATAACTCAATGAAAATAAATTCAATGCACAAAAACTTATTTCATTAAAAATGAATACCTTAAAGGATTTTAATTCCTATGAAGCACTGATGAGTGTATCAAAGGAAAAATTATTTCCATTGAAAAGTTATTTCAACATACCTCTCTATATTCTCATCATTAACACTAATATTCTTCCAAAAAATGCAAAAAAATCTTCATAAAACCTAGAAATATTTTTTTCATTACATTAAAGGATTGTTATGTAATTTTCACAAAATGAAAAAGAAATTCATACAAATCCCCAACATCAACATGAAGTAAATGAGATGTTCCAATGTCACTCCTCCATAACTATCAAATATAAAATACATCATTCATTACCCTAAAAAATAGGAAAAATATTAAATAAATATCATAATTAACCCATTCTTTTATCTCAACTAGACCTAATAAATAAGGGGAAAATATCCCATCAATACCAGATCAATTGTATTATAAACAAGGTGAAAGAAGAATAATTATTATATCAAAAAAAACAATAAATGTCGCTTCCGAAAATTATCAAAAAATATCATAATTCGCTATATCATAGTTCAACTATTTTTAATTAGATAAAGATGATTAATAGATTTATGATTAAAACTAAATACATCGAATGATGACATACTAACCTACACCCAGTATTTTGCTGACCTATACGGCCTCTCATATTGGTATTTAAATGTATCAATTTCAATTCATCATTCATATATATTGAAATATTAAAACTCTACCCTAGATATTTATCTCTTCCATTAATAACTAATGTATATAACATTACAACATAAATATCCCAATGAATATGTATCTTGTGGTGAACTAACCATCCTTTTATTGATGTTAGGGTATACTAAAATTTAACTTTATTCCAAACAATTTTAATAATCGTTTGTACTTTTATGATATAAATGTTTTATCATGATATAAAATAATTCTATTTAGAACAACATACCATTTAATATTCCCCTAATCATACAACAAAAAAAAAATATCATTTATAACATGATTTTGTCTAATCAGTAAAAAGTGAATCATCATTGAATGATAATAATCAGTTATCTATAAATCATCTCTTAATTTTAATGAATAAATAAGACCTATAAAACCCCAATTAATACTTAATTTCTTTTCCATTATTTAATGGGATTTGACAGAAACACACTGGTTAGTTTATGATGTTTTTCATTAACCGATTTATATGTAAGATGTCTAATAATGACATTTACTTATCTAAATTCATCCAAAGACTCTATAAACATTCGCAAAAATCATGGTTTGTATTTTAAAAACTATAAGGAATCAATAAATTAGAAATTTGTGAATATCTCATTAATTTTTTATTCATAAGAAAATGCACCACAAGATTCCAAACAATATATTGTATACAAGATATTTCAATAGACCATCCCAATAGATTCTCCCCACAAACAATGATATAATAATATTGAATTCAAACATAATATATCCTAACACATTAAATAATTTGGGAAAAAACCTATTGAAATAATAAATGAGTTTCCACACATCTTTCAACTCATTCAATATATCCACCAAATTTTTTTCCCGAATTATGAATAATAATATTTTTTTTACAAGGAGTATAAATCATTTCATGTCAAAAGTATAAAGGTTCTATAACAATATTTATTAAATGATATTTGAATAAAAATATTATAATATATAATTTATACTCTTACGACCATTATAAACTAGGAATCTATGGCATAAAGAGAATATATCTAACATTAAAGCACATGAACCATGGTTTCATTTCAACATCATGAATATTATAGCACTTCTTATGTTTCAAAATTTATTATGAGATGAATATCATAACATGATCACTCCCCATTAAAACAAAAACAATATTTTAATTCATTGTATTACAATATACATTAAATAAATATATTATGTTGCGTAAAAATAAGATATGTGTTGAATTAATCCTCCTTGTAAACTCTTCAAATGAAACATTACAGTTGTTGTATAATAACTACATCTTTTAATTTAATGTTATGGTCATTATTTGTTTAATTAACCAAGAGAAATCTTGGATAAATAATGAATAATATATTTCACGTTCCTAGAAAAAAATAATGTAAAAACACTTGTAGGTTCTATGATGGAATTTTTATATCCACATTATTATGATCAAGGAATATTATAGAATTAAAAACCATATGACCTTTGGAATTCAACTATCATATCCATAATTGAAACTATGATATCATGAAACATAGCATATTATCTAATATGGTTTGGAAGAACTCTATAAAAAATACAATATAGCCTATTCATTAATAAATTCTGCAAGAATATTGTCAATTATCCTTCAATATCATCATTTGATCGAGAATAAATCATAATATCAACAGAAAATATGATCAAAATTTAATTCATATAAAATTGGATAACACAATTCATCAAGGTCATGAAAATAATATCAATTATCATCACATATAATTTGAAAATATGAAAATAAATTATTCTAAATTAACACCTAAAACATTTCTTGGACATATACATAGCTTGAAATGGAACATGATGCTAACCATATAACCATTCATCAACAAAAAACCAAGAATGCCCCATTATGTAAAAAAAATTATCATCAAATCAATGAATAAAATCGCTTATTTATTCTAACATTATTATGATCACAATGATAAATACACATAATAAATCCTTCATTATGTTTCATTTCATATAGCACTAAATAAACAAGGTGCCAAAAAATATTTCAAATAAACCCCTTTGTATGAATCCATTTTTTTACTCGGATATAGATCCTTTTAAATATGGTATAATTAATTACAATGGACATAATATGGATTACCATTTTCGTTAGATAGGTTAATATTGTTTCTAAGGTTTGTTCCGAGGATAGAACAAGGCCCAATGGAGAAAAATATCAGGCCACACTATTTGTTGAAAGAATGCGCCCAAACCCACCTGGTCCCTCCAAACCCAACATGGCTGGATAGTGAAGTGAATTAGGGTACAAATGTTTCCCTAACATTTCACTAGGGGATACACACCCATGAAATATGATTACAACTTTTAGTATATTTGATTCACATGGTTGGTGTATGATTTTTTTAAACATGCAGCCTTACCATGTGGGTGCCACCCTTCAGTAGTGTGTGGCACATGGTTAGATCACAATTTGGTAAATCATGCGGCCAAACCATGTGATGCAGATATTTTGGTTAATGTCACATATTCCATTAATGATCCAATATCCTTACTCATCCTTTAATTTCTTCTCTAGCAGAGAGAAGTGTGATTATTCTCCCATTTTGATCTCGCAATTCACTTTTTGATATATTTTGTTCACTTTCATCCATAAAAGGTATGATTTGATCTCCATTCATCATATTAGGTTTTCATTAGAATGTACTCTATTCCTATTTATTGATTATTAATTTATCTTATATAGGAAGGAGTTATTTTGATATTCGATCAGATGCCCTAATTTTTGGGAATCGAACTATTCTTCAGATTTCATCATAACCAGGATGAACTAATGGTTTATACTAGGTAATGAGTGTTTTACATGTATGAGGAAGATTTGATATGAATTACCCTACATGTTTCTATGTCATATAATAATTGTTGTAATGCATGCTAGTTTCACCATTTATTTCCTTAAATTGCCTATTCCTTGATCTATTTGACATTTTAGAACCCAAATCATGTCAAAAACTACAACCATTGAGTGAGCCATCCCATTGGATGTGCCCTCCTTACTCGTAATAGAATTTCTTCAGTATATAGATATAGAAGCAGTTTAAGTGTGTGGTTTTACTTTTAAATTATCATATCTATATGATAGTGCACGAATTTAGTGGGATATTATGAATTATGTTCTTAAAAATTATAATAAATTGGATTGGTAAAAGGATATTTGTAATCCCACCTCACCTAATTAATTAGAACAATGGTAACAACCTTGATAATGATAAATATAAATGAATTATGAATTATAAATTGGATCACATTAAGGCCAATGAATATTATTTTTATGGTTGTGTGGACATGGAGACCCAATTCAGTTATGGAAATTGGGAATGATAACCCATTATCCTATTTTGTATAAATGGGAATAGAGTTCCTATTGATTTAATATTAAATGTGAATGAAGAACATTTTTTAATTAACCGGGGATGATATACCTTGTTAAAATTAATGTGGAATGGATACCCATATATAAATGTGATACTATAAGGGAATGATATCGCATATAATACAATACAGTCATTTCATCCATTGAGATAATATATGGGCATGATAACCCTTATTGTGATACTGGGTATGTAATCCCTATATTGTGATACTAGTCATGGAGTCCCAATACTGTGATATGGGTTATGGTGTCCCTATATTTTGATACTGGGCATGGAGTCACTATACTGTGATATTGGGAATAACATCCCTATTATGTGATATTGTGCATGGCAACCCTATTATGTGATACTAGGTGTGGAACCCGCATTAAAACTATGATACTATACATGAATTCCCATATAAATGGGATACCATACATTATATCCCTTGATTCTTATGCAGATATATTTCAATATAGAATAAAATATGGAGTGTCAGCCAGCTTTTTCTTTAGGAATCATAGCCAATCCGCTCATAGTTATTATTCATTCATTCAATTATTATTACATCACACTACTATGTTAAATATAATGAATAGTTATTTAAAGAACCCACTGATTGTGGCATAATGGGAAATATCTTACACCCTATCATGGCGACCTATGGAACCTTGGCAGACTATACGTATGTAGGTGTAGAAATGGTGAATCATTATCATATGGATGCTTGAAATTATAGAATGTATTTGGATGAATATTGGAAGCAGATGAACGAGCTCGAGCTTTGGATGTGTGTATAAAATTATCCCAGATTAGATTTTTTTTAATGTATAGTATTGTTTCCTACTTCATGAATCAATTTTTTCTGTACATATAGTTACATTAAATATATTTTCATCAATATATCATTGATTCAGTTAATTTCATTTGATTATTATTCAATTCTCCGTTATTCATGTTTTTTACACCTCTTATTCACTATAATACTACATCCTCTATTTATATGTTTATTATAATACTATTATAATTTTTTAAATAGGTCATGGTATCCACACTGACAACCCAAAAGGCCCTCGCTGCTAGACCAAACCCATTAGCGTTCATAGAGATGTGCTTGAGGCAATGTCACCAACCATCCTTGGTGATCATATGAGTTGAACCAGGGTCCTGGACACTAGAAAGTGTAATATAGTTTTTATTTTCCTTAATTTAATTTTTTAGATAATAAAAAAGGGATTAAAAAGGTAATGATGGTTGGTAATGATTCTTTCCTTGGAGTATCTAACCCCTGTACAGAGAAAATAAAAATTTCATCTAATAGAAATTTATATTTACTTATTTTTATTATTATAGTTGATTTGATTCCACCATTGGGTGATGTAATTGAATTGTTATGTTACAATTGATAAAATTTAGATTTATCATTTTTCCATGGGATGATGTGATAAGGTAAAGGAAGCATTGATAATGCATTGTATTAGGCAGCCTATACAGAATTCACATGCCATGGAAATTCCATGCCATATAGAAGAATTATGTTGTTTTCAGCACTTGCGATTTTTATGGTTGATATGATTGATATAAAGAGAATTTTATTTGGATAAAGATTCTTTTAGAGAATTAAGAAAAACGTAGTTGGTAATTATAATTCATGCTATATCCTAATATTGTGTTATGACCAATAGGGGCCTATATACCCTGAGAGGGGGGTGAATCATGGTATGGATATTGTTTTTCATAGTTCTTCCTACCCCACTGGATCTTGACCTCTTAATTACAAGGGTCACTTTGTTTGAACTTGTTCATTTGTTATGATCACTTATTTTATTCTTTTTCTGATGATGATTCTTTAAATGAAGTGTAGGGAAGTAAGAAGGCAGACACAGAGATTTTTACTTGGTTCACCCTAACTGGGCTATGTATAAGGAGCATACGCCGACAAGATGTCGGTCGTACCAAATTCCACTATTCATCACTAGATGTGGATACAAAGGTTCAGGATAGATCACTTCTATTCCCTCGCTCACTTACTTACAAAGTTTAGTGTCAACTCAATGCTTTCCCAAGGGTAACTCCCTATTTCTGTCTCTCTGGCTCACTGCCGGTGGAGAGGATCACCTACTTTCACTTCCTTTACTCATTGCTATTGGAAGGAATCCACTCATAGTTTATAGACCCGTAGTTCTCTTCATTCGCATTAATGAATGAATCTTATTCTATATGTAGATGCTCTCTTGATGTACAAATTTCACCCATATATGAATATCTCTTTGCACCATAGGTATCGGGCAAACATACTTCTTCCACACAGCCTGAAAATCACTAATGGAAATAAATCTTACTTGGTGCGCATGTCTAACTCGGCGCACAAGTATCGGTGTACAAGTAACAACTGGAGTGCAAGTCCACCTCAAACACTTGTGAGACACAAGCTTCTTCAACTCCAAACTTGTGTCACTCACTTCCTTTTACGTCCAATCCAATATTGGCGCGCAACTACTAACAATCGCCCTTCTCCAAATCTGGCGCGCAAGTACAACTTGCATGAAAAACCACCACTTGCGCGACCACAACACCTACGTGACTGGAGCTCTAAATATAAAAAGAGTTGAACTTTGGTGAAGAATGAGGAGGGGTGGTGCAGTATTTATAGACATTTGTTCTCCCATGTGCGGCGACGCACAACTCTTCATTCGATGCAAAACTCTTAGCGCGCAGGTCTCATCCCATGCAAGTCACTTGCATCACCCAATTCCAAACTTGTGCAAACCTCTTTCTTTTTCCATATTTTGAACTTATGATCTTGAAAAACCATAGTAACGCATTTCTCAAGCTTCCAAGGCATTGGCATGCAAGTCTCTTCACGGTGCGGAAGTCACCTGCGCGACACTAGCAATACTTGCACGAAACTTATCCCATTTCTATATTTTGATGATCTGATCATGAAAAACATATGGCGTGCAAGTTTCCAAGCCTTCATGTACACTTCACACAAGTACCTTTTCCAAAAAACCACTTTTCTTCATTTGTCGATTTTTCAAGAACAAAAATTTGGCAAACACTGGAAAACGGCGCCACCTTGTATCTGTTATTTTTATGCCACATCCGGATCATCCATTCATTTGTAGAAGTTCTTGAATCAAACATTGATCGTTAACCACAGCTCTTGAACTCAACAAGCCACCATGAAATCCCCTTTGTCATCAAATTTGTATGTCATTGTTTGCATTGTCAACAATCACAACACAGTTGTCCACTTTGTCAGTAAACACAATCACCTCAAAAATGCTTCCATGATCCCTTGAGGGATTTTTTCCCAACATATTGTTTTCTTACATATTCCATAAAAAATACCCTATGAAGACAGCCATGGAACATTAAGTGACATACCAGTGGTCGCATGGACTAGAAGGTGTTAAGGTATGGGTTTTGTAGATTCCGAATTTTGGTTAATAAGGTCCATGGGCCCTTATTAATTGTTACTAGTTCCGTTAGATTAAAAAATTTGAAATTATATGTAAAAAATTAATTTTAAAATTTCAAATTTATGTAATGAATTATAGAGCTTGACCCAGTCTCGGCTATAGAAATGGGTAGTATGTATAATTTCAATTATTATTTATAAATTTATTTACCACGGTTGTTAGAATCCTTAATCTAGCATAAGGTTGAGAAAATTTTGTAGAAATGTTTTTACCTATTCTATTTTTATATATATATATTTTTCTATTATGGAACTATATCTAAGGTTTCTGTATAGAAAATATAATGTAATTAAACCACGATTTCCTCTAATTGTATAGCCCGAGGGCGTTGATGACCATGACCTATAGGCGGTGGTACCTATATCAATAGTTACATATCCATTAGTCTCTAATGTTAAACCTCTACTTATTCCCAATGAGGGATATTATGTCCATTTTTGAGGATTTTTCCAGTGGTATTTGTAGAAATTATAGGGAGCACCACCCTCTTTCCCATTTATGGGAGAGTGGATGTGAGATATTTAGAAACAACATTTATCCTTGTTTTGAGGGGTCGGAGGACTATAGGCTTTAGAGTTATGTGTCAAAGACTATTATGTATATATTCGATCATCTCGAGACACCTCTTGATAGGAGAGTGAAACTCACTACATACATGATGAGAGGATCCTCTAAATGTTGTTGGGAGAGACTAAAAATTGATTCTCTATATTGGGAATCATTGTGTATAGAATTATATTCAATATTTTTGTTTTATTTATTCCATATGTCCATGTGGGATGATATTTTAAGATTTCATGAACCTATAGTATTTTATTGATGATACTTATTGACTATTTGACTCATTTTACAAATCTTCAGTGCTTTATGTATGTCAATACTACTAATAAGTTAGTGAATGTGAGATGATTTGGGGAAATTATAAGGCATACTATAATTTAAGAACTGAAATTTTTTGGGTGAGTACAATATATACAATAGTGATTGATTACTTTATCACCCTGAAGAACATGAGGGAAGCAGATAGTGTGAGGTAGGGTGGTTCAGAATCCAGTCAGAGTAATAGATCTACTAGTAGTCAGAGGTGATGATTTGTTACTATATGTGAGTTCAGTAGAATCTAGTGACACATAAATATTGTTAAAATTGTATTTATATAGTGTGGGAAGTTAAGGAATAAGATTTCCTAGTTTCCACGATACCCCTTCGAGTCACAAGGCAATGGAAGATTGTGGAATATTCAATGATTCTGCAGGACCTCCCCATCTATTCTAAGATGGAGAGGATATACGCTAGCTCCAAATTTCGGAGAAGGGTTAGTAGCATCTATACAAGAGTATAGATTGATTTCTACTAGCTATACATGGAGAGGAGATGTTCATGGTCATGGTATCTAGGCATAAGAGCTACAATACTAGTAGAGAAGAACTGCTCTTGTTTGTTAGGTTACAACATTGGGCCTTATAATAGATCATATATATTCATTAAAATCAATACTACAGGGGAAAGATTCTAGACCATTTCTAATTTTAGGTACTATTCTTCTAGAATCTACTATTGTTTCGACATTATCTTTTACTGAAGAATATTTTTATTTTACATCTGTGCCTATTGTGGATGTATCATACATTATGTTGAGTACTCTTTTGGTATGATGATGAATGATAAAATTTTGTGTATATGATTATAGAGAGTATTATAGTGGAATGATTGTTCTCTTGAGTTAGGTAACCATCATTTTCTTCGGATCCTCTTAGTCCTCTAGATGAAAGGGTATTAATTCATTTTTAATAAGGAATGGTTGGTTCCCTATCATGAAAATGTTAATTGTTATCTAAAGAGGTTGTCTTTCAAATCACCACAAGGTGACACTTATATTAACACGGATGAGTTATATATCTTGGCAAATATAGCTGGACCAACATATCTTCGGCTATGTGGTAAGACCACCAATATTTCTAGTCATTACATGAATGATTAGGGACAACATAAAAATGATTAATATACTCTAGATTATCAATTTAGGGAATTATTACATAATTAATTTTAAGGAATATCTCTAGATATAGATGTATAATTTTATATCAATCATGTGCTAGGAGCTCCTATAGTATCCATTCCCCCTTATTTTATGACTACAAATGGGTTGGAGGAGCTCAAGTGGCAACAATAATAATTAGAGACCTGGGGTTTTATATAGCATAGTAAATCTCCCTAAGGCCCCATGGTCTATTTCCCAAAGAAGGAAAATAGAACCCTCGTGATTTGGGTACATTATAGAAAATTGAATCAGATGAAAATGAATAAATTGTATCTTGTACCTCATATAGATTATTTTTTTACTTGATTAGAGGAGTGCAAGTATTCTTAATGATCAACCAGAGATCAGGCTATCACCATGTTCAATTCGTATATATAGATATTCCACATAAGAGTTTTCAAATTTGGGTAATATTATTTGAGTATCCTATGATTTTATTCGATATTAGGAACACCTCTTTAATCATAATGTATTTGTTGAATTGGATTGTCCATCACTATCTGGATATCTTTAACATTGTATTCATAGATGACATCTTGGTGTATTGTCATACTGAGAGTAACCATACCACTCATATTGATATCATTTGGAATACATTTAGAGAAAAAAAAATTCTAATATTAGTCAATGTAATTTAATGGATCTACAAGGTACACTTTCATGGATGAATTGTCATAGTGGAAAGTATTTTAGTTAACATGATGAAGGTGAGAGAGGTTTTTACATGGGAGAATCTGAAGATATTTTTTGATACAATTAGATTATTGGGACAATATTATTAATACATGAATTTTATATAGGACTTATCATGCTTAGAATCAGCTATTATGATATTGACTAATAATGTTGTGATGTTTATATAGTTTGAATCAATTTACATAGCCTTTATGGTGTTTAAAGGGACATTGACTTCAAAATCGATTCAAATTCTTCTAGATCTGATAATGAGTTATATTGTTTATTGTGATACATCATGTATCATTCTAAGATCTAATTTTATGTTTGATGATAGATTATTTGTCTATGGTTCATGGTAGTAATGGCCACATAAGTAGAATTACCTTACACGTGATCTTTAGTTGGTAGATTTTGTACATGCCTTGTTGTATTGGAGACATTACATCATTGTGGAGTGTTTTGCGTTTTTAATGGACACAAATAGCCATAGCTATATTTTTACATTGTGATAATTAATGATTTTTTAAATAAGTTAGTTTGAATATATGCAATATTTTTTTTACATTGAGAAAGCCTAAAAATGATAATGGAAATGACATTGTAGATTCTCTAATCATGAGTCTTTGAAACATATTGTTTAAGAGGCCAATAGAAAATGGAATATTATGACTTAGTTTAATGAAATGTATATTTAAGTTCATGAAATTTGTAAAATATATATACTAGCATCGATATTAATGACTTATTGACTTTGGGAGGAGGCGAAATGAGGCAATTTTTAGATCTTGAGGGATTGGTGCTATGATAGAGTATTTCTGTTGTAGACGCATCTCCTAATTAGAATATTGATATTGATGAAATAGTGCAAATACCTAGGAATATATTGGTTCCCACAGATGTGATAGAGGACCTGATGTGGTAGTGACATGATTTCGAGTGAGAAGTTCTCCCAGGTATCTCCAAGATGTATAACGACGTGTGATGAATTTATTAATGGCCAGGGATGATGTATCAAATATAATGATTTATAACTATGTGTTCCACCTTCTAATAGGTGAAGGTGAAGAACCAATGAAATACATTATTTATAAAAACAATACAGGTTCAAGAAAAGAAATTGGATGATGTTGTTATGGATTTTTGTAGTCTGATTACTGAGGTCACTTCAAGGTAATGACAACGTTCATGACACCATAGATCAACTAAATTAAGTATCCCACATCATTCATATCTATGTGACATTCTAAGTTAATTAGGTGGGAGAACTATAAGTTTGTGAAATTATCCAACTACATGGGCTCCCACATAATAGCATTTCATATGGGATTTTCTCACTAACTTGAGGATTTGGTTTGGGTTGCAAAAGGATATGGGTACATAGGATCTTCTGAGCATAACCGTTCAACCTCATACTAATAGTACTGCACAACACTCTATAAAGGTCCTATATTATATTCTCTAATCATGAATCCTTTATTTTTCATGTTTTTTGGAAGATAATATATGTTGTATTGTGTTTGCATATGATAGTAGTAATATGAAAATGATTTAGATGGATCTTTATGAAGCCCTGTATGGTAGGTTGTTCTATTCACACCTATTCTGGTTAGAGGAAATGTGGGTATAGATATTGCGTCCTCATATCATTTAGAAAACATTGGAGTAGGTTCTAAATTTTGGGAATTATGTGTTTAATGATCAATATATAAAAATAAAACATATGTCAATCACTTCCATTGAATTCTAGAGTCTGGGTTCAGGGATCATGTATTCATGCAGGTATCACTAGGACTAGGTGACTAATGGATAAAAAAGAAATAGTGGTGTCATGATGATTTTTCAAGGAGTTTGATATTTTGGAAAGAGTCAGGCTAGTAGCCTATTATTTTCATTTACCTTCGATGTACCTTTTCATGCGTGATGGCTTCCACAATTTACATTACCATTGATATCACATCGACCCATATCATACTTTGGATCTCAAAGATGTTAACCTAGATAGTAATTATTCTTATGAGGAGTATCTTATACACATAATTGATCAAAGAATGAAGGCTCTCAGAGGCTTCCCTTGGAAGGTGATCTCTGGTACAAGTTCTTTTATTGGGGGAAGACTGTAAGCACCTAGTTTTTCACTAAAGTAAAAATACATTAAATTATGGTATAATTATTTAATATTGACCTAATATAAATTAATTTTGAATTTAGAAGGGTTATGACGGTTCATTGGTATTTTTTAGAGCTCAGATTTCTAGCTTATAGTTAAAAACACTAGGCCACCTGGTTATTAGACAATATGTAGCCCAGACCACACCATCCCACCTAACCATAGAAATAGATAATGGTGTGAGTAAGGGCACAAAGTTTTTCAAATCATATGAATGTGGAAATATGATCATATGGAACATATAATATTTTTATCATAGAATATTCACATGGTTGGAACATTGTTTCCCTATCCCAATAGCCAAATCGTGTTGGTTCCCTCCTAATGCAATGAGTGGTTCATGGTTAGCATATGTGTTTTCCATCATTTTGGCCACATTTTGAGACATAAATATTTTGAGTAAAATGATTAAGATTCAATTAATGACCTAATATCCTTAATCCTCCAATTATTTCTTCTCCAGAGGATAGTAGGTGGAATATTTTCTAATTTTGAGCTATCGAAGCCATCAGTTATAGATTTTGATCCTATTTGTCTGTTTAAAGAATGATTTTATCCTTGTTCATCATCATGGATGTACATCAATAATTACACAATTCACTTATTCACTGATTATTCATTTATCTTTTCATTGATTGAGATAATTATATTTAATATCATGTTCTCTTTTTTTAAGGAGATTATATTTTCATGAGATTTATTCCAACATAGGAAGAACTAAAGGTAAAAATTGGATAAAGTGTTTTGAAAGAGTTTGAGGTGGATGGTTTTTAAATCACCCATCATGTATTTATGATTTATAATATTTTTAATTATTGCACACACCAATTTCAAAATGTAATTATTTTTATTGAATATCATTTGTTTTTAATGAATTGTTAGAACCCAAATCATGTCAACATTTACAAACATAGAGTGATCCATCTCTTAGGGTGTTCCCTCCTTCTGACTAATTGGATTTCCTGATTATGGAGGAAAATGACCTACTAATCTGTGTAGTATTACATGTAAATGTTGATATCTCCATTATTGTTGATGTATGTTGTGAAATAAGAAAGATCATGACCATAAAATTATAAATAATTGAATTAGTTAGTGAATAGTGGTAATCCCACATCACCTAATTAAATTGGTCAATTGTAACACCCTTTTGTGATAAATGTAAATGAACTATGAATTATACCTTGGATCATATTAGAACCATTAAATATTACTACTAATGATGTATGGGAATGGAGGCTCTATTATGTTATGCATAATGGGAATGATGACCCTTATGTATGTTTCACATTAATGGGCATGGTGTCCCTACTGATTTGATATTATATGGGAATCATGAACCTTGATATAATTCAATGGGCAGGAAGACCCTTGCTATAAATTAATGTATATAGTGTCCCCTAAATATAAGTCTGATATTATACAAAAATGAATTCTGATGCGATACTATATGATCATTATATCCTTTATGATACTATACATGCATTCTAAACCATACTGGGATACTTTGAATGGAATACCTATACTGTGATACTATGAATGGAATCCCTATACAATGATACTGGGTATGGAATCCCTATACCATGAAATTGTGATTGGCATCCCTAAAATTTGATATTTTCCATGGTATCTCAATTTCATGATATAGGATATGATGTCCCTATTTTATTATACTATGAATGTCAACCCCGTTAAAACTATGATACCGACCATGGAATACCTTATAAATGAGATACTTGAAATTATATCACTTGATACTGATTCAGAGATATTTAGACATGGGACAATGCTTCTAGTGTGAGCCTGGATTTCCATAAATATCAAAAGATAAAACACTTGAAGCTATTATTCCCTCTTTAATTTTTTATATGTTCACACTACCATGTTATATATACTGATGAATATTTATAAATGTTAGAGGTGGTGGCCTTAAGATATTTAACTCACACCCTATCTAATTTTCCTATGTCACCCAGGAAGACTATATGCTCTCTTGCGTAGATAAAGGGATAGATCCTATAACGAATATGTTAAATTATGGCATATATTAGGATAGATAATGGTAGCAGATGACTAGGATGTATCCAGGGATGCTTGTAGGGATTTTTCTATTTATTATTCTTTTTTTATGACAAATATTTTAATTTTTTCCACTATGTGTAAACATGTTTTCCTAATTTATTGATACATGAATTCCATTATCACCATCTTATATATGGTTTAGTTAACTTCATTTTAATAATATATTGTGATTGGTTATTAATTTATGTTTCCACATCTTATTCAATGTTATACTGATTCCACTATTCATCTATTGATTGTACCACTGTGCTACTCTAGTGAAGTAATAATGTCTCCAAAAAAACCCATAGTCCGTCACTGCTATTTTGAAGCCTTTGACAGTCAGAGAGACATACATAATGCCATGTTCTCCACCGAGATCATGGAAGCTCTCAGTTGAACCCAGGTCCGGGATGGCATACCCTTTGATTTGAAATCATACAATATAAACATATTCTTTGAAAACAAAACCAAATACTTCATATAATGTGGAATAGAAATTTGTTTCTTACAGGGTATCAATTCAATCGTAAATTAATCCACATTTTCCATAGGATAACATGAACTGTTATTATGGAACAAATTAATGAAAAAAATTAAAAAATAAATGAAAAATAACAAAACATTTATCTTTTAGTTACCCAATAATTAATAATACAATTATAAATTTATTAACTATCATGATTTTTTCAGTTATATAAATAAGAAGATAAATTAATATAAAATATAAAATATAGAAAATTATATGGTATTAGTCAAGACATTCCTAGAAATTTATCAATGAAAATACACCACTGAGATCACATAAAATAAAACCATAGAAAAAACAACGAAATCCATATGATTATCAAAGATACTAATGATGATAAAATAATCCATACACCCACTAAATAGATCTATTTACACACTTTGTATAGTAACAACTATAAAAAAATTGATATTATATACACATTTATTAAAATATCAGAAAACTAAATAATATTAAAAGAATGAGATATTCTTTTATGGAACTAATAACTAAAAAATTTAAACTACCATAAAACATCCCTCTAAATATCCTTGATCCCATTTCAATAAGAACTTGTTCATAAAAAAAGAAAAATAATTACCTAGTTCTAACAACATATTCATGGTCTTTAGTTACTTCATAACCTTGATATGTACTACCCTTCAAAATTAATACTTATAAAAAACCTACTCAACATATTTATCCACCAAAAATTGAATAACCTGTTGATGTATTACATGAACTCTAGTATGACTTATCTCTTGTATAATCACAGTAATACTGAAAAAGGTAGAACAATGAACTCCACTATAATGAAAACTGATACGTACAAAAGGTAGAGATGACTCATACTCTATGAAAATATCTACTTATTATGTTCATAATAAAACTGAAATGTAATACGGAAAATATTCTAGTATTAAAAATAATAAATAGTTTTCTTTATTATTGAAGGTAGAGTAAAATAATCCTTCATTTATCTTATGTTTTTTGTACCAATTTTAAAAAGTCACAAATATTATTATTCATACCATTTTTACACCATATATCACTCAACACTTTCTAATTCCCTTAAATAAAATCATATTCCACAATAAAGGATTAATTTATTACCGTAGTAAAACAAAAAATAATCACATATAGGTGAATCCTCAATATTAAAGACCATATAACTGACATGAATTTATATGAACATCACTACTTAGAGTAGATGAAATTGATATAAATGAATATAATTCACTATGCACTCATGAAAATTAAAATTGATTTACCTAAATTCCTTGAACTATAATCCTTTATCGATCATGATAGTATCTATAAAGAGACACTCATGAAATATTTCCAAAAATTATTCCAATCATAGATCTTCATTTTTCTTAGACCACAATAGATGATAATACCACCTCCTTGGTAGACATTCCAATATGTATTCTTCTATCTATAATTACTTATACATAGGTGTGTCTATCAATTCAATGATTCAATGAATTTAGTACAATAATCATAAAAATATCATCTTCTAATGTCACCTCTAAAGGTAACATGATGTTGTATTTATAAATCATGAACTACATCTATATATAGTACTTCCCATGGAGTAATCCCCCCCATATAAAGTTTTAAGAGAACTTTGAGGAATATATAAATTACTCAACTCTACAATAGTCAGATGTTACTCACTAGCTAGGTAATACTTATTAACCTCCTCATTTTTGTTGCCTCATATTATTTGTTGATCTACCTCTTCAACCTATCATTAAAAAACAGGGCCCTTCAGTTTCATTTGATCAAAAATCATTCACACTTTAAATGAAATAAACACAACATACAACAACTATGCAAGGACAATATTTTATAATATCTTCATAAAGGTAATCAAAACCCTAATCAAAATATCAAATTCAAATTCTACAAATAAATCAACCTAAATATTTAGTTGATAGAACCATTCATATTAAATTATCATGGTAGATTTATTTTTGTTAATAATGGTAATATTACTTGACTAAAACTATTATCACAAATATATTACATAATATATAACAACCTCATGTATTAACATATATATCATGTTTCTATGATCCTGAAATGATGAATGAATCCCAACAATATAAAAAAAATCAACACACTAGAAAAAAAATTCATTTGAGAATTACTTAATTACAACTCAAAAAAATAAAGGAATCTTATTCTCTATATCCATGAAAATTTAGAATTATACAATGTTAGTGATTTTTAGTTACACATTCAAACCATTGATACCAAGAGTCATACATTATAAAGTTTTATAATGTTTCACAAATATCAAAATCAAACCACATAAATTAAATAATATTCAGTGATTCTATTTTATAAAATCATTCCTAAGTACAATCAGTCCTACAATGATGAACAACATATTGACTTGGATATACTCAAAGACCACCATATTCTAGAGACTAGATCATATGTTTTTTTAAAAGAATGTGTAATAAGTTATAATAATATGTAGAATCATAGAATTATTGTAATAAAATAAAATATAAAAAAAATGGAATATAAAATAGGAAATCCTTTATCACTATATGAACATAGATTATAACATATCATGCCCATAGTAATAAAAAAATTAACACGGTAAAATCCAGAAACAAATAATCTGGTCTATAAAATTTAACACTCTATAAATAAAAACTATAATGAATAGACTACGTAAATGGAACCATAGATATATTCATAACCCCAACTTATATCACCTAATAAGGTTCCTTTACCATTCATATACCATGGTAAATAAATATTATAAATTGTAAATAAGAAAATGTATACGGTTAGAAAGAATCTACATTTAAGATACCACAAATATATCATTTATTATTTCAAAATTAATATATCCATATGTGATATATGATATGAAAAATGATGATGTCAAAATAAAACAACCGATAAACCTATAAAAATGACCGTATGTGATTACTAAGACACCTCATAGTTGAAAATATGATACCATAATATATCTGAGTATATAAATAAGAAACATATAAATATCTAATAAATATCTTATAAAATTTTTATTTCATTTTATCACATATATATATAATTTCTCATGTTTCACATATCTTTATATTTCAATAATAACAATTTTAATTAATTAATCTATACTACTAATTCAATGTATAATAAGTCATCATTTTATATTTATTAATATTAAAATGATTCAGTGAATTTAATAGATGATTAAAACCTAGGTTAATGGTTATCATTATGATTGGATCATCTCATACCATGTCCATAAAACAAGACACATCCCTATACATTGGCTTATATGTCACAACATCTAAGCATAAGTAACAATCCAATAGAATAGTTTATAATAGATATAAATAACTAATATTCTAAAAAACGGAAGGAAGAAATATTAATAGAAATAGAATAGTTCACCATGACATATATCATCATCATTACACAAGAATTTATCCCAAATTTTTTCCATATTAGAACAACACAATCCAGCACAATCATAGGGGATCAAATGATTTTTCCAAGTCACCAAAATGATATTCAAAATCATATTGTTTCTAAGTAATATTTTTCAAATGTAATTTCATTAATTTTCATTACTAAATAAAATCATAAATACGTTTTAGCACAACCACCAAACATCATTTAGTCATTCACATTTTCTTTCACATTATTAAAATTTAAAAAATCGCAATGTAAAAAAGTGACATTATGCATCCTCAAATGAATTTATTCTAATATAATGAAGTCCAAAATAGATTTTTTACCGTTATATATTTTTTTAAACCATAAAATTGAATCTCATTATATATTTCTCAAAATTAAATTTCTCATTTAATCTTTTAAAATAATATAAAAAAATAATGATAAATGAACTTGAAATATGAATCACATTTCATATTTGATAAATATTGATACAATTGTTTAATTAATTTCCATGAATTGATAGATATAACCCTCATACATTGTAATTTGATTTAATGAATGAGTAAAAAAATTTGAAGTTGCTATGTAGGTAATGGTTTGTCCATCCAGAATGAAACAAATACACCACATAACTAAGAATTAGTCCACAAAATAGTCTCAAGAAAATCATATGAAACACACCATATTGACCTATGAATTTAAATTTAACATTTAATTTAAATACAACCATATAAAAGGAAAATTAAACTATAATATTACTAGATGAAATATAGATTGAGATGTTTCTCATCAAAATTGTATGATATATATTGATAACCAGATAGATGTGGATTTACCCAATACATAAAAAAAATTTAAATATTGAAAAATGGGCAACCATGCCGTATTGAACAAAATCGGGGTTATGGATTATCAATTTCCAATGAGTATCACCACAAATATATTCCATTACCATTAACTATACTATTTTAAATTGAATATACATATACATAAGCTGACATCAATTCACCATAATATCCCCAAAATCAATTTAGGGTTTAACGAGGCCCAAACCACTAAAAATATCACCACTATTTTGTCCCTTCATGTATACACTTTGAAAAACTACCTAATCAAAACCATGTTATCCTTCGGATAAATATATAATAATCCCCAATAATTTCATCCATGTAACATAAAATAGACCATAATATATTCCCTTCAATCTACATCATCGTTATAATCAATAGAAGACACAAGATATAATAAAACATACAACCATAATAGTCAACCACTATAAGTGTTGGCAAATTTATTAATGGTTTAGTCATTTTTGCCCATGTATTTAGATCTTATGTATTTAAATTTCATAGTATGATAATTCTGAAATATTATTTCCCTCCTATAGTAGTTTAGATATAATATTTGGTTTCGAATATCTTTATAAATATGGTGATAATTATAATTTTGGACATTAATAAATCATATTTCACATCATAATCTGTGGTATATTTTCATATAGAGAAAAAAGGTTTATGAATTTATATGTGAAAACCCATCCAAATAATGAATCGCATCACTCATAAAGGAATGTTATTTTTATCACATGGTTGGTGAAATGTAAAATGCCTTATTTCCAACTCCTGTTACTATTAATTTTTTTCAATAAAGATCCCTTGAGCTCAACATTCTTAAAAAATAATAAAAATTTAAAATACACCAATTATATATGAATATATTGATGTATTTAAAGTTGATTTTTTTGTATTTTGTAACACCAAAAAGTCAAATTTTCTATTAAACACAAATATTTATTAATTCATATATCCAAAATTTCATATAAAAAGAAATATATTGAATTAAAGGAATTGACGATGAAACTTATAGATAATATAGATAAGTCTTTTATTCGACGTAGTTCTTCAATATATGTTTCCCATATCCACTTTATTAAAAAGTATGATGAGTAAATTTTGTT
This sequence comes from Viscum album, assembly GCA_963277665.1. Classification (NCBI taxonomy): domain Eukaryota; kingdom Viridiplantae; phylum Streptophyta; class Magnoliopsida; order Santalales; family Viscaceae; genus Viscum; species Viscum album. The sequence continues at coordinate 2,011,582,753 of OY728145.1, read as the reverse complement.
TCTTTATTAATTATGTTTTTCTAAATAAAATCACGATATTGAAAAAGTATCCTCCACCAGATATCAATTAATTATTCAATACTCTTTTTATAGATTGTTAATTTTTATGGTTGGGTCTTCAATGAAGTAATCACCAACTAATGGTTAAAACATAAGATGTTACCAATACAACATTATATATATGATATAAATACTATGAGTTAATAGGTATTATATCCAAAATCCAATAAACTATAGAATGTTTTATTAGATACATGAATAGAGTCAGGGGACCACTATCAATGTATTTTGTCATTGTGTCATATAAACACTTTTATGTTTCCACACATTCCATTGGAAACTAATTTGCAATGAAAACCCAATCTATACAATGTGAATATTACAACCTCAAGATAGAGTGGAACAAATACAAAAATAACCCAACCAAATCTATCAAAAACATCATAATTATCATAGTAAAATTAACCAAAATTCTCTAGAAATTTAATATATTAAAGAATAGAGTCACAAAAAACTCTTTTACCTAGTCCAATAACATATTAAATTACCTAAAATAAATATAAAAAAAATCTATACTACGATCTTATAGACTCATCCAAATACCATAATACTACTTCATCAATATCCACTTCACTTCCAATGTAATGAAGGAAAAAAATTAATGTTTTTAGATGAACAAGATTTCTTTTATATGTTGTGAGAATATAACTATGTTTTGTATCATTGTATTCTAATAATATGTGAAATTGTGACACCCCAAGAATTTAAAAATAGATTTATTATAGAATTCATGGATGAATGAGTCTCTACAAACACCACTTTGCTATAACCTAGAAATGTAATCATAATCTTATCATATCTGTGTTGTGAATTTCTAAAATATGACATACACAGTTGTGATGAGTATGTTATTTTTAGTCTAACAAGAAAAAATTATTATTTTTTAATAGTAACCCACCCATAGAATAGTGACATACCCTTATGAATAGTGATATAACCTAATTAATAGTAACCTTACTTATTATTTTATATAAATAATATTGATGTTTGTGTACGATATACCTATTTTTTGGAATAAGTAAATAAATGTTGTAAAAATGTTTTTTAGAAAAAAAATTAATTTCATTAAATATTAAATTAATAATATATAGTAAATTATTTTTGAATAATGGTATTCAATTTTTGATTCTACACATTGAAAAATGGATTGAGATAATTTTTGGGTATTTTTTGAAATAGTTGAATTGTTTATGAATAGTGAAATGCCATAATTATCAAAATGATCTAAATACACAAATTATAGAGTCATGTGTGATTAATTGCTGATTTAAGCCAAATTTATTCATATTCACGTGATAAATTTACTATTATTTGTCTTTAAAGACTCATTATTCCTTGTATTTTGGAGAAATAATAAATTACTTAATATAAAATTGAGAAATCTCCTCTGATGTCCACAATAACAACCCCCATCACTCCCTCTTCTCTTCACTCCTCCCAATCCTTGTTACTTCCCAAAATTAATTCCTAATATCATCCAAAAAACCTCTCCCATGTTCAGAAATCCTGGGTCTCATAAAAAGAACAAAACATCTCCCTTAAATAGGCTCTCAAGGATGTTTGGTTCAAGAGGTTAATTCCTCTTTCCAATTTATTATCTTTCTTTTCAAGTTCATCTGTTTTCTTTTTCTACTATTACCTCTCACTATTAAAATGTCATGATGAGTCCATAATCCTACATGTACTGTAATGTTGTCATGATAGTGGAATAACATATCATCATCTCTCCCTTTACATTCTTCTATACACGTAGAACGAACACTATCCAAGATGTGTCAATTTACCATTTTAAAGTACGACGGGCTTTCAATTCTATTATCATTATCAATTACATTCATGAAACCATTATCATTATGGTTGATACAGATTATTATATATTTAATATACCCTATTTATGGTTCTATAATCCCTTTGTACAAATGGTATTAAATTATAATGAATAATGAGATTGTTGTAATCCAAACCCACAATTTAACTGAAACAATTATCATTAATGTTATATATAATAATTCACCAATAGGCCATGAAACCAAATTATATAAATGACCACAAAAACATATAGATTTTTATAAATAATATTATAACTAAATTATGGATATTTACATCCATTCCACATGAACACCATTACATAAGAACAAGTGAACCGATTATGAAAATTAAGAAAACGAACACTATAGAACCATGAATGTCAATATAATAACATATAAAGAAAGGCATAAATGAACTAAAAATAATTATGATAAACTAAATAAATCTATAAAATTTTATTAAATAAGATATAAATAAGTATAATTTTGTATTACAGGTCCTTAATTTCAAGAGCGGAACACATTCAGACATAAGGTATGGGGTTTCTTTATCTCACTTTTATTTTTGTGTGGTTTCCCATATTCACTACTAATACTTGTGTATGGTGTATATATAATATCCCTTGATGTAATAGATCATGTATATATTTATTTTCAGGGTATTCAATGTATCATTTTAATATTATTAATTTAGGGAGATACGAATCGATTGATTAAAAAGTGGTAAGGGTTTCTCCACTAATACCTCTATTTTCATTCGGGTTACATTTATTGTCAATTTACATCAACTAAGAACTTGTGTATTTTTATGAAGTCGGCATAAATTCTATGTGATGGTTATATATATGTTCACCAACCAGAATCATTCCTTTTTCATGGATAGTTACATGTTTTTAAAGTAACATTAAAATTGTTTTTTAAATACAAACCAGATTCAAGGGAAATATTTAAATTATTACACTATTTCAAGGGTACTCAAATATACGTTTTAATTCACCATTAGATCTATAAAAACACACATATTTCCTGAAAATTTATCCTGGATTGTTTCTCGGATTAAGTGATAATTGTTTCCTTTCATGTTTAAAATTATTTATAATGCCTTCGTTAAAATTCTCTAAAATGTTTTATTTTCTTAATAACTCTTTGTACATGATTTTTACTTTAGTGGGACGTCATTTTTTCCTAAAATATAATTTATGTTCCATATTATTTTATTTTATGGGATATTTATTTTTAAAAGATGATTTTATGGAAAGTATAAATGATTTTCTAAAAAGAATATTCTTTTAAAAGTAATTTTTTTATCATCCATGATTATCTTGTATGAGATATATTCCTTTTTCACCACATATTTATTTCCTGTGTTGTATATACTTCAATTTGGTATAGCATATCAAAATTCTCCTTTTTCTCATGATATTCTATGGGATAATTATTTGAATGTTTCATGGTGGTATGAGACACTTTGGAATGTTTAGGGATTATTTCCTCAAGAATTTTTCAATGGTATCATTTATAAATATGTTCATTGATATCAAAATCCCTTATTGAATTTTGTACTTAATTGAGGTTTATCTATTATGTTATCATATAAAATAGTTTTTTGAAGGGTTTATGGTTATTCATACTATGGATATTCTATTTTGATATCATTCGCCATATTATTCTGAATGGTTAGTGTTTATGTTCAATTATTGGGGAATATTATTTTCATTCCATATGTTAGTTTTTATATGAATTTATATGTTGATTATGTTAACCCCTTTCATATTAGTAATTCATTAGACATAGTAAGAGTCAGGTGGGGCCCCCTATAGACCCTCAGTGCATCGGTAGGTCTCTTGAGACAATCTACAGTCGTGGACAAAGCATTGAAAAAAAGATGGATTATGGTTTTGGCACGGGGCCATAACAGAATGGTTATGTTGTCACACATTATACAATCCCTCATTATGATAATATAAATTATGGTTCATGTGGTTATTCAACTATTAGAATTATCTTGATTGGGTTTTATTTGAACATTACTTTATAAGATCTTATTCCTTCCAAAATGTTTTCAAGTTTTTGTTAAAGGTACATGTTTTTATGTATTTAAATGCCTAATGTTTGTGTAATGATATCTTCCACTGTATTGGTTATCCTTACCAAGAATTTTAGCAAATCTGTTTCGTTTTTTTCTTCCCCATGATAATAAAAATAGTTCTCTTATTTATTTTTCAAGGATGTAGTTTAGTAGCTTATGTTATGTATCACATTTTTTTCATTTAAAAATATATTGTAGGTTTCTTGTATGTATCAAGGTTCTTCAAGACTAATAAATTAATTAGTAATTTGGGAGTCTTATTCCTTATTTATATACTAATGTTATCAATTAAGGCATTAGCTCTGGGCAACTAGGGTCGGGTCCTTACTGGTGGTATTAGAGAAAGTTTAGTTGAAACCATGGTAACTAGATTTAGAAAGCATAGGTTAGGGGAAAAATCCTTAAGATGGTCTTTGAGGTTAAATAGAAATTAACATAAAAGAATTATTGTATTTAATATATTATGTGGATCATCATAGAAGATTCATCCCTAATTGAATACAAAAATGTATAGGTGGGTCTGGCATAGATGTACCTTGGAGTCAAAACTCCGACAAGGAGTTTAGGGATTGTCCCGGGGTATTCTAGTACATGACAGTGAGCCTTGCTGCACTCATGGATTGACACTTATGGGGTATATGCCTAGGATAATTCAAATTTTATTTACCCACCACTGTAATGGATATATGTCCTCAATGTTTATGGTACTAGTATTTACGATGCATAAAATTATGCTACGTGCTATACTATGTTTATAGTTATTGAGAGATCATAATTATATGAGATAATATATAATATATAATTGATTAGATATGCATCCTAGAAGAATGAATGACATCTTAACCAATGAACTACATGCAAAGAGTAAGAAGGATCATATCTTTAGTGGTCTTGTGCCATATTTTCAATTGATGATTGTCTCCCATGTATCTACATCATATGATGAAATGATATCATGTGTTAACAAGGTATATAAATACATATCTGAGTCCTATGGATTTTAAGGGAAGAAAAAGAATAATAGGATGGTAGAGAGATACATGGATAAGGGGAAGAAGGGAAATAAGTGTTTTCCCACATGTGATAATTGTGGAAAAAATCACCCTGGTAAATGGTTGATTGGAATGTGTGTTTTCATCAAGTGTGGATAAAAAGGACACCAAGTTCCTGATTTCATGGGTAAGAAAATAGTTTCTAATATATAATTATTAAATTAAAAGGAGGTGTGACACAATTTGAATCAAAGAACCAATCTTGAAAAGAATATACACCAAATGATGATTTTGGGTAATGATCAAGTTATGATAATACAGCATATGAAGTAGAATGAGTTATATTCCTAGTCAAGAATCATGGCATTTATATTTTTTTCCATAATGTACTGGTTGTAAGAATTACGAGATATATAATGATTTTACTACAGTACTCTTTCCTTAAGGATTTGAGGTCATATGATGAATAGTACAAAGGAAATTTTATCCAGTGGAATGTTAAACTTTTTAGAAAAAGAAACATGTTTGGGGGAAAGAAAACCATCAATATATATCTTATTTTGAGATAATGATGAAGAAATTTTTGATTTAGATAAGTTTTGACTACCATAAAACTGACTATTAACTTGTCTAGATATGGTCTATGCTATAATTAATGATGTTTACAACACCTTAGGATTTAAATAATATTTCCAATAACATGTATCTTACTTAAGGAGTATGGGATATTGCCTATTTCCAATATGGTGTTTACATTAATTCAAGTTATTGTGATATTTCAAGAGGATATATGATGATGTTATTCATATGTTTTGAATGTGAATTTTAGATAAACTTCTTGTTGATTAAGGGTTAATAATTAGTTCATCTTAGAAATTTATAGGACTTCATTATAATGTGTTGAATCATTATATTATGTATTTTTTAAAATATTTATCAAATGGGTTAAGATAATTATTGTATGAGCTTTTAGAGGTTAATGTATTGCCTCACCAAATGGCATTACCCATGCTATGTGATTGTGTATAGATAGTTAAACTACAATAAATTGATTAGTTTATTAATATAAATGTATATTTATAATCTTATTTTGTGGAATAATTCTTCGACTTAAAGAAAAATAGCCCTATATAAAATGTTTTTATGGAAATAATCACGGATAATATAGATGAAGTTTTTTAGTTTATATTTTTTTATTAACCAACCTCATCTGAACAGGTCATATTTCATGTTCCATCAGAACTTTATAGTTATATTTTTCTTCCATGTCCATTTTTTTCTTCCAAAAAATGTCACCTCATTAGAAAGCATATTTTTTGGGGTGACCACCACATCTCCATTAACTATTTTAGAGGATATTTTATTACCCCTATTTTTGATTTGGGTTTCCATAACATAATTTTCTAGTATCAACCATTATCATTTAAAGTCGAATTTCAAAATTTGAGGAAATTTTTTAAAGGAGAGGATAATGCAACACCTTAAGAATTCACAGATAGATTTATTATAGAATGAACTGATCACTAAGTCTATACAAAAACCACTTTGTTATAACCTAGCCATGTAATCATAATATTTTCACTTATGTGATGTGAGTTTTGAAAATCTAACATACACAGTTACGATGAGAATGTTATTTGGAGTTTGATAAGAAAAACATAATTTTTAGTGAATAGTAACATAACCTTATTAATTTTAACATACCCTTATGAATAGTGATATACCCTAATAAATAGTATCCTTACCTATGATAATATATAAATAATATTCTTGTTTGAGTATGATATACCTATGTTTTTGAATAAGTAAATAAATTTTTTAAAACTATTTTTTAGAATAAATTTTGATTTAAATGAAATATTATATTAATAATATTTATAAATAATTTTTGAAAAATGGACTTTAATTTTTTATTATAAACATCAAAAAATTGTATGAGTGAATTTTTTGGATTGCATTAATATACTCGATTTTTTAATGAATAGTGAAATACCATAATTTACAAAATAAGATAAATAAACTAATTATAAATTCATGTATGATTATTTACTGATTTAATCCCAATTTATTCGGATTCACATGATAATGTTTCTATTATTGGCAATTTAAGACTCACTATTCTTTGTATTTTGGAGAAATAATAAATTAATGAAATAAATTTTGAAAGCCACTATCCCTTCCCCAATAAAAACCTCCCATCACTCCCACTTCACTTCACTCCTCTCAAGCCATTTTCCGTCTCCAAATATTGTCCTAATATCCTCCCAAACACCTATCACACATCTAGATGGCCTTGTAATAAAAAAAAGACCATAACCTCTCCCTTAAAGAGGCTCTAAAGAAATATTCGTTAAAGAGGTAAATTCTTCTTTTCAGTTCTTTGTCGTTCCATTCTTGTTCATTTGTTTTCCTGTTCTATTATTAGCTATCCTTATCAAAATGTTTTGATGACTCTAGTAACTTAAATGTACTGGAATTTTGGTCTAATAGTGGAATAATTTATCATCATCTCTTACTTTTTCCTTCTTTTATACAAGTAGGAAGAACACCATCTAAGATGTTTCAATTTGACACATTCAAGGACGATGGGCATTTTATATTTATTATCATTATAATTTATGGTCTAGAATCCATTCATGTAATAGTTGAACCAGATTATTATATATCTAATATACCCTAAATGAGGTTCTGTAATCCCTTTGGAAAAATGTTATGAAGTTATAAAAAATGAGTTCTTTGTAATCAAAACTCACAATTTAACTGAAACAGTTATCATTAATGTTATATATAATAATTCATCAACATTCCACGTAACAAAAATATATAAATGACCAATAAAACTTATAAATAATCTTAAATAATATTATAATTCCATTAGGTATATTTACATCCATTCAACATGATCTCCATTACTTATGAACAAGTCACCCAATTATGAAAATAAAGAAAACGAAAACTGCAGAACAATAAAATTCAAAATAATTACTTATCAAGAAATGGACTAAATGAAATATTTTTGTTTGATTAATTAAATAAATTTATAATATTTTATGATATAATTTATTAATAATTCTATTTTCGTATTGTAGGTCCTTATGTTCAAGAGCGGAACACATTCAGACCAATAGAATGGGGTTTCTCTATCTCACTTCCATTTTTGTGAGGTTTCCCGTATTCACTACTAATACCTGTTTATAATGTATATATAATGCATATTGATGTAACATATCATGAATATATTAATTTTCATGTTATTAACTATACCATTTATATATTATTAATATTGGGGCATATGAATCGATTGATTACAAAGTGGTAAGGGTTTCTCCACCCGAACCTCCAATTTCAATCGAGTTACTTTTATTATCAAATTACCTCAATAAAACTCTTGTTTTTTATTATTTACTCCTCATAAATTCTATGTGAGTGTTATATATATTTCCACCACCCATATTAATTCTTTATTTTATGTATAGTTACAAGTTTTAAAAGGAACCTTCAAAAATATTTTTGAAATACAAAACTAAATGAAGGGATATTCTCATATTATTACCCATTTTCAAGTGTATTGAAAAATCTGTTTTAAGAAACCATTAGTTAAATAAAAACTGTGATTTTATAATAAAAAATTATATTGGATAATTTCATTATTTAATAGAACAAATGTTCCTTTCCTCATTAAAATTATCATTAATACTTTCCTTAAAATTCTATAAATTTTTTTATTTTCATAAAAGCTCTTTTTACAAGATTTTACTTCAGTGGGACAACAATTATGAATAAAATATATTTTCAATGTCCTACTATTTTATTTAATGGGATATTCAAGTTTAAAATATGATTTCATGGAAAATATAAATGATTTTCCAAAAGGAATATTCTTTCAAAAGTTAAAATGAATTTTCTCATCTCTCATTAACATTTATGGGATATATGCCTTGTTCACCACTTATTTATTTCTTGTAGTGTATGCACCGACCATTGGTATATCATATCAAAAATTTCCATTTTATCATGATATTCTATGGTATTATGATTTGAACGATTCAAGGATGTATGGGACACTTTGGAATGTTTAGAGATTATTTCCTCAAGAATTTGTCAATGGTCTCATTTATAAATATGTTTGTCTATGTCAAAATCCTTTGTTGAATGTTGTACTAAATTGATGTTTATCTATTAAATTATCATCTACAATATGTTTTTGACCGCTATATGGTTATTCTGACTATGAATGTTCTATTTTTATAACATTGTCCATATTATTCTGAAGGGTCAGTGTTAATGTTCAAAAATTGTGGAATGGTATTAACATTTCATATGTTAGATTCAATATGAATTTATATGTTGATTAGGATAACCACTTTCATATGAGGAATGAATTTTACATTTTATGTGTCGGGTGGGGCCTTTTGTAGCCCCTTGGTGCATTAGTATGTCTCATGAGACAAACTATAGTCTTCGTACAAAGCCTTGAGAAAAAGATTATTAATTTTCATGGCACGAGGCCTTGACGGGAGGGTTATGTTTTCCCAAATTATGAATTCCCTCATAATGAAAATAGAATGTATGGTTCTTGTGGTTATTCAATGAGTAGAATACCAATGATTGTGTTTCATTAAGGAATTATTTACTCATCTCTTATTCCTTCCATAATGTGTTCATGTTTTTTTAAAGGCACATGTTTTTATATATTAAACATGACTAATGTTTATGTTATGGTATCATTCTCTGTATTCATTACACTTACATATCATTTGAGCACACCCCTTTTATTTTTTTCCTTCCTCAGGCTAAGATAAAAGATCATATATTTATTTTTCAAATATGTAGATTATTAGCTTTTGTGATGTACCATATTTTTTCATTTCAAAAGGTAAAATCAGTTCCATGTATATATCTAGATTCTTCAAGACTAATAAACTGTTCAATACCTCTAGATTCTTATTTATTATTTATATACTAATGAAATCAAATAAGGCACTAGTTCTGGAAAACTAGGGTCTGGTCCATATATAAATCATATATTTGTATGAATGATGGAAATAAACATGGCCCAAAAGTTCATCAAATATCATGCTATAACTAGTATCCCAAAACTCCATGCATTTCCAGTTATGTTGTGCTAATGAGCACACTAATACCCCCAATCAATCATGATTCAAATCCAATTCATAATTCAATAATAATCTTTCCCATAGTACCCATAACCTAGACAATACCGAATGACTAAATATAGGCCACCTATTAAGTCTCAAACCATACAATAATATTGATTATACGGTGTCTATCATGGATTGACCACAACCAAATTGAGTTGGATGAGGTCTTATATCTATGATAGAGACTCACCCTCCATTTCATGAGAATATTACCAATAATATACCCCTCAATGAATGGTTAACATAATCATGAACTCAAACATCTATCTCATATTAATATTTACCATAATCATCTCACATCTAATCACATCAAAAATTTCCCCATCACTCAATAGATGTAATAAATTATTATTGGTACACCTAATTTTGGATGGGGCTAGAACATTAGTACTCCCCTCTCCCAAGATTGGTTTCAAATGAAAAATAGTATCAATACCCTCTCACTTTAGAGTTTCCTTGGATATACCATATCACTCATGTAATGTCCAATAGATTAGCATTACAGACCTTCTCACTGAAGGTTGGCATGTACTTCATATGACAACCCTGCTTTTATTACAAACTTACACATGATTTATTACATAAAACATCACTTGATACAACAAGAAAATAGAGAGTTTTAGTGTCTTTGGGGCTTAGGATCATTAAATAAAAACATAAAACATGAAATACAACATCATTATTGAAAACATCCTTTACATGAACACTACATTCCCTTGTACTTAGCATTGCATGGGATAACCTGAGGACATGTATAAGAAAAGGGTGATCTATAAATCCTAGTAAGGGAGTACACATGGAATAACATGAGGAGTACAATACATGTTAGAAAACGGGAATATCAATAGAGCATAAACGAAACATTAACATAAAGGCATGATAAATCATGATAATCATAACATTGAAATGTAGCAACAACACTTAACAAGGAATTAGCATGAGCCAAGGCCCATTGCATATGGAGCATGAGTAAATCCTCATTACACATAAAGCACGAGCAAACCATCATTGCACTTGAATTAGCATGATTCAACACTCATTTCACATGACGTTTCCTGATACTATACTTTACCCAATGCATTGGAGCACTATAAGGGTGCATACTTCTTAAACATTTCATTTCATGCATAAGTGTGCCACATGGATCATAAAACATGGATTCATTAAACATAATCATTTATTCCAAATTAAATGAATGTGTAATTCATAAATGAGACTTTGTAATCAATAAGTAAAGGTGCAAAAAGTTTGATACCCTTGATGGAGAAATGGGCATGGTATCCACTACACAATGGCATTGGCTTAGAAAATCGGTGCGATTTCCGCAGCGTAACGACGTGACATAAAAATTCATAAAAAAAGTTGATGAGAGAGAAAGGGTTTCTTCATCATATTTACATGTAATGTAAGGTGAGGAGGTCATATAGATACAGGTATCAACAATTATAATAAAATTTAGATTCATGATACAAAATTATTGCTTGAATGTTAAAGAAGAGAGAGAAGTTCCTTTCAGAATTTCAGCATAGTAACGGGTGTAAATGGGAGGCATTTCATGAGAGAGAAATGGGTCACAGATCATTCAAAAAATAAGAGGGTAGTATGGGATAGGTGAAAAACCATACCCCAATATTCAGAATTGAAATTAAAAGCACAATAAAACTTAATGTAAATTGGCAAAAATGAGAAAGCAAGAAAAAAACCCTTACTTCGAAGTGTGATTACAAAGGCTAGAGAGAGGCTTGTGAGAGGCTTCTTGGGAGCTTGGGGCACATTGGGAGGATTCTAGAGAAAGTAGGGCAGAGTTTGGACGAACTCTAAGGGCTTTGAGTGAAGATGATGTTGGATCTTGGGTGGGATTATATAGGAAAGGTGAGGGAATTCTTTATTATTTAGCTTTGGGTCCCCTTACATTAAATTAATCCAAACGACAAACCATCCCATTGTTTTTGTAAAAGGGACGAGGTAAAAAATATTTTATAAGACCAACTTCTTATCTTCTTAAAATATTAGGGTTGCTTATGTGGAGGTGAGTCACACTCCCATGGAAATTAATTTAAAAAGGAAAGGTGTTGAATATGTCTTGAGGGGTCCATTAATGCTTTGAAAAGTAAGTCAAAAAAACCCAAAATCACATTATTTTAATGGTAAAACATATATTGGCCGAATATAAAGATTATAGTATTTTATTACATCACTATTGGGTAATTATGATGTCATAAAACACATTATATATTTAAATGGTATTTAATTTTTTCCCGAAAATTTGATTGTCTAAGAAAAGTATGAAAAATTCACCATTGGATAATTTCGAAATCGTAATTCCAGAAATGACATTTATTTTATCAAATTTTTTTTCTAAATATGTTAATTTTCACATTTAAAATAATAATCAACATTTATCCAAAATTCACGGGTTTCGACAGAAATGGATTTCAAACCTTAATAAAAAAATTTAATTGCATTCATAAAATTATAAGATCATTTGTATTTAATAAAAATTAATTTAATAGTAATATTATTATTTTTTAAAATATTATTTAATTAAAAAATCCATTCTTTTAATAAAAAAGATTTATTAATTAAATAATAACTAAAACACAATTTGTACATTAAAAACTATATATAATGTATAAAAAATGACTAGAAATTATATTCATTATTATATACAAAAAATAATGTACATGAACATAGTAATACTTATTTGTTACATAACCCCTTAAAACTGCTGCATAAGACCTAAGGGTAAGGTGTGAAATGGTGAAAACCTATTGGGGTGGCTCGGATAACATCACTCGAGTGGTAATTTCAATCAACTTCCACTTTTCCTGTAGACGGTCATGTTCAAGCTCGACAGAATGAAGCTCAACTTGGGCTTGGTCAAGGGTGAATCCCAAAGATGCCACCACTTTTCTGAGCTCTAACCAATGGGCTTTGTATGGGTATATTCAACTGGATGGGACCATCGCTTCCTTTTTCTGAGTAAATTGTATTTGATAAAGTCCTATATTTATACTAATCATGTGATTATTGTTGAAAAGCTATATTAGCAATGGTCAAAATTCCTAACATAAAACCAAAGAAGTTGACATCTTATAGAAAATATTTTTCATAAAGAGACATTTAACTCGATCAAGATGGATTTTCCATTAATGAAACTTTGGGTTGTTACAATATTCCCCCCTTAAGAAATTTTTCCCTCGAAATTTTCCTTTTCCAACACTAAAACAAATGTTGGTAACTAAGCTTCATCATATCCTCTGATTCCCATGTTGCTTCTTCAAACATGTGGTTTCTCCACAACACCTTGACGAGGGGTAGTATCTTATTTTGTAGAACATTTTCTCTATGATCTATGATCTTCACTGGTTGCTCCGCATAAGAAAGATCATCTTCCAATTGTACCACCTCAGAAGAGAGTAAATGTAAAGGGTCCAATATGTACTTTCTTAAGAGGGATACATGAAAGACATCATGTACTCTGGCTATAGTAGTTGTAACTGCTAGTACATAGGCCACAACCTTGACATGATCAAGAATATGGAAGGGGCCGATGTACCGTGGACTTAACTTCCCTTTCTTTCCAAACCTCATGACCATCTTCCAAAGAGATATGCGTAGAAAAACCATGTCTCCAACATTAAACTCAATGTCTCATCAAAGATTATATGCATAACTCTTATGTCGACTATGTGCTACCTTGATATGCTGCTGAATGTTTTCTACCCTCTCCACCATTTCATCGACCGTTTCTGGTCCAAACAGCTTACGTTAACCGAACTCATCCCAACATGCCGTTGTTCTGCACCATTTCCCATACAGGGCTTCATATGGTTCCATTTGGATGCTCTTGTGGAAGCTGTTATTATAAGAGAACTCAACCAGAGGAAGATGTTGATCCCATCCTCATTTAAAGTTCATTGACCATGCTCTCAACATATCCTCATGTGTTTGGATAGTCTGCTCGGATTGGCCATCAGTTTGAGGATGATAGGCCATACTGAGGTTCGGTTTAGTATTCAGAGCATGTTGAAGACTCTTCCAAAACATAGAGGTGAATCTTGGATCTCAGTCGGATACAATAGATAGTGGTACTCCATACAACCTTACCAATTCCCTGATATATATCTGTTCTAGTTGATCCAATGAAAAATCCTCCTGAATAGCAATGAATTGTATAGTCTTTTTAAGACGATCCACAATAACCAATATTGGATTGTTGCCTTTGGATTTCCTCAGATGTTCGATAACAAAGTCCATGGTGATGTTCTCCCATTTCCATTCTGTTATGGGCAATGATTGCATCATCCCCTTATACTTCTGCCTCTCTGAATTCACTTGCTAATACACCAGGCACTTTGATGTATATTCAGTGACCTCCTTCTTCATATTATCCCACAAAATGTTTTCTTAGAGATCTCGATACATCTTTGTTCTCCCTAGGTGAAATGGGAAATTTGAACTATGTGCATCATCCAAAAGTTCTTTCATCAGCTCTAGATTTGGTGGAAAACATATTCTTTTCCCAAACAGTACAATACCTTCTTCATTAACATTAAACTCCGAGGATTTACCCTTTTTGATAGCTTCCACTTTTTCTTGAATTCCCACATCATCCTTTTGATAATCCTTTAACTTTTCCAAAAGAGACGGTTGAGAAATCATTTGTGAAAGGATTGATGAGGTTCCCATCTCTATGATTCCCATTTCCATCTTCATAAAGTCTAAGAAGATTGGATCCTTCTCAATTATCATCATTGATAGAATCACTGTATCTTTTCTACTTATGGCATCTGCCACCTTGTTCACATTCCCAGGGTGGTAATGTATTGAATATTCATAATCCTTGATGAGCTCTATCCATCTTCTCTAGCACATGTTATGAACTTTCTGTGGGAACATATATTTAAGACTCTTGTGGTCAGTATATATCTCACCTTTCTCTCCATAGAGATAATGCCGCCAGATTTTCATGGAAAAGATCACATCCACCAACTCCAGATCATGGTTTGGATAGTTTCATTCATAGATTTTCAACTGCCTTGATACATAGGATATCACTTTATCATTCTGCATCAGTACACAGCCTATTCCCTTCTTTGAAGCATCACTGAATACAACAAAAATTTCCCCACTTTTGGGTAAAGTGTGCATGGGCGAAGTGATAAGCCTCCTTTTCAACTCCTTGATGATTTCTTCGCATTCATCACTCTATGAAAACAATACTCCCTTTCGAGTTCGCATGGTAATAGGGTTGGACAATCATGAGAAATTTCTCACAAATCATCCATAATATCCAGCTAACCCCAAGAACCTATGGATATCCGTAACCGATGTTGGCCTCAGTTATCCCTCAGTTGCATCTGTCTTGGAGGGGTCCACATATATCCCATTGCTTGTGATGATATGGCCCAAGAATGAGACCTCCTCCAACTTGAACTCAAACTTGATGTACATTGCATAGAGATTCTCCTTACACAAAGTCTCTAGTACATTTTTTAAATGCTCCTCATGCTCCTCCTTGGTTTCGGAGTATATTAGGATATCATCTATGAAGACTTTCAAAAATTTGTCAAGGTAATCTATAACGACTCTATTCATCATGTCAATGAATATTTCTTGAGAATTGGTGATTTGGAAAGGCATTACTATGAATTTATAGTGCCCGTATCTTGTATGAAAAGCAGTCTTGGGGACATCGTACTTATTCATCCTTACTTGATAATATCCTGACCAAAAATCCACCTTGGAGATGTATTGATCTCCACACAGCTGATCAAACAAGTCATCGATTCTTGGGAGAGGATACTTGTTCTTTATCGTGATTTTGTTAAGTTCGTGATAATCGATGCAAAGCTGCTTTGACACATCCTTCATCTTGACGAAGAGGACTGGTTTACCCCATGGTGAAGCACTTGGGCGTATAAACCGTTTATCCAAATTCCCTTGTAGTTGTTTATTTATCTCTTAAATCTCAACAATAACCATTCTATATGGATTCTTGGATACTATTAGCGCCCCTTGTATAAGGTCAATTGAGAACTCATCATCTCTACTAGGAGGAAGACCAGGCAGTTCCTCGGGAAACACTTTAGTGAATTCCCTCGCAATAGGAATTTCTTCAAGGATAGTTTCTTCCTTGGACTTAATCATCTGAGCTAGATACGCATGCTCATAAGGTAGTAATATCCATGCTTGAGATGATGGAGCTATAGGAGATTCATCTTCCTCCATACACTTGTAATGAATCAGGGGTCGATTCTCCATATGAAGTGTGACTTCCCTCTCCCTACAATTTATGTTGGATCTATATATGGAAAGCCAATCCATGCCAAGAATTGTATCAAATTCCACCAGAGGGAGTAAGATGAGGTTCACTAGGAAATTAAATCCCCAGACTATAACAGGGGAGGACTTATATTAATGGGATGAAATGATTGCCCCATTTTCCGTAATCACCAACATCTTTACTTCCATGATTTTTGGTGGTGGTGGGATTGTTCTTCTAAAATTACAAGATATAAATGAATTCATAGAACCTAAATAAAAATTTATGTTCACTATTCATGAATGAATAACTAGTGTACCTATCACCATTTCATTGTCGGGGTTCACTTCAGTAGAAGTGATGGAAACAACTCTTCCTTGCTGCCTTGGAGGTTGTTGGTTGTCTCCAAAAACCCTTGGATTAGGGAATTGATTTTCAAAATGACACAGTTCTTTGCATTTGTAGCATTGAACAATGCGTTGATGTTCAAACGGAGAGTTCCTCTTCTTTATCGCAGCTGTGGGTCATTCTTGCTGACAATTAACAGCTAGGTTCCCTTCTCTTCCACACTTGGAGAATTTTCTCGTCCCCTTAAAGCAATTTCCAGGGTTCTTCTTTCTGCACTTTTGGCAAGTGGGGTGATAGATCTTCTTAGCACCGTTGGATTTATCCATCGGACCACCATCATTGAAGTCCACCCTATGATTCTTGTCCGTATGATACCCCTATGATTCCCCGATTTCTATTTCAACCTTGAGGGCACATCAGAAAATTTCATCATAGCTATCGAAGTCACAAATCACTAATGATTTCCATAGGCCTGGCTTCATCCCACCAAATAAGTTGTCAACTTTCCATTCAGGGGTAACGACAAAGCCATAAGTGTATCGTGCAAGCCTTGTGAATTTTTCCTCATACGCTCCAACAGATTTTTCGCCTTTTTTCTTGAGGGAAAGGAAGTCCCTCTCCATTTTAAGATGGAGGGTGCGCAAAAAATATTTATCAAAAAACATCTTCTAGAAATCCATCCATTCCAATGCCTCAATCTACTCCTCAGGCTTCGTTTTTTTAGAAATGTTCACCATTGATCAGCTTAACCCTTCATATGATAAGAATCCAAGATAACCTTCTCTTGTTCAGAATATTAAAGGATGGAGAAGATCTTTTCAATGGAGTTGATCCATTGTTCAGCGATCGTGGGATCAGATGATCTACTAAAATTAGTATGCATTTGCCTCATGAAGCTCTTGATAACGACTTGTTCATTCTTAGGGGGGTTGAACATTCCTCATGACCCATGTTTCTATAAAATACTTGAGTTATCTGAGAGAGAATAGTGAAAAAGTTTGTGATTCCCTCTCCCATTGGATTGGTCATTTCATTAGTATAGTCATCACACTGATCTTTACAATGGTTGTTAGCCCAAGTCCTCCTATTACTGGCCATTGGCTGGAATAAAAGGAGAGTTACGGGTAACACATAAAGGGTAATCCAAAGACAAAAGTTTATGACTTATAAATAAAATTTTATTTCTTGAACTCATGAGTCTATAGGCTTCAATCTAGGATTTTCATGATCTACTTTCTAACATATATTCATAGAGGCATTTTTTAAATTCCCTTAATAAGGTTTCATACTAACATTTTGAATTTATCAAAACATATCCCCTGGGAGTGTCATAACAAAGAGTGTACCAAGGCCCGTTGTCGTGCACCAGATCCCGTTCGAGTCTAGCTCAAAGCGGTGTTTTCAGGTTTTACCCCTAGGATACATATGTGGAAAATCCGCCTCTACCTGCTCGTATCCAGACATGGATGTATTTGTCTGATAAACCACTTACTCAGTACTTACCAAAACATAGGGATGTTTTTATTTATACCTATTCTGGTATCTAAGGTTTTACTAGGGTTCCCTAATCCCAAAAATAACTAAACCCATCCTCTTATACCAATTATGACAACCCTGCTTTTATTAAAAACATACACATGATTTATTACATAAAACTTCACTTGATACAACATGAAGATCGAGAGGTTTAGTGTATTCGGGGCTTAGGATCATTATATAAAAACTTAAAACATGAAATAAAACATCTTTATTTAAAACTTCCTTTACATGACCACAAACATTCTCTCATACTTAGCATTGCATGGGATAACCTGAGGACATGCATAAGAAAAGGGTGAGCTATAAATCCCAGCAAGGTAGTACACATGGAATAACATGAGGAGAACAATAAATGTTAGAAAATAGGAATATCATTAGATAATAAAAGAAATATTAACATAAAGGAATGATAAAGCATGATAATCATAACATTGAAATGTGGCATCATCACTTAACATGGAATTAGCATGAGCTAAGGCCCATTGCACATGGAGCGTGAGTAAATCCTCATTGCACATAAATCATGAGTAAATCGTCGTTGAACATGAATTATCATTAGTCAAAACTCACTGCACATACCGTATCATGATATTATACTTTACCCAATGCATTTGAGAACTATAAAGGCACACCCTTATTAAACAATTCATTTCATGCATAAGTGTGCCACCTGGATCATAAAACATGGAATCATAAAACATAATAATTTATTTTAAGATAAAGGAATGTTGAATAGATACATGAGACATTGTAATCAATAAGTAAGGGTGAATAAAGGTTGATACCCTTGATGGAAAAATGGGCATGATATCCATTACACAATGGCATTGGCTTAGAAAATCGGTGCGATTTCGGTAGCGTAACGACGTGAAATAAGAATTCATAAAAAAGTTGGTAAGAGAGAAAGGGGTTCCTCATCATATTTAAATGTAATATATAGTAAGGAGGTCATATAGATACATGTACCAACAAGTTTAATGGAATTTATATTCATGATACAAAATTATTTCTTGAATGTAAAAGAAGAGAGAGAAGTTCCTTTCGGAATTTGGGCATAGAAACAGGTGTACATGGGAGGCATTTAATGAGAGCGAAAGGGGTCTCCCATCATAAAAACAATAATAGGCTAGTATGGGGGAGATGCGGAACCATACCCCAACATTCATAATTGAAATTAAAAGTGCAATACAAATTAATTAAAATTGACAAAAATGAGAAAGGAAGAAAAAAAACCCTTACTTGGAACTGTGCTTCCAAAGGCTAGAGAGAGGCTTGTGAGAGGCTTCTTGGGAGCTTGGGGCACCTTTGGAGGATTATAGAGGGATTAGGGGAGAGGTTGGACGAAATCCAAGGTCTTTGAGTGAGGAGGAAGTGGGAGATTGGGTGGGTTTATATAGGAAAGGTGAGCGAATGTTTTATTATTTAGGTTTCGGTCCCCTTGCATTAAATTAATCCAAACCACAAACCATCCCATGGTTTTTGCCCATGGTTTTTGGAAATGGGAAGAGGAAAAAAATATTTTATAAGGCCAAAGTCCAATCATCTTAAAATATTAGGGTTTCTTTTGTGGAGGTGAGTCACACTCCCATGGAAATTAATTTAAAAAGGCAAGGTGTTGAATATGTCTTGAGGGGTCCATTAATGCTTTGAAAAGTAATTCAAACAAACCCAAAATCACATTATTTTAATGGTAATACATATATTGGCCGAACATAAATGTTATTGTATTTTATTACATCACTATTGGGTCATTATGATGTCATAAAAAACATTATATATAGAAACGATATTTAATTTTTACCCAAAAATTTGACTGTCTAAGAAAATTA
Organism: Viscum album; assembly: GCA_963277665.1. Lineage (NCBI taxonomy): Eukaryota > Viridiplantae > Streptophyta > Magnoliopsida > Santalales > Viscaceae > Viscum > Viscum album. The sequence continues at coordinate 2,011,562,658 of OY728145.1, read as the reverse complement.
TGAAAAATTCACCATTGGATAATTTCAACATCCTGATTCCAGAAATAAATTTTATTTTATATAAACTTTTATCTAAATATGTTAATTTTCACTTTTTAAAAAAAACTGACATTAATAAAAAATTCAAAGGTTTTGACTAAAATGGATTTCAAACCTTAATAAAAAAATTTAATTGCATTCATAAAATTATAAGATCATTTATATTTAATAACAAAATATTTAATAATATTATTATTATTTTTTTAAAATATTATTTAATTAAAAAATCCCTTAATTTAATTAAATAGATTTCTTAATTAAATATTAACTTAAAACACCATTTGTACTTTAAAAACTATTTACAATTTATCAAAAATGACTAGAAATCAAATTCATAATTATATACAAAAAATAATGTACATGAACATCATACTAATTATTGGTTACATAACCCCTTAAAACAGCTACATAATACCTAAGGGTAAGGTGTGTGATGGTGACAAACTCTTGGGGTGGCTCTGATAACATCGCTCGAGTGGTAATTTCAATCAACTTCCACTTTTCCCGTTGATAGTCACGTTCGATCTTGAAATGATGAAGCTCAGCTTGGGCTTGGTCAAGGGAGAAGCCCAAAGACGCCACCTCTTTTCCGAGATCTGACAAATGGGCTTCGTATGGGGCAATTCTACTGGATGAGGCCATAGCTTCCTTTTTATGAGTAAATTGGATTTGTTAAAGTCCTATATGTATACTAATCATGTGATTACTGTTAAACGACTATATTAGCAACGGTAAATATTCTTAACATAAAACCAAAGAAGTTGACAACTTATAAAAAATATTTTTCATAAAGATACATTTAACTGGATCAAGAGGGATTTTACATTAATGAATCTTTGGGTCGTTACACTTCATACTCATCTAGTATATCATCTCTATCATGGATATCTTATGAGGCCTATCTCACTCATGTAAAGGGAAGGCCTCATGACCCATCATCATTGATGATTACTTCTTCACAAATCATAATAATTACATATAATACTAAATGGAAGACATCCAATCTCACAAGCACACATGATTGTATAGAGAAAAATTTATTCTATTCTTATACCCTTATTTGAATATATATTGTCATCAAACTAGCTCCCATGGAATGTCCTATATCTAATTTATTCTATACTTATTAATTTCAAATAATTTCTCTCCCTGCATAATGAACTCATTGAAAAAAATCTCTACCTAAACACAAACTCTAATTCTTGTTCAATTAACATCTAATCCCAATATAAACGTATTGAAAACATAGTTCCTATACCTGGAAGATCCAAAGAAACCACTTCTAGGACCTTCATAACATATCATATGAGGGATAAATTAAGTCAACAATCAATGGAAACATCTCAACATAACCTAATATTTCCCCAAAGGACTCACCATACTAAACAAATTTTCCATGATTTCATTCTACCCTAAAGGGAACTATTAATTCCCAATGATATATATAGACCAAACACATATAATTTACATTATAAAGCATATCATTCATTATAAATATATCTAGAAAACTAATATAGGCCACCAATATAGCATATCACACATTGATACCTAATTAAGGTCAACTGTTATGTCAGCTAACACATGCTAAACTCAGATAGATGGTATTTATAAGACCCTAAAATACTCAATGTGCTAAAGAGAACATATTTTTACATAAGGAGTCATGAACCTTATCTCTTCCTTAGTATGTTGAAAATTTTCCCCATATATATCAACCAGATCCCTCATAAAATTCTTGAATGAAATAACAATAATGTATAAACTAATATATGAATTCTTATTTTGAGGACTGCCTACCTCTATAAAGTAGTAATCATCCTCACAAAGCACCACCAACAATTGAAAAGTGAATGATTTCCATATCAGCAATCATACCTCTTCTTATGATCAAATATAACACAATAAAACCCAAATAATTATGTAAAATTAGTTATTAAAATTAAAAGATGGAGGAATAACAAAAAAAATCAACATAAATTACTACTTCATTGAAAACTTAACCAACCACATATGGAAAGTCCATGGAACATCCTCATAATCATGCATGCCCCATAGGACAACTAAAATTCCTAGTTATGAAATAAATAGATGGAAAATAAATGATTTTATCATGTTTTTTAAAACCATTCATTAAATAATAAACTTTTGAGCTCCCAAATAAATATGTAAGATCATACTTTGGAATAAAGCATTGTTATTCTTGAGTGGAGAAGAAAAATCCGAGGAGTAAAATATGATGTTTTGGATGTCAATGTCTCCTTGAAAAAGCATTTTATTAAAATAATTTACATGTATGTAATTTTTATATCCCCAAAATAAAATGGAATCTTGATTTTAATTATATACTAGAGACATTCATACAATTAAGTAAAAGATAACACAAAAGATGTTATTAGACTTGAGAATCCCCTTACCTTAAATCCCTCTTTATTTAGTCTATTTTCTGCCTCCTAAATAATATACGCAAGTGTATTAAAACATTGAAATAGAATTTAATTATGTTTAATATTCATATTACTCAATTAAAATAATCATATTTCACCTATAAATTCTTTTTTTAATTGTGAACAATTTTGACATGACCTTTTCATTAAAAAAACCCATCTTGTCTCTATTTCCCTATTTTCGGTTAAGGGCATTTATACATGATTAGTATTAATTGTAGAAACATAGACGACATTTTATAATAGACACACACACACACATAGATATATATATATTCTAATACATAATATCCATCAGTTATGGGGGTTATAAGAACTTTCTTGTAAATTTCCCCATAGTTGTTTACCCAACTTTTGACGAGACACTGTCGGAAGAGCGAGAAATGTAAGTTTTAAATTTATATATCTCATAAATATGACACATACAATAAGTTAACATAATTAATATAATTTTTACATAATATCTAATTAATCATATAAGATTTCGGTTTTCATGGAATTGAAAAAAATGTAAGAGATGAAGTAAATGAGATAAGAGTTGATAAAAAGTTGACCCATTCATCAATGTGGATTTAATTATAGAAAAAAACCCTAGAATCATAGAGTTATATTATTCCGACACATAAATAGTTATTCTAAGGTTTTTAATAGGGAGTATATTTGTAGATTTTAATCATTGGTATGTTAGGAGTGACTGGTTATCCATATTGAGAGAGTGGGGTTATTTATACCTAAGGAGAGGAGAATTTTTCGAATAAAAGTAGAAAAAATACTATTCCATCTTAAAAAATGTAATATTTATTATTATGATATTTTAAATAATATATAATATATCAATTTTTTTAAGGAATTAAAGATAATTTATAATTCTGTTTCACTATTTATTAAATTATTAAAGTGGAATAAATTAAAATTTATTATTTTTAATTGATGACTTTTGAATTTAGACTTTGGAAAAAAAATTATAAAATATTTTTATAGTATTCTAGTGACTCGTTTTAAGGTTTAAAATGTTTTTACTATTCCACATCTTCAATAAATTTTTAGGTCATTATTACATCATGAATTATGCAATTTATGTTACATTTATTATAAAACATTTTATTTTAACTATTCTCCTGAATATTATATTTTTTCCATTTTTTTTAAAATCACCCTTGGGTAAATTTTATGTGTTGATTCTAAAAATGAAATTTATTTTAGAAGTCTAGTTTTAAAACAAAGTTAATTTTAGTTTTGAATATAAATTTTATGATTCTTAATACATACAATAAACTAAAATATAATAAATAGGTTATTATTTTTTTGAGTTTTAGCCTAGATATTTATCATATATAATTTTAATTTGTATATTTTCTTAAATTAAACATGATAATTATTATTTATATTTAATATTTTTATTCTGGGATTAAATTACTATTTCAAAGATTAGGTTGTTATTTCCATTTGTTATATTACATCTCCCAACTGACAAATCAGTATTCTAATAGACACATTATTATTTAAACAATCATTTTATCTAATTGAAATATTAATTCCTTACCTCAATCAATTTTCACCATATTAAAAATCCAGGTTTTACAGTATTATTTTTATCATTTTAGATTTTTATACTATGATTATTTTTTTATCGTGTTGTGCATGGGAGAAATGATTCTAGAATACTAGGGCGTCAATATAATCCCATTTTATTTCTATGTGTTCTATTTTTTATGCCCTTGGAATTTTTATAAGTTTAGTTGTAGACAACTGTAAAAATTTAAATATATAAAATATTATTTTTTTTATTCTGCTATGTATTATTGATGTATAATACTATATAATTTAATATTATAAATATTAATTTATGAAACGAAATATAATTAATAAATTAATGTCCATTAAACTGTTCAGACTTGATAAATTTTTTCAAAAATAATTCGTATCATATTATTTGTTTAGAAAAGATGAGGGTACTTGAGTTTCATTGCTTACTATGGTCCCTATGTCACTTCTTCATGTTTATCGTTCCACCATAATAGGCTGGAAAGGTGATTTTTCATGTTTCATTGAAAATTTTCCCTATGATATAATATCTTCACCATCATATCCTCATATGACATGTCATTATCCAATAGTGTCACTTATGGGTTTTGTATATGAGAATGATCGAGTATGAACTTCCTCAAGAGTGATACCATGAAGATATAATAAACTCGATCTATATTTAGTTGATGTTTTATTTAATAAATCACTTATATTTTCTGAATAAGGATCTCTATGTGGCCAATGGATCTTGTATGAAATTTCCCTTTTTGCCAAGCCACATAAATCTCATACATAGTGATATTCAAAGGTCAAAATTGTATCAAACATCAAACTCCATGTACATTTTATGGTTTTCAAGATGCATCGTCTACTAACAAATAGAATATATTATCTATTTTTGTATGGTATGATCCTTTTTGTCATCTATTTCACCAAATAGTGTCCAAGAATATTTTATGCACCAAATTCATCATAACATGATGGTGTTCTATACCACCTCTCACATAGAGATTTAAATGGAGTCATATGAATACTCAAGTTGAAGATATTGTCATATGATAAGACAAATAATGTTAAATATTGATACCATCCTCCTCTAAATTCTATTGAGAGAGTTCTTATCATGTCATTGAGTGAGTAAATATTTCATTCATACTATCCATAATATTTGGGGTGATAAGCTATAATGACATTCTGTTAATTATTCACATCATATTGAAGAAATCTCTAGAATTTAGAAGGGATATTTAAATCACGAATTGAGATAATCATTAGTAGTTCCCCATTTATCCTCCCCACATCCATTAAATAAGTCTTATCGTGTTTTTCATGGGTTAAAGCTTCTCGAATAGAGTTGGAGTGGATGGTTTTTTGTGAGAAAATCCATAAAAACCATATCCCATTGTTTATTTTAGATTTCATTCAGGTAATAAGGAAAATTTCTATTGTTATTATCTTCCATGTCTATATAGGTATGGGAAATGATTAAATCCCATACTTTGATCTGTTTCATTCTAAGTGAACAAACTGAAACAACAATAACCATGAGGTGTACTAATTTTTCTCGTTCATTATTTTATCCCCACAAAAGTGCAATTGATGACAATTATACATCTTGTTACTTCATAGATTGATGAAGAAAGATAATGTATTCATATTATCCAATAAATATGTATTTATATCTAGTGATATGGTCACATAATTACTAGTTCAAAACCATTTGATATAATACTAATAGATGTGTTTCTCATGAAGCTCTCTTTATTTGGTTACCTTCCCCTTCATTTGAATCAGAAAATTATCCCTTTGGTCCTCTTTGATCTTTTTAGGGATAAATGGTTGGAAAATCATTTGGGAAACGTAGGATGTATTCCAAACATTTACAATCAATAGATCCATCAATTGCATATCCATGAATATATAGTTTTTCTCAAACCCCATCATGGATAGAGATTAGGGTTCTTTTGTACTGTGATAATCAACTACCTACATCTCATTTTTAGGATACTAGTAAATAGAGAAATCATAGTTCTTGATCAACTATAACCATCATTGATGAATATTTTCAAGTTACAAGTCTTTGAATGGATAATTTTTAATATTGGGATATATATATATATGTCACATTTAATTTCATAGAGGACATGATACTAAGTCTTCAGAATGAATATTACCATTGTTAACTCTAGAAAATGAGTGCAGTTGTTCATCTCATTGATTTTCAATGATCATGAGTTCAAGATTATCAAATTTGTATTCTCTATGAGTACACAACATAATAAATTATTTTATAAATAAATTTATGTCACAAAAACATCTTCATATGATGGTAGTGTGAGTATATGTATAGCGATAAACATCTTTTTGAGTGTTATAAAATAATTCCTCACATTCTTATATAGAGAAGTTATTTACCCTCTTTCATTCTAACCTAGTTAGCAAGATGAAAAATTATCCAAAAATTATCCCAAAAAAATTTATTACCCAAGTAATATAATAAAAATATACATATCTATGACACTATTGTTTCTAAGACATTTATTGATTTCATATATCTTTGAGGGGTCTATAAAAATTCCTTCACTTATAATCACATGGCCCATGAATGTGACATTCGACATCCAAATGGTATTCTAGTTTAACATAGAGTACATTTTCACATTTCATAATGTCACTAGAACATTCCTTATAAACTATTAATGGTCCTAATTGATTATGGAGTAAATGATAATATCATCAAAAAAGACTTCCAAAAATGTGTCAATATATTATTCAAATACTGTATTTAAGAATTAAATTAAGATTGATGTGGCATTTGTATGTCTTAATTGAATCCCTATAAACTAAATGTGTATATACATAGTATCGAAGGAAATATTCTGATCATATTTCATTTTCACCATTATTTGATGATATCCATAATTAATATCTAACTTTGAGAATTATGAAGCTCTTCAAATTTGAATAAAGTAGTCATTGGTCCATGAAAATGGATACTTTTTCTTTATTGTGAGCATGTTGATCTACTAATGATCAATAAAAATCCACATTGATTGATCATTTTTTAAGAAAATAAAATTGTAACACCCCTAGGTTGAGTAATAGAGAAATTTAAAACATTATAAAATTTTCTTCTTGCTTATTATTCAACTCCTCCGGTTTGATCGGGGCCATCCTGTAGGGGTATTTAGAGATAGTGGTGGAATCTTGTATAATATCTATTGATTACACGATCTCGTAATATGGGGGAAGTTTATAATGATATTCAATAAATACATCAATATATTCCATCTCAATGGGAATTTACCTAAGGATGGTACTTTGCTTCGACTTAACTATTGGAAATGATATATTTCATCACAAGGTATCATCACCCTGACCATTGGGGCTTTTTACAAAAGATATTCATGATCATACATTAATTATTATATTAGGATGGGATAGTCCATAATATAGAATGATATTTATTTTTCCGAACATTTGCTATGAGATTCATATAATAAGGGCCAATCTATGAATAGTATGGACTCTAATTAAACCAATGGAAGGATTACGAGATTCTCATGAAACATTTTACCATAGATGTTAATATGAATATAGTTCAACAAATGGGTTCCATTGATCACAACATGATTTGTTTCTATGAATATCTCAACATCATGGTATTGGGGTTGTGAATCAACAGTTCTAGAATGATTATTCGATATAAAGGATTATGCAGAACTGGAATCAAATAAAACTCTTACCATTATTCTAACACCGTAATATTTTTTGAGAAATAATATTTTTAATTTCATTTATGAATTGTGTTGTATTCTACACCAATATTATCTTGCCCTATACACAACACTATATTATATTGTAGTATACGCAAACAATATACCTGGCTTGTGTTATACGCATGACTGACCTTCCTCAATAGCTTGTGTGGCACGCAATACCAAGTTTCACTAAACAATGATATATTATAATATTATTATAAACTAGCCATTATGAATAGTATTAACCACATTTTGAATTTTATAACATTATAATTCATCTTACACATAATCAAGAAAATGTTATGGGAACAAAATTAATTTTTCTGATAAAAGAATTATTTTTCAAAAAAAATATAGTTTTGTCACCTCTTGATGGCACACCCAATTTAAATCTAATTTTTGACTAGTGTATAAGTAAAATTTGACAAATTAATCTTCTTATTATATATCAGGATAAATATAATTATGTTGGATAAAATTTTGACATTATTCTGAAAACCTTCACATTTTTATGAATAGAAAAAATGCGCTAAATTTTAATAAAAAACTATTTTTTTCACCGAGATAATTTATATGGTAAAATTATAATATTGGATGGTTTTAAATTATATATATAATATATTTTTACTATTTAATATAGTTTATTTCCTTTTCATTAATTTTACATTGAATTCATAGAGAATAACATTTCAAACTTTTTCAATGTTTTATATTTTAAAACCCGTTTTCTCAATAGCGGGATTAGGTTTAAATTAAATACAACAACTTATGTGTTTTGAATTTTTAAAAATTAATTCCATATTTGGAATCAGTAGGTCCAAATTATTTCAATAGGCTACTTTTTATTTTTAGGTTTTATGAATAGTAACTACCGTAAATATTATTTACTCTAGTCAAAGGTAAATCACGTAATTAAGGGTTAAAATAATATTATAAAATTACCAAAAACGTGAATTAATATAATATGATGATTATATTTCGTCCTAAACTATTCTTGGGTGGAAATTATATCTTTTAGAACACACTTTTATGTGAGTAAGATCTTTAATTTATTTTATTTAAAGGAATGTGAAATATGTCTCACTAAAACATTAATAATGAAATTATTTTTAATATATGGTTATATATAATAAAATTCTATTATAAATACATATTTAAAAGATAAAATGTTTTTATTTGTTATGGTAATTTTTTAGTAAATTTTAGGAAATATTTAATTACCGTAATAGCTTATAAATTAATGATGTATAAATTATTTATTAAGTGAAATATCAATAATATTGTTTTTATTCAAATAGTAATACCCATAAAAGACCCAAAAAATTGTCCAAAACTTATTGGTAGATTATATCTAAAACATAAGCATCCGGGTGTCGAGATGTAGACCATTTGGAGCCTTATAAAATATATTAGAATATTTATATTAGTTTATTTTTAATGATGCCAAATTTGTCACCTTCTTAATTTAATAAATATAAAATTTTAATAGTTGAGTATTTAAGAATATAAATTACACTAAAATTATTATTATAAAATATAATATATTTTCCTTCTCCATAGTAATTTATTTTCAATTTTTCTGCTACAAATAAATATATTAAATAATTATATGAAAATGTTGTAGTAATTATTTTAGTAAGAGAAATATCAAATAAATGGTTTTAAAAATATTAAAATAAATATTAAATGGACTAATTAATGTTATAAACTAATTTTATAGATAAATATGACATGTTAGGATTCTATTAAATATTTTTGTTATAATATATCTTCTGTATGGATTTTATTTAAATTAAAATAAATGAATATTGTCAAAATTGACACTATTGATATTTTATAAAAATAACATATTATTAGATTATTTAAAAATCACAAAAAATATTTATAAATTACAAATAAAATTTTATATAGTCGAAAATGTCATAAATTATTTAATTATGTATAATTAACAACAAATAAGTAAGTATTTATAACCATTTAAAATTTAGAATATTATTACCACAAAAAAATTAAATAGATTAAATAAGAATAAATCAAAATGATATGGTTTATAATAAACATAAAACATGTCTAAATTTTATTGGTTGATGATATTAACACCCTGTCTCATCTCATATTTTAATTGAGTCATTATTTGTGGTTTATCAGTGGTTTTTGATTTTATTTTTAATTAATAAATTTGAGGATTCCAAAAGTTCCACTGTCCTTTCCTATATAAGGGATCCTCCATCCATCTTATCGTCACTAAATTATGATCCTTCACGATCAACAAACCCCTTCCAATTCCTCTTCTTAACCTATATAGTCACATTATAGAGGTTCTAGTCTATTCTAAACACCAACTCTAGTTCCCTATGTGGAAGTTTAAAGGAGTCACTTCAAGGAAGAGGTAATATCTTCTACCGGTTCTTTCATGTCTCTTTCTTATTATAATTCATATTTCTTATTTTTTTCATCATAAAGTAATAAAATAAGTGTCACTAATATACTGAAATTTTATTATAAATAATAAATAAACCAATTTCACCTTCTATCCATCCTACAGAAAATGAAATCACCACACATGCGTATGTACGGAATACCGTCTCCACACCATGGTGTAATCTGTTTTCAACCACCACCTTACTTGGATGATTTAAATGGTGTAAATAATAACAATATATGGTTATTATAACATGATAATAATTCTGAGATATTATATCATCCAATCCAATTGCATTCAATAATTATGAGAACGATATCATCGCTCGTGCGTACGTATGGATTACCATCTCCACGATGTGATGAGACTCATTCTCCATGTTGACCATTCTAGAATGATTATTAAATATATATAATAAGTAATAATGAAATATATGACATAATAATTCTACTATATTTATGTATATATATATATATATCATTTACTTCAATTTAATTTAATAAGGAAACGAAAACAACGTTCATGAGTACGTACAACCTACTATCACCATGAATGGTTTATTTTATTCCATTTATCGATCTATTACATATATATATATTCAGAATATATATTATATATAATTCTTGTTTTAAATTTTTTAATTAAGTAATAATGATCTATGTTTTAATATGAATAATTACAAGTCAAAACACGTATGATAAATGAAACGATTTTACCCAAAACACCGCTTTAACAAGAAATTGACAAATGAACGTGTAATATAAAGTTATAAGTGAATCACATATAATATATTGAATATTATTATGGTTCTATTAGAAGTTAATAATATGTTTAAACCCACTATACATAAGTATCTGACACATATGGATGAAATTCGACATATGGTAAGGGATTCTTATTTCAATTTCGTTCTTATCCGAGATTGTTTATTCATAAGTATTTACATGGGTTATATTTATCAACCATGTATATGTTTTCTAAATTTTTTTCATTTATTTTTAAATTCCATATTTCTAGTTTTTCACTTTCATTACATGGTATTTAAGGAATCTTTCTATTGTTTACCAGACAAGGTACTTTTTGAATTTTTCAGTAAAAGTATGAGGTGAATGTTTTTTAAATTATACGAAATGAACATATTTTTAGGGTTTCATAATGATTTATTTTCATGAATATTATCATACAGGATTTCATGAGGATTTTAAACAAAAATCATTTTCTTTTAAAATTACATTTCATTTTGTGAAAAGAAAATGATTTTGAAGAAGAATAGATTTTTTCCTCAATAATTTCTTTCATGTGTTAAATCAAAACTATTTTCCACATAATATGGCATTATATACTATGATTATGTTTCAAGTATAATGTATCTATTATTTATGTTTTTTTATTTATATTATAATTAAATCATATCCATTAGTTTTATATGGATTGTGCAATGATTGGATGATGTTTATGAAACCTATATTATTCTTTGGGTTATGATGGATGATTTATGTTTATTTTGTCACACAAAAAATAATGATTTCATTTTGGAATGGGTGGGACCTATATCTCCCTCAAAGGCATTAGGTAAAGATTTATATGTCATGAGAGAGACATGGTTGGAATGACATGTGAATTCGGTTCAGTAATATAGGTTTGTAATAGCTAGTAAACCATGTTCAGTAATGGACTTTGTCCACTATGATGGTCTTGGAAGAAATTCCATGGCTACTATGTAAATCATAACATGTGCTTAATGTATGAAACAATTACATGTTTTATTCCCATGCTATTTTATCATGATTAATGTTCCTTTATGATTTATTCCTTACATAATGCCATGATTTATTTCACAACTAACGATTTTGGTGTTTAAACATTATTTTCATGTTTTTGTGTTCTAATGTATATGGTTTGTTTTATTTTCTCCATTTTCATCTTTACTGAGCATTTGATATCACCATTTTTATACCTTCTTTTCCCTAGGATATAAAGAATGGTTTTAGGTTAAAAAAAAGGGAAATATCTTTATGGGAGATGCTAAAGATCTTTCACCAAGATTATAAGATAGTGTTCCTTGTTTCCAAAGACACTAAACTATTACGGTCCTTGGTGTCTCTTTTTGTTATGTATTAAGTATTCTGAAAAAGTAATGCAATGTCCATGTACAAAATCTTAGGTCTCTATAGTTGGTATCAGAGGAATGGATTAGTTAACCTTTGGAAACTAGGATTTGAAAACATTGGTGAGATCCCTAGAGATATTCATAAGGTATGACTTGGTATGTCCCTAAGGTTAAGTATAAGTATAGGTTACAATAATAGAATAAAGATAACGATCATGAATAACTAGGATTAAACCTATGATGTTAGATATGGAAAGTACCCACCTTGATTATGTTATTTTCCTTGTAAGATTTTTTCCTCCCACACTATTATATTGGGGTTTTAAAAAATGGATAGAAATAAGAAAATTCATGTTAATGGACAATATTATTGAGAATGGAATGATATTATTCATGAAATACCAAATGAAACTGGATTTGGAAGTCCAAACATCTTCATTATTCCAAATCAGAAATCTCATAATATGATCAAGAATCTCAACTTTGGTTAGTTTCCAGACTCTGCTAGTAAGGGAAGGATAGAATTTAATGATGATCATATAGGAATGAATGTTCAATTTCCCTCCTGTAAATAATGTGGGAAGAGGAATCAGGGGGAATGTTTCAAACAAACAGAAAGATACTTTGGGTGTTGAAAAGAAGGACACAAAGCAAGTAATTGCAAATGAAATGTTTAGTTAGCACTATGGACAAGGGTAATGGTATTGCTATGACATAAAAATGGTTAAATATTTTACATTTGGAATGTACGGGCATTTTGCAAACCAATTCCGTAAGGTAAAATCTCATAGAGAGAGTCATCATGGTCGTATGGGTAGTATTTATGTTGATGATGATGAAGAGACTAAAAATGATATATTAGATGAAAGAATTTTTGAGAAATAAAATAATGAATCTTTGTCAATGGATTAAGATGGTAGTAGAATGATGGCACATTTATCAAGAATAATGTATGGTACTAGGGAATAAAGAAATACCTGAGGATTGTTACACTATTTTTTTTCATTGAGTATTTGAATGTATATGTTGAATGGAACCGTTAACAATGAAAAGTGATTAAAATATTTATCGAAATTATATGATATGAACATAATGAATGGATAAGGAGAAAATAATATGTTTGATATTATTAATGAACTCATGATTGATATATGGAAAAAGTAATAAAATGGTTTGAGTATATAGAATATTTGTGATATTGGTATGTGGAAAGAGATATATTTTAATAGCATTCATGTTTTCATTAAGGTTCTATTGTATCTCATGTTTCAAGAGAAAAAATGATTAAGGTATTTACATTTTTCGAATGTGACCAATAAGATATATCTTATGATATATGAGGGGTAAATGATGGTATTCAAATTCTCATTATATAACCTTTCTAGTAATCATTTTCATTATACAATGAGATTGGATAGAAGAATTTTTGATAAGCCTGAAGGATGGAATGGATTAATTTGGACATCTGATGGTATTGTTTAAGGCTGAAACTTTTTTATAATGTTATAATAGTATTGTTTTAGAAACATGACATCCTGTACGATTGGCAACAACCCGTCGCATTGGAAAAAGATGCAGGCTTCAAACCAACAACTGAAGTGCGACGTGCCTTTATCTCCTACCATTTTCCTACAAGATGTCCCTAGTTTTTAGATATTAGTTTTATTTTTTAGGTAGTATGATATATGAAGTATAAGTTTATTTTTGGAACCATATACGATTAATATCATCATTTATGGACTTATGTGTATTTAATAACTTTTTCTAACCTTATGTTTGAGACAGATGGAATGACATATCATTGTATCGCATGATCTGCTAACACTTCAATACTGACAAATTCAACTTCATTTAAGTAAGAGATGAAGTGGAAATTGTTCAAGGAATGAACAACAGTGATATTGTACCAAAATCTAGTAATTATTTCTATTATTTCAAAAAACATTCTTCATCATTAGAGAAAGGATCTTGAAAACCATAAATGTTTTCCTAGTACCCTCATATCTGATGAATCATATGGTACCTTATATCCACACAAATTTATGTCATTTTGACTGTTGGATTTTTCATAGCCATGTTCTCTACCACTCTCAATCAAAACTGGATGGTTAGTTTTCTCTTCTATATCCATATTTTCACATGTATTCTCTTATGTTGAAACCTAGTGTTGAGTTACTTTCGATGACCATTATGTTTCTAAATTTCCATATTAAAATTGTGTTTTAGTATTCATTTTTACAATGTGGGTTTCTATGAATGAAACATTCAAATAATAAACAATTTATAACCCTGACGAATTTCAAGGGAAAAATTCATTTTAAGGGATGTAAAATGTATAAACCCAAGATTTTATGTGACATAATATTTTTAGTTTAATTGATGTATTGTGTTTTACGCTACACCAAGATAAGATTTCATTATAGGCAACACCATATTTTCTTGTAGTATACACAAACAATATACGTGGCTTGTGTTACACAGAAGAGCATCCTTCCTCGATATCTTGTGTGGTATGCAATACCAAGTTTCACTAAATAATGATATATTATTATATTATTATCAACAATCCATTATGAATAGTATTAACAGTGTAATTAAATTTATAACATTATAATTCATCTTACACATTTTCTAGAACATGGTATGAAGAAAAAATTAATATTTCTGATAAAAGAAGTAATTTTCAAAAAAATGCAGTTTTGTCACCTTTTGATGGAGCACCCATTTTAATTATAATTTTTTACAATTTTATTAGATTTAATTGACAAATTAAACTTCTCCTTTTGAATCGATATATAAAAATTTACGCTGGATAAAATTTTTACATTATTTTGATAACCTTCACATTTTGATGAATAGTAAATATATGATAAATTTTAATTGAAAACAACTTATTTCATCGAGATAATTTATATGGTTATATTACAGTATTGGATGGTTTTAAAGTATAAATATAATATATTTTTACTATTTAATATAAGGTATGTAATTAGAAATAGTTTTACATTGAATTCATAGGTAAAACAGTTCAATCTATTGCAATGTTTTAACTTTTATAACTAGTTTACTCAATAGCAGGATTAAT
Organism: Viscum album; assembly: GCA_963277665.1. Lineage (NCBI taxonomy): Eukaryota > Viridiplantae > Streptophyta > Magnoliopsida > Santalales > Viscaceae > Viscum > Viscum album. Next base: position 2,011,547,270 of record OY728145.1, on the reverse strand, counting down.
TTTAAATTAAATACATCAACTTATTTGTTTTGAATTTGGAAAAATTTATTCCATATTTAGAATCAGTATGTAATAATTATGTTAATAGGCTACATTTTTATTTTTAGGCATTATGAATAGTAACTACGGTAAATATTATTGAGTTCAATTAAAGGTAAACCAGGTTATTGAGGGTAAAAATAATGTTATAAAATTACCCTAACAGATCTATTTATAGAATTGAATGATTATATTTCGTCCAATAATATACTTGGCTCAAAATTATTTCTTTTATAAGTGACTTATATGTGATGAAAACGATTAATTAATTATATTTAAAGGAATGTGAATTATGTTTCACTGAAACAATAATAATTAATGTATTTTTAATATAAGGTTATACTTCATGATATTCAATTATAAATACTAATTTTAAAGGTAATTTTTTTTTTATATCATAGAAAATTATTTTTAATTTTTATGAAATATTTAATTACCTTAATAACTTATAAATTAATGATGCAGAAATTATTTATTTAGTGAAAAATCAATAATATAGTTTTTATTCAAATAATAATACCCATAAAAAACCCAAACTGTAACACCCTAAGATTTCATGAAAAATATTCTTTTTAATTTCATTGATGTCTTGTGTTGTACGCCACACGAAAAGGAGCTTACACTACACACATCCCTGACATGGCTTTCATTACACGCAATCACGACCTTCCGCGATATTGTTTGTTGTAGGGAATGCCGAGTTTCACTAAACAACAATATGTTATACAAACTAGACATTATCAATATTAATACCCTCTTTTTGAAATTTTATAAATTTTATATTTCGAATTGGATTTCATTTTTCGATTCGGAATATTGAATTTATCTTTGGGTGAATTTTTTGTATTTTTCTGAAAACATTAAATTTTTGATGAATAGTGAAAACATTAGGTTACTATTTAAAAACCGTCATATTATTAAAATAATTATTTATTTTATTTAAATTTATTTTCGGTAAAAATTGATACATAATATCTATATATGTTCATTGTAATTCACTGGAGTCATTTTAAATAATTTTAGATATATAAAATTGTTATTGAACTTTTCACCATCTTTTACCTACCTCCTAAGAGAATTTTTTACAAATTTACATAAAACATAATTTTACAACTTTTGTGAGTGGAATTTATTAAATCCCAGAGACACGGTTGATATTAGTAAGTAAAATGTGGTTCAATAGGATAAAAATAATTTTTGGTGAATATTAACTTTTTACTTTTATTTACCACTGTTAAAATTAAATAGGTTAATTAAGGGTAAAAATGATATTATTATTACCCTAACACATGTTATAATTCTATTTGATAATTGTAATATGACAAAAAACTACCTTAGGGATAAAATATTACCCTTTATTGCCACTTTTATTAGATTAGGACATTTATTATTATTTTATTTAAAGAAGAGTCAATGGAGTTAAAATCAATTATTAATAACTAAAACATTTTTAATATAAAGATATACATAATATAAATTCCACTATAAATTTTCATTATAAAGATAAATAGATTTTATACATAAAGGTATTTTATTTATAATTTTTACATATTAAATAATTTAACTTATTAATGATTCAACGATGATGCAGTAATTACATTATTAATGAAATATTAAAATAATTGATGTTATAAATATCCAAATAAATGTAATATTCAACTTTTTAAGAATTAAACAAATTTACTAAGTTACTATTACATGTTAGTATTAATTTAATTAACTTTTGTTTAACTAATCATTCTGTTATTATTTTCCAAATAATCAAGTACCAAATAGTGTCAAAATTGACAAAAAATTATTTTTTTAGAAAATATTATATTATTAATTGTTATTTTATTCCTAAAAATCTACAGATTGGTCACATGGATTATAGAAGGTTGTATATATTATTAATTAACAACTTTGAGTTTGTTTTTCTTGTTATAGATATTTTATTAACCATATAGTATAAGAAAACAAAAAGACACGGTAAAAGTTAAATTATTTAACTTAGAGTTAAATCTAAATTATAAGGTTAAAATTGTAACCTAAAATTGTCTAAAACCTATTGAATGAAAGTATTTGGACCCATAACCACCTTATATTCGAAATAAATTAATTCTTATCTATTAAAAACTGAATATGCCTTTATTATGAAATAATATTTTATGTTTTTCCTAAGGTGCCCCTCTCCTCCCTTATAAAAATAGAACCCCTTCCCTCTTCTCTTCACACCCATTGGATCCTTTATGCTCGGCACAACCCCTTCTAATTCCTCTTATAAACATCTATAGTTATATCTTAGAGGTTATTGTATTCTCAAATGTCCATCTCTGGTGCCCTATGAATATGTTTAAAGGAGGTGCTTCGAGGAAGAGGTAATCTCTTCTACCGACACTTTCAAGTTTTTTTCTTCTTCTACTTCCTTTTCGTTAGTTGATTCATTATACAGTAATAACATAAGTAATATTAATATACCTATATGTTATTATAAATATAAAACAACCCCATTTCACTTTCTATCCATCCTACGAAAAATGAAATCACTGCACGTGCGTACGTACGGAATACCGTCTCTACGCCGTGGTGTAATCTATTTTTTCACCATCACCTTAGTTGGATGAGTATAATGATATAAAGAATATATATATATATGACTACTATAACATCCTATTGATTCTCTGATATTATATCATCAACTCCAATTCCATTCAATAAATACGGGAATGATATAATCGCTCGTGCGTACATATGGATTACCGTCTCCATGACATGATGAGATTCATTTTACATGTTAAAATTCAAGAATGATTATAATGTATATATAAAAAATATTCATGCAATATATGAAATAATAACGCTACTGGATATTTGTGTGTATATATATATTTATATATATTTATTTCATCTACTTAATTCCATTAAATTCAACAAGGAAAGGAAAACAGTGTTCATTCGTACGTACGTCCAACCGTCTCTATGAACGGTGTATTTCATTTCATTCATCTATCTATTATATATATATGTATATACTGAATATATATGATATATAAATCATTATTTACATTCTTGAAGTAAATAAATCAATATATAAGTTATAATAATATCAGGAATAAAAAATCAAAATATGTACGATAAATAAAACGATTTTACCCAAAACGATTCTTTAACATGAAATATACAAAAGAACGGGTATTATAAAGTCATAATTGAACCATATATGGTATCATAACAATGAATATGATTGTTTAATAAGTCAATTACATTATTTAAATCATTATACAGGAGGTTCGGATATGTACGAAGCATATCAGACCTACGGTAAGGGATAACTATTCCAATCTAGTTCTTATGCGAGATTGTTTATTCATACGTATTTACTAGGGTTATTTTTATCATCCCTGACCATGTTTTCTAAAAAATGATTTCATGTATGTTTAAATTCCTTTTTACCCATTTTTAAATTTTACCACATGTTATAAAAAAAATCTTACGTTTGTTTACCACAAGGGAAACTTTTTGGGTTTTTCGAAAAAAGTACGAGGATAGTTTTATTTTTAACTTCTATGGAATGAACGGATTTTTATCGGTTCATAAAGCCTCATTTTTATGAAGCATACTCTACAATATGTCATTATTGTTTTCAAATAACCCTTTTCTTTTAAAATTTCGTGGAATTTTTTGAGAAGAACATTATTTTGAAGAAGAATATATATTTTCCTCAAGAACTCATTTCAAGTGTTTTGTCAAAACTACTTTCCATATAAGATGACATTATTTACTATGATTATGTTACAATTATAATTTAACTATTATTTACATGGTTTTATTATTCTTATGATGAAATTATATCAATTTGTTTTATATGTATTACGCTATAATGGGATGATATTTATGAAACCCATTTTATTATTTGGGTTATGATGAATAATTTATGTTTATTTTGTGGCACAAGTAAGAATGATTTCATTATGAGATTGGTGGGACCTATATCTCCGTAAAATGCATTGGGTAATGATTTATATCTCATTAAAAAGACATGGTTGGAATGAAAAGTTAATCTAGTTCATTAATACATGATTGGAAAGTGGAGTGAACCCGATTCAGTAATGGACTTTGTCCACTAAGTTGGTGTTGGCAGCAATGCCTTGGATACTATGGAAATCATATCATGTGCTTAATAGTTTTCCACATTTACATGTTTTATTCCCACTTTATTTTATCATGATTTTTGTTCCATTATGATATAATTCTTACGTAATTCCAGGATTTTTGACTTTGCTCATGATTTTGATGATAAGATTTTATGTTCATGTTTTTTTATTCAAATGTTTATGGATTGTTTTATGTTATATATGTTTACCCTTACTGAGCATTTGAGATCACCATTTATATGCTTTCCTTTCCCCTGAATTTAAAGAAAGGTTTTATGTAAGAAAACCAAAGGGGAAGATCTTTATGGGAGATTTTGAGATCTTTAACCACGATTAGAAGATTATATTCCAAGTTTCCAAAGACACAAAACTATTACGGTCCTTTAGTGTCTGTTTTTTAAATGTATTAGATATTCTGAAAAAGTAATTTAATGTCTATGTACGTCAAGATTAGGAACTCTATAGTTGGTATCAATGAAAGGTTTAGTGAAACATTGGAAACTAGGATATGAAAACATTAGTGAGATCTCTAGAGATATTTCTAAGGTATGTCTACGGATATCCCTAGGGTTAGGTATACGTACAGGTTAGAGTCCTATAATTACGTTGTTGATCATGAATAACCTATGGTGAACTTACAGTGTGATGGATTAGATAATTTTTGATAAGTTAGACATCCCATAAGTGACAATTAATGATTATGAGGTTCCTCATTATTTTAAATGTTTCTTACACTATGGTTTCTGGTCTTAGTCAATGGAGGGAACGAGAAGGAATTCAGTTAACATTGATGCCAACGGAAAAATTAGTGACTATGATCAACGAAATTTTGTAATACCAGGAGATAATGATATTTTTATTATATTGAATCAGTCATCTAGATATATTATTAAAAATGTGAACTTTAGTTGTATTCATAAGTCATCAAATAAGAGGAAGATGGAATATTAAGCATGCTTGCATGGTGAGAAGCAGAGAGAAAGGAATATTGAGATTTCTAATTAAGGGAAGAAGAACCTTGTGGAATACCTCAAATGGAGGGGAAGATGTTATCTATGTAGAGAAAAGGTTCATAGAGTGACTGACTATTATGGAGTCAAATGTCTTATAAGTGGAGAACATGGGAATTACCCAACATAATGCCCTGACCTAAGAAGTAACATCTAAATCAAGGAAGGACTTTTTCGATGGCAATCATTGAAGAGGATGGATTAAAGTGTTTATGTATTTCTATTAATGAATAATGTTATTGCGGTACTTTTATGGTATATTGGAATGTCTATGTATTGGTCCATTGTGATTTTCCATAAGAATATGGAATCGGTAACCATGAAAAGTGATTGATATATTTTTGTAAAGAAAATGATATGTGCATAATAAAGGGATAAAAAAAATAATTAAATGATCTCATGACTGATATAAGGACAAATTTATATCCTGGTTTGAGTATATAGAAATTTTGGGATATTGGTATGTGGGACGTGTTTAATTTTGACAGCATTCATGTTTTCACTAAGGTTCAATGGGTATTCATTTTTCAAGAGATTACATGATTAAGGTATTCACATGTTTGGACTGTGACCAATAAGATATATCATCTGATAAATGATAGTATTCACATGCTCAGTAGATGACATTTCTAGTAATTTTTTTCTTTATTCTATGAACTTGGACAGAAGTATTTTCGATAAGCCTAAATATTGGAATAGATTATGTTGGACATAAGTCAGTATTGTTTTAGGATAGAAATTTTTACGATATTATATATGGAATGTTATAATAATGTATATTTAGAAAAAGGACAAGCTGCAGGACGGGCAACAACCCATCACGTCGGACATGTTTGTGGGAATCAAACCCACAACTAAAGTGTGCCATGCCATTATCGCCTACCACTAGCCTACAAAATGTCCTTGGTTAGTAGAAACTAGTTTTATTATATTAAGAGGAATGATATATAAATTATAAGTCCATTCATGGAGCCATATACATTTAATATCGCCATATATGGACTTATGTTTATTGAATAACTTTTTCTAAACATTCATTTGTGAAAGATGGAATGACATGTCATTTTATCACATGATCTGCTAACACTTCACGGAAGACAAATTCAACTTCATATCTTTAATAGATGTAGTGTAAATTGTTCAACGCACAAATAACATTAAGATTGTACCAAAAATTAGGTATGTATTTCTTTTAATTCACCAATTCTTCAACTTTAGGGAAATCAACTTGAAAACCAAAGAATTTGTCATAGTGCCCTTATATCCGATGAATCAGATGGTACCTTAGATTATCACAAATTTATGGCTTTTTGATTGTTTTCTTTTTCATATCCATGTTCTGTACCACTCTCCATTAGAACATTATGGTTAGATTTCTCTTCCATGTCCATATTTTCACCTATGTTCTCCTATTTGGAAACACAGTGATTAGAAAATCTGGGTAAACGTTGCATTTCATTCTTTTGATTTTAATGATAATTTTTGGGTTTCCTTTTTACGATGTGGGTTTCTATTAATGAAACTTTCTAGTAGAAAGCCAATTATTACCCCAACGAATTTAGAGGGAGAAATTCATTTTTAGGGGGTGTAGAATGTAACACCTCGATATTTTTTGAAAAATATTCCTTTTAATTTCATTGATGTCTTCTGTTGTATTATACAACAAAAGGAGCTTTCACTACCCACATCCCTGAGTTGGCTTTCATTACACACAATCATGACCTTCCACGATAGCGTGTGTTGTATGCAATACCGAGTTTCACTAAACAACGATATGTTATATATACTAGCCGTTATGAATAGTAATACCCACTTTTGAAGTTTAATAAATTTAATCATTCTAAATGAACTTCATTTTTGGATTCATAATATTGAAATTATCCTAGGGTGAAATTTTGGTATTTTTTTGAAAACTTTTAATTTTTGATGAATAGGAAAATACTAGGTTACTTTTTAAAAACTGACATTTTATTTAAATAATTATTTATTTTATTTATATTTATTTTAGGTCAAAGTTGATACATAATACCTATATATGTTCTATTTAATTTACTGGAGCCATTTTATAATAATTTTATATATATAAAAATTTTATTGAACTTTTCACCGTCTTTTACCTACCTCCTAGGGGAATTTAAAAATTTACATAAAACATAATTTTACCACATCTGTGAGTGGAATTTCAATAATATGAGAGACACGGTTGATATCATTATGTAAAATGTGGTTTATTAAGATAAAAATAATGTTTGGTGAATAGTAATGTTTTACTTTTATTTACCGTGGTTAAAAGTAAATAGGGTAATTAAGGGTAAAAATGATATTATTATTACCCTAACACATTTTCTAATTCTATTGGATAAGTGTAGTTCGACCAATAACATCCTTAGGGATAAAATATTACCCTTTAGGTCCACTTGGATTAGATTAGTACATTTAAATTTTTTTTATTTAAAGAAGAGTTAAAGGAGTTAAAATCAATGTTTAATAACTAAAAAATTTTAATATAGGGTTATACATAATATATATTAGACTATAAATATTTATTAGAAAGATAAAAGTATTTCCTATATAATGGTAATTTATTTATAATTTTTAAACATTAAATAATTTTATTTATTTATGTTACAATGATGATACAGTAATTACCTTATTAATAAAATATTAACATAATTGTTGTTATAAATATCCAAATAAATGTAATTTTAGACTTTTTATGAATTAAACTAATTTTATAGGTTAATATGACATTTTATTATTTACTTAATTAAAATTTTTTAAGTAATCATGCTGTTATGATTTTCAAAAAAATCGACTACCAAATAGTGACAAAATTGACATAAAATAGTTTTTTAAAAAAATATTATATTATTAATTGTTATTTTATTCCTAGAAATCTAAGGATTGGACAAATGGAATAGATAAGGTTATATATATTAATAATGAACCACATTGGCTTATTTTGTCTTATTATAGTGTGTTTATTAACCATATAGTGTAAGAAATCCAAAAGACACGGTAAAAGATAAATTATTTAACATAGAGTTAAATCTAAATGATAGGTTTAAATAGTAACCTAAACTTGTCTAAAACCTATTATTTGAAAGGCTTTAGACCAATCCTAACATTAGCTTCGATATAAATTAATTTTGAGCTATTAAAAATTGAATATTACTTTATTATAAATTAATAATTTTAGTTTTTTCTAAGGTGCCCCTCTCCTCCCTTATAAAAAGAGAACCCCTTCCCTCTTCTCTTCACACCATTTTGAGCCTTGATGCTCTGCCAAACCCTACCAATTACTCTTAAAAACCACTATAGTTATATCATAGAAGTTATGGTATTCTCAATAGACCATATATAGTGCCCTATGAAGAATTTTAAAGGAGGTGCGATGAGGAAGAGGTAATCTCTTCTACCAACTCTTTCAAGTTTCTTTCTTCATCTACTTCCTATTCTTTAGATGATTGATTATAAAGTAATAAAATCAGTATTACTTATATTCTGATATGTTATTATAAATATTTAACCAACCTCTTTCACATTCTATCCATCCTACAGAAAACGAAATCACCATGCGTGCGTACATACGGAATACCGTTTCCACGCCGTGGTGTAATCTGTTTTCCCACCACCACCTTACTTGGATGGGTATAATGGTGTATAGAATAACTATATATGATTATTATAAAATAATACTGATTAAAATATATTATATCATCCACTCCAATTCCATTCAATAAATATGGGATTGATATCATCGCTCGTGCGTAGGTACGGATTTCCGTCTCCAGGACGCGATGAGATTCATTTTTCATGTTAATAATTAAAAAATAATTATAAAGTATATATAATAGGTAATAATGAAACATATGACATAATAATGATAATGTATTTATATATATATATATATATATATATATATATATATATGTATGTCATCGACTTAATTACATTCAAGTCAATAAGGAAAGGTAAACAGCGTTCATGTGCACGTACGACCTACCGTCTCCATGAATGGTGTTTTTAATTTCATTCATCTATCTATTTTATATATGTATATACTAAATATATATGATATATAAATCCTGATTTACATTCTATAAGTAATTAAATAATGATATAAGTAATAATAATATAGAGAACAATAAATTTAATCACGTAGGATAAATGAAATGATTTTACCCAAAACGCTGCTCTAACATGGAATTTACAATAGAACGGGTATTATAAAGAAATAATTGAACCATATATGATATCATAACAATGAATATGATTCCGTAATAAGTCAATGACATTATTTAAATCATTATAATGGAGGTTTGGATACATACAAAGCAGATCAGACCTAAGGTAAGGGATAACTATTCCAATCTCTTTCTTATTCGAGATTGTTTATTCGTATATATTTACTTGGGTTTTTGATATCATCTATGGCCATGTTTTGTAATTTTTTTTTCATGTATGTTTAATGTCATTTTCACCCATTTTTAAATTTTAAAACAGGCTATGAAAGGAATCTTACTTTTTTTACCACACGAGGAACTTTTTGACTTTTCCGAAAAAAGTACAAGGATAATTTTATTTTTAACTTATATGGAATGAAAGGATTTTTACGGTTTCATAACGCCTCATTTTTATGAAGCATCCTCTATAATATTTCATGATTATTTTCAACATACCCTTTTCATTTAAAATTTCATGGCATTTTGTGAAAATAAAATTATTTTGATTAAGAAAAGATATTTCCCTCAAGAACACATTTCAAGTGTTTTGTCAACACTATTTTCCATCTAAGATGACATTATTAAGTGTGATTATGTTTCAAGTATAATGTATCTATTATTTACATGTTTTTATTCTTCTTATGATGAAATAATATCATCTTGTTTTATATAGATTATGTTATTATGGGATGATTTTTATGAATCCCATTTTATTCTTTGTGTTATGATGAATGATTTATGTTTATTTTGTGGCACAAGTAAGAATGATTTCATTATAATATGGGTGGGACCTATATTTCCCTTCACTGAATTGGGTAAAGATTTATATCTCATGAGATAGACATGGAAGGAATGAAAAGTTAATACGGTTCAGTAATACAGGACTGGAACGAGGAGTAAACTCGGTTCAGTAATGGAATTATTCCACTTAGATGGTATTGGCAGCAATGCCTTGGCTACTATGTAAATCATATCATGTGGTTAATGGTCTTCCATAATTACATGTTTTCTTCCCACATTATATAATCAGGATTTATGTTCCATTATGATATATTCCATACATACTTCGATGATTTATGACATTTTTCAAGATTTTGATGTTTAGATATTATGTTCAGGTTTTTCTTATTCAATTGTTGATGAATTGTTTTATGTTCTCTATGTTTACCCATACTGATCATTTGAGCTCACCCATTATATGTTTTCATTTCCCCAAGATTTAATGAAAGGTTTCAGGTAAGAAAACCAAAGGGGATGATCTTTATGGGAGATGTTGAAGATCTTTCACAATGATTAGAAGATTATATTCTGAGTTTTCGAAAGACACTAAACTATTATGGTCTTTTGGTGTCTATTTTTATATGTATTAGATATTCTGCAAAAGTTAAGTAATTTCTACGTACGTTAAGATTAGGGTCTCTACACACAAACTTGACCAAAACATATTGGAAGTGTAAATGTACACCATAATCATCCTTATGTCGACTTGTGGACTATTTGGAGCCTTATAAAACATATTAGAAAATTTATATTATATTATTTTAAATGATGTCGAAGCTATCACCATTATAATTTAATAAACATTACATTTTAAAAGTTCTATATTTTTGAAGATAAATTTGACTAAAATAATTGTAATAAAATATTATAGATTTTTCTTTCATCATAGTATGTTATGGTTAAATTTTAAACAAAAAATAATTATATTAAATAATTATACGAAAATGTTGTAAAAATTATTTGAGTTAGAGAAATATCAAATAATTGGGATTAAATATATTAAAATAATTAATAAATGAACTAATTAATGTTCTCCAAATATTTTATATATAAATATTACATGATTGGAATCTAATAAATATTTTTGTTCGAACATATATTTTGTGTGGATTTTATTTAAATTCAAATAAATTAATAGTGTCAAAATTGACACTATTGATATTTTATAAATATAACATATTATTAAATAATTTAAATATCAAAAAAATATTTAAAAATTACAATTTGACATTTTTATGGTTTTCAATGTCATTAATTATCTAATTATATAGAATTAACAACAAATAATATGTATTTATAACCATTTTAAATTAAAAATATTATTACCATAAATAAAATTAAATAGAATAAATAAGGATAAATCAAAATGATAAGGATTATAATAAACAAAACATGTATAAATTTTATTGGTTGATGATATTACAACCCTATATCATATAATCATATAATTGAGTCATTTTTGGAGGTTTTTAAGTGTTTTATGTTTTTATTATTAATTAATATTTTTGAGGATTCTAAAATTGCTTCTCTCTTCTCCTATATAAGGGCACCTCCTTCCCTCACCTCTTCAATCTATTTTGAGGGTTCAATATTGGCAAAACCCTGAAAATTCTTCTTCTCAACATCTCTAGTTACAATATAGTTGTTCGGGTCCCTTAAAAGACCAACTCTAGTGCCCTAAGAGGATGTTTAAAGGAGGCACTTTGAGGAGGAGGCAATATCTTCTTCTGATTCTTTCAAGTATCTTTCTTATTATACTTCGTATTTATTATTTGTTTCATCATGAAGTAAAAAAAATAAGTTTCACTAATATATTGATATGTTTTTATAAATATGAAAAAAACCCATTTCACCTTCAATCCATCCTACGAAAAACAAAATCACCGTGTGTGCGTACGTACAGAATACTGTCTCCACGTCGTGGGGTAATCTATTTTCCACCACCACAATAAATTAATGGGTATAATGGGGTATATAATAATAATATATGGTTATTATAACATTATACAAATTCTAATATAATGTATCATCCACTCCAATTCCCTTCAATAATTATGGGAACAATATCATCGCTCGTGCGTACGTACAGATTACCATCTCCACGGTGTAATGAGATTCATTATCCACATTAAACATTCAAGAATGATTATTATGTATATATAATAAGTAATAAGAAAATATATGGCATAATAATTCTACTATATTTATGTAAATATATATTTAATTTTATTCCATTCAATTTAAGAAGGAAACGAAAATAGTGTTCATGCGTACGTACGACCTACAGGCTTCATGAACGGTGTATTTCATTCCATTTATCAATCTATTATATAGATATATATATTCTGAATATATATTATATAAAAATAATGGTTTAAATTTTGGAATTAATTAATCATGATCGATGTAATCATATGAATAATTACAAGTCAAAACACGTCTGATAAAGAAATAATTTTACCCAAAACGCTGCTTTAACATGGTATTGACAAAAGAACGAGGAATATAAAGTCATAAGTGAATCATATATGATATAATAAATATTATTATGGTACTATTAAAATTAAAAATATGTTTAAACCCACTCTATAGGAGTCTCAGACACATACAGATGAAATTGGATATAAAGAAAAGGACTATTATTCCAATCTCATTCTTATCCGAGATTGTTTATTCATAATTATTTTCTAGGGTTATATTTATCATCAATGTCAATGTTTTATTAAAATGTTTTCATGTATGTTTAATTCCCTTTTTAATGGGTTTTTACTATCACTACATGGTATGTAAGGAATCCTTCTTTTGAATACCATATGAGGCACTTTTTGACTTTTTTGGAAAAAGTACGAGGAAAATGGTATTTTTATCTTATACAGAATGAACTGATTTTTATGGTTTAATAATTCCTTATTTTCGTGAATATTCATCTAGAAGATTTCAAAATAGTTTTCAATAAAAAAAAAATTTCTTTTAAAATTACATCCCATCTTGTGAAAAGAAAATGATTTTGAAGAAGAAAGGATATTTTCCTCAAGAATTCATTTAAAGTGTTTTAGAAAAACTATTTTCCATCAAAGATGAAATTATTTAGTATGTTTATATTTTAATTATAATGTCTCTATTATTTACAATTATTTATTTCTCTTATGATTAAATGATATCCTTTGTTTTATATAGATTATGAGATGATGAGATGATGTTTATGGAACCCATATTATTATTTGGTATATGATGAATGATTTTTGTTAATTTTGTGCCACATGAAAGAATGATTTAATTCTATGAAGGGGGGCCTATATTTCCCTCGAATGAATTGGGTAAAGATTAATATCTCTTGAGATAGACATGGTTTTAACGACAAGTGAATCTGGTTTTGTAATATAGGGCTGAAACAACATGTAAACACAGATCAGTAATGGAATTTTTCAACTATGATAGTCTTGGATGAAATGCCTTGGATACTATGGAAACCATAACATGTGATTAATGGGTTACAAAATTACATGTTTTATTCCAATTCTATTTTATTATGATTATTGTTTTTTCTGATCTATGCCTTACATACTTCCATGATTTATTTCACAACTCATGATTTTGATGTTTAAACATTAGGTTCACGTTTTTAAGTTCAAATGTATAAGGTTTGTTTTATTTTCTCCATTCTCACCATTACTGAGTATTTGAGCTCACCCTTTTTAGGTATTCTTTTTCCCAAGATATCATGAATGGTTTTAGGTATGAAAACAAAAGTGAAAGATCATTATAGGAGATGTTGAAGATCATTCACTATGATTAGAAGATAGTGTTCCAAGTTTCCAAAGACACTAAACTATTATGGTCCTTGGGTGTCTATTTTTGATATGTATTAATTATTCTGAAAAAGTAATGTAGTGTCCATGTACGTCAATCTTGGGACTCTACTATTAGTATCAGAGGAAATTTTTAGTTAACCTTTGGAAAATAGAATGTGAAAACTTTAGTGAGATCCCTAGAGAAATTTCTATGGTATGTCTAGGGATATCCCTAAGGTTAAGTATAAGTATAGGATATAATCCTAGAATTAGGATAAAGATCATGAATAACCTAGAATTAAACCTATGATTTTATAGATTTAATGAACTCCCCCATGATTATGTAGTTTTTCAAGTAAGATTTTTGTCTCACACACTATTCTTTTTGGGTTTTAGAAAAAGCATGAAACATGATAGTTTTTCTTAATGGAGAATTATATGGATAATGGAATGATATTATTCATGAGAATCCAAATGAAATAGGATTTGTATGTCCAAACATCATTATTATGCCTAATCTGCAATCTCATAATATGAACAATAATTTCAACTTGGGTATTTTTCTCGACTCAGCTAATAAGATAACGATTAAGTTTCATGATGATAATAGCGGAAGTAATCTTCATTTTCCCTCATGTAAATGAAGTGGGAAGAGGCATTAAGGGGATTGTTTCCAAGGAACTAGATAATGCTTTGGGTGAGGAAAAGAAGGACACAAATCCTGTAATTGAAAAGGAAAAGGAAAAGCTAATACTATGGAAAAGAATAATTTTATTTCTAAGACACCAATAATGATTAAATGTTTTAAATATAGAATTTACAGGAATAATTCAAACCAATGCCCCAAAGTAAAATCTCATGGAGAGAATCAACATGGTTGTATGGGTAGTATTGATGTTGATGATGATGAAAATACTACAAATAATATATGAGATGAAAGAAGTGTTGAGAAATAAAATGATGAATCTTGGTCAATGGTTTAATAATGTAGTAGAATTATTTAATGTTTATTAAGAATAATGTATGGTCCTATGGAATAAAGAATAACATAACGATTGTTTCAATATTGTTTTTCATTGAGTATTTGAAAGTATATGTTGAATGGTATAATTAACCATGAAAAGTTTTTAAATTACTTTTAGAAAGAAGATGATATGCACATAATGAAGGGATAAGGATAAAATAATATGTTTGATAGTATCTATGAACTCGTGATTTATATAAGGACAAAGTCATATCTTGGTTTGAGAATATATAATTTTTTGGATTTTAGTATGTGGAAGGAGTTAACTATTCACAACATTTATGTTTTCACTAAGGATATGTGGTAACTCATTTATCAAGAGAATACATGATTAAGGTATTCACATGTTTGGAACATGACCAATAAGATATATTTTATACCATATAGGGGATAAATGATGGTATTCACATGCTCGGTACATAACCATTCTAGTAATCATTTTATTTATACTACGAGATTGGACAAAAGTATTTTCGATAAGCCTAATGGTTGGAATGGATTATGTTTGACATTAGATGGTATTTTTTAAGGGTAAAATCTTTTTAGAATATTATAATAGTATATTTTTAGATAAAGTACAACCTATAGGATGGGTGACAACCCATTGCTTCGGACAATGATGTGGTAATCGAACCCACAATCAAAGTTCGACATGCCTTTATCACCTACCATTGTCTTAAATGAAGTCTCAGTTTTTTAGAAATTAGTTTTATTTTTTTAAGTGGTATGAATGATAATGTATAAGTAACTTTTTGAAACAATATATGATTAATCTCACCATATATGGACTTATGTGTATTTAATAACTTTTTGTAACATTATGTTTGATACAGATGGAATTTCTTATCATTCTATAACATGGTCATCTAACTCTACATTAATGAAAAATTCAACTTCATTTCTTTAATAGATGAAGTGGAAATTGTTCAAAGAATGAACAATGGTGAGATTGTACCAAAATCTATGTATTTCATTCAATATAAAAAAAATTCTTCATTTTAAGGGAAAGGATCCTGAAAACCAAAAATTTTATCCTAGTACCCTCATATCTGATGAATCATATGGTACCAAAGATCATAAAAAATTAATGGCTTTTTGATTGTTGGCTTTTTCATAGCCATCTTCTCTACCACTCATCATCAGAACATGATGGTTAGATTTCTATTCCTTATCAATATTTTCACCTATATTTTATTATGTTGAACTCCAAGGTTGAGTTACTTTGGGTGACTTTTATGTTTCTATATTTCCTTTTTAAAATTACGTTTTACTAATCCTTTTGATGATGTGGGTTTCTATAAATGAAACATTCAAGTAGTAAACGATTTATAACCCCGACGAATTTCGAGGGTGAAATTTATTTTAAGGGGGTAGAATGTAACACCCCATGATTTTATGAGAAATAATCTTTTTAATTTCTTTGATGTCTTGTGTTGTATTCTGAACCAAGATTATATTGTGATATATACATCACCGTAATATCTTGTAGTATACACAATATACTTTGCTTGTGTTACACTCAAGAGCGACCTTCCTCGATAGTTGGGTGGTACACAAATACCGAGTTCCACTAAACAATGATATAATATAACATTATTATGAACTAGTAGTTATGAATAATATTTACCAAATTTTTAATATTAAAACATTATAATTAATCTTACACATTTTCTAGAACATGGTGTTAGAAAAAATTAATTTATCAGATAAAAGAAGTATTTTTCAAAAAAAATTGAGTTTTGTCTTCTTTTGATGGATCACAAATTTTAAATCTAATTTTTGACAATTTTATAAGTTCAATTTGATAAATTAAACTTTATATTTTGAATCAAGATATAAAAATTTATTTTGGATAAATTTTAAACCTTATTATGATAACCTTCACATTTGATGAATAGTAAAAACATGCTAAATTTTAATTAAAAAGAACTTCTTTCATAGAGATAATTTATATGGTTTAATTATAATATTGGATGTTTTTAAAGAATAAATATAGTATATTTGTACTATTTAATATAATTTATTTCATTATCATTTATTTTACAATGAAGTCATATGTAAAAACATTTCAATATTTTGAAATCTTTTAACTTTTAAACCCCATTTTCTCCAAAGTGGGAAAAATTTTAAAATAAAAACTGAAATTTTGGTGTTTTGAAATTAGAAAAATGGATTCCATATTTGAAATCATTAATTCCAAATAATATTAATATGATACTTTTTATTTTTAGGCAATATGAATAGTAACTATGTTAAATTTTATTTACTACAGTTAATGATAAATTAGGTAATTAAGGGTAAATATAATATTATAGAATTATCCTACCACTTTTATTAATATAATTAGATGATTATATTTCGTCCTAAAATATAATTTGTTCTAAATGACATCGTTTAGAACCCATTTGTAGTGATTATGTCCTTTAATTTATATTATTTAAAAGAAAGTGATATATGTCTCACTGAAACATTAATTATTAAAGTATTTTTAATATAAGGTTATACAAAATAAATTTAGATTAAAAATACTTATTTTAAATATAATTTTTTTTCTTTATATTGGTATTTTATTTTTAATTTTTAATAAATATTTAATTACATTAATAGCTTATAAATTAATGATGTAGAAATTATTTATTTACCGAATAATCAATAATATAGTTTTTATTCAAAAAATAATACCCATAAAATACCAAAAAACATGACCAAATCATTTTGGTCAAGCGTATATACCCCATTGTCATTCAAGTGTCGAATTGTGGTCTATTTGGAGACTTATAATACAGAATAGGACATTTATATTCTTTTATATTATATTATGTCAAAGTCGTCACCTTAATAATTTAATAAACATAACATTTTAAAAGTTTGGTATTTTCGAAAATAAATCAGACTAAAGTGTTATTATAAAATATTATATATTTAACTTCATCATTTTATTTTATTTTTAATTTTTATGCAAAATATATTTATATTAAATAATTATATGAAAATGTGCTAGTAATTATATAAGTAAGAGAAATATCTAAAAAATGGTTTTCAAAATATTAAAATAAATATTAATGAACTAATTAATGTGCTAAAAAAATTTATAGATACATATGACATGTTATAAATCTATTATATATTTTGGTTCGAACATATCTTTTGTGTGGATTTTATTTAAATTCAAATACTGAATAGTGTCAAAATTGACACTATTGATATTTTATAAAAATAACATATTATTAAATTATTTAAAAATCACCATGAAAATTAAAAAATTTCAAATTCAAATTTATATGGTATAAAATTTCATAATGTATCTAATTATGTACAATTGAAAAAAATTAAGTATCTATTGATAACCATTTATAATATAGAATATTTTTACCAAAAATAATATTAAATAGATTAAATATGGATAAATCAAAATGATTAGGTTTAAAATAAAAACCAAACAAGTCTAAATTTTATTTATTGATGATATTACAATACTATATCATCTCATATTCTCATTGAGTTATTTTTGGAGGTTTTTATGTGGGGTTTCGGGTTATTATTAATTAATATTTTTGAGGACTCCAAAAGTGCCCCTCTCCTCTCCCATATTATGGCACCTCCATCCCTATACTCTTCACTCAATTTTAAGCTTTCATGCTCAGGAAAAACCTGCCAATTCCCCTTGTCAACCTCTCTAGTAAAAATATAGAGGTTTTGTTCTCCTCAATAGACCAACTCTAGTTCCCTAAGAGGATGTTTAAAGGAGGCATTTTGAGGAAGATACAATATCTTCTATCGATTCTTTGAAGTTTCATTCTTCTTCTACTTCGTCTTATTTAATTGTTTCATCATAAAGTAATAAAAAAAGTATCACTCATATACTTATATGTTATTATTAATATGAATCAAACACATTTCACCTTCTACCCATCCTACAGAAAATGAAATAATCACACATACATATATACGAAATACCGTCTCCACGCTCTGGTGTAATCTATTTTCCATTAACACCTTACATGGATGGGTATAATGGTGTAAATAATAAATATATATTTTTATTATAAAATGATACTAATTTGGTGATATTATATGTAAAGACCCGTAAATTTGAAGGAAAATATTTTCTTAATTTCTTTGGGATTTCACGAATACGCAGTTTCTAACGGCACCTGATTCCAAGGCCCGGTGTGGCCGGAATCATTTTTCGAAGTTTAGCTCAGGTACGTTCAGTGAACGAATGAGTGGGTTTTTCTAACTTTAGAACCGGTGCTTGGAATCGAAATCCAAGGACACCGATGAAATAGAAACGCCTATAATTGCTTTGGAAGACATTTTCTGGAGTTGCGGTTGCTCGGGTGTTGTTAAATAAATGGGTTAACTAATGAGTGAAATAAAAATTTATGCTACAATTTTTATTTCAATTCTAAGTAGTTATAACCTATGGTTGGAAAATGGAGGGGGACCTAATAAATCCTAACTCCAATTGGCAGGATATTAGTGAGGTGGGGCCCACACGAGCCCCACCCCTTCATTTTCATTAAACCTCCCTCTTACAATTTAATTTTGTAACTCACCCACTCCCCACACTTAAATTGAAAGGCAACTCTCTCATTAAATTATTTAATTATGTTAATCAATGTATTTAATTAAGAGTTTAATTTTGAATCCATGGCATGGAATTAATAAAATAAGGGTGAAACTCATTCTATTTGGGGGTGGTTGTGTGAGATGAATTGGGAGAAAATACATAAAGCTTTTGGGATCTTCATCTTCTTCGTTGGAGAATGTGAAGTACGTCAACACCTCAACGAAGAACACAATCACTAGAAGGAGAGAACATTGTGCCTTTCTTCTCCTCTCTGCAGTTGATGTAATACACCGCTCCACCTCAGACGATCTCCGTCAACGTTTACGGACCCTCACCCTGTGACGTCATTTTCTGCAATGCTCATTGATTGTCAACTCGATATCGAGGTAGGGTATTGTTTTATGTTCGTGGCTTATTTTGGCATTCATTGGTTTTTTATTAGCCGCCTGTTATCAAATTAATTTGAGGAGGTCAAACCGCAAAAACCCGGCTGATACTCCTCTCCCTTTGTTTATGTTCCCCAACGTGGTTCGGAATGAAGGTTGTGCGGTGCAACGTCACCGCGCAGGGATGTGGAATATCCCGCGGCGAAGGAGCATGGCGCCGTCATGCCGCCCCTTTGAGGCTGAACGAAGCCGCAGCCGGTGTTTGGCTATATCAGAGGGGCGCGGCACCATCACATCACGCCGTTTGGACCAAGGTCACGGCCTTTGGTCGTGGCAGAGCAGGGAAGGGTGCCCGAAACCACTGGACATGGGCGCTCAAGAGGCAGGACAAGCTGGTCCCGTGTGACACAATCGGCCAGCCGTAACGGACGGCCGGATCCAGAAAAACCGGGGGTTAAACCCTCGACCACCTCAGCATGGCGCACCGTTGGGGCCACTGTTTCTAAAACAGGGGGAAGAACCCCCCGTTTTGCACTCGGACGAAACGGCCGAGCTGCTGGCCACGCGGGCAGCGCCTGTGCCAAGCCAACCGGCCGTGCTGAGCCAGAATGGCTGCGCCGAGCCGGACCGTCCATGCTGGGATGGGCCGCACCGGCAGGGCCAGGCCACGCCGGCAAGGCCGGACCGCACCCTAATGGGCCAGACCTAGACTCAGGTTAGGTCAACCTGGTTTATCCCGACACAGTGGGTTTTGGTACGGGTCGGTCTGGGCCCAAAGCCCCCTAAAATCAGACGGATTCTTTCAAACGCCCGTAACATGGGCTACAGACCTCCGATCGACGAACCGTCAGTTGCAAAGTGATCCTTGGATCAAGACAGTAATTTCAGTATGTTACAATCAAGGTTTTGAGGAACTTGGGGTATGTCCAAGTTGGTTCGAACACAAAACCAACCGGGCCCTCGGAGAGGAAAATCTTATCACTTGAGCTCAGGACGTCCGATTGACGTGTCATCGACATTGTTGGATTCCTCTCAGTGGGACGGTTCTTTTGGTTTACTCCGCTCGATGTTTGGACTCAGTTTCAGTACGGTCAGGTTGGTTTTGACTTAATAACCAATCGGGCCCCTGGGACGAAAAAACCAATAATTCTCAGATCGGGCGTCCGATTGACGCGCCGTCTGTCGCGATGAGTTCCTCTTGATGAGATGGAAATTTAGGATACATCAACTCTAGACATGGTGTTAGTTGATGTATCAAGCCCTCTTGGATCATGGATTGGACCCTCCTGGAATCTAGCATGTTGTGTGTGGGAACCATAGAGCTGGATGTGACTACGACGATGATGACGACTGTACTGTAATCCTCAGTGGGTTCGGTAGCGATGATGACCATAATGAAATCCTCCATGGTTTTGACATCGATGAATATTATTCTTGTATCCTATGTGGGTCCGGCAGTATGTGACTACTGTTCCTGTATCCTTCGTGGGTCTGACTGTATTTTGACTATGTACTTGTATCTACGTGGGTTCGGCAGAGTTTCTGGTCTTGTATCCTTTGTGGGGCCTACAGCTTAGCTATTCTGGTATCATATGTGCGTCTGACAGCATAGATGAATCAGTGGCTACATCTGATCATCTCTATAACTTTATGAAGGGTATACCTCTGTGAGATTAGTCTTGACTTTCAATATTTATCTTCAATATGATTGACTTTATTTCCTATGTGGATTAGGTTGTGTTATCCTGTGTGGATTGGATTGTGCTATCCTATGTGGAATAGATCTAACATGGGCTCTGATGTTGGATGAGAACATGAATTGATGACTTAGTTATATGTATGGGGATATAACTAAGTAGATTTGGTTGTTAGTTCGTGATTGTATCATTACTTTGTGGTTTATCCTTCGTGGATTTTGGGACACCTTATAGGGTCTCGGGGACCCTACTGAGTAGCGTATACTCACCCCTGCACAGGTTATGCCCGCACTACGTTGTGTTGGACGGAGACGACGGACATCTATGATCGAGGTAGGAGCTCATGGAGCTAGAGGGTACCTGGAGGTGGATCACTGGACAAGACGTACACGGAGTGGATGGCTAGAGCCTAGTAGCAGAGGAGACTATCAGTACCCACCCTTCAGGTTGGATTTCTAGAGGACGGCTCGGTGTTGCTGCTTTACTTTTCTATCGATGTACACTCTTTTTAGCGGTACTTTACTTTCAGTTGGGTTTATATTCTGACCAATTTACTTTCCATCACTTACTATTTTACTCAGTTTACTCAGTGTTTACTTCTGTCTGCTTACTCTGTGGTGTTTGTATTCTTACATAAAGGAAATTACTACCGTCATATCTGGATTTATGCCTTTGATTCTAGTCACCAGCCCATGGCCTATGGAAGGCGGGCTTGGGGTAGTCATAACACAGGTCCCGAGGACGGGTACTGAAAAATTTGTATCAAAGGAATTTGGTTCTACTGCAGAACATAGGACTCTGATACTTCTTCGATGTGATGCAATAGTGTTAAGGGTACTGAGTTTGGTTATTAGTCCAGGGAGTCCAGTGTTGGTGCGGCGGCCGACGTATCCATACACCAGGACCCCGACTTCTGATTTCCAACTTAGTGCATGGAAACATTGAATGCATGTATGTCTCAAAAGTTTTCCTTGTAAATAATTTGTGTCAGCTCACCAGGTATACATTTTTGACCATGGAACACTTGTTTCTTTTTTGGATGGCCCCACGACGGCAGCCAGCTAGGGTTCAGAGTTTTGTGTGAGACAATAACCCACCGACCGATGAGGCTTTGGTGCAAGGCCCTTTTACAGAGGAGGCACCAGCGGTACCTCTACCCACCGAGCCATCGATTCCACTAGCCCCATCCACTGTGAGTGTACACCACCATAGTGTACATCATGAGTTTCAGCTTCAGAGGCTACCCAGGTTATGTGGGGAGATGGACTCTCAGGCAGTCGAAGATTGGTTGGAGGCTGTTGTGCGTGTTTTTGGGTTAGTAGGTTCACCAACTGACCTGATGGTGATCATGGCAGTGAATCTCTTTCATGCGAAAACAAGCAGATCGTGGAGCCTGATTCTCCTGGCGCATGACGAGGCATCTCTCCATTGGTCGGACTTCGAGACCCTCTTTCACTCGGAGTTCGTCCCAGACACCCTCCATGCGTTGTACATTCAGGAGCTACTACAACTATGGCAGAGAAGCATGATGGTATCCCAGTACTCGGCGAGATTTACCAACCTCTCGCGCTATTCCATGGACATGGTACGTGACCCATTCATCCAGGCCCGGACCTTCCAGTATGGACTAAGGCATGAAATCAGGGCATCGATGATCTCCCTCAGAATTCTGACACAGGCTGAAGTACTGGATCGATCCCTTCTTGTAGAGTGTTTTCATGGTGATCATACACCAACAGTGAGACCTACCACAGGGCGGTACGTAGCAGAGTCTTTTGAAGCTGAAAGTCAACATATGTCATAGGGGTCTAAGTGGACTAGACCATCAGTCGGACGACCTCATGAAACTGGCTCAGAGGTGTGAGGCAGACGGTGTAGAGCTAGTCTTACGAGGAGCAGACAGTGCTATGTATGCGGCGGGCAGAGCCACATGGCTCGTGACTACCCGACTCGCCCTGCAGAGGAGAAGCAGATGATTGAGGGACCACCCAGGCAAAGGAAGAGGTTCGACCGTGGCGGTTTGTAGAGAGAAGGTGGACGAGGCAGAGGAGAAGGCCGAGCAGTAGGTTGTGGGAGACGCTTTGAGGCTCCACCACCACCAATATCAGGAGGTCCACCCCAACCACAGAGAGCTGGAAGACAGAGGAAGGCTCAGCTTCTGGCAGCGGATGCCTACGACCACGGTGCACCAGAGATGATTTGAGGAACTATCTGTGCCTACTCCACCATTGTTGTAGTTCTTATAGACACATGAGCGAGCCATTATTTCATTGCGGCTGCCCTTGTTCGGAGCTCAGAGATTCTGATGGAGCTGTTGGCTCGATCCATACATCTAGAGACTCCTACGGGAGCAGAATCCAGGATTACGCACTGGTGCTGGAAGTGTGAGGTTACTCTAGGAGGTGAGATCTTTGGGTGTGATCTTCTTGTAATGGTGTCGAGGCCATACAACGTCATATTGGGCATGGATTTGTTATCTAGTGTTCATGCTCAGATTGACTGTATAAGGCGCAAAGTGCGATGTGTTCGCATTGATGGGAGAAGGTTCACCTTCACCAGCGAGAAGGGTGCCTTTGCATCGCAGGATGGACTCACATAGAGGAGAGGAAAACTGATCACTCATCAGTTGGCTAGCCTCATCCTAAGATCAGTTGACGTGCGTAGTCCGAGTATTCCTGTAGTGGTGGATCAGTATGCAGACATTTTTCCTGATGAAGTTCAAAGACTACCTCATCACAAATAGGTGGACTACTATATTAACCTACACCCAGTGTATGCCCTGATATCTACTCCAGCATATTGGATGGATCCCGCTAAGCTTCGAGAGATATGGGTACAGCTGGAGGACTTGCAGGGCAAGGGATTCATCCGACCTAGTGTTTGACCTTGGGCTTCCCCGATTTTGATCGCCAAGAAGGCGGCCGGGAGCTTGCGATTTTGTGTTGATTAACGTCGCCTGAACCAGGTGACCGTGAGAAACATGTATCCCTTATCGAGGATTAACGGCCTCTTCGATCAGCTCATGGGAGAACGGTGGCTCTCGAAGATAGACCTTAGGTTAGGCTATCATCAGATCAGAGTTCGAGACGAGGATGTGCAGAAGACAGCTTTCAGATGTCGGTATAGCCACTATGAGTTCTTGGATATTCCTTTCGACATAAGCAATGCTCTAGACATATTCATGAGTCTCATGAACAGGGTCTTTCAGCCATACCATGATCGATTTTTCATAGTCTTTATCGATGACATATTGATATACTCGACTCTTGAGGAGGAGCACGCCTACCCCTTGCGTGATGTACTGGAAACACTCCGAGAGTACCAGCTTTATGGTAAGCTCTTGAAGTGTCAGTTTTGGATACTTGAGGTCCAATTATTGGGACACATCATCTGTGAAGCCGGAGTTGTGCTGGATCCTGTGAAGATTGAGGTAGTGTTAGCTTGGGAGCCACCCAGGAGTGTGATAAAGGTGCATAGTTTCTTAGGTCTGGCTAGGTACTATTGGAGATTTGTGCCAGACTTCTCCAGAGTTTCAGCACTTCTTTTAGCATTGATGAAGAAGGGGAAACCCTTCGTGTGGTCAGAGAGATGACAACAGAGCTTACAGAAGCTGAGACCGATTTTGACCCGTGCACCCATCTTGAGGCTACCGGAGGAGGGAGTAGGGTACGTAGTCAACTGCGATGCATCACGGACCAGACTCGGGTGTGTCCTAATGCAGGAGAGGGATGTGATTGCCTATGGATCAAAAAATTTGAGGCAACAGGAGCAGAACTATGCCACACATGACGTGGAGTTAGCAGCAGTGGTCTTCGCCCTGAATATGTGGTGGCACTATCTGATATGAGAGCTCTTTACAGTATATTCTGACCACCAGAGTCTCAGGTACATCTTCTCGCAGAAGGACCTGAACCAAAGAAATCGGTGATGGATTGAGTTCCTCTAGGACTATGACTTTGAGATAGTCTGTAATCCTGGAATGGGGAACATAGTAGCTGATTATCTCAGCAGGAGGACGGGCATTCAGCTACTTAGAGAGGCGACAAAGCAGTTAGCTGCTATGCAGATATCCTTCGTGGATAGAGACAGAACATCATTTCTGTTGTCACTCATAGTCACTCCTATACTACATCAGTGGGCCAAAGAGGCACAACGTGGGGACGTTGAATGTGAGATGCGGTATGCAAAAACTTCCACTGGTCAGGCACCAGATGGATTATCATTAGGTGGAGAGCATGTCAACATTTTCAGACGACATACCATGGTACCATTTTCACTACAGAAGGATGTGCTGAGTGTTTTTCACACTTCACCTTTAGAGGATCATCCAGGAGTGTCGAAGATATACCAGGATCTTAGACGACATCACTGGTGGCCGGGTATGAAGAAGGCTATGGCAGAATTCGTTTCTCGGTGTCTCACCTGTCAGCAGGTGAAGACAGAGCACCTGGTACCAGCAAGGCTTGGTATAACACTTGGTGGTCCCAGAGTGGAAGTGGGATGGTATATCTATGGATTTCATGACAGGACTTCCACGTACTTCCTGATGTCATGACTCTATATTGGTGATTGTCGACTGACTCACCAAGTCGGCTAACTTCTTACCCATCAGAGAGCAGGGCTAAGTGGAATGCATGGGATGCCTCTATGTATAGGAGATCATACGTCTTCCTGGTGTGCCATCATCCATCATCTCTGATCGAGATGCTCCCTTTACTTCCTGGCTTTTTAAGGGGTTTCAGGAGGCATTCCGGACGTAGCTATGCCCGAGTACAGCCTTTCACCCTCAGAAGAATGGACAGACGGAGAGGACCATTCAGACTCTTGAGGACATGCTCAGTTCATGTGTCCTCAACATTGGTCATAGCTAGGAGGATCACCTAACCTTGGTGGAGTTTGCATATAACAACAGCTACCACTCCACCACCGAGATGGCACCATACGAGGCATTGTATAGTCGACCTTGCAGATCACCTCAGTGATGGACAGACCATGGGGAGTCAGCACTTGCTAGACCAGAGATAGTCCAGGCTACGACAGAGAATCTCCATGTCATCTAAGAGTGGATGTGGATATCTCAGAGCCAAAAATAGTCTAATACTTATAGGAGGCACTAGAGTTTGAGGACGGTGACAACATTTTCTTGCGGGTCTCACCTCGATGTGGATTACAATGATTTGGACAGGGTGGCATGTTATCTCTATGATTCATCAAACCATTCTAATTTATTAGTAGGATTGGAGAGGTGGCTTATCGCCTGACTCTACCACCTCAGATGCTCCAGGTGCACGACGTCTTCCTTGTATCTCATCTGAGGAGGTACGTTCATGACCCGACGCATATCATCGACCATGGGGAGCTTGACATTGACGATAGGGTGACTTTTTTTGATGTCCTGATGGAGATCGTGGATTGATAGGAGTGGGTCCTACGTGGGCGGTTGATTCCTCATGTGCGCATCAGGTGGCAGCATGGGAACCTCCAGGAGAGAACTTAGGAGCAGGAGGCTCAGATGCGTGCTTTGTACCCTCATTTGTTTCCCTAGTTTTTGATGTATCTTTACGGAGACATAAATACCAGAGGTTAGTGTAATGTAAAGACTCGTAAATTTCATGGAATTTTTTTCGTTATTTCTTTTGGATTTTACGAGTAAGAAGTTTCTGACGGCACATGATTATGAGGCCCAGTGTGCCCGGAATCATTTTCTGGAATTTAGCTCAGGTACATTCAGTGAACGAACGAGCGTGTTTTTCTAACATTAGAACCGGTGCTCAGAATCGAAATCCAAGGACACCGATGAAACCGCAACACCGGTAATTGCTTAGGAAGACCATTTTCGGTGTTGCGTTTTCTCGGGTGTTGTTGCTAAATAAATGGGTTAACTGAAGAGTAAAATAAAAATTTGTGCTACATTTTTTATTTTTATTCTATGTATTTATAACATATTCTTGGATGTTGGAGTGGGACCCACTAAATTTTAACTCCACTTGGTAGGATATTAGTGAGGTGGGGCCCACACGAACCGCACTCCTTCAATTCCATTAAAACCCCATATTGCAATTTAATTTTGTAACTCACCCACTCCCCCAATTAAATTGCAAGTCAATGATCGCATTAAATTATTTAATTTAGTTAATCAATGTATTTAATTATGAGTTGAATTTTGAATCCATGTCATGGGATTAACAAAATAACGGTGAACCTCATTTCATTTGGGGGTGGTTATGTGAGAAGAATTGGGAGAAAATACACCAAGAGTTGGGGATCTTCATCTTCTTCATTGGAGAACACGAGGAACGTCAAGACCTCGACAAAGAACGCTGTCACCCCTAGGAGAGAACGTCGTGCCTTTCTTATCCTCTCCACAGCCTGTGTAAGATGTCGCTCCACCTCAGAAGATCTCCATCAACATGTATGGAGCCTCACCCCATGACGTCGTTTTCCGCAACGCTCACTGATCATCAACTCGTTATCGAGGTAGGGGATTGTTTTATATTCATGGATTATTTTGGAGTTCATTGTTTTTTTCATAGCCGCCTGTTATCAAATTAACGGGAGGAGTTCAGACCGCACAAACATGGACGATCCTCCTCCCCCATTGTTGATGTTCACCATTGTGGCTCGGAATGAAGGCGGCGCGGTGCAACGACATCGCGCGGGGATGAGGAATATCCCGCGGCGAAGGAGCATGGCACTGTCGCGCCACACCGTTGAGGCCGAAAGAAGTCGCGGCCGGAGTCGGGCAGTGGCGGAGGGGCGCAAGGTCGTCGCGCCGCACCAGAGAACCATGGTGGGCCACGGTCGGGGCGGGCCACAATGGAGGGGCGGGACGCAGTCGCACCGTGCCGGTCAGACCAGGGTCGCGGCCTTGGGCTGCAGTGGAGCAGGGAAGGGCGGCCGGACCCGCCGGCCTCCAGCGCTCAGGATGCGGGACCAGCTGGTCCCGCGCGGGACAATCGGCTGGCCGGATCCAGAAAAACTGGGTGATGAACCCCAACCACCTTAGTATAGCGGACCCTTAGGGATTACGTTTTGAAATAAAGGGGGAAGCACCCCCCACTTTATTCTCAACCAAAATGGCCGAGCTAATGGCCACGCGGCCACGCCCACGACAGGCCAACGAGCAGCACCGAGCCAGACCGGCCACACCGGGCCGGACCGCCAACACTGGGTCGGGCCACGCCATCTGGGTCAGGCTGGCCCAAATGAGCCTGACCCGGACCCTGGTTGAGTCGACCTGATTCGGGCTGACCCAGTGGGTTTTAGGGCGGGTCGGTCCGGGCCCAAACCCCCTAAAATCGGACAGATTCATTCAAACGCCCGTAACATGGGATAATGACCCTCTATTGACGCATCGTCAGTTGTGATGTGATCCTCGGATCGAGACGGTCGTTTATGTTTATTACACTAAAGGTTTCGGAGAACTTGGGGTACAACC
This sequence comes from Viscum album, assembly GCA_963277665.1. Classification (NCBI taxonomy): domain Eukaryota; kingdom Viridiplantae; phylum Streptophyta; class Magnoliopsida; order Santalales; family Viscaceae; genus Viscum; species Viscum album. Next base: position 2,011,518,173 of record OY728145.1, on the reverse strand, counting down.
GGGTTGGTTCGAACACAATACCAACCGGGCCCTCAGAGTGGAAAAGCTTATAACATGAGTTATGTATGTCCAATTGATGTGTCGTCAACTTTGTTAGATTTCACTCAGTGAGACGGTTATTTTTTCTTACTCCGCTCAAGGTTTGGACACAGTTGGAGTATGATCAAGATGGCTTTGAATTAAAAACCAACCGAGCCCCTGGGACGAAAAAGCCAATAACTCTCAGACCGTGCGTCTGATTGACGTGCCATCTGTCACGATGAGTTCCTCTTGACAAGAAAGATAATTGGGATACATAAACTCCAAACATTGTGCCAGTTGATGTATCGAACCCCCTTGGATCATGGAGTAGACCCTCCCAGAATCGAGCATGCTTTGTGCGGGAACCCTAGAGGAGGCTGTGACTCTGATGACGATGACGACTATACTGGAGTTCTCCGTCTATTCGACAGCGATGACGACCGTACTAAAATCCTCCGTGGGTTTGACAGCGATGACTACTGTTCTTGTATTCTATGTGGGTTCGACAGTATGTGACTATTGTTCTTGTATCCTACATGGTTCCAGTAGTATTTTGACTATGTACTTGTATCCTACGTGGGTCCGGCATAGTGGCTGGTCTTGTATCCTTTATGGGTCTGACAGCTTAGCTAGTCTTGAATCCTATGTGGGTCTGATAGCATAGATGAATCAGTGGCTACATCTGATCATCTCTATCACCTTATGAAGAGTATACCTATATGAGCTGAGTCCTGACTTTCAATCATTATCTTCGATATGATTGACTTGCTTCCCTATGTGGATTAAGTTGTGTTACCCTGTGTGGATTGGATTGTGCTATCCTGTGTGGACTAGATCAAACTTGGGCTCAGATGTTGGAGCCGAACTGGAATTGATGACTTATGTATATGTATGGGTATATACCTAAGTATAGTTGGTTTTTACTTCTTGGTTGTATCATTACAATTTGTTTTATCCTTCATGGATTCTGGGAGACCTTTAGGGGTCTCGGGGTCCCTACTGAGTAGCATATACTCACCCCTGCACGGGATATGCCCGCACTACATTGAGTTGGATGTAGATGACGGACATCGCTGATCGAGGTAGGAGCTCGTGGAGCTGGACGGTACCTGGAAGTGGATCACTCGACGATACATACACAGAACAGACGACTAGAGCCTAGGAGCAGAGGCGACTATCAGTACCCACCCTTCAGATATGATTTCCGAAGGACGGATCATTGTTGCAGCTTTGCTTTTCTGCCGTTGTACTCTATTTTCAGTTGTACTTTACTTTCATATGGGATTTTATTCTGGCCCATTTACTTTCCAGTGCTTACTATTGTACTAAATTTACACAGTGTTTACTTCTTCTTTCTTACTCTGTGGTGTTTTTTTCTTACATAAAGGTAATGCCTTCCCTCATATCGGGATTTACGTATTTGGTGCTAGTCTCCAGCCCTTTCCTATGGAAGACAGGCTTGGGGTAGTCACGAAACGGGTCCCAAGGACAGGTTGTGGCATTATATCATCCAATGAAATTCCATTCAATAATTATGCTAATGATATCATCGCTCGTGCGTACGTACGGATTACCATCTCCATGATGTGATGAGATTCATTATCCTTATTAACCAGTCAAGAATTATTATTAAGTATGTATAATATGTAATCATGAAATATATGACATAATAATGCTACTGGATTTATATATATATATATATATATGTCATTTACTTCCATTCAATTTAATAAGAAAACTGAAACAACGTTCATGCGTACGTAGGGCCTACCGTCTCCATGAACGATGTATTTTATTCCATTTATCGATCTATTATATATATATATATATATTATGTAAAAATCATGTTTTACATTCTGTAATAAATAATCATGGTATTGGTAATAATATGAATAATTACAAGTCAAAACATGTACGATAAATGAAAAGATTTTACCCAAAATGATGCTTTAAAATAAAATTTCCAAATGAGCTGGTAATATAAAGTCTTAAGTGAATCATATATGATATCATAAATATTATTATGGTTATATTACAAGTAAATAATATGTTTAAACCTACTATACAAGATTCTCTGACACATAAGGAATAAATTGGAAATAGGGTACGGGACTATTATTTCAATCTCATTCTTATCAGAGATTGTTTATTCGTAAGTATTTTCTAGGGTTATATTTATCATCCATGTCTACATTTTAAAAAAATATCATGTAAGTTTGAAAGTAATTTTTATAAAATTTTGACTTTAATTACATGGTATGTAAGAAATATTTCTTATGTTTACCATAAGAGGTACTTTTTGACTTTTCTGGAAAATGTATGAGGATAATGTTTTTTTAACTTATATGTAATGGACTGATTTTTACAGTATCATAATGACTTATTTTCATGAAGCTTCTTCTTCATGATATCATGATGGTTTTAAATTAAAATATTTTTTTTGAATTTATAGGGAATTTTGGGAAATGATGATGATTTTGAAGAAGAAGGTGTAATTTTATCAAGAATTCAATTCCAATATTTTATCTAAACTATTTTCCATCTAAGATATCATTATTTAGAATGTTTATGTTTCAAGTATAAAATCTATATTAAATACATGGTTTGATTTTTCAATTGATGAAGTTATATCCATTTGTTTTTTATGTATTATTCTATGATGGGATGTTATTTTTGAAACCCATATTATTATTTGGGTTATGGTGAATGATTTATGTTTATTTTGTGCACACAAAAGAATGATTTAATTATGGGATGGGTGGGACCTATATCTCCCTCCAATTCATGGGGTGATGATTTGTATCTCCTGAGATAGACATGGCTGGAACAACATGTGAATCCGGTTAAGTAATATAGGGCTGGAACGACAAGTAAACCTGATTCAGTAATGGACTTTGTCCACTATGATGTTATTGGCAGCAATGCCTTGGATACAATGGAAATCATAACATGTGATTAATGGATACCGCAATTACATGTTTTATTCCCATGCTATTTTATGATTATTAATGGTTCTTTATGATCTATGCCTTACGTAATGCCAATATTTACTTCACACCTCAATATTTTTACGTTTAAACATTATGTTCATGTTTATAACTTCAAATGTATATGTTTTGTTTTTTTTCTCCAGGCTCACCCTTACTAAGCATTTGAGCTCACCATTTTTTTGAATTCATTTCTCTATGATTTAAAGAAAGGTATTAGGCAAAAAATAAAAAGGGAGTGTTCTTTATGGGAGATTTTGAAGGTCTTTCACCATGATTATAACATTGTGTTCCATGTTTCCAAATACAATAAACTATTATGGTCCTTGGGTGTCTGTTTTTGTTATTTATTAAGTATTCCAAAAAAGTAATGTAATGTCCATGTAATTCGATTTTGGGTCTCTACAATTATTGAGTGATGAGAAATTTTACCTTTTATGCATTCATTTTCAAATTCCACCATAAGAGGGGTTATAGAATATATTTTACGTTTATCATTAGGATTTTGTGGTTATTGATGTTGATTAACCTCAAGGACACATGGTTTAGTGAATTGGATTACCTAGTGACCTTGCTCCAAACACGTAATGAATTAGACAATGGTCTGTGATTTCTTTTCTTGTATCACATTTCTAAAATTCATAATTTCAATTATAAACTCGTCATTAGTGGCCTTTTGTCCTTAAATATTATAATTCCCTTGTCCCTTTGAGATAATTCCCATAAAGAATCATCCTACTTTGTTGACATGTGGGTTGTTGAGAATTTTTTACTACCTTTATCATTTGATCTATTCGATTAAAACACCATATTTCATTTAATATATACATATAAATTGTAAAATTGTCCAAACTCAATCTAAAAATTGGGAGGACATGGAAGAACCATTCCATAACTCCCAAACATTTAATTTTCATTATAATTCTACAGGTGTCATCTTTAGAGACTGAAGAATCTATTTATTTTTCAGTCCCTATTGATAAAAAAGCATCAGACTTATATTGAAAGACTTTTAATGGTTTCCTCATAATCCATGAAAAAATATCCGTCACTTTTAATATTCTCAAGGTTATATGTCTCCTAATTCATCTGAATATTTTGGGGGAAATACTTTGTATGAATTAACTAATTAATGTAATGAAACTAAATTTATTCCATTTCATCAGTCTGATTATTATTTTTCCTTAGTTCCCACAATTGGTCAACTTCTCCATAAAACTGATAAATGGATTGATTCATATTCTCCTTCTCAAAATATTTATGCTGGAAATACTTTTTTTTTGATTTTCAATAGCCGGTTTAATGGGTTCTTGTGCCCAAGCACACAACCACAACTTAAACCTAGAAACAAAAATCAACACACAAAACCATTAGTAAAAATCATCAAATGCGTAATCCTCTCCGCTTCCCCTGCCAGACTCATCTTCTCCAGTGGCCGAGGCAGTTTCCCAACCTGGTGTCCTCCAATACTGAGGACTTTGCACCCGATTCCTGAGAAGGTCTAGAACAAGGTCTGGTGAAATCCTCTCAGTCACAATGTTATTCGCAAAAGACACAGTGACCTTGCCTTTATTTCTAGATGTTGAACGAGTCAGCATAGGCCGCGGGATATGGGAGTAATCATTCCTTGACCGATGTCTTACTGAGGGGGAGCCAGGTCCTCTGACTGGAACTGAGGTTTTCTCACTCTGTACCACCTCACTGAACGAACGACCACCTGTTCCGCACAACTTCTCTGTCCCTCCCAACGGGAACTCCCTTCCTTTTTCATCCTGACTAGTAGTTGTGTTCTCCATCACCGGTATAGGCACCCCCATTGGAACACCTTCATCCACTGTTTCCGCAGGAACTGCTTTCAAGCCCTGCTCAACCTGGCACTCATCATCTCCCACCACATTGGAATTTCTGGCTTCCGTGCAAACCGCTAAGGATGATCCCTCCAAACCCAGACCCCTGTCACCCTCATTCAAAACCTCCATAGCCTCTATTCTGATCAAACAGACTTCAGTCACCAAACCTCTAGCCAAATGATCCTCTAAAACCCATTCACCATTCTCCTTTACTGAAAAATCATTCCCTTCCAGGCATTCAGATCGAACATCCTCAGCAATGATAGAGAATCTATTACTCAAAGGTATAAAGGGGGGAGCCACAGGATCGAGACCCCTGGATTCCTTCGAGAAATCCAAATTCAGATGACAACCTGGCCCCTTCCCATTCAAAGAACCAGGACCCGTATCACCCACCAGAGTTGCCTTTCCAGCCCTGACTGAGTCACCATCCAGCGTCACCGAAGCCACCCCAGAGCATTCTCCTCTAAAAGCCGGCTCCATCGATCTCGAATGAGAACCCTCCTAAATCTGCAAACGGTGATTCCCCTCCATGTTTGATAGGATATATTTCCCATTACCACTTCCCTTGGTCGTTCGAGGAGGAATTCCCCTACGGCAGACCTCGGTCGAGTGCCCTAACCTCCTGCAAGACCCACAGAAATCTATCCAATCTTCATAAATCACCCGCTGCTTACAGCGGTATTCTTCACCAATGGTGACAAAAACATACTCAAACGGAGATCTAGATGCATCTATCTCAACACAAACACGAGGACTCACTAGATGACAGATCGCTTCAGTTCGACTATCCGTGCAAAGGAATCTACCTACCATATTTCCAAGCAACCGGATAATTGCAGGGTTCTGGAACGGCAAGGGAAGCTTGGGAAAACTTACCCAAACCGCGATTTATGGTGATTCCCTTTTCATGTGTAGGTCGAAGGACCACTGCAGCAATAGAAAGCGGGATCCCTTGTAAAAATGAGGTGCTCTTGACCATGCTTTGATCAAATCAGCCTCCGTCTCGAAGCGAACCATTATATGCCTATTGTCGAGTAAACCCACCACCGCTCGTTCTTGGAGATCCCATGAACCAAAAAAAACGATCGAAATCATCAACGGAGGGCCTCTTGTCCTTGAAGCGGGCGACAAGAGTGAGATTCAACAGGTTGGTCAACTTAGAGAACTTCGTCGAGGACAAAGGAAGATTTGGGACCCCGTCCACCAGGTCCAGGACCTTAGGGTTTAATGCCACTTTCGGGAAGGGAGGGAGGAAATCCGGGTTGGAGAATGGTTGGAAGGCCCTCTCCCTCCTAAGAGACAACGATTCTCCCTCCCCCATCGAAGGGGGAGGGACCGGCATGGAGGCCGCCGTCGTCACTTACAGAGGGGATTCATCGGGAGACCTATGCTTGAAAACATCCTCAAAATATTTATGTACATAAAATATATCATTTATACAGTTAAATCAATGTTCTATTAAAATTGGATTTGATGATCCACTGAACATTGATAGTTGTTGTCGTATAAATGAATTATTGACCAATCGTTCAATCATAGGTGAAATAAAACATTCCAAATAGAAAAGGTTATTTTTATAGCCTAGGATAACTAGATAAACATAACCATGATGTTTTGAACTCCCCTAACCTCTATGTTTGGAATATATTTTGGATAATCATTTAATTGTCCATAAAATTGGACATTGTCCTAGTTTCTCTTTGTTAGAACCATTTTCTAAAATTGGAAAGGCTTGAACTAATATAATTTAACAAGGCATGAAGAATTCATTTATTCTAAATTGAAAATTAATTTTATTTCCATGGCTTATAGAATCCCAAGTCTTTCTATTTTCCTAGAAATATATTTATAGAATATTATACTTTAATACATTTCCAACATTACACGGAATAATTACTTTAGCTATATGCCCTTCATAATGGTTTGTGTTAGACCGTGTGACTAACTAAAGAACATATAAAGGTTGTGTCAATCCTGGTCCATAGTGATGGAACACTCATCATGAACCAAAATGATGGGTGAGATATAATCAAAGTATTATTTATTGGGTTATTTCCTCTAAATAAATCTATTCCAAAACCACATACACTTGAAGCATATATCTATGGATCTAATTTCTCAAAAATCACATTCTCATATACTTTTGCAAAACATATAATGTTTAGCTATAGTTATGGTTATCCTTATGTATTTCCACTATTGTTTTCCAATCCTAATTCCAAAATTATCCAAACCCTTCCATTAATACCAACAATAATTACCAATATTTTTTCTTTCATAACAATTGCATCATTATATGAAAAATATTATAATAACACATTCAATAATTGAATGTTTAAGAATCTCTAAATATATCGGTTCATATATAAATTCTACATAATAAAACATAAACATTAAAAAATCATTCTTCTTTATCCTGTTAAGGTAGCTCACTTTCTTGACAATTTATGTAATCACCACAGGATATACAACAAAGAAAGGTATTATTTAAATGCCTAAAATGTGGAGAGATAATGATGTGAAACAATAATACCTAGGTGAGAATAATAAAAATCATCATATCATAATAATATTATCTTCATCATAATTTCAAGGGAAACATTTTATTATTTTATGGAATGTGGCATATGAAAAATTTAAAAAATTATGTCACAGTTTTCAAATACCCCACCTTGTTGTGAATAATTATGGGATCATGTTCATGAATAAAATGTGTACATAAATTATAGCATCATCATTATGAAAAAAATATCTTCACGTTCATTCATATTTCAAATAGTATCAAAAGATAGAAAACATTACCAAATCCATTAGGAGGCTATATAATTTTGGGTCCGCCCATCCGATCATAAATGCTCATAATCAAATATTCCACATGGAATGTATAACCATGACAATCAGGAATTAATCCATTGGAATATAAAATATTTTCATCAATTTTCCTTGAATATTTCATTCATGAATAACTATTGAGGATACTAAATGAACAAGGGGGATCAGATATTATCATGAAAAATCATTAATATTTTTTGGATATGAAAAATATTAAGAGGAGTAAAATATGATATTTTAAAATTTATGCCTCTTGGAATAATAAATTATTATAAAACCAAATGACATGGTAGGATCATTAATACCCCTAAAAGGACTCTTAATGTACATTTTATGTACATAATTGGAATTTTATTAGGAGAGCCTAAATGGAATTGTTTATTTCGTACATGGATACAAAAATTTAATAATTTATAATACTCACACAACAGAACTAAAAATTTAGTCAATGAGAAGTTCAAGAATCAAAACCACTTAGATGATAATTACATTCAAATTTAATTTGATAAATTAAAATTATAATTGTTTTATTTGAAAGAGAAATAGTGCATAAATGATTTAACTTGAAATTAATATAAGGAGGCATGAATGCTAAAATGTTTTTTATGTTTGTGTTCTAGTAATTCAATTAGTAATAATGTTATTCAGGTCTGGTTCCAAAATTGTGTTAGTATGGATCCTAGGTTTAGGTATCCTCCCAAAATACTATAATTACACTGTTGAAGTGGTCATCTTCTATATTCAATCACTAATTAAGACAACCAAAAAACCATTTTTAATCTTAACTACCCAAAGATTTCCTATTTGGAATACAAAAATTGGTCATTTAATTTATGCAATGAGATAAGAATCCTAAGAACAGAAAAATGGTATTCCAATACAAAAAAAATATAATCGATAAATGATGTTGTATAAATCCAAAAAAAGAATAATAAATTGAAATAACCCCAAAGCAAAATTTACCTCTATAATCTCATCACTCTAAACAAAGAAAAAAAATTTCTCTTGAGATTTATGATGTGAACAAGAATAATGGGTAATCGAGGAAGATGGGAGGAAAATAACAATGTTGATGTAGGTCTCCAAATCAAAACTATGTGTCTGTGTCTTTTCTATGTGGCTCTTTTCCGTTATGTATGCCTCCTGTAGTGTGGTCAAGGTGTGAATATAAAAGGGTGTTCAATAACCCTTGGCTGCCAATGCCATTTATAATTTTGTCCATAAAATCATACACTATATGTATTATTTTTCATTACATGAAATCCCTGTCATCAGTGGATTTCTCATATCTATCATTCCCATAACATTCAAAATGAGTATTTATGTACATGATGTGTAACTTTTTTTCAAAACGTGTAATGGAATCATTACTTATCCTAACAAATAGAAACTTATAGATGAAATCATAGTGTGTAATGAAATACCTGATATGTAATAATCCTACTATAATTTATCATCTCCACTGCATCTTCAAATTTCTAGTTTCGTGCTGCTTCACATTACTCGTTTTGTAAACTGTCATTTAGCTCCAAAATATAATCTCTTTTCATTCCCTTCCCAAGATTCACTGCATAGTTTCATAATACATTAAATAAATCAAATAATTCATAAATTGGAATGATTAATTATATATATATATATAATTTTTTTTTTAAATACCATAAAATATATTCATGGAATGAAAATATCATCATACTGTGAAAGAGAAGATAACCCAAAGGAATGAATATGGATTGAGAATCCTTTTTCCAAAAACACTGCATTATTTTATTTCATTTTCACTTTATCGATAATAACCATTTTTTATTAAAATATGGAATAATTGTTTTTAATTTTGTTATTTACAAATTACAATCATTATATATTACTTATTATTTCCCTTTATTGAAGGAAAATAATTTCAATATGTAATTTTCCATAAAAATACATTTTTATTTTACATGTTTTGATTATGACATTTATACATGAGTATAATTAATTTTAAAAACTAGAATAAATTTAGCTAAATATTTATAATGTATATATAATTCATTATTTCCATCCATGGAGGTGGTTATATACATTGGCCTGAAAATTTCTCAGTAAGGGGTTAACCGACCATTGAGAGGACATTGTCGGATGAGTGGGAAATGGATTTTTGAAATTTATATATGAAAAACATTTGATATATATATTTTGTTAAAATCATTTTATATAGTAAAAATAATATATAATTAATCAAAGAAGACATTTTTTAAAATAAATAAAAAAGATAAAAGATAATAAGAAATTGAGTGACGAGTTAATGGAAAAAAATTGATTCCATTTTGTTTCCACTCTTGTATGACACTAGAAACCCTTGAATAATAGAAATGATTTTCACCTGATTATCCTAGAATATTATAAGGAAAATTATGGGGAGGATTTTCTTCTTGATTATTTTGTTTTTTAATATTGGGATGAGTCGTTCACAAATGGGATTTACTATGGTTATTTATACATGAGGAGAGGGGTATTATTAAAAAAATCATATTAAATTAAATACTATATCCCATGTAATAATATTAATAGTGATAATTTTAAAATTTCAAATCATATATCAATACAATAATTTCATTGGACATTAAAATGTTTTATAATTTTTATTCCCTAGTTTATTCAAAATTAAAGTATAATAAATGAAAAAAAATTTAAGAAACAACTTTTGACTTCATATATCAGAAAATCATTTTTAGGTTTTTAAAATAATTTCACTATATACTGGTGAGACATTTATCATTTTTAATATAATTTATTTCAATAATTAATTAATATAAAAGATAAAGTAATTATTTTAGGATGAATGATATAATTTTAGTTACCCCAATAAAAAATTTGTATTTTTAATATTCACTAAAATATTAATGTATTCAAGAAATTAAAAAAATATCTCCCTTGTAAAATATTGATGTTATGAATAAAATAATATAATTAATTTTATGAAAATAATTTTCTATAATAGGAAATTTTATTACTTAACATATGACTTAGTATTATTATGATATAAATTAAAATAAAATTTATTAAAATTGTTTTTATGGATTCATGGAGTTTTTTAACTTGATATTTATATTATAGCATGATAATATTTATGCTTCATTAAATTATATGTGGTAAATTGTTTTTATCCAAAATATATTATTTTGGGGTCGAATTACTATTTCAATAATCAGGTTTATATTTACAATAATAAGGTCATAATTCTAAATGATTAGGTTACTATATAAATATTCACATTAATTTTAATATTTTCATAGTAACTACTGTAAATGATACTTCATTATATATTTCAATATTCACCACAATTATACTAAAAATTTTTCTTTTCAATTTCTAAAATTATTATTTACTTACTATGATTCTCTTTTTTTAGTGTTTTTCATGGGGTAAATGATTATAGAACATTGAATTATCAAAATTTTCCTACTCCTATTTTTCTATTTTCTATTTTTTTCAACTTATAATATTTGGACGTTCAACAGGTATTGTTGAAGAGAAATATAATAATTTTTATTAGATAAATAATGAATTTTTCTTTCAATGTGTTTTTTGTGTATAATGTAATAGAATATAATATACAAAAAAATTATTTAGGAATCTAAATATAATTAATAAATCTTCGGTCATTAAATATTCATACACTAGTAGTCTAACTTCATGTTTTTTGGCTATCCATGCTGAGGAATCCATTTCAATAGAAAAATTAATGCATGTATCATATAGTATTGGGTTTTTTAAATTAATTCACTTCTTGAGATAGATCCATAAATACTATCATCTAACAATTGTATGTCATTTTTTATTTTATGTTCCTCTAGAATGATATCCATCATGGATAAAAATTTAGGGTTTCCATGATGAATAATTTAGAAAAGGGGTATCAAATTAGGGACTCATTCTAAATGTGTTCCCTCTAAACGAGCATAGAAAAGTTCTCTTACAAGATGGGAATAATTTGGATCCATCTATAGTTGTTCAAGAAGATTATTTAATGCACATTGGGAAACAAATTGTTCATATAGTGTAGGATAAGGATACTTACATGATTTCCATTTTGGATGACCATAGAGAGATTTTAGGATCTAAAATACCCTAGGAAAACAAGTATGATATGTGTAATGTTGTTTCTATGTATGTGAAATTATTTAACTGATATTTTCCATTTATTTGGATGTCCCCTACATAGATCTAACTCATTTGATAGAGGGGAATTTTTTGGTTCCATAATAGAACCAAAAATAAGGGAACCCAAATCATGATATCCAATGTAGAACAATTTTTTGTATGTAGAAGAGTTGGATCTTAATTTTTCATTTTTAACATGTTTTTAGTTCTAGTTTACGAGGACTAGTAATCCTTAGGCATTTCATAAAAACAATATTCAATCCATTTATGCATCATGAGGAATTGTGCACTTTAATTAAATGTGATGAGGACATCATCCATGTATTTTAATGCGATGATGTATGGACATTTTTTTCCTGATGTGAAAATGAAATATTCATGATGGACCCTAGATTAGAAACAAGTGTTTCACTACATATCTGCATATTGTAGGTTTCAGGACATATGAATTTCATGAATTTTAGTCAATCACGTTGTTTCAAATCAGAAAAATAAGGAAATATAGTGTTCCTTTTTTAGGTTTTACGAATAGGACCATAATAACCATGGTGCAAATTATTATTACTGGATCATGTGGGGAATCCATTATGATAACTTCTAATCCTACATGAGATATTCTCTATTTCAGAAACTAGGGATGGAAAGTATCACTCCACCAAACAATGACGATAAAAATGGACCATATGTGATTTTTTATTATTTTTTGGTTGTATGATGATGTAAGATCTAGGAATCTTGATGTATATTGATTAAATTAGAATAAATCCATATGTAGTTCTAGGAATGGATCCCTATCTAGGCATGAACCATACATTGGGAGCACAAAATTTTTCTTGATTTTTTATGGACCTAAAATTGATGATATAGTTGTCACTACATATTCTGTGCTAAAAAGAATCAATCCATATATAGTTGTGAAGTGTAATATTATAGAAAATGAATTATTCATGAATTTTTCTCACTAGTGATGGCATATAAACCTATTATTATTTAAATGAGGTGTCCCATGTCAATTAAATAGGGCACATCAACTGTTTAACGTCTTCTGTTAAGAACATTTTCTTTGCAGTTTAGTATCTTTAAATATGGATGACAGTGCCACTTAGTTTTTGGAAAGTTGATTTTGTGTAATAATAAGATACAAAATCTTGATGTAAAAAGAGGCCATAATTCTAAAGGATATTGAAAATCATCTTATGAATGGGGGTAAATTTGATGACTTTCATAATGAAGGTGGTTCATGATTCACTATTTATCATGTGAAAACACGAATCAACCCCCATAAAGTTATCATATTGGTAACTATATATGTATATCTGGACCATAAAGAGAGGGAAGAATTATTCCCATTTATTATTTTAGTCAGAACAGTGATTATAAATCCAGGTGTCCCTACAAATCCATTAACACAAGGAATCAATCCACAAAAATTTCTTAAGTGTATCATGATGAGTAACCAATTTCATGGGAACTAACCACATCAGTGAGTATGTTAACACCCTATATTTTTGACATGAGGCATCCAATGTCTATTACATATGGGAAAACTATAGGTTACCATAATTTATTGTAGAGTTTTTAAATGCACTTTAATGTCATGAAATATGTATACTAAAACATTATAGTTTATAATCATAAAAAAACTCAGTCTTGTGCCACATAGTTTATCATCTTGTGACATGGATGTTATGTCATTCATTTTATGGTCATATGACAAAAACAAACTACACAGTTTAACATCATGTAGCTACCATGAATTTTCATGATGTTTAACGTCAACTGATCAGAACTTATGTCATGTGATTACATAGAAAATTTATTCACGAACTATAGATTGGTGTGGAATGTGATAAGATACCCATCCATGTAAATCAAATAAATAGATCCACTAGAATATAATTTTTTTTCATAGGGTCCCTCCCACATTAGTTCTTATTTTTGGGGTTTTATTTTGAGAATCATCAAAGTCCAAACGAACAACATCATATCTCTATCATCTAATGATCTTAAGTGTATATTTTTAATTTATTTATAAAACATATATTAGTGGACTTCAAAATGATTCAATCTATAAAACCACTTATAATCTAGTTTCTATTATTCATCCATCCATTTCTAGGATCCCAAAATTTATTGATAGCCCGTCATATATGGAATAGTTTAAATAATGAAATTATACATAATTGGGAATGATCACCTCTATAAAATATATTAGTGAGTAGAGGTTCTATTGATTGGTGGCCCAGGTTTTAGTCTGTTAAGTTTGTAGGTCATACAAAATCATACCAGGCTAAGGCATTTTATTATTTTATACTATAATTTGATGTACATTTGGTTGCGTCTTTTTTAAGGACCTTATCTATCAATTAGTTTCATATTGATAGAGGTAATAAAGGATGGTTTTAATAATATACACTAGATATAAGTTATTAAAATCATTATAATAGAAATTGGTATTGTTGTAAATCATTATTGAATGTGAGAATAAATATGGAATTGATGTTGACATTCCAAATGCTAATGATATTCATTGTCCTGACAACGATTAGGGGTAATGATTCATCCCATATAAAGAAGTAGTTAGTTGAAGTGATAATTTTCTTAAACTATTTGGTAGTCGTTGAAGGATACAGTCCCATTATATCAATTCCCTATAAAAAATATCCAAGAGTACTTGGATGTATACTGCAATTCTAAGGGCTGATGAAAGATGTTGATTTTCACTAGGAAAGAATGTCACAATTGGAAAATTTATGTGAAATCCTACATTATAGGGGTATATAAGTACCAAATCCTCTATAATTGATAAAAATACTTGAACCCTGACTTATGGCTAACACAAGATCTAGTGTGCACTTCATTCTTGATGGAAGAGGTCTCTTCTCCATCAATTCTCCTTAGAATGTCCCCATACATGCCTTACATATATAGGTTCTTTTGATGATTTGTCATATAATATAGAACAACATTAATTTCTCATCTTCAGTATTTTTCCATCCCATCTATATTCAATGGAAATACTCCAATTTTAAGGTATTACATTATGATTATTATCCACCCAATGGTAGAACCATATGGTTTGGGAATATGAATAACATAATCAATATTTTCTATAGTAACTCTAACAATATGTGAGACAATATAGGGGTTCACAATGCTGATGAATGATGCATCATGGTATAGATCTTCTTGAGTTATTGATGCATTTTCTATGTTTTTTTCCCTGGCTTTTTGTAAACATAGGATTTGAGTCTATGTCAGCACTAAGGGGAATTATTCAAAATATCTTGGGACATAATCATGTAGGTGTCTCAAGTCATCCTTTTATATGGTGTAATATTCAATTACATTCTAAATTAATAATTTTGAATCACCCTTTCCATTATGTGATTTACCTATACCTATAGTGCCAATTCTATCCCTTTAATGAGAGCATGATATTCTAATTTATTGTTCTTGACAACTTCTAAAAACATGAAAGGGTAAGGTAGGACTTCATTTGTTGGGTACTTGCGAATGAATCCCAACATAAAATTATTAATATTTTTTTCTTCAATCTATTTATATTGTTGGGGTTCTTGATTAACCATAAAAGTACAACTATCATATATTGTGATTATATTTAATTGGGAAGATATCTTCATTAGGATGTATAGTATCCCTTGATATATATTCAGAGCAGAGATGTTCCACACATATGTCTTCTAATTCTTATCTATTCACTGAATTCTATGGCCTGAACTACATTTCATACATCAGTACGACGACCACCCATCATGATAGACATCCAGTTAATAAAGGCCAAATGAAAATAATTTTGAGCCGGTTTATATGAGAGTCTAAGTGGGCCTCTTGATGATATAGGTAATGCCTGAGTTTTTGGACTACAATGATTTTTCCCAGATAACTCTTGTCGATATCTGATTAATAAATATTATGATCGATCATGGTTTGAATGATAAAATAATATATTTTAACCCATCTTGAAGTCATTATTTTTTGTGATGAAGGAACCTGGTGATAGCTCTAGGGATGGCACATAAAAAATGAGCATCCTTCCTTAATCATGAGGTATTAACAGTAGTGGTAATAAGAGGAATATATTTATACTAACGAATTATTTCTTACAGTCACCAGGAAAATGATATGCAACTTTATTTTCAATATCTTCGTGGAAATAAACTATTTTAATATTATGTTTTCAAAAAAAACATCGAATGTAAGAAAATTTTCTTCGAAGTCCTAGAAACTCATCGGTGTTTTTAGGATCTACAATTCTAAGTATATCCTTTTTCTTCTGAAGATAATATTAATTCCACAATGGTGTACTAAAAGTATATGAATTATTAATGAGGTAATACTAAATGAATATTTCAATGGGTTCATTTCAAAACATATATATGAAATAATCACTATTTCATCAACGTACAATTTGAAAAACTACTCCAAGAAGTGTTTGAATGTGAGATGCAATGAACATTGGTTTGTCTCGCTAGTATTCTTCAAGAAAAATGACATTATTGTGTTGAAAAATACTATGTAATAGGAACTCAAATGAGTGGATTATTATTATTGTTGGTCAATTCATATTTTATTATCTGTCAAATATCCATCCATGAAGGATATGGATTGATATATGGATATTTTATAGATTTTTTTATCTATGACTAGGTCTAGAAAGTCATCCTTTAGATAATACTAGTTGATATCTTTGAATTAAATGAAAACTCTGATTTTCCTATTCTTCATCTTGATAGTGATTATATTGGCCAAGGAATTTTGGAATTGATGCTTCTAAATGATGTTTTATTTGATTAACATTTCAAAAACAAATACAATTTTGGAATTCTGAGTCGTATGTATCCTTATGGATTAATTGTTTGAACATATATGGTCTTATGGTTTGACTAGGTAGTGGGTGGCGACCTAGAGATCAAGGAAAATAAATATTTCATAGTACCATGAAAACATATCCAAACACTTCTTAGAAAAATATATATTATTATTTGGAATTCATGGTTATACTGGACAATGTGTGATGTGGATCATCTTCTATTGATAGGTTTATATCTATAAGTTAATAATTGTTAGTAAAGACACCATCCATGAATACTGGAGGAGAAAACTTGTGGCCTCACTCCTCTTATTCTTCCTCATCTCCTTCCTCTTCCTCTTATTCATACAATTCCATATGAGCGACAAGTGGTGAAGGTATTTCATTAGAGTTAGGAGGTGGTAAATTATTTGTAATCTAGAAGTTCAAGAGATGATCTTAGACTGATCAGATATTCTAGGGTCCCAGGGATCTTATTGAGGAGAAATTAGGGTCAAAGGATGAGTATTTTCACTTTCCCCTAGTGGAAACAGTTAAAAAAATTGTTGATCAACTAATGTTGTAGGGATTTTTTAATGCACATGAGGCGGAATAAAAGAATATTCATATAAGATTTTACCCTAGTGTGAAGAGTACATGGAATTTTCATCCATGTTGGAATTTATTGACATGAATGATATCATGAGGGTAATTGAATATGTACCTAAATTTGGTAATATGTGCTCAACATGATTGATGTGAAACAAAAACTCTTAGTTGAGCTTTTCGAAAGAGCTTTACCTAGTTATTTCTTTTCCATTAAGGGTAGTGGTCTAATAAACACTGTCAACCATGTGTAGTTCCACTAATCTATGAGAGAATTCTAGATTGATATAGTGTGAATCATAAGATTATGATGGGGCATTATTAGCATGCATTGCCCCAGTTTTTAAATTAACGATGTATCTTATGCCTCTATCGAAGGATAAGGGGATTTCTAGGTATTGATGAAACAACGACCTTTCTATGAAAATAATGATTGTCGTATTCTACTGAAAAAATAAAAATTACTAGTTAGATAAAAGGACCCCGAAATAACCCCCGAGTTTGATTTGACCAAGGTTATTTTTCACAATTTTTTCATAACACTATAGAATTAGGTTAAGAAGAATCATTATATACTCTTTATATCACATCCAGTGATGTTTTTATACTTGAGTGAGATTAAATCCCTATACATTTACATTGAATGATCATCAGAAATCTGTATCATTTTCATTCCAGAAAAATACAAGTGTATGTTGTATCCCTTTATAACAAATTATTATCATGATCTATATAGTAGATAAATACATAATATTCTATATGATTAGAATATGTATGAAAGATCTTCGGAGTGATAGCCCCATCTTTGAACTCATGGGGTCTCAACAAATCATCTACGAGTGCTTCACTGAGATATTTTGATAAAATTTAGGAATATAGGATTAAAAACATGGCCTACACCAAGGTTAATTAAATCAAGGATTTATAATTATGGTCAAATTTAATATACTTTCTAACATAAGGATTCTCTCTATAATGTGCATTAAGGGATAAAGTATTGAATATAGATGTATCAAACATCCCTACAGTAGTAGAAGGTGCTCATATCCATAGTGGTTTAGGCCTGATTTATTCACTGTCATGGTAAGGGTGATCTGACACTGGCTCCATCCCAAGTGTATATTCAATTATTATAATTCCAGGGTGGATTTTACCATAGGTAGGTTAATTAAACTGCTCCCAATGTAATAATATTGGAAGGGTATCTAAAGATTCTTGTATCTTGGATTAAGGGAGGAACTTTAAAAATGCTACATCTAGATTCATAATTTTTCTAATGGAGTGGTAAGTCCGTAAGATATTGCTTATTGTTGTTTTATGGACTCGGGAAGTCAATCATCTAGTAGTGTTGAGACATGAGTATCCTAAACTACCTTGAACTATACCATATGGGATTCAATTTTTGGTGATCTTGAATGGATAGATGGAATCACATTCTATGAATGGAGATTATGATTTATGGGAGTGTGTTGAAGTTACTCTCTTGTTCCTTTAAAAAAATGTTGATGAACTAATGGTATTTTGTTATGGGTATATTACTGCATAGGAATAGTCCTTGAAATGGGCCAGAAATCTCACATTGTAACATGTATATTCCTCCAATAAAATTATCCATTTATTGTGGAATATTACCTAATAACTTCATAGACAAGTGTTAGGACATATTCATGTTATTGAGTAACCAAAAAATTGTGTAGGTGAATCATCCAATGTGAGTTCGTGGGGTCAGGGTCCTAACTACCAGATATTTCCTTTGAAAAGATTATATTCCTTTGAATATTTATTTGATGTGTTCATTGATTGATATAAGACCATCCATAATTTCCAAGATGCACAATGAAACATCATTATTAAAAATAGGGATGTATACACATTCTGAATCTTGGGTAGAAATATGTGTCTTCCCCCAATTCCTAGATGAGGTGTGTTGTCTATATTATCTATTTTGCGCCATATTTTCTATACGAGTTTGATATATATGACTGGGGATATTCTCATGTACATGGTTTTCAACTATTTCCCAAACTATCTTGTTATGGATAAGTAGAGATTTGTATCATCTCAGGGTTTCCAACATAATTTCTATAAGGAAATTATATGATTGAGTAGAGATTTTTATTTACTCATTATTTGCCTCCGTATTTAATACATTATTCATATCAATGATCATGAATTTTTCATCATCTCATTTTCCACTGTAGTTGATTGACATGCTTTATATACACGAGTAGGGTATTAAATCTTCTCATTTAAAAATATTAATGTGATGAAAATTATATGAGTGATTAGGTATTCCTGTTTTCACATTGATTTCTAATACATTTGACTGACATGCTTGAAAATAGTGAGCATGAATTTCCAATAACTAATCATTTTTAATTGATGTATTTGATTCACAAGATTGATATGTGTGAGAAATGATTTGAATATTC
This sequence comes from Viscum album, assembly GCA_963277665.1. NCBI lineage: Eukaryota > Viridiplantae > Streptophyta > Magnoliopsida > Santalales > Viscaceae > Viscum > Viscum album. The sequence goes on along the minus strand of OY728145.1, from coordinate 2,011,498,486 downwards.
TTTTATAATACTGCTATGTTTGTGTGTTGCACTTATTTAATATCAATAAGAAAAATGTTTTTCCCTATATTGCTATATTTTATCTCCCTAAGGTACTCCCAGGGTGCCTGAGTATGATTGAATTTTACTGGAGCCAGTGGGTTAGTGTCCTCTTCATGGAAAGGATATTGGGCCACACAGTGTTGAGGGATTCGACAACTAGAATCATTCCTTGTATAGAACACCAATGTTTCTAGGATTTATTCAATATTTAACAAATTATTATCCTCGCAATGTCTATAGAATAACTTTTTATCTTCTTTGAGGGATAGACTCCCAATACAATTTGATATGGTTACATGTTTTTTCTTCTTCTGTACCAATGAATGTTGTTGAGTGGATGGTTGGTAGGGATTCATGAGACAAAGGTATTTTCAAGATAACTCTAGGTATAGTGGAGTTTTATTTTTATGGTACTCTTTGGCCAATTATTTTGAAACACTATGTTGAATATGCTAGTTAGGTGATGGTGTCCTTTATTTACTCAAGGACCTGACTTGTGGAGTAGATGATGCACACATATACTAGGACCCGTTATATGTCATTGGATTAATGTTAATTCTGGTGAAATGTTCCTTTATTATAAATGAATAATACATACATGAATACCTATCTAATGATTCATTTATATAAACGATCACCTATATTATTAATCAAATTTTCATCCTTATTTCATTTTGTAGGTGAAAGGGCCCCCATCTATTAGTGACATTTATGACTTGGTTATCATTTCTTGTCAAGAAATTCATGTCGTTTCTAACTAAATAATAATGAAACCACACATATGGTAAAAATGTAATAGTATGATGATAACTAGGAAGTATATGATTTTTTATCATTCGATGGATAGACCCTTGTTAAATGATCTCACATAGGGTTCACTATTTTTTCATAAAAAAGAATCATGGAAGTGAAAAATCATTGTATGAATGATCGTGTGTGTGTGTGTGGGGGGGGGGGGGGTTGTGAGTATTGAACAATCAATTATATTTCATTAAACTTTCTTGTTTCACAACCAACAGGCTATTTCCCAATGTATTTTTCTCATGGAATTAAAAACACCCAACAAATCTCATATATGTGATGACTCATGGACATACTATCCAAAGGTATGTGTTCATTGGGTAACATGGATCATTACACTTAAGAAATCTCAATGGATGAGATGAAGGGATGTTGGGATCATCACAAAATTTTTGTGAGTGTTTTTTCATATTACATAACTCCATTATAGATTTATGATACATTCTTGAATCCTCAACTCATTCCCATATATGACATGGGTCACCCTGAATTATTGATCTATTAATATAATAAATGGTTTTAGAACAATATATATGTATATGAGGTTCTCCATTGACAGATACCTCTATATGTATTCAATGTACACCAATAATTGTTCCTTTTTATACATGGATAATATATTCTTAAGTTTTTTATCAATATGATTCTTGTTTTAAGTAATACAACGTGGTGCTCTAGAGTTTATCATCATGAACAAAGATGGGAGTTACTTTGATATTAGTATCAAACCCATATGATATCCTTCTTATATATCCTCACAAAAGGAATAAGAATCCATGTTGTTTGGGGACTGTTAACTGGACATATTAGAGCTTTTAAGGTCTTATGATATTCAAAAAACTATACAGTTTAATGTCATGTGGAAAAGGTGTGCATGTGGTAGGTGTCTATTCGATGATTGGCATGAGAATAATAAAAAAAGTTCTAAAGGACCTAGGAGAGATGTGGTCTCACAGAGGTGGAATGATAATGTAGTGAATATAGAGGAATAATGATTTTGTTGAAAGGAACCTAATGTAATATGTACCTCTATATTGGATGCATCGAAAATGGGGATATGGATCAAGGAACACTAGGGTGATTCTGGGGGTGTTGGATTCAAAACATTTGGAAGTTTCATTGGTATCCTAATTATTTGGAAATAAAATCCTACATAGATTGGAATGGTTGGGGCTTACACCTATGTTGTTGGACCATTTCTACTTTAGGGACCTTGATGAAACTCTATACATATGGTTATATGGAGGTATCGTTAGTGCTAACACCCATGAGGATGACCATGTAGAGCTAAAGCTTGAGAAATGAAACCTATTTATACTATTTTGATAGGAATTAGAATTATAATAGTTCATAGGATATTTTATTGGATTATACTATGATGGATTCCTATTTGACTAAACACAGATGGGGATTAAATGGAGTGGGGGGTGCATAGGTATTTGGGATCATGAATTTTTCATTATCACCAAAAACCTCAAATCCATTTCTAGTCATGATCAGTGGGAGAAAAAATATGAATAACAAGATAAGAAGATCACACAATCCACTTTTTCTGATGGTGGACTAAGGAAAGATTCCAATGGAAGAGAGAGAGATATAGATGGTGTTGATGTACCCATCCCCACATTGTGTCTGGAAACCAGGATAGTCATTAAAACCTTTGGCTCTGACCTAAGAAAGAGAAGAGGAGAAAGAGTCAATCCTTTATAAAGAAAAACTACGTGCTTACTATAAGAGGGATGTCATATTCTAGAACCATTAGAAGTATCTCGCCACATAGATAATTAAGGGTTTTAACCATGAAAGATATCTCCACTCAGGATTAATGGATATGTTTAAAGGGGATTATACCACGATGAAATCCCATGGTGGAATTTTGGTTCTCATCTCAAAACTTTTAAATGAGGTGCCTAACTCTTGACACATAATACATATTTTCATTTTCTTTGGAGGTATCCTGTTTTTTTCATATATGGTATGCTATAGTTTAAAGTCATGTAGTGAGGTCTATAACGTCATAGTTTAACATCAGGATTCATTTATGACTAGGAGAAAGAATTCTAGTAATTTCTAGTGTGGTAAATAAAAACTAAAGGCCCTCTCTAGTTTAACCTAACATAAGACTTTGGTGATGAGGTTTTAGATAGCTTTTGAATACTATATCGACTAATGATAAATGAGGAATAAATGTTGAGAGTATGAACTCATGACCTAGATAAGGGTCTGAGAAGAATTGGTTGACTCAATGAATTTGATGGAGTGTGGTTGTTTATATCAAATCATATTATTTTAGGTGTGTACATTATGAAAAAATAAAGAGAAACCAGAAATTTTATTGACCTGTCCTGAAATGTTCACGATGAGACTCTACATTTTTAAATAGGGAAAAGGATTATTGGGAATGGACTGAAATAACTGGAATTAACCACAACCCGGTGATAATCCCAAGTTGGGGTATGGGGAAACAACCCTCAGGGTGTAGGGAATTGGATGTGAACAGTTCTGAGAATTGTTGCTTGGGGATAGATGCATAGAATTTTTCACAATATGGGCTCTGAAAGACTATCTACAAAGGGGTTGAAAAAACGACCATTTACAAAGGGGTCCCCCATGGACCTTTCTTGATTGGGGATGCAAAGGACCTTCTATAAATAAATTTATTCATTGTGAGGGGTTCAAAAATAATTCCTTTTTCTAGAAATGACACTTCTACTGATGGTAAATTTTGTGATGGGTCATCCTTATAAGGGATTAATAAGGAAAATTATAAGAGGGTATTTTGTAATGGGACTACTAAAAGGTTCATCTTTTTAGGGTCATCCACAATGGGATTCTGTAATAATTCACCCATATTTATATCAAATGATTATGTCTAAAAATGTTTTTGGTAATGTCGATGGTGGTGTTATTTAATTTATCACAATGAGATATGTTTAATATTAGTTTTTTTCCTCCAATTCCTTGTATCGAGTATTCATCAACCTTCTCTCTAAAAATCCACTTGTATATTACAGTGCAATATGGAAAATGATTACAAAGATATATGTTCATCCACAAAGGACTGTGAGGATCTCAATCATGGATAATACAAAAGGCCACATGTACCTGCAAACTATTTTTTCTATGGGGGGTCATAAACACCTCCCACGATCGAAAATGACATCCTTTATTGGGGAATATAAACCCCATCAATGTAAAAAATATTTTATTATTTATTGGATTCCATGTAGAGCAGAGGGATTCCATGGGGTGTGACAGTCTGTAGAATGAAATTTTCATTCTGGAATCCAAGTACTCATTCTGAAATTTACATCTGTTACTCTATTCAACATTTTTTTGTTTTCTTATTACATGTTTATTTTACCCTTAAATAAAATGACAAAATTTTCACCTTCCATGTGGATTTTTTAGAAACCAACACTCCTATATTCTTAAACTAGTAGATTCATTTCTCTTACAAAATATAGATGGTACATTTACTCTATCGATGGAGTTGTAATCCCACATAGTCATGAATTTATGGGGTGCAGGTCCTCTATTGTACAATGTTTTACCTCTATTTTGAAGTGATGTAGTGAGTACCTATCCCTCATATATAAATCTAATGTGGTATCCCATGGCACATGGGATCATAGCTTGAACCCATAGAGCTACAAAAATACTCATTATCATCCTTACCATGTTGTTGAAATTGTGACTTCTTTAATTTATGAGTGGGGTTGTAGTTTGACCATATAAATTTTTGGGAATTAGTTCCCTCTATTCTAATGGGTTGAGACACATTTTTTACCATTATATTCTTTTTTTTCATATAATTACCATGGCTGTGCATATAATCACTCTAGTATGGGATTATCCCATTAATGTCATGTCATATGCAGATGTTAGATAGATCGATGATACCTTTGGTGGTCCCAGAATTAGTGGACCACAATGGTTCTTGGAGTCATTGGACTTTTCCAATTTTTAGCCATGGAGATTTTGAGATGGGATCCCTTCAGTTTTTCCGTCTTTTATAGTTTTTCTCTAGTTGTGACCATATTTATTATTGTCTTGTATGTTTCCCCATTATATATTTTTTATTACCTTATATTACATTGATATATTATCAACATGGTTTTTTCATGTATGGATTAAAACCAATATATTTCATATACTTTTTATTTCATTATACTATTTCCTGGATCTGATTGCGTGCGTGTGTGTATAGGTACCTTAGGTCATGACCTCACATTTTAGATATTTTTCTACTATATATTTGTCACCATCCCCTGTCTTATTAGAGGAATCCTTGGGGTCTCACACTAGGTATACTACTGGTCGAGGTGGGGGTATTTATGGGTCTGGTTTGGACAGTGTGTCAATGTAGACCTCCTCATCCAACTCTCTATTTAGAATGACATATTTGGAATCCATTTGAAAAATATTTCATTACATTTGTTCCATAAAACATGAAAATATTATTATTTTTTAATTCTTAAATATTAGTGTAAAAGAGGCATAAAATTCTTCTCCTTCAACTTGATTATAGACCGTACACACATGACATTCATTTTTTTTATATATATTTGTCGTTTTTAATTTTTCATTCTTCAAAAAACAATTTTTTTTAGTAAAATACTTCACTTAGGGATTGGGTATCAAAAACTATGACACATTATGCTCAATATTGTTTAATTATTCATTTATTTAGTTAACAAACTCTTTATTTTCTTAATAATCTTCAACATCCCCTATTTAATCCAATGATAATAGTGAGGTTTGTGATTCCATCCTCATGTTTCTCCTAATATCAATATGATATATTTTATCTATATTTATTTTGTGGAACAAATAATATATCACCAACGTTAAATGAAATTATATTGGTATCTTCTAATCTATAGAGTCTGACGAAAAATGATATTCAACTTTATTTCATTTTTAATTATAACTATTTTCAATAACATCATTATACAATATAACAAAACCTGACATTAGAACATGATTCTACAAGTGTTTCTGTTTTTAGATGTATATAGAACATTAAATTCATTCATTCCAATGATATTACTTTCCGGTTTTTCATAGTATTGGTATCCTCTTCTATTTTAGTGGTAACTTATAATGATATTATTAACACCTATTCAATCAAATATCGGATGAGTCATACCATTGACCATTATAATATAAATACTATCAAATAATCTTAGTTATATAAAATATGGGTTCTTGTTATAATAAATATCTTATTATGATATTTTACAATTTATTCGATATAAGAATTTATGTGGAATGTGAAATGGTTTTCTAATAAACTATCTTTAAATGAACTAACAATTCTAATTCTAAATGAACTTTTTTTGATCAATAACAACAAATATTATACTCCTAAATTGAGCTACACCATTTTGATGTGGTGTTTATGGTTCATTATGTTAATGTAATATACCATTATTCATAAGGTAATTTTTAAACGTTCAATTAGTTAATATAAAAACATTATATTTGTGGATACTATTTTCTAAAAAATCATATTCATCTTCAGTAGTTCTTCTAAAAACAATTATCATATTGAAAATATTTAATTTGGGTTACATCAACATCATTAAATTAATGTGAGTGAATTCATAAATTATTCAAATAATATACATATATCATTTTTTATTTCATTCTCATGTTAATATATATTTTATAATAAATAATCTCCATGGGTGTATATGTATGAATCTCAATTTCATGTGCATAGAATGTTTAAAATCCCATTTCATAAAACATTTCCCTTCCAATTTCCTTTATATTATCATATTGGTAACATAATGACGACATTCTGATTAAGTAATGTCTCTAATACTCCATTAGACAAGATGACCATGTCTTAATTTCCTTAATTGAATTTATTCTTGTATAGTATGCTAAATGAAATTTACAGCTCAACCAACTTGATATAAGATACATTATTTTCACATCCCTCTTCTTAAAACTATTCAAAAATTGATGTTGTTAAACTAGAACACATAATTTATAAAACCCTATTTTTATATTTATCACATATGTAAGAAACACTTATTAAATTGTTTTTTAATGAATCAATATATATATTATTTTTGTACCTCAAGTGATTTTATCCTATTACTATGAGGCTATCTCAATTTATATTTATGGACCCATATTTAAAATAGTCATGAATACTTCCTTATAATTTTTAATCTATTTTCGGATTTCAAAATATCTTACTAAATGATAGGAACATCAATTTTTAATAATAAATTGATTCCCTCTTTTGAGACATTATGTGACACTTCAGCCACCACAAGTATTTATTTACCTTAAATATTTTAAATATATGACATATCAGAATTGTAGGACACATTGATTTGGGACAGTATGATGTTGAATTTTTTTGTAAAAATTTATCCAAACAAGTTATATCTTCAATTATCTTCTTTCTATAATTTAAATATGTTCTATGATTTTTTTTTAATTTTTATTCCTCTAAATTTTCTTCTTTGGGGTGGTCTAACTCCCCCTAAACCATTTCTTCATGTGTATATTGGGATAAATATTACCTTTTTAATTAAAAAATAATATCTATTTAATATTATTTATGACTATACAAAACTCAAAGTGGCAATAAAAATCAATCTTAACATTATGAGTTACATGTTTTTTGAAATTTTATACATTCTTTTCAATCCTACTTTCAATAATTTTTGAATCACCAATCATGGATTAATTTTTTTGAAGAAAACTTATTATGATATCATGAATTATTCTTTTTTATCATTGGATTATTCTCATCATTTTTGGAGGCACTATATATATACATTTTTTCTATTTATCTTCAGGTTTGGAGATTTTTCATATTTATGAGATGCACCAGGTTTTTATAAAAACATGGTCTTTGATTCTTGATTACTCTTTTACGAATTCTCTAAAATGTTTTTAAAAATTAATCACACCATTAAGGATTATTTTTAATAATATGTATAGTCCTTTTTTGAAGAATCCAAAATATTCTTGAGTAGAATCACTTAAATTGGATCTAGATTTGTTCATTTTCCCTTCATCATTGTCTAGTTTTTATTCTATAAGGTCATTCTAATTTTTTTATCCTTTATTTACTCTTTCATAATTATTGTAATATTATTATCACAAAAAATATTTATTTCACCTATTTATTTCAGAAAAATATATTTTTTCCATATGATCAGATCCCATACAGTTGAAAAATTTATCATCCATATTTAAATTTTATTTATTTATCATGGTTAATTTTTTTTTAAAGACATCCAATAAAAAATCTCATTAATATAAAATCTATTTTTGGATCATGTTATTAACATTTAGATTAATTTATTTCATTACTAGTGAAAAATTCTTTATTCATCTTAGAAATTAGAATTCCCTCAACAAATTCATCACTAAATGAATCAACATACCATTAATCTTAACAAACATTAATTCCATAACATATAGAAAAGAATTTTGTCTTTTTATATTTTTCAAACTTCATATTTTTTCCATTAAAAATTTGGTTTAATATTTACTATGAATATTATATATGTTATTCAAGGAATTCCAATTTCATCATCACTAGTATCTTGTTACTTCCATTTGGGATGGTATGAACCAATGTTTCTAATTGTTTACAGATAAATAATTTTAGTGGAATCATACCCTTTTAGTTTTCTAATCCAGATATCACTTTTTTTTGGAATGTATAAATATGTTATTCACATGGTTCAAAAAAATAATTTTGTATATGTATACAAACAGCTTGATAATCATAAAAATATTATTAATATTATTCATCAATGATTATTTAACATATATATACTTTTTAGCCGTACACTTATACATAGATGAATTATCAGTAATTATCACATAATATGTGAGGATAAAATAAATATCATTAAGGGGATGTGTTTTTAGGTCTCATTCAACAAAGGTAATGACTATAATATAAAATTATTTAAATAAGAAATGAAATATATTTTATAACACTATAGAATTATCAAACCACTCACAAAATATTTTGATTATTATTAAATTATAATTCAGCCTTATTATTTATTTATTTATATATTCATCATTTTAAATATTTATGTCATCTAATATTAATATACAAATCAATAAATTTTTTTAATTCAAATTCAAATTTATTTTGTAAAATTTTACCCATTTCCACTTCATCCATTAGATGTTGTAATTAAATTTACTTTTTAAAAATTATTTCTATGAAATAAAATAATATGTTGAATTTTAGTAATATCTATATCGAGACTCTATATATATATTATTTTCATAGAAGAAGTATTAGCATAAGGATGAAATCCATTGGTATAATCCTCCCAATCATCTTAAATGAGACAATATATTTGGCATAATTTAATATTTCTAAATATAAAATTTAATCCATTGAATACGTAAATCCCCTTAATTTTCACTAAATTATAATTTTCAAAATTCCAAGAAAATGAATTTAGTGAAAAAATTTGTATCACCTTTAGTGATTATAATTTTCATCATCTTGAAAATGGTAGTGTGTTAATGAAAGTATTATTGATTTGATGCCACATGAATAGTCACACATTTTATAAAGAATCAAATGGGTTTGAATAAATGATTTTTCAATAAATATATGATTTAAATTGTGGAAAACCTTATCCACTAAATATATTTATTTGAAATAGTTGTTTATGATAGATAAGGAAATTTAGAAAATGGATGAAATAATTTACTGGGTTGACCTCTAAACTAAGAAGGATAATCCTTGATGTTATTCATAATCACCCATTATCACCCAAACAACTAAGATTATCTTTTAGATTATAATGATATGTTATTATCCTAAAATCATATTTTACATCTCTCAATTGATTATTTGTATCCCATATATTAATAAGGATTTGTAATGTTATTAAAATTTATAAATTCTTCCACCACTTTATAATTCAATTGTATTTACAGTAATCATGTTATTACTTCAGCTTTGAACTCTCATATGCATCCTATTATTCATAATATTTCTAAGGGATAATCTTGAAAATGAACTTATCCTTCTATTATTTCACTCTTATTCATCCTAAATAATTTTTTCAATATGGATCATGATATCTACATGATTATCTTATATTAATTATTAGAACCTATATACATATTTATTTTTCCATTATATATCCACTGAATTTTATTTAATTCCATTTATATAAACTATTTATCGAAATTAAATGATCCTTGAATTTTTTTATAACTTTGGTCAACACTAAAGATATTTTATTCTTACATAATAATAATATTAAATTTAAATTGTTTAATATGATTTTTTTAAGAATATCACAACATGCTATTGTTCTATTAATTATTCAATCTTTGTCATCATAATCATCTCCTATATAAATCCCCAAAATTCATTTTAGTTATTTTTTTATAATGTCATACTCATATGTATTACCGTATGAATAACCAATTGTGTTTCAATATTATTATCTGGATATAATCCTCAAACAAATGTTATAATTATAAAATTATAATTGTTTGTTTTTAAATGTAGATAACCTCCCATAGGATCACAATATTCAAAGTTTCAATTGAATATATAAATTATTTAATCTCAAATTATTATTCATTTGTATTCATATATTAACAAAGTAGAATTGTAATAAAGTGAACCAAAATAACTCATACATAATAAGAAATGACTCATACATTCTTTCTTTAGCTTAATAATAACTCATATAGAGATGTTAGAAATGAACCAGGCATTGATCATAAATGACTCATACATTGGTTAAGATGAAAAATAAAAATTTTATAAAGACTCATACATATCTCAATACGCTTTTAAATTTTCATTTTTATTGAAAATAAAACATACACATAATGTAAAATGACTCTAATGGAAAATTTTAGTGACTCATCAAGTGTCATTACTTCCTATTTCTCAATGGTTGAATAATCCAAACACAAAATGATGAAAAACTAAACAATAATGATATTTATATATCAATAAACAAATTATAAATTCCAAAATTGTTCAGATTCATTCCAAGACATTTAAATTCATTTTTGATGAACGTTTTCACAGAAAATGACATTGACCTCATATTATATCATTTTATCTTCAACATGATATATGGATTGAAAAAAATACAACACAAAACTTATTTTTACATCATTATCTTCTTGAAAAAGTCTTTTTAGAGGAATTAAAAAATATAGAGGATTTCATCATCATAAAATAATAGCAACATGTTTATATTAAATCATAAAATTGAATTATAAGATCTATATATCTCTTAGACACAATAGAAATTTCATATTATATTATAAATAATGAGTAATTCATTAAATTTTTTTCAACAATATGAAAAGTGTAGAAATTGTAACCATTAATCCATATAGGAAATCATATCCTTATCAAAGGATATCTAAACTATCTCTCCAAGTTAACAACAAGATGAAATAAAATAATGGCATATACATACACAATAAAATGAAGTCATAATATATTTACATTGACTAATAATATTTCATATCATTTGTAATGTAATAAAAAATTCCATCAGTTCCCAAAAATATGATGGAACAACTGGATGATTCACGAAGATCATACTTCCATATTCATCCCAAAATTCCAAAAATATATAATGATAATAAAGAGAAATTATAGTGGTATTAGATAGATATGGGAAAATTTTAATGGACATGACGGTGTTTGGTATCCTATATATTCACGACACAATGATATAAGTCCAAAGGGATGATGTAACTACTTATCATTACAACAAAAATAACTAAAAACTATAATGGATTTGATTTTAGGTCTTCTATGAACAACTAGAGGAAAAAATTACATATATTTTTTTATAGGATAACATACATTATAATTATAGTATATTTCTATCTAATGGGACATAGCTTTGAATATACACTATTGTATATATATTAGAGAAGTGGTGATAATTTATGCCACACTATTATTGATTGTATTTCCTAATGAATTTTGATTTACCAAAAATTGATAGAGACCTATTAAATGGGAATTAAATATATTTTTGAATCTCAACAATGATTCCTTTTTCATGACCAAAATAATAAATCAATGGAACCATAGGAGTTCCACAATTTGAGATATATATTATCTATTAGCGATGAAGAATTATGAAAAACATGTTAATAGTAAACCCTATATCTTATTATCATAAAAAATAAAATAAAAAATACTATTCATAGGATTAATCAACAATATTAAATAATAATGGAGATTTAATATAAAAATAACACTACACTTGTTATAATAAAATTTATTTATAAAATTCATATTTTCATAATATTGATGCAAAAAAATCAATTAGGTTGGTTATAAATAACCTGAATAAAAGTAAAAAGAATAAAAGGATTCCCAAATAAGTAAAGGCCATTCCATGGTGCAATTTTTTACTCCTATGTAGTCATTACTACTCATTATTGGATTATTACCCCTTTTCCCTTCTTATTTCTTGAGATCTAAGGTTTTCATTTCTATTGAGATATTCTTATATGTTGTGAGTATACATTACCCTACAAGACACCAGGAGTGGGTTCTAATAATAATGTAAAAGATATGTGGGTTTTATTCTTGAAATAATATGATTGTAAATATATTAATCCTACAATACATATCTCTTAAAAAGGTGTTTACCTAACCACCAAGAGAGGACACAATATCTTATTCATCCAATTCCAAAAATCATTTAAAGAACATCGCATGGGATAGAAAAAATATCAGTGGCCTAATGGTAATCTAGTTCCCACATGTAAGGAATTCCAATATATTCATTTCACTAGAAAAATCATTCTTCTAAATAGTGGTCTAGAAACTACCATTTCATTAATGTAGTAATATATTACATAATATATGAAAAAACAACTCTTGATGAGACATACGTCTTTTATTGATATTTATATTACCACCAAATCCCATGTGATCCACTCCGTAAATCACCATGGATCATCATATATCAGTAGAAAAATACCATAAGATAGTGTTTCAGATATCACCTCTTACATCCCAAGATAATACATATATTATATTTCAATAAAACATATGATAATTTAATGATAATGTCTCACTACGGGTCATATAACCCCAGGTATATCCTAATAGATACACTCAGGACAATAGAATTCCCTCTTTCAAAAGTCTCACCATGTCCATTCCTTTTAATGACACCCATTCATCGTTTTTAATTAATTACATCATTGACGTAATAACTAAACCCATGCCTGTTAAGGAGAAACCCAATAAAACACACATATATATTAGTTTACATTAATTAAATACCAACCCCAATTAGTTTTATAAAATATACTAAACTCAGTCAACCACCATGTTATTATTATTCGATCAGGTATAAAAATGGGTAATTTCTATCATTTTCATTTCCCAAAAAAACCTAATATAGCCAAGGAACCCTCAATAAATACAAACATAATAATCTAATATTCCCCATAAACCCTGACGTGAAATCAAAAACAAAAATCATATATAAAATTATATATAAACATAGGGACCACAATCTTTATTTCCTTGATATAGTTGTCGTCAAATATTATGTCCATATTTTACCTAAATCTATGAAATCATAGAAATATTAACAAACCAATGCAATGTATTTATAATGGAGGAGTACAAATATATTGAAGATGTATAATATAGAAACAAGAAGAGTGTTATATAAATAAATTGAGATATTTAGTTTAAACCATATGTTTAATTATTGAATAAATTAATGTTTTTGGGGGAAATATAACTAGAAAATAAAAGGATACCCCATAATGTGTGATCAAAAACATAGAGGGGAAATTGGGGTACTAAAATAAAATGACAACATTGAAATAACTATACAACATAACATAAAAAATTTTATACTTTCTACTAGGTACAGAAGGCACCACACATCCTATCTAGTTCATCCTTGTGGAATACATGATGAAGATAAACCCACTACAATGTAGTGTTCCTATACAATTGAATGACAAAATTGGATAATTCTTGTGACAGTATCAACTATTTGGATGGCCTACCACATAGCCCACCTCATCAATCCATTAATTTTCACCCATTTAATTCTTCATTAGTATTTTTAAATATCCATCATCCACAATAACACACAATATTATAAACATTAAAAATTCATGAAACACCACATTATTGATGATATATTCTTTGATTTTTTTTAAGAAATTATAGTTAATAATATCCTGACCACAATATTGTACCTTTTCTTAGTGATCTTTTATAAAAAAACAGCACTAAAAATATCTATCCATTGCTCTCACATTTTATATTCATTCCCATATGTATTATATTCTACATGAAAATTATTTAACATGACACATACTAAATGAATGGTATTTAATCTATTACCTTCTCACTCTTATGGATAATTAATTTTTTTATCCTAAAAAATGTATTAGTATGAAAATCAACATCATTGATTCTTTACATGTTATATAGAACTAACTCATATATATGATGTCAAAATACATGGAATATGTCATTTATCATGACACAAAATAACAAAATAAACTAGTTGGTGATGGATGTGACCTTTTAAAAGATATTGAAAAGTAAAAGAGTGAATGGAATAATATTATTCTATAATTATATCATTTAATGGACCAACTATGTAGAAAATACGATAAATATTTGAACGTCAATGATAAATTCCAAGTGATATTTTTTTGATTGGTATATGATATATCCCTACTCTAAATAATCATCAACATATTTATGATATTTTTATATGATTTCATGTATATTGTATGATAATCAAACTAATCAATTAATTCTCACTAACTTTATATTAATAAATTGGTGATTGTAATGACCTAACTCACATATCCTAAAACTATGAAATATGGATTAAATCATGATAAATGTTATTGAAGGTGAAATAAATTAACATAGGATGATAATCCTATTATATAGTTATATATGAAATGAAACCACATAGTATATCCTATAACACTTGGATAGAGTTCTCTGAATACCCATCTCTCTACAGGTGGAACCCAATTCAAAATCATCGTTATGTTCTCATTTGATTCTACAATGCAAAAAAGAAAATTAAAATTAATCAACCATATCAATCCTACAAAATACTCATTTTCACTTCTATGTTTTCACAATCTCTCCCACTAATATATCCTACATAATTCATCAAAAAACATTGTGTCAAATTTTGAAAGGATGTTTATGAACATAAATATCATACATAGTACTTTTTAAACAACACCTCGACATATAGGGGATCAATGAAATACAATAATAAATGTGTAGTATTGTTACCCCATATACATGAATGAATATGAATTTTTAAATAAATTTTGTAGATATAGGATTCTTATCATAAACCAATTGACTTAAGAGGTATAAAAATAACCACGAATTATAATTTAATTTATAGTGGATTATATTAACATCACATATCGAAATAAATCCTTATAAAACAAAGAGGAACTACATAGCATAAGGAATTATAGTTTATCATGAAAGCATTTATATGTATCAGTGAAAAAACAATACTTATGCAGTCATTAAGAATTGTAAATATATCTAAAAATAATCCACCACATTTTTTATGTATTATAAGAGTTCCATAATCACTTAGTAATTTTAATCAACCTATTGGAACTAAATCACATTACCCATAAAGGAAAAGTGATACACATCATGGTTTATGAAATTAAATCCTACTCAAAAAATACCCCTAGGTGTATTATAAGGAATAGAATCACAGGATACTACTCATTTCATTCCTCTCATACAATATGGTCCTATGTATTTGTACTTATGTAATTAACCAAAATATTTTCCTGATATAGAATATAAATTATCTCAATTTTGAAAGATTATATGTACTAGACCCATTTTCCTTATTGCCACTGCCAGTGCCACCTTTATGAAGATATATCATAGGATATTATGTTTCTGTATAAACCAAAAAATTCCCTATCAATATAAGGACTGATAAATATTTAATGGAATGCATTTCTATCCCAAGTATAAGGCAAAAAATGGTGTACATTCTCTCATACTATATCAATTGATACATCATTTAAGTATCAAACCTCTCTCATTACATCAACAATGACCCATGATCGATTGTAGAAACATCACCATATATTGAATATTCCTTGAAAACCCAAATAATGATATGAACTAAAGTTGACTTATTTCTCCCATTCATCTATTAGAAGGAATATTCATAATGATCTATATGATGAAATCTCTCTACCTTGTGTTTATGATATATTATCATTAATTTTAATCTATAGTATCCATAAATGAAATAATTATAAAACATAACTACCCCAAGAAGCTTGGAGTCTCATATATATATTACAAGTTCAATGCAAATACATCACTATTGAAACATTCTTTTTTTAAAAGACATTCCTTCATCTCTTACCACATAAAGAAGAAACAATATCCCTCAGAACCATAAATTACATTTTGAAATCATTGGAAAAATACAATTTTGATTCTATATATTGAATTTTATAATAGGGTATCACCAATTGAATTTCGATATCCGGAATTAATCAAGTAATTATTCAATAAATCCCCCCCCCCAAATGTGGATATATTAGTTGAATATTTTGTCCATCTATGATCTGAATAATGTTGGAATGTTTGTAAGAATAAACAATAGGATACAAAACTCTTATATCCCATACCTAATCTTAAATAATATATGTTTTATATATTTATCTATAAACATCATTTTATTTTATTCTAGATTCATATCTATCTTGGAAAAATATTTCTACACCCTTTTTTAAGTGTGTATATTCTCTATCATTTGTATAGGATTTTAGTTTTTAGCCATAACAATGTCCAAAATATTGTAATATGTGTATTAATGTATAGTTTTGTTTGCCTTAATGGATAAAATTATGTAATCCACCCCATTCCATGTGATTATTTTTGTAAATTCCTTCCCCATAGTCATGTTCATTGTCTTTATTAACATCATCTTAACCAATGCCACTTTATAAGGTGGTAACTAGATATGATCTATTCCCATAACCCAATGAATTCTAAAACAATTTACATGGTTAAAAAATTATGTTTATCATTACGAAATATACCCACATAGGAATAGATTACTATAGTGACAATCCATTTATCAAAGCCCCCCTTTTTTATAATCACCATATGGAATATGGTTGCACCAATATTTTAGAAATCATGTCGTGGATAATATTCATATAAATCTCACCCCAAATGTGTTTATAAATATTTATTATAAATATGTGAAAGATATGCAGTAGTACTAGAAATTAATATGAGTCATAAATGTTGAAATCTATACCATTAAAAAATTAAATTAAAACAACATGTCTCTAACAAAAATAATCCACAATGATTTCATATAATATGATAATAATGATATATATTGTACAGCTATGGAATCCTTCTCACTACTTCACAAGATGATTTTCATATTTCATCACTCTAATAGAGAGATATACTTACAACTATAGACATCCTTTTTCACAAGAAAAATGAATTAGTTTGTAATTCATAAATTAAATATTTCTTTAAATAAAGATGATGTAATGAGAAATGTATATCAGACTCTAAAATTCCCTACTTTATAAACATATAATTACCCATTGGTGTAAAAAATATATCCAGATCGCAAACCCTAACCCTATAATCATGTTTCTAGATTGGCCTTTGAAAATGGTGGTGCTTCCAGACCATGACCAATACCAATTCATAAAACTCATTTTCCTCCCTAGGAAAATCCTTATGATTACTCATTGAGATTTGAATGCCACCAATCATCGACTGCATCTCACCTGAGATTTAGTACAAAAACATAATTCAATGTAACTTATCAAACCCACAATATATGATTTATTGGGAAGATAACATAGTTTAATATCAGATTAAATATCCTAGTTCACTATTATAAATCAAATATTCTCTAATTCTGAGGTGTTAAGAAAAACAACCACTTTGAATATTGTAACTGCACTAACCATTTCTACATGGGCACATCTCATAAGAATACTATTTCTCACTACCAAGGGAACATTGATAAATTTTTACATGTATAATTTATGAGTAATATCCCTATATACGAATAAATCACTACCTTTAAATAAGGCAATATGATCAATATATATCCCCTCATATAATCAAACATAACTAAAATAGGGATATATTTAAATAATATATATATATATATATATTAAGTGATACCATTAAAACCTATACATAAAAGTATTGGGAATGAACAAGAATATCATTTATATTGAATATATATATATAATAAATTAAACATTTATATGAATATAATTCAATTATTTAACTTAAAATGATTAATAAGATTATTAATTGTATAGAAATGTATTTTTCTGAAAAAAACTTTTTTTGTGAAACAGTCATTTCATTTTGAAGAAACATATGAATTATAGATAGTTATTTTTAATATTAATACTTTTCGAACACAAATATATTTGAAAATAATATGAAATAAAAATGAAACATTGTTGATGTTTGAAAATGTTATTTTCTAATTAAAATGAGTTTTAGTCATATTTTATGATTTTTTTTATAAAAAATGATTATTAAAAATTTACATTTTTTATTATTTACATTGAAAAAAATATTTTAATTTGTCATGTAAAATTTTAATTAGTATCAATTTTTGAGTTTTTTTATGAAATTTAGAATTTTTAATTTAAAAATATAATTCTTCATGATTCATATTATTTTTACTGATTTTCTGTTATATATGAATTAAATAGAATTTTATAAAAACATTAATGTAAGAAAAAATTTATTTTAGGAATAAAATTATTCATTTAAAAAAATTATTTTAACTGTGGAATACATATGGAAGGTATTCTAATAACTAATTAAAATGTTTCCCAATTATAAAAATTCCATTATTTTGTTGAATGTATTATTTTAAAGGGAGATTCATATTTCTATTTCCATGATATCCTCATACCATATATTTGTTTTATTTTAATTCATTTTTTTTCATTATAATAACTACCATTGAAAATTTATCATATATATAAATTTTATTAATAAAAACATTATATATCTATGAAACATTTTAATGTGATTATTTGTGTCTAGTTTAAAATTAACTTTTCACACGTTTAGAAATTTTATATAGTAATATTTAAAATATTTTAAATTGAAAATATAAAATTAGGTATCATTTAAAATCCTAATACTATTTATTAGTCTTAATTACTATGGTTAGAAATTAGTTCTCACATTAAATGTAAATTTGGGAAAAAATTAAAAAAATGAATTAAACCTCTAATTGTTTTATATTAAAGATTTTTTAAGGAATGTTTTGACACAAAATTATTTTACACTCCTATTATTTTATTTTTTCCATTTAGAAATTAATATAATCCATATATTTTTTAAAAAGTACTGATTACCCATCAAATAACTATTCCATTCATATATAAAAGGGTAACATATTAACAATATTAATACTAACATATTATTACATTTTATCATTGAAAATATTCCATTTTTACTCCCTCAAAACACTATCCCATTTTAGAAACCACATTTTAACCATTAGTTAGAGTATTCCCTTTATTTCCAAGGAGCCTTATATATAAAATTAAGGTCCCCGACATGAGTATTGGTAATTACATAGAATTTATCATAAAATTCCATAAGAAAAATATATTCTAACCACAATAATGTAATGATATTTTTATTATTTAGGTGCTAATTTTTTTTCTATTATAGTTATTTTCATTTATTATTCAAATTCCCCATCCATTAAGAAAAAAATGATTGTTCTTCTGTTGTGTGTACTACCACCTCTACGAGGAAACCTGTTTCAATTGCTATCATAGACATACCTGTATGGATATAAGAATGGTATTAAATGATAAATGTGAGGTTTATGACATCATTAAACTGATTTAATGATAATTTTTGTATCGTATAAAGTATATGACCAATAAATAATAATCTTTAATTCAATCATTTTAATCGAGCAAACTAGGAGAAAAATGATCTCTTTTTTATGTAATGAATTTATATAATGTTTCACATATTTATTATTATTTTAAATTATTATATATATTTCTAATAAATAGAAAAAAATATCCTTATTGTTCTGGTAAAATGATATTCCAATTAAACAACCTCAATATCATCTACTAATCATGGTTGGTTCAAGTTTAGGTCTATTTAACCTCATTCTTGATAAATACTATTCATTTATTCCAAGGATGACTGTGAGAACCAATATACTATTATCATATGATATAAATATATAAGTAATAATTTTTTAGGATAAATGATGTTATATCAATATTTAAGTCATCAATTAAGAAAACACACTTTGATCCCGGGACGAATCAAAACGTGTTTTTTTCAGTTTAATATTTAAGGATAAAAATTAAAAAACTCATGAATGGAGTATAAAAACATATAAATATATATAAATAATGTATTATATAGAAGTTAATTATATATTAATAATGAAATTTGGAATAATGATGATCAAGAATACCGTTAATATGAGACTAGTACAAATGATGAAAATTATAAACACCTGATATAGAAATTAGTATAATTCAGATAGAGAATGAAAATATATCAAGAATATAGTTAAATAAGGATATTATTAATGTAACTAATTAACTTAATGAGGTACCTATTTTTTCTGATAAATGATACTAATATGGATTCATAAGAGTGAGGACAAGAGTAAATGGCTTTCATCTCAAATTATTCTATTTGAGACATGTCCGGTATTATTCACAAATATTAATTATTATGGTGTATCTAATACATATCTGAGATATTATATCATTAATTATATTTTAATAATGGTATTTTAGGTTCTTTTTAAATACCTCTATTTCAAATATTTTTTATTTGATTATTGCAAAATTTGTTTGGGTTTTATTTGTCTCAATTCAGATTCATAGAAACATGTTACATATATGAACAATGCTAACATTGTATAGTGATTTATTTTATTTAATACACCATAAACGTTCTAATTTTTTTTATAATTTAGTTATTTTGATAAATTAATCCAAAAAATTCCCTTTTTATCCCATATATTTTTACTAACATGTTACCGTAACCATAATAGTTTTTGTTTACACATTTTTTGTCCTTTGACATGAAATCATTCACTTTATATTTTTTCCATATAAGATGGATATATTTGAAAAATAAATTATATTATTTTCAAATATATCATTTTAGGCATTTTTAAATAGAAACCCATTTTCAAATTATTCTTTCTTTATATAGAATGTTTCCCATATGAGATATTGATAACTCAAGTCTCATTTTCTTGAATTATATCGATTCATTTTGAAATTATTCCTTTAATGAATAATTTTTTATTCTATAATATTATATATTATGGTATTTTAGGATACATTTTAGGAAAATGAAGTTTTAATATAGAGTAATTTTTTTTTCACTCTTCATACAAAATGAGTTTTAGGAAAATATATTTTTAAATAATAAAAGGTGGTATTCAATTCATATTCACATGTTTTTTACTTAATATTAACATTTTATAAAGATAAATATAATTTATTTTCAAATATTTATTATTGTGGAATATTTTAAAAAATAATGGCCTTAAATGGATTTCACATCACCTTTTTCAAAAGGTACATTCAGAATTGACATGTAATTTTTATTTTTTGTTAGTGTTAAAATAGGGTTCTAAAAGTTTTATTCTATTACGACATCCATTAACATTATCATTATGATAATCATTAAAACTAATACAAATTATGCTGTATTATATTAATATTAAATGAATAATGGGATATAAATGATAGTATCATGTAATTTATATCTTGATCACTTGTTTTTTGATAAAATTTTAAGCATTATTTTGGAAGGTGGTTTTTCATCAATGTCAACAAATTTCTGTGTTTCCATTGATATACATAGGATATGATATATTAAAACCATCGACAATAATTCTTTTGATTCATTATTGACATGTTATTCTAGTATTTCCTTTTTTATATACCCATTATCCTATATAGTTTTCCCCTAAAATTTTAAATAATTGTGATTGGTTGATGTTCACATAGAATTTAAGTAATTATATTGACATGAAGAAATGTATTGTCATTAAATATGTAGTTATTATTATATAGATTATTATTATCAAGTTCAAAATGTATTGTTTAATCACCCACCTTTTTCCTTCAAATGGTCTATGATAGTGTTATACCTTTTAATGAAAAGTGAATAAATATTGGTGTTCTATAAATTATTACTCAAATATGGATTATTATCATATTCTTCAAAACATATTTATTTCTAATAATTTCTTTTAAACTAGATTTGTTATGTTCATGTTATCCCATTAATTTACATATTGAGAGGAATTGTTTTTTAATTTTTTTAATAAAGGTTATTATTCCCAAGTTGAATCTATATTGTTTTACTATGCACCTACATTCTCTTGATTTAAAATAATCAAATTATCAATTTTATCCACATTGGTAAAATTATTGAGATTATTTTGAATATTTAGAACTAAATTAATTTTATTTTGTAGGGATTTATGAATCTCACGTTATAAAAAATAACTATGTTTAAATCAGTAAGAGGTTACTCATGGAATTGTGTCAATAGTCTTGATATAACTTATGTGGAATGAATTGGTCATAATATGGTAAGGGTGGGTCCCTTAATTTTATATACCCAAAATTAATCATTAAGTCTCATGGGAAAAAATGGTTAGGTATTTTTTGTATACCTAGCCAGTTCAACAACACATCTTATCTGCAGTCTGGAAGATAATTATAATTCATTGAAAAATGAATTTATAATACATAATTTTTGTATGAAATTATTAATTCCATCATACGATATTAATTTAATTTGTATCCATTTGTTCATTTATATTTATGGATATAGCATAATCTTAATTTCATGTTGATTATGGATTCATTTTTTTACCTTTTCCCACCATAATATTCATGTAATGAATTATTTATTTAAATGTTACCCCTATTAATTGGATCTCACCCATTTGAAATATTTTCATTTTTTGGGTTATGATGGAAATTAGTTCTAATTAAATATCTAGATGGATGAAACATATGGATGAATTTTTTAATTGAAATTAAATAATTATAAGAAATTACGAGACTTTATATAAATAATGGTTATAATATCCATGAGTTGGTAAATGCATTGGATATATTAGTTTATTATGTTTCAAAATTCTCGAAAGATCATAAGATGAAAATATCCTCAAAATGCGACGGATTAAATTATAAATTACTTATTTTTTAATTATGTATGGTTTTATATATAATATTACAAATGATATCATGGATGTTAAGAAACTTATGTGATTATGAGAACTGGATCATGGAGTGTGGGTTTGGGATTTCATTACTGGTATTGATGGAATGGTTTAGGTATCTATTGAGATTATAATTTTTTTAGGATAATTTAAGTATATATAAGTTATGGTTCATCATAATTTCCAAGATATAGTTAATACATTGGAATAATTATATGATTTAATGTTTGAGTAATAATAAATATTTAATTAGGGGATTTGGATGAGAATAATGAATTAATAACCCCTTATTAGGATATTAATAATTCCAAAAAAACACTAGGAATAAATATTATTATTATAATTTTTTTGATGTTTTGGGAATGGATAAATTATATGGTTTATTTACATGAAATATATCTATATATTCATACCAGTAATCTGATGTAGATATGATACATATCAGCATCAGTTTAATACCCCCAAAAATTATTATTCATTTACTTAATCATCACTGTGATGCACGATGAGTGGGCTTGAGAACGTACAAATGGTGTCAAAATCCCATGGAATATGCTTCTAAAAATCACATTTTCATTATGAACTATTATAAAAGATTTATTGCACAATTGATTTATGGACTTTTATTAATATATAAAAGATAACATATCTTAATGAAATTTAAATTTAACTATAAGTGTTAGGATGAAATATTGTTTCACTAGATATGACATACTAGGATTGAAATTTCATATTCATATGATCATTTATATTGATTTAATTTTTTAACCTGTTGGTTTTTAGTATTTTGTTGAAAAAGGATCTTCTAAAATGAAGATGAGAAAGGTATTTACCTAGAAAACACTATTTCTTATAAAATAATAAAGGATTATACATAAATGGTTGGTAATTTAATTATATTTCTATTATAAAGTAAATGATTAGTTGTCGAGTCTTAAATAATGTAGTGAGCTTGAATTATTTTTGAAACTCCTAGGTATTACAATTTGGTAGTGATATTTATCAACAATACTATGGTATATTATAATAGTTTAGAGGGTTATGTGAAGAATATAAAGATTATTCATTATGGGTTTTACTTTAACTTCATGATAACATATTTTAAATGGCGTTAAGAACCTTATAAATAAAATAAAAAATACTAGTCATAGGATTAATCAACAATATTAAATAATAAAGGTGAATTAATATAAAAATAAAACAACACATGTTATAATAAAATATATTTATAAAATTATTATTTTCATAAAATTGATGCAAACAAATCAATTAGGTTGGTTATAAATAACGTGAATAAAAGTGAAAAGAATATAAGGACTCCCAAATTAGTAAAGGCCTTTCCATGGTACAATTTTTTACTCCTAGGTAGTCATTACTACTCATTATTGGATTATTACCCATTTTCCCTTCTTATTTCTTGAGATCTATGTTTTTGGTTTCCATTGATATATTCTTATATGTTTTGAGTATAAATTACCATGCAAGACACTAGGAGTGGGTTCCAATAATAATGTAAAAGATATGTGGGTTTTATTCTTGGAATAATATGATTATAAATACATTGATCCTATAATACATATCTCTTAAAAAAGGGTTTACCTAACCACTAAGAGGGGACACACTATCTTATTCATCAAATTCCAAAAATCATTTAAAGAACATTGCATGGGATAGGAAAAATATCAGTGGCCTAATGGTAATCAAGTTCAAACATGTAAGTAATTCCCAGATATTCTTTTCACTAGAAAAATAATTCATCTAAATAGTGGTCTAGAAACTAACATTTCATTAATGTAGTAATCTATTATATCATATATGGAAAATCAACTCTTGATGAGCCATAAGTCCTTTATTGATATTTATATTACCACCAAATCCCATGTGATCCACTCCGTAAATCACCATGGATCATCCTATATCAGTAGAAAAATACCATATGATAGTGTTTTAGATATCACCTCTTGTATCCGAAGATAATACATATATTATTTTTCAATAAAACATATGATAATTTAATGAATATGTATTACTATTGGTCATATAACCCCATGTATATCTTAATAGATACACTCAGGACAATAGAATTACCACTTTCAAAAGTCTCACCATGTACATTCCTTATAATGAAACCCATTCATCCTTTTTAACTAATTACATCATTGACGTAAAAACTAAACCCATGCCCGGTAAAGAGAAACCCAATAAAACACACATATAGATTAGTTTACATTAATTAATTACAAACCCCAATTAGTTTTATAAAATATACTAAACTCAATCAACCACAATGGTATTATTATTTGATAAGGTATCAAAATGGTTAATTTCTATCATTTTCATTTCACCAAAAATCCTAATATAGCCAAAGAACCCTCAATAATTACAATCATAATAATATAATATTCCCCATAAACCCTCATGTGAAATCAAAAACAAAAATCATATATAAAATTATATATAAACATAGGGACCACAATCTTTATTCCCTTGATATATTTGTCGTTAAAAATTATGTCCATATTTCACCTAAATCTATGAAATAATAGAAATATTAACAAACCAATGCTATGTATTTATAATGGAGGAGTACAAATATATTGAAGATGTATAATATAGAAACAAGAAGAGTGTTATATAAATAAATTTAGATATTTAGTTTAAACCATATGTATAATTATTGAATAAATTAATGTTTTGGGGGAAATAGAACTAGAAAATAAAAGGATACCCCATAATTTGTGATAAAAAACATAGAGGGGAAATTGGGGTACTAAAATAAAAAGACAGTAGTGAAATAACTATACAACATAACATAAAAAAGTTTATACTTTCTACAAGGTATAGAAGGCACCACGCATGCTATCTAGTTCATCCTTGTAGAATACATGATGAAGATAAACCCACTACAATGTAGTGTTCCTAGACAATTGGATGACCAAATTGGATAATTCTTGTGACACTATCAACTATTTAGTTGGCATATCACATAGACGACCACATCAATCCATTAATTTTCACCCATTTAATTCTGCATTAGTATTTTTAAAAATCCATCATCCACAATAACACACACTATTATAAACATAACAAATTCATTAAAAAAACATTATTCATGATATATTCTTTGAATTTTTTTATGAAATTATAGGTAATAATATCCTACCCTCAATATTGTACCTTTTCCTAGTGATATTTTATAAAAAAACCATCACTAAAAATATCTATCCATTGTCCTCACATATTATATTCATTCCCCTATTTAGTATATTCTACATGAAAATTATTAAACATTCCACATACTAATGGAACCGTATTTAATCTATTACCTTCTCAATATTATGTATAATTAATTTTTTTATGCTAAAAAAATGTATTATTATGAAAATCAACATCATTGATGCTTTAAATGTTCGATAGATCTAACTCATATATATGATGTAAAAATACATGGAATATATCATTTATCATGACACAAAATAACAAAATAAATTAGTTGGTGATGGTATTGACCTTTTAAAAGATATTGAAAATTAAAAGAGTGAATGGAATAATATTATGCTATAATTATATCATTTATTGGACCAACTATGTAGAAAATAATATAAAGTTTTGAACGTCAACGATGAATTCCAAGTGATATTTCTTTGATTGGTATATGATATATACCTACTATAAATAATCAACAACATATTTATGATATTTTTATATGATTTCATGTATATTGTATGATAATAAAACTAATAAATTACATCTCACTAAATTCATATTAATAAATTGGTGATTGTAATGACCTAGCTCACCTATCCTAAAATAGTTAAATATGGATTAATCCATGGTAAATGTTATTGATGGTAAAATAAATTAACATAGGATGATAATCCTATTGTATAGTTAAATATGGAATGAAACCACATAATATATCCTATAACACTTGGATAGAGTTCTTTGAATACCCATCTCTCTACAAGTGGAACCCAATTCAAAATCATAGTTTCATTCTCATTGCATTCTACAATAAAAGACATGAAAATTATAATTAATCAACCATATCAATCCTACAAAATACTTATTTTCACTTATATGTTTTCATAATATCTCCCACACATATATCCTACATAATTCATCAAAAAACATGGTGTAAAAATATTAAAGTATGTTTATGAACTTAATTATCATATCTAGTACTTTTTAAACAACACCTCAATATATAGGGGATCATGGAAAGATAATAAAAACTATGTAGTACTGTTACCCCATATACATGAATAAATATGAATTTTAAATTAAATTTTGTAGATATAGGATTCTTATCATAAACCTATTGATTTAATAGGTATAAAAATAACCGTGAATTCTAATTTAATTTATAGTGGATTATATTAACATCACATATCCAAATATATCCTCATTAAGAAAAGAGGAACTACATAGCATAAAGAATTATAGTTTATCATGAAAGAATTTATATGTATCTGTGAAACAACCATACTTATGTAGGCATTAAGAATAGTAAATATATGTAAAAAATTACCCACCACATCCTCTATGTATTATAAGTGTTCCATAATCACTTAGTAATTTTAATCAACCTATTGGAGCTAAATCACATTTCCCCTAAAGGAAAAGTGATACACATCATGGTTTATGAAATTGAATCCTGCTCAAAAAATACCCCTAGGTGTATTATAAGGAATAGAATCACAAGATACTACTCATTTCATTCCTCTCATACAATATGGTCCTATGCCTTTGTACATAGGTAATGAACCAAAATATTTTCATGAGAGAGAATATAAATTATCTCAATTTTGAAAGACTATATGTACTCGACCCATTTTCATTATCGCCGCTTCTAGTGCCACCTTTATGAAGATATATAATAGGATATTATGTTTCTGTATAAACCAAAAAATTCTCCATCAATATAAATACTCATAAATATTTCATAGAATGAATTGCTATCCCAAGTATAAGGCCACACATGGTGCACATTCTCTCATACTATATCAGTTGATACATCAGTTAAGTATCAAAACTCTCTCATTACATCAATAATGAACCAAGATCTATTCTAGAAAAATCATCATATATGGAATATTACTTCAATACCCAAAGAAAGATATGAACTAAAGTTGATTTATTTCTCCCTTTCATCTTTTAGAAGGACTATTCATAATGATCTATATGATGAAAGCACTCTACCTTGTGGTTAAGAGATTTTATCATTATTGTTTTTCTATAGTTTCCATAAATGAAATAATTATAAAACACAATTATCCCGAAAAAGCTTTGAGTCTCATATATATTACAAGTTCAATGAAAATTCATCACTATAGAAACTTTGTTTTTTTTAAAAGACATTCCTTAATCTCTTACCACATAAAGAAGAAACCATATCCATCATAACCATAAATTACATTTTGAAATCATTCGAAAAAAATACAACAATGTTTCTATATATTGAATTTTATATTATGGTATCACCAATTGAATTTTGATATCATGAATTAAAAAAGTAATTATTCAATAAATCCCCCCCCCAAATGTGGATATATTAGTTGAATATTTTTTCCATCTATGATCTGAATAATGTTGGAATGTTTGTAAGAATAATCACTATGATACAAAAATCGTATATCCCATACCTACTCTTAAATACTATATGTGGTATATATTTATCTCTGAACATAATTTTATTTTATTCTAGATTCATATCTATCATGGAAAATTATTTCTACACCCTTTTATAAGTGTATATATTCTCTATCATTAGTATAGGATATTTTTATTTGACCATAACAATGTCCAAAATATTGTAATATGTGTATAAATGGATATTTTCGTTTCCCTTAATGGATAAAATTATGTAATTCACCCCATTCCAAGTGATCATTTTTGTAAATTCCTTCCCCATAGTCATGTTCAATGTCTTTATTAACATCATCTTAACTAGTGCCACCTTATAAGGTGGTAACTAGATAAGCTCTATTCCCATAACCCAATGAATTCTAAACAATATACATGGTTAAAAATTATATTTATCATTAAAAAATATACCCACATAGGAATAGATTACTATATTGACGATCCATTTATCAAAGCACCCCTGTTTTATAATCACCATATGGGATATGGCTGGACCAATATGTCACGACCCCCTCCCCACAAAGTGTACCCCTCCTTGGCCGGCAAAGTGAAAAGGGAGATAATGACCCCCGAGTCCCCCCTCCAGTAGGCCCCGGGTTGGCGACTAGCACCGAGGGTATAATACACACACAAATGGGAGGCATTACCCTCTAAGAGAACACATGCAGAAGAGAGAGATAGAATAGACTCCAACCAACTCCAACTCATAACTGAAATGTAAAAGAAACCCATGTACATATATGAAATGTCATGCAAAAGTACTACAACTGAAAGGGAAAACTAAAAGTACCAAAAAGAAAGTAAAACGACAGCGACCACAACCCCGAAAAGCTCCTCCTCCAACCGCAAGCTAGTAGTAACCAACTTGATCTCCAACCTGCTCCAAGTCACCTGAAAAATAGTTTATATGTACATAGGTTGAGTATAACAGTATACTCAGTAGGATCCTCCCCATGACTCTCGTGCAAAAGTAAAGAAAGCATGCTAAAGCCCAGTGAAAAACAAGTGAAACTAACTCGTCACCTAAACAGGTATACTATGTTCCCAACCTCACCAAGGCTACTCTCACCAAGTAACGCATACAAGAATATAGCATGTAATAAAGAATATCAAGGGTACCCCGCTACCACTTCCCCACTGGTTTGCCGCTTTGCCCCAATGACATACGTCCTGTGCATCTCTCTCCAAAGGCTTGCCCGTATCAATATGGGTCAAGCTCCCCAATCTGCACCTCGTGCACCACAAAGGTTTGCCCGCATACACCTGGGCTAAGCTCCACACAATCCTCACAACCAAAAGTAACCAGGTAGTTTCCGGGAGCCACCACAGCTCGCATAACGTGTATCATACGTCGGGTATTATACCTCAAGCCATTACAGCCCATACACCGAGTAAGGATCCTCAAGCCATCACAGCCTATACACATTACACCTATAGTAGTCCATATGATACTATATCCGGAATATATGTGTGTGAAATAACCACAAGCCATTACAGCCCTCTACACACATATATGGGTAAAACTAACCACTGTGCCTACCAGCACTAAGATCTACCAAGAGAATAGAGCGGGGCCAAAGGGGGTAGTCAGCCATTCAACCTCCCATCAGAATGTTGGGGAAAACACCCCCCCAGGGCTCAGAATCCCCGGGGTGTCAGTTTCCCTTACCGGCAGGGTGGAGTAGCGTATAGAAACACAAAAAGTACAGAATATATAAGTAACTCACATCCACACAATGGGCATTACCTAGTCTTAGATACAACTGCAGCTAACGTCTCTCAAACTCCAGGATGGTACTTCTAAGACTAGGTATCCTATAAGCACACAACCAATTGAAGAGCTTTATTTGATTACTCCATTCTCATTTATCAGTTCCACTGTACAGTAATTAATTCTTTAAACATTAATTAAGATTGAACAATTCCACATTAAACTGAAATGGCGTCACTTTCAAAACAACTTCTCCTTTTTAAGATTCACATCACCTTTAAATTCTAGCATCTCCATCCCCGTGGATTTTCACCATTTAATCAAACATTCATTACAGAATTACTTTTCCACATTCCCAGGCATTCTAGAAAAACATCCTATGCTTCTAAACACAAAGGAGGCTCAACACGGTGAGTAGATATACTACCCATCGAGTCTTTGCCGCCTATAGAAAGAGCATAGACCCATCCTCCATCGAGAGGCTAAACACGGAAAGCACGTGGCATACCCCGCGTGTCTTCGCCTCCTTCGGAAAGAGGGTAAGCAAGACCAGCTGCCTTGAGCAGTGGGAAAAAGTAATGCAGATAAACAACCAGACCAAACCACCAACATCAAACCATCACATTCATCTCATACCATCACCCTTGGTGTCCTCCCCGACACCCATATGCATAAACCGATGCATCTCGCCACACTAGGCGTCATCCGCTGCCACAACCACAAGTCTCCATGCCTCCACATACCACAACAGCCATCCAGGCTCACATCACAGCACAAGCAGCAGGAAAACAAACATCACAAGGTGGGCTCTCGACCCTTTAACAAACAAGAGGGTAACTCAGAACCCTTTTAGAAATTCCCACATAATCTGTTCTCTAATCCATATTGAATTAACAGATTTGTTATTCGTAGGCTCCAATCATGGATACATAATCAGTAAGCTATCACAATTAAATAACCAAACTTACTTCCCTAATTTGATTATCCTCAAATTAGAACAACTACAACAACGACAATAACCAGATTAATTTACATGCCTCTTTATCTTTAGCCAATTAAATAACAATTAATTCTGGCTTTACGTTCATTATCAATTTCTATCATGAACGAACAATAAATCAAAGAAAACATAGATATCACTATATCTAGGAAAACATGAGGCAAACCGTTATCACGGTATAAAGCAACAGTATGCGATCAACCAATTCTTTTAATCTGGTTCAAGTATTTAATTAGGTCAATTTCATTGTGATCCAAAGGAATAAATCATGCTAATTCTACTATTGCACATATATAATTAGAGAAGTCATGAATCCCCTACCTCGAAGAGTTCTTGACGTCCTTTATCCACAAAGCGGGTCACGATCCTCCCCTTGCGACAACCTATGTGGAAGAATGATCGACACAGCTTGGTTGTATCCAACAGAGCGGGACTGATCCTAGGAGTAAGGGTTGTTTGTGCAACTCCTACGGAAAGGATTGAAAGGTTCTAGCGCCTCATAGTTAAGAACAAAGGGAAGGAACAAGGGAGAATGATATCTCGTCCCTTTTTAAGATTTAACGAGGTGACGATTTAAGATCCGGTTAATTCTCCATTAAAAACGGATCGCATTAACCCACGCGGTTTGACCAAGTAAAACATTCCAAGACTTAGGAATAATTAATATATGATTTATGGAATTTGAATCGGCCTTAAGAGCCCTTAAAATAAGGCTTTAAATGTATTTTACGTCAAAGGAAACGTCAAAAGCGGCAAAACTATAGGAGTCTGGAAACACTGTTCACCCACCGTTACTGTACATGAAACTGATCTGTCACACCGATCTGTGAAACTGATCTGTGAAACTGATCTCTCACACCGATCTGTGAAACTGATCTGTCTCACCGATCTGTGAAACTGATCTGTGAAACTGATCTCTCACACCGATCTGTGAAACTGATCGGTCTCACCGATCTGTGAAAGTGATCTGTCTCACCGATCTGTGAAACTGATCTGTCTCACCGATCTGTGACACTGATCTGTCTCACCGATCTGTGAAAATGATCTGTTTCACCGATCTGTGAAACTGATCTGTCTCACCGATCTGTGAAAGTGATCTGTCTCACCGATCTGTGAAACTGATCTGTCACACCGATCTGTGAAACTGATCTGTCTCACCGATCTGTGACACTGATCTGTCTCACCGATCTGTGAAACTGATCTGTCTCACCGATCTGTGAAACTGATCTCTCTCACCGATCTGTGAAACTGATCTGTCTCACCGATCTGTGAAACTGATCTGTCTCACCGATCTGTGACACTGATCTGTCTCACCGATCTGTGAAACTGATCTGTCTCACCGATCTGTGAAACTGATCTGTCTCACCGATCTGTGAAACTGATCTGTCTCACCGATCTGTGAAACCGATCTGTCTCACCGATCTGTGACACTGATCTGTCTCACTGATCTGTGAAACTGATCTGTCTCACCGATCTGTTACTATTCATAAAACTGGAAACACTGTTCACAGAACTAGAAAATTGGCAATGTGTTGGGGATAAGTCCCCTTGACCTCCTGGAACACCTCCAACACCAACATTTCACAAAGTAATGGACCAGAGAGGTCCGGGCCATTACATTAGATACCTCTCAAAACATTATCGTCCTCGAGAATTAAAAACCAGCCCAGAAGAAAAGAGGGGTCCGAACAACCACCCCATAAGATACCTCTTAGGGGAAAACCACCATGAGTTGTTCGAAAGCTGGAACAAAACTATGACATCCGGGAACAAACAATCCATACCCAAACAATTCATTCACAACATCACATCAAAGGTACATAAACAAAACATGAAATGTCCAACCACAGAGAAAACATCATTACATGAAAGGAGTTAAACATTAAACAACTCTGGGTACTGAGCACGTATCTGTGACTCACGCTCCCAGGTACTCTCCTCCATGCCACCGTGTCGCCACAAGACACGAACTAAAGGAATAGAACGCCCACGCAACACCTTCTCCTTGTGGTCTTGGATCTCCACAGGTCGCTCCTCGAAGGTTTCATCATCATCAATATCGATGTCTCCCCAATCGATAACATGAGATTCATCATGAAGATAATGACAGAGCTGCGATACATGAAAAACATCATGTATCCGACTCATCCGAGGGGGAAGTGCTACTCGATATGCCACAGCTCCAACACGAGCTAACACCTCGAAAGGCCCAACAAAATGGGGAGAAAGCTTACTTCCGCGACCAAACCTTCGCTGCCCACGACGGGGAGTCACCTTCAAAAACACATGATCCCCAACATTAAACTCTAAGGGTCTCTTTCTTTGATCCGCATAAGATTTCTGACGATCTTGTGCTGTCTTCATCCTCTCACGAATCACATGAACCATCTCCGTCGTATTCTGCACTAGTTCTGGTCCGAGAATTTCTGACTCTCCGACCCCAGTCCAGCACAACGGAGAACGGCATGGCCGGCCATACAAGGCTTCAAACGGCGCCATGCCGATGGTAGAGTGAAAACTATTATTGTAAGTGAACTCTACCAAAGGTAAGTGCTTCACCCATATCAAGATGCAAAGCTGCTAGCTCTTCCATCCCTCTCCAGGAATCACTAGATTCACGCACAACATCATTACGTGACTTTCGGCTCAGTGCATCAGCAACAACATTTCCCTTCCTAGGTGTATACGATATTTCGAAGTCGTATTCCTGCAAGAACTCTATCCACCGATGTTGCCGCAAGTTCAAATCCCGCTTAGAGAAAACATACCTCAAACTATTATGATCGGTGAAAACCACAAAGCGCTCGTCAATGAGGTAATGTCTCCACAACTTCAGCGCAAACACCACGGCTGCCAACTCAAGATCTTGGGTGGCATAGTTGCGTTCATGGGGACGCAACTGCCGAGACCCATATGAAACAACTGACCTCTGCTGCATGAGAACACAACCTAGCCCCAGATGTGAAGCATCATAGAAAACATCAAACTGGACTCCCTCTGTTGGAAGACAAAGGACTGGAGCACTTACCAACTTCTCCTTTAGATACTCGAAAGCTGTCTGACACTGATCAGTCCATATGAACGCTTGATCCTTCCTGGTCAAAGCTGTCAGAGGAGTCGCAACTCGGGAGAAATTAGCCACAAACCTCCTATAATAGCCTGCGAGACCAAGGAAACTTCGCACCTCTGACACGGTCTTGGGGGCTGGCCAAGACACCACTGCTTCTATCTTCGAAGGATCCACAGCTACTCCCTGTTGGGACACAACATTTCCCAAGAAACGAACTTCTCGAGCCCAGAACTCACACTTGGACAACTTCCCAAACAACCGATGTTGGCGAAGAACTCCCAAAACAGCTCGAAGATGTTCTGCATGCTCTTCTTCAGATGTGGAGTACACAAGGATGTCGTCAATGAAAACCACAACAAAATTGTCCAAGAATTCATGGAACACAACATTCATCAACCCCATGAAAACAGCTGGAGAATTTGTCACGCCTAATGGCATTACAACAAACTCATAATGCCCATGACGACAGCGGAAAGCAGTCTTCGGGATATCCTCATCCTTTACACGCATCTATTGATATCCTGACCGCAAGTCGATCTTTTAAAACCAACTTGCACCCTTCAGTTGATCAAATAGGTCATCAATCCGTGGGAGAGGATAACAGTTCTTTATTGTCACTTTGTTTAAGCGACGATAATCGACGCACAACCGCAAACTGCCATCAGCCTTTTTCACGAACAAGACTGGTGCACCCCACGGTGACACACTTGGCCGAACAAAACCACACTGCAATAGACCATCGAGCTGAATATGTAGCTCCCATAACTCAGAAGGGGCCATCCTATATGGAGACATAGAGATGGGAGACGCTCCTGGTTGTAGCTCGATCCCAAACTCGATCTTCCGTCGAGGGGGTAAGGATACAACCTCTTCTGGAAAAACATCAGGGTACTCTTCTACGACCCTAGGAAACGCCAGCTGTTGAACCTCTGAAGAACTCAGCATCATCCCAGCCATCATGGATGATAAGGATGAAACTCGTCTATGACTCATCCAAGGATCTCTCTCACCAACAAACACTACTTCCTCTCCATCTTCATGAAAGAAAACGACCTTCTTCCTGTAGCAATCCACAATAGCCTGCACCGAATACAACCAATCCATGCCGAGGATGACATCATATGGTTGTATTCGTAAACATAGGAAATCTCCCCAAGAGCGGTGCTGCCCCAACACTAGCTCACAGTCTCTACATACTTCAAACAAGCTAGATCGACCTCCAACTGGCGTAGTCAACGCCAAGGGCACTGGAAGCCTCTCTACCTCAAGTCCCAAAGCGTGGACAAGGGTAGGGGATATAAAGGAGTGTGTCGCTCCTGAATCAAACAAGGCATACACCAAGGTAGAAAACAAGCAAAGGGTACCTCGGACGACGTCTGGCTCGCCTGGAGCTGGCAACGCTAGAGCATGAAGCTGACCACGACCACCTCCATGGCCTCTCTGACCCTGATGACGACCACCACCACGGCCGCGCTCTGCTCTCTGAGGACGGGGAGCGTCATGGGGCTGTCCTCTGCCTGCTCCATCTACCCTCTGGTGATCTAAAGCTGGTGCAACCTGCTGCTGCTGCCTCGGCTGGAATTGCCTCAACGGAGGAACCTGGAGTGGAGCGCCTGGTGCACGATGACTGCTCTGAAAAGTTGGGCACTCCCGCTTCTGATGACCACGTCCACCACAAGAAAAACAAGCGCCTGATCCCTTGGCATAGGTTTGAGAGTTTCTACCTCCGGAGAAATGAGATGGGAAGGGCTGGGACCTACCCCCAGGTGAACGGAAACTCTTATGTCCTGAAAACTGGGAACCCCGGACCACAACTCTGCTTCTTGAGGAATCATGACGATTCCCCTCTCGTGACGATCCGGTCCTAGCCAAAGTCCTCTCAACAACCTCTGCCCTCGCCAGCACCTCAAGATATGTCTTCAGCATAAATGGGGTGACATGGCGCTGGATCTCTGGACGCAAAGCCTCCTCGAAATGCCTCACCCTGGCCTCATCATCTGGTAACAGGTCTGAAGCATATCGTAGAAGGTTCCTGAAACGGATTCCAAACTCCCAAACACTAGAGCTCCCCTGTCGAAGGGTAAGAAGCTCCTGGCGACTGGATGCCTTCGCAGTCGAAGAAAGAAACTCGACTCTAAACCTGTCTCGAAACTCCTCCAATGAGATCGCTGACTCCTCACGATCCCCGAGGAACAAGAACCACCATTGTCTCGCTGCTCCACGCAACATCGTCACAACCAAGGACACCCAGTGTTCCTTCCGAGCACGAATCGAACTGAAGCCTATCTCGTCCTCCTCCAACCAGTCTTCTGTGACTGCATATGAAACGGAGCCCTCGTACTTCTATAGACTCTGGCGCTGAAACTCTCGGAGTGTCTTCCTCCAAGTGTCATCGTCGTCAACCTCTACCCGGCGGCGATCTGCTGGAACAGCCTGCTGGGCACCTTCTGCGCAAACCTGACGGGGACGCCGACCTGGAGCCATACCTGTAAAATAACAACCGTTAGAGCTCCTAAGCCTGGAATATGGAAGATTCAACATTAATTAATTTATTATTATTTTTTTACTAATTTTAGGTTACCTATCCCAAGGTCTACCCATTCAAACACAGGCGCAAAGAATAATGATGCATGATCCTTTCCTAGGTCTCTACCCTGCAACCAGTATCACTTTGTTTAGTAGCCATCGTAAACTTAAAGGTCCGTGCAACAGATCATAGGGGGCCCTGAATGCCTATGTTTCTGCCGGTCTCCAGTGTTTACCCCACTTGATAAACATGAATGACACCATTTCCCTACCATCCCATGCATCCTCACCTGTGCCTAACTCCAAATTCCATCCTATCCCTCGACCAAACCTCTGATACCACTCTGTCATGACCCACTCCCCACAAAGTGTACCCCTCCTGGGCCGGCAAAGTGAAAAGGGAGATAATGACCCCCGAGTCCCGCCTCCAGTAGGCCCCGGGTTGGCGACTAGCACCGAGGGTATAAAACACACACAAATGGGAGGCATTACCCTCTAAGAGAACACATGCAGAAGAGAGAGATATAATAGACTCCAACCAACTCCAACTCATAACTGAAATGTAAAAGAAACCCAAGTACATATATGAAATGTCATGCAAAAGTACTACAACTGAAAGGGAAAACTAAAAGTACCCAAAAGAAAGTAAAACGGCAGCGACCACAACCCCGAACAGCTCCTCCTCCAACCGCAAGCTAGTAGTATCCAACTTGATCTCCAACCTGCTCCAAGTCACCTGAAAAATAGTTTATATGTACATAGGGTGAATATAACAGTATACTCAGTAGTATCCTCCCCAAGACTCTCGTGCAAAAGTAAAGAAAGCATGCTAAAGCCCAGTGAAAAACAAGTGAAACTAACTCGTCACCTAAACAGGTATACTATGTTCCCAACCTCACCAAGGCTACTCTCACCAAGTAACGCATAGAAGAATATAGCATGTAGTAAAGAATATCAAGGGTAACCCGCTACCACTTCCCCACTGGTTTGCCGCTTTGCCCCAACGACATACGTCCTGTGCATCTCTCTCCAAAGGCTTGCCCGTATCAACATGGGTCAAGCTCCCCAATCTGCACTTCGTGCACCACAAAGGTTTGCCCGCAGACACCTGGGCTAAGCTCCACACAATCCTCACAACCAAAAGTAACCAGGTAGTTTCCGGGAGCCACCACAGCTCGCATAACGTGTATCATACGTCGGGTATTATACCTCAAGCCATTACAGCCCATACACCGAGTAAGGATCCTCAAGCCATCACAACCTATACACGTTACACCTATAGTAGTCCATAGGATACTATATCCAGAATATATGTGTGTGAAATAACCACAAGCCATTACATCCCTCTACACACATATATGGGTAAAACTAACCACTATGCCTACCAGCACTAAGATCTACCAAGAGAAGAGAGCGGGGCCAAAGGGGGTATTCAGCCATTCAACCTCCCATCAGAATGTTGGGGAAAACACCCCCCCAGGGCTCAGAATCCCCGGGGTGTCATTTTCCCTTACTGACAGGGTGGAGTAGCGTATAGAAACACAAAAAGTACAGAATATATAAGTAACTCACATCCACACTATGGGCATTACCTAGTCTTAGATACAACTGCAGCTAACGTCTCTCAAACTCCAGGCTGGTACTTCTAAGACTAGGTATCCTATAAGCACACAACCAATTGAAGAGATTTATTAGATTACTCCATTCTCATTTATCAGTTCCACTATACATTAATTAATTCTTTAAACATTAATTAAGATTGAACAATTCCACATTAAACTGAAATGGCGTCACTTTCAAAACAACTGCTCCTTTTTAAGATTCACATCACCTTTAAATTCTAGCATCTCCACCCCCGTGGATTTTCACCATTTAATCAAACATTCATTATAGAATTACTTTTCCACATTCCCAGGCATTCTAGAAAAACATCCTATGCTTCTAAACACAAAGGAGGCTCAACACGGTGAGTAGATATACTACCCGTCGAGTCTTTGCCGCCTATAGAAAGAGCATAGACCCATCCTCCATCGAGAGGCTAAACACGGAAAGCACGTGGCATACCCCGCGTGTCTTCGCCTCCTTAGGAAAGAGGGTAAGCAAGACCAGCTGCCTTGAGAAGTGGGGAAATGTAATGCAGATAAACAACCAGAACAAACCACCAACATCAAACCATCACATTCATCTCATACCATCACCCTTGGTGTCCTCCCCGACACCCATATGCATAAACCGATGCATCTCGCCACACTAGGCGTCATCCGCTGCCACAAACACAAGTCTCCATGCCTCCACATATCACAACAGCCATCCAGGCTCACATCACAGCACAAGCAGTAGGAAAACAAACATCACAAGGTGGGCTCTCGGCCCTTTAACAAACAAGAGGGTAACTCAGAACCCTTTTAGAAATTCCCACATAATATGTTCTCTAATCCATATTGAATTAACAGATTTGTTATTCGTAGGCTCCAATCATGGATACATAATCAGTAAGCTATCACAATTAAATAACCAAACTTACTTCCCTAATTTGATTATCCTCAAATTAGAACAACTACAACAACGACAATAACCAGATTAATTTACATGCCTCTTTTTCTTTAGCCAATTAATTAACAATTAATTCCGGCTTTACGTTCATTATCAATTTCTATCATGAACTAACAATAATTCATGGAAAACATAAATA
Source organism: Viscum album (assembly GCA_963277665.1). Classification (NCBI taxonomy): domain Eukaryota; kingdom Viridiplantae; phylum Streptophyta; class Magnoliopsida; order Santalales; family Viscaceae; genus Viscum; species Viscum album. The sequence goes on along the minus strand of OY728145.1, from coordinate 2,011,458,661 downwards.
TCACTATATCTAGGAAAACATGAGGCAAACTGTTATCACGGTATAAAGCAACAGTATGTGATCAACCAATTCTTTTAATCCAGTTCAAGTATTTAATTAGGTCAATTTCATTGTGATCCAAAGGAATAAATCATGCTAATTCTACGATTGCAAATATATAATTAGAAAAGTCATGAATCCCCTACCTCGAAGAGTTCTTGACGTCCTTTATCCACACAGCGGGTCACGATCCTCCCCTTGCGACAACCTATGTGGAAGAATGATCGACACAGCTTGGTTGTATCCAACAGAGCGGGACTGATCCTAGGAGTAAGGGTTGTTTGTGCAACTCTTACGGAAAGGATTGAAAGGTTATAGCGCCTCTTAGTTAAGAACAAAGGGAAGAAACAAGGGAGAATGATATCTCGTCCCTTTTTAAGATTTAACGAGGTGACGATTTAAGATCCGGTTAATTCTCCATTAAAAACGGATCGCATTAACCCACGCGGTTTGACCAAGTAAAACATTCCAAGCCTTAGGAATAATTAATATAGGATTTATGGCATTTGAATCGGCCTTAAGAGCCCTTAAAATAAGGCTTTAAATGTATTTTACGTCAAAGGAAACGTCAAAAGGGGCAAAACTGTAGGAGTCTGGAAACACTGTTCACCCACCGTTACTGTACATGAAACTGATCTGTCACACCGATCTGTGAAACTGATCTGTGAAACTGATCTCTCACACCGATCTGTGAAACTGATCTGTCTCACCGATCTGTGAAGCTGATCTCTCACACCGATCTGTGAAACTGATCTGTCTCACCGATCTGTGAAACTGATCTGTCTCACCGATCTGTGAAACTGATCTGTCTCACCGATCTGTGAAACTGATCTGTCTCACCGATCTGTGAAACTGATCTGTCTCACCGATCTTTGAAACTGATCTGTCTCACCGATCTGTGAAAGTGATCTGTCTCACCGATCTGTGAAACTGATCTGTGAAACTGATCTGTCACACCGATCTGTGAAACTGATCTGTCTCACCGATCTGTGAAACTGATCTGTCTCACCGATCTGTGAAACTGATCTGTCTCACCGATCTGTGAAACTGATCTGTCTCACCGATCTGTGAAACTGATCTGTCTCACCGATCTGTGAAACTGATCTGTCTCACTGATCTGTGAAACTGATCTGTCTCACCGATCTGTGACACCGATCTGTCTCACCGATCTGTGAAACCGATCTGTCTCACAGATCTGTGAAACTGATCTGTTTCACCGATCTGTGAAACTGATCTGTCTCACCGATCTGTGACACTGATCTGTCTCACCGATCTGTTACTGTTCATAAAACTGGAAACATTGTTCACAGAACTAGAAAATTGGCAAAGTGTTGGGGATAAGTCCCCTTGACCTCCCAGAACACCTCCAACACCATCATTTCACAAAGTAATGGACCAGAGAGGTCCGGGCCATTACACAATATTTTAGTAATCAAACTGTGGATAATATTCATATAAATATCACCACAAATGTGTTTATAAATATTTATTATAAATATGTGAAACATATTCACCAGTACTAGAAATTAATATGAGTCATAAATGATGAAATCAATACCATTCAAAAATCACATTAAAACAACACATCTCTAACAAAAATAATCCGCAATGATTTCATATAATATGATAATAATGATATATATTGTACACCTATGGAAACCTTCTCACTACATCCCCAGATGATTTTCAGATTTCATCACTCTAATAGAGAGATATACTAACCACTATAAACAACATTTTTCAGAAAAAAAAATGAATGATTTTGTCATTCCTAAATTAAATATATCTTTAACTAATGATAATGTAATGAGAACTGTATATCAGACTCTAAAATTCCCTATATCATAGCCTTGAAATTTCCCCTTGGTGAACAAAATATAGCCAGATCGCAATCCCTAACCCTATCATCATGATTCTAGATTGGCCTTTGAAATTGGTGGTGCTTCCAAACCATGAACAATACCAATTCATGAAACTCATTTTCCTCCCTACAAAAATCCTTATGACTATTCGTTGAAATTTGAATGCCACCAAACATCGACTGCATATCACCTGAGATTTAGTACAAAAATACAATTCAATGTAACCTATCAAACACACAATATATGATTTATCGGGAAGTTAACATAGTTTAATATCAGATTAAATTTCCTAGTTCACTATTATAAATCAAATATCCTCTGATTCTGAGGTGTTAAGAAAAAACAACCACTTTGTCTATTGTAACTGCACCAACCCTTTCTGCATGGGCACATCTCATAAGAATACTAATTCTCACTACCCAAGGGAACATTTAAAAATTTTACATGTAAAATTTATGAGTAATATCCCTATATACGAATATATCACTACCTTTAAATTAGGCAATATGATCGATATCTTTCCCCTCATATAATCAAACATAACTAACATAGGGATATATTTAAATAATATATATATATATATATTAAGTGTTACCATTAAATCCTATGCGTAAAAGTATTGGGAATGGACAACAATATCATTTATATTGAATATATATATAATAAATTAAACATTAATATGAATATAATTCTATTAGATTACTTAAAACGATTAATAAGATTATTAATTTTATGAAAATGTATTTTTCTGAAAAAAACTTATTTTATGAAACACTCATTTCATTTTGAAGAAATATATGAATTATCAATATTTATTTTTAATATTAATACTTTTCAAACACAATTTTATCTGAAAATAATATGAAATAAAAATGAAAAATTGTTGATGTTTGAAATTGTTATTTTATAATTAAAATGAGTTTTTAGTCATATTTTATGAGTTTTCATAAAAAATGAATATTTAAAATTTCCATTTTTATATTATTTACATTGAAAAAAATATTTTAATTCCTCATTTAAAAATTTTCTTAGTATCAATTTTTGAGTTTTTTTATAAAATTTAGGATTTTTATTTTAAAAATATTATTCTTAATGATTCATAATATTTTTACTGATTTTATGTTATATATGAATTACATAGAATTTTATAAAAACATTTAAGTAAGAAAAAATTAATTTGAAGAATAAAATTATTCATTTAAAAAAATTATTTTAACTATGAAATACATATGGAATGTATTCTTATAACTAATTAAAATGTTTCCCAAGTATAAAAATTCCATTATTTTGTTGAATGTATTAATTTAAAGGGAGATTCATATTTGTAGTTCCATGATAGCCTCATACCATATATAGTTTTTATTTTCATTCATTTTATTTCATTATAATAACTACCCTTGAAAATTTATCATATATATAAATTTTATTAATAAAAACATTACATATCTCTGAAACATTTTAATGTGATTAAGTGTGTTTATTTTAAAATTAACTTTTGACACATTTAGAAATATTATATAGTAATATTTAAAATATTTTATATTATAAATATAAAATTAGGTATCATTTAGTATCCTAATAATTTTTATTAGTTTTAATTATTATGGATAGAAATTAATTCTCACATTAAATGTCAATTTGGGAAAACAAAGTAAAAAAATGAATCAAATCACTAATTGTTTTATTTAAAAGATTGGTTAAGGAATTTTTTCACACAAAATTATTTTACACTCCTATTATTTTCATTTTTTCCCTTTAGAAATTTATAGAATCCATATATTATTGAAAAAGTAATGGATACTCAACAAATAACTGTTCCATTCACTTATAAAAGGGTAACATATTAACAACATTAATACTAACATATTGTTACATTTTGTCATTGAAAATCTTCTATTTTAACTCCTTAAAAACTCTATCCCATGTTAGAAAGCCTATTTTAACCATTATGTGGAGTATTCCCTTTATTTATGAGGAGCCTTATATATAAAATTAAGGTCCCCGACATGAGTATTGACAATTACATAGAATTTATCAAAAATTTCATCTGAAAAATATATTATAAGCACAATAATGAAATGCTATTTTTATTATCTAGGTGCTAATTTTTTTTTCTATTATTGTTATTATCATTTCTTATTCAGATTTCCCATCTATTAACAAAAAAATGATTGTTCTTCCGTTGTGTGTACTACCACCTCCACGAGGAAACCTGTTTCAATTGCTATCATAGACATACCTGTATGTATATAAGAATAGTATTAAATGATAAATTTGATGTTTATGACATAATTAAACTTATCTAATGATAATTTTGGTATCATATAAATTATATGACCAATAAAATATAATCGTTAATTCAATCATTATAATCGATCGAACTAGGAGAAAAATGATCTCTTTTTTTAAGTAATGAATTTATATAATGTTTCACATATTTATTATTATTTTAAATTATTATATATATTTCTAATAAACAGAACACAAATATCCTTATTGTTCTGGTAAAATGATATTCCAATTAAACATCCTCAATATCATCTACTAATCATGGTAGGTTCATGTTTAGGTCTGTTTAACCACATTCTTGATAAATACTATAAATTTATTCCATGGTTGACTGTGAGAACCAATATACTTTTATCATATTATATAAATATATAAATAATAAATTTTTTAGGATATTAGATGCTATATCAATATTTAAGTCATTAATTAAGAAAACACACGTTGATCCCGAGACTCATCAAAACATGTTTTTATCAGTTTAATATTTAAGGATAAAAATTAAAAAACTCATGAATGGAGTATAAAAACATATAAATATATATAAATAATGTACAACATAGAAGTTAATTATATATTAATAACGAAATTTGGAAGAATGATGATCATGAATACCGTTATTATGAGACTAGTACAAATGATCAAAATTATAAACACCTGATATAGAAATCAGTAGAATTCAAGTAGAGAATAGAAATATATCAAGAATATAGTTGAATAAGGATATTATTAATGTAATTAATTAACTTAATTATGTACCTATTTTTTCTGATAAATTATGCTAATATGGATTCACAATAGTCAGGACAAGAGTAAATGGTTTTCATCTCAAATTCTTCTATTCGAGACATGTCTGGTATAATGCAAAAATATTAATTATTATGGTGTATATAATACATATCTGAGATATTATATCATTAATTATGTTTTAATAATGGTATTTTAGGTTCATTTAAAATACCTCTATTTCAAATATTTTTTATTTGAATATTTCAAAATTTGTTAGGGTTTTATTTGTCTAAATTCAGATTCATAGAAACATGTTACATATATGAACAATGCTAACATTTTATAGTGATTTATTTTATTTAATATACCATAAACGTTCTAAAAATTATTTTAATTTTGTTATTTTGATAAATAAATGCAAAAAAAGTCCTTTTTATCCCATATATTTTGACTAACATGTTACTGTAACCATAGTATTTTTTGTTAAAACATTATTTTTCCATTGACATGAAATCATTCACATTATATTTTTTCTATATAAGATGGGTATATTTGAAAGATAAATTATATTATTTTCAAATATATCATTTTAGAAATGTTTAAATAGAAACCCATTTTCAAATTATGCTTTCTTTATATAGTATGTTTCCCATATGAGATATTGATAACTCAAGTCTCCTTTACTTGAATTATATCGATTCATTTTGAAATTTTTCCTTTAATGATTCATTTTTTCTTCTATAATATTATATTTTGTGGTATTTTAGGATAAATTTTATTAAACTGATGTTTTAATATAGAGTAATGTTTTTTCCACTCTTCATACAACATGAGTTTTTGGAAAATATATTTTTAAATAATAAAAAGTGTTATTCAATTCATATTCACATGTTTTTTACATACTATTATCATTTTATAAAGATAAATATAATTTATTTTCAAATAATTATTATTCTGGAATATTTTAAAAAATAATGGCCTTAAATGGATTTCACATCACCTTTTTTAATAGGTACATTCAGAATTGTCGTGTAATTTTTATTTTTTGTTAGTGTTAAAATAGGTTTTTAAAAGCATTATTCAATTACCACATCCATTAAAATTATCATTATGAAAATCATTACACCTAATACAAATTATGTTTCATTATATTTGTATTATATAATTTATTGGATTGAAATGATAGTATCATGTAATTTATATCTTGATCACTTTTTTTGATAAAATTTTAAGCATTATTTTGGAAGGATGTTTTTCATCAATGTAAAAAACTTTCCGTGTTTCCATTGATTTAGATAGGATATGTTATATTAAAACCATCCACAATAATTCTTTTGATTCCTTATTGACATGTTATTCTAGTATTTCCTTTTCTATATACTTATTCACCTATATAGTTTGCACCTCAAATTTTAAATAATTATTATTGGTTGATGTTCACATAGAATTTATGTAATTATATTGACATGACGAAATGTATTGTCATTCAATATATAGTTATTATAATATAGATTATTATTATAAAGTTGAATATGTATTGTTTAATCACCCACCATTTTCCATCAAATGGTCTATGATAATGTTATAACTTTTATTGACAAGTGAAGAAATATTGGTGTTATATAAATTATTAATCAAATATGGATTATTATCATATTCTTCAAAAAATATTTATTTACAATAATTTTATTAAACTAGATTTGTTATGTTCATAATATCCCATTAATTTACATATTGTGAGGAATTGTTTTTCAATTATTTTTAAAACAGGTTATTATTCCCAAGTTGAATCTATATTGTTTAACCATACACCTACATTCTATTGATTTATAATAATAAAATTAAAAATTTTATCCACATAGGAAAAATTATTGACATTACTTTTGTATATTTACTACTAAATTATTTTTATTTTGTAGGGATTTATGAATTTCACGTTATAAAAAATAACTATGTTTTATTTAGTAAGAGGTTACTCATCTAATGGTGCCACTAGTCTTGATCGAACTTATGTGGAATGAATTGGTCATAATATGGTAAGGGTGGGTCCCTTAATTATATATACCCAAAATTAATCATTAAGTCTCATGGGAAACAATGGTTTGGTATTTTTTGTATACCTACCCAGTTCAACAACACATCTTAACTCCGGTCTTGATGATAATTATAATTCATTTAAAAATGACTTCATAATACGTAATTTTTGTATGAAATTATTAATTACATCAGTATGATATTAATTTAATTTATATCCATCTTTTCATTTATTTTTCTGGATATATCATAATATGAATTTCATGTTGATTATGGATTAATCTATTTACCGTTTTCCACCATAATATTCATGTAAAAAATTATGTAATTAAATGTTACCCATATTAATTGGATCTCACCCATTTGAAATGTGTTCATCTTTTTGGTTATGATGGAAATTAGTTCTAATTTTATTTCTAAATGGATGAAACATAGGGACGAATTTTTTTATTGAATTTAAAGAATTGTATGGAATTACGAGAATTTATATAAATAATGGTTATATTATCCATGAGTAGGTAAATGCATTGGATATATTAGTTTATTATGTTTCCAATTTCTTGAAATATCATAAGATGAAAATATACTCAAAATGTGATGGATTAAAATATAAATTATTTATTTTTTAATTATGTATATTTGTATATATAATATTACAAATGATATCATGGATGGTAAGAAATTTATGTGTTTATGAGAACTGGATCTTGGAGTGTGGGTCTAGGGTTTCATTACTAGTATTGATGGAATGGTTTAGGTATCTATTGAGATTATAATTTTTGTTGAGGATAATTTAAGGATATATAAGTTATGGTTCATCATAATTTCCAAGATATAGTTAATCATTTGGAATAATTATATGATTTAATGTTTGAGTGATAATAGAAATTTAATTTGGGGATTTGGATAAGAATAATAAATTAAAAACCCCTTATTTGGATATTAATAATTCTATAAAAACACTAGGAATAAATATAATTATTGTAATTTTTTTGATGTTTTGGGAAAGGATAAATTATATGGTTTATTTACTTAAAATATATCTATATATTCATACCAGTAAGATGATGTAGATATGATACATATCAGCATCAGTTTAATACCCCAAGAATTATTATTCATTTACTTAATCATCACTATGATTCATGATGCGTGTGCTTGAGAATGTACAAATGGTGTCAAACTCTCATGGGATATTCTTCTAAAAATCACATTCAAATTATGAACTATTATAAAAGATGTATTTCACAATTTATTTATGGAATTTGATTAATATGCACAAGATAACCTATCTTAATGAAATGTAAATTTAACTATAAGTTTTAAAGTATGAAATATTGTTTCACTAGATATGACATAATAGGATTGAAATTTCATATTCATATGATCATTTATATTGATTTAATTTTCTTAACCTATTGATTTTTAGTATTTTGTTGAAAAATGATCTTATAAAATGAAGATGAGAAAGGTATGTACCTATAAAACACTATTTCTTATAAAATAATAAAGGAGTATACATAAATGGTTGGAAATTTAATTATATTTCTTTTATGAAGTAAATGATTAGTTGTTGAGTCTTAACTAATGTAGTGAGTTTTAATTTTTTTTGAAACTCCTACGTATTACAATTCAGTAGTGATATTTATCAATGATATTATGGTATATTATAATTGTTTAGAGGGTTATGTGATGAATATAATGATTATTCATTATGGTTTTTTACTTTAAATTCATGATAACTTATTTTAAGTGGCATTAAAAACCTTAAAAGGTGATTTTGTAACAAGGTTATATTATTTGTTATTATTTTGGAAGAACACATGATTATGTGTTGAAATAATTATAACATTTTTATAAAAATGACGGTGATGTAATAAATAATTTGTTTAATTATTAAAAAACATTTCTAATTTTATTGGTAATAGTGGGATTGATTATTGACTCAATATATTTTTATTGATTATTATCGAGAATTTAGAATTACGATATATAATAACTAGTGGTAGAACATATGAAATTTTTGTTTATACTATATTAGGGTTTAATATATAGATAATATTTATTGGGATATGTTATCTCATTGGGTTTATTATCCTACAGATTCATATTATATTTAGGAAATGTTTTTTAGAGTGTATGTTTATTTAATATAAAAACATGGTAATACGATTATAGGAATTACTAATGTCATTTTAGGATGTATAATTTGAATTTGGAATGCATATATTAATGTGAATATTTATTTTTGAATATATTAATAATGTTCATATTAATTTATGTTCTCTATTTTAATGATTCAGTTAATAATTTAGATATAACCCAACTCAGTCTAACCTAGGATTAAAAAAGAATGATATATGATAAAATGGAATTGATACATGTTAAACTGAGTTTTTTACATGTTGACTTGTAATAATTATAGGCTAAAAAAATAGTTTTACAATGAGAGGCATCATGATGATTAATTCCTTTTGGTTATTTATAAAAATTTTGATTTAATTATCCTTAATAATGATTACTCTCATGTATTTAGTATTGGAATAAGAATAAATGAGAAATGATAACTATGAATGCTATAGAACATGAGGAAACTATCATTTGTTGAATCATAATTTGATAATGGATAGAGTAATAAATCATTTAATTATGAGTCACCATTTATCAATAATTATGATTAGAAATATGAACACATTTGAAGTCTCAAACACCTAATTAAAGAGAAATATAGAGTCCCATAAATGATCGACAAAAAAAATATAATAAAGGGGAAAAGATTCAATTTCCCATATATCAATAATATCAAAACATAAAGGGGGAGTTATTTATTGGTATGGTTAAATGATTTAGGTGGGGAGTTGAGGGTCATCATACAAACATGTGTAAGGATAATATAATATCTAAAATTTTTATTTCTTCAATTACAAGAATTTTTGGCATTACGTGGCTCATTATCAAAATACAGTGGCTAATAAAAGAGTTAGTCACCAACAACCTAAAAAAGGAAAATCCTATGAAAAAAACCAATATACCATATAGTGACTTTTAATTCTAGTATATTGATTTCCATATGTTATATGTATATTCACCAACTACTAGATATTGAGTACTATGATTATAAAATAAATAATTTTCAATGAGGTTATATGTTATTCCATATGGTCCTCGATCCACATTCCATTATATAATTTTATGTGAAATTAGGAATGATTTATCTATCATTGTAATGATATTATAATGATTTTGAATATATAAAAATATTATTCCACAATTTAAAAAACCTCTTGTTCATCAGGTGTGTATGGTTAATTATGTACTTGTATTAGAAAATAAAATAATATTGTGAGTCAAATTTCTAGGATTTATTTTATTTAGGTTCTAGGGATAAAATGTAACACCCTTAAATTCTATCATAGTATTTGATTTAAAAAATGAAATTTGATTGATATCTTGATTCACAATAAACTCCAGACATAAACAAGACAATGATTAATTTATATAAACTATAAATAAATTAAGAGTTACCATTAAAACCTATATGTGTAGTTGGTTTTAAATAATATGAAAAACTAATTTATTAAATGTATGTATAGATAAAATAAATGAGACTTAAATATGAATAAAATTAACTTATAATACAAAAAGTGAAAAAAATATCAATTATTTTATAAAAACATATTTATCCAAAAAAATTCTATGGTGAAAATTTCTATTTCATGAAACATATGACATATAATAAATAATATTTTGTAAAAAAATTTAATGAAAATTATTTTTGAAAATGTAATAATATATTAACAATAAAAGTTATTTTTTAATAATGTCATTTTCCAAATCGTTTATTGTTTAAATATATATTATGATATTATTTAAAAATATAACTACATAATATTTTGAGTTAAAAAACACAATTTTTATAATTCCTTATATCATAATTGATATTGTATGGATTGATCTGAATTTTTTGAAAAGGATTGGTTTTAGTCAAAAATATGATTTTCCTAGAACTTTAGTTTTCTATGAACATTCCATTATATATGATTGACCTAGGAATTTATAAGAAAAATTATTTACTCAAATATTAATTTTACGAATAAAATTATTGATTTACAATTATTATTTAAACATTGAAAATACTATGTATACCATTTTTATAACTAATCAAACTGTTATTTTAATAAAAATATATTTTCATTATTTTACATAAAAATGTATTTTTTAGGATGATTCAATTTTGGATTCCATTGATAGATTAATAACCATTATGTTTTGAAATTAAGCTTATTTTTTTAATTAAAATTTGTATCAATGATAACTTTATCTTACATATATATTTGAAACAACAATATTTTCATACAAGAAATTTTAAACAATAATGAATTTTTTTGAAAATAAATTTTCAGACCATTATAAATAGTATTTGAAAAAATAATTATAAATTTTTTAATTATAAGTATCAAATTATGTAATATTGTAAATCATAATATCTTTAATTAAAACAAATTAGTAAGGATAGAAATTAATTCCCATTTTAAAAGTAAATTTTAAAAAAAACTGAAATATTTTAAAAGAAAAGACCATAAAACACTACAAATTGTATCAAATAAGATCATTTAAATTGATTTTGATAAAAATAATTTTAATATCCTTGTTTCCCAATTTTTATGATTTTAATATTCAATATTAACCGTATTTTATGGTAACGTTATGGGTTACTCCCAAAAAACCAATCAACTCACATATAAAAGGGGGACAACATAAAAATTTTAAGAATCGCCTATAAATATATTTTGACCTTTATAAACACCATTTTTAACACCAAAGTACAATATCCCAGTTTTTAAATATTATGTTCATAGTTATCTTGTATCATGAATTCATTTTTATAGAGACTCCTAAGGAAAATTCATGTCCACATCATGAGTATTAACAATTACCTAGTGTTTCTCCGTATTTCTAATATTTAAATTTTATAAATAAAATATTAATATAATTATATTGTTATGATTTATAAATAATATTTTTACTTTTTTAAGGATATTATTTTTTTATACACATATATCTGATCCATTAAGAAAAACGAGATGGTTGTTTATATGTTGTGCGGACAACTATATCCACAACGATACATGATCAATTTTCCATTACCTCCATACAAGTATGTGTATTATGGCGGAATAAATGATAAATTTTATATTTATTTTATCATTATGGTATGATTTTAGAAAATTAGGGATCCATTTAATTATATGATCTATAAATTCTCATCATTAATTAAATCAATTAAAAATATCAAACTTCATGGAAAATTATATCAATTTTTTTCAAGTAATAAATTTATATAAATTATGTTCTCTTCAGAAATGATCCTAATTATTCTATAATTCTTTAATAAACATTAAATAATTTCATTAGGCATCTCTTATACTGATAATAAAATTATACGATCTCATAATCAAACATTAATCATGGAATGTTCATGTTTGGCTATATTAATCCACATAATTGAATAATACTATAAATTTATGTCATGGAATATAATTAGAACATGATTAATGGTATAATCTGAGATAAATATTTATATAAATGTTTTAATATTTTTTCAAGTTTTTATATCAATATTTAATTCTTGAAATATGATAGCAAACATCGATTTCAAGTAATCCGCGAAGACTGATTAGATAATATTTAATATTGAAGGATAAAGATAAAAAATTAATAAAATTAGTTTCAAGAATTATAAATTATTATAAATAAAAACTAAATTTAACTATAATTATATAATATTGATTAAAATTTAATTAATAATTTACACATACATTGTTATGATGAAACATGTTTAAATGATCAAAACTATTAACAACCGATATAAAAATCTTAAAAAGAATCATATAAATAATAAAAATTTATGAATTTTATAATTTAAAATGGGTATGAGTAAGGATATTAATAATTTAGATTATATAAATATTCTTGTGATATATAAATATGAATGGAATATTTGGATTTGAAGGAAAAATTTAAGGGTTTTCATTTCTATTTCATCTATTAATACGATGTTTTTTATTAAGAATCAAATTTAATTTAGGTAATATATATGATACTTTTTTAGAGATTTCATATTATTAATTATTGTTTAATGATTATATTTTAAGTTCAATTTAATTTACTCTCTCTCAAATGGTTTTTAATTTAATAGTTTTTAAATGAAAATGTTTTTCTCGGTCCCAATTTTGATTCTTGATGAAATATTACATATTATGAACCATGATTCCATTATATGATGTTATATTGATTGAATATATCATTAATTCTATAAAAAAATATTCCAAAGAAATTAATTGGATAAACATTAAAAAATCATGTTCTTTTCTTCTAAATTATTTTCAATCACATGTAACCCTAGTCATAAGTGTTTTTAGTAACTCATTTTTTTGATCCATGATCATTCCCTTGTACATATGTCTTATAAGTTGGTAAATAAAACCATTTGATATTATTTTTTGTATTTATGTCATTTTATAAATTTTTTATATTAAACCATTTTAATATAAATCACTCTTTATAGAATATTTTTTATATGGTTAATTTATAATTAATGTCTCTTTTCTTAAACATATAATGTTTCTTCTTGAACTTATTACTTGTGTTCTTCAGTTACCCACCATAATATTATATTATATGTAATTTTATTATCCACTTTGTAAAACATAATTTATACTATAAATTAATTTTTTATTATAATTCTTATAATATGAGATTAAAATAAAGGTATTTTGAAATTATAAAATGGGTTAAGTTTCACACTAAATTTTTATCACACTCTTAATTTCTAAAAGATATAAATTATGTATTTTGAAAGATATATGATTGACAATTATTTTTTAAATTAGTGGTTTTAATAGAATTTCATGAGATGGTTTTCTATATTTATCTTCTAAGTGGACATGTAATATTTTATTTTATATCAATAATAAAAATGTTTTTTGATTGTTTTATTGTATTTTTCCATTCATTTACCTATTCAGTTTTTATAATATTTAGGCAAAAGGGTTTTATGTTTTATGATATTTATATGTTAACGTTTGGGGTAAATAAAAAACATTATCAAATAATATTATTTTAGATCTATTATTTTGTGATAACATTTGAAGCATTATTTTTCAAAGATGCATTTCGTCCACGACAACATATTTATTATTTAATTTGATAGTAGAGGGTTTGTTTATTTGGGAAAATCTAAATTATTTCTCTATATTTATTATTATCATATTTATATATTATAGAGTTTTCAATTTATTCATATCTTTATACAGTTTAAAAATCCCATTTTATATAATTCAAATTGTTTGATGTTAACCTAGAATGTATCTTATTCTATTGATATAGGGGAAATGTATCAGAATTTTGTATGTTGTTATTCCAATATAGAATAACAGTGGAATGTTATAAATGTATTTTTTAATCGTCCACATTTTTTATTCAGATGGTTTATGGCCATTTATCCATTTTATGAACATAATGAAAAGTATTAGTAAAATGTAAATTATTATTATTATACAATTTATTATTGGAATGATAACTATTTATTATTTGAACATCCACATTCATTCTCTAGACATAGTTTTAAAAAATTATACCTTATATTGACATGGGAAAATGTAATGCTATTCTGTATGTTTATATTTTGATAGGGTTGATTATTTGAATGTTTACTCAGTATTGATTGACCATCCACAACATTATTTCATTGGGATAAAAACATGTTATCCATTTTAAGGACATTGGGAAAACAATTAACATTTTGATTATTATTTATTAGAATAATTGGCTTATTAAATATTGATTTATATATTTCCCATTATATAGATAGCTAAATGATATATACTAAGAGTATTCTAAAAGATGGTATGAATGGTATTGATGAATCTTAAGAGGGATGTATTAGACCTAATCATGTAATGGGGATGCACATAAATTATGTATCTCATCGATGAATCATAATTTATGATTAGATATTATATGCATATTTATTTTGTGTATTCCTAGATAATTCAGTATGATATCATGACTACGATCTCACCGAAAAGTAAATGTCATAGACAAATGCCCAGAAAGATTGTTATTGATGTCCAAAATAATGCATTCTTTCAGTATGAGACATGTGTTATTAATATATATGGTTTTTTAATTTAATGTATATTTATTTCTCTTAGTTTTATTTCTATTATGGTTTCATGTTTTTTAACATTTCCTAACAAAACATTTACTCCATGTTTATTCCATGATTGCATCAGTTATATGATTCTCTAACTAAGAATTTGTCATTACTCATTTTTTGAACATTTTATTCCATATCATTGGAGTAAAATTAGTTCTTATGATACATTTATAGAGATAACACATGTTGAAGATTGTTTCCTGAGATTTGTAAGACTTATCATGTATTAAGTAGTTTATCTTACATAGAAAAATAAAATTACCATTAGTTGACAAATAATATGGATTTATTAGAGATAATGTTTCATAATATTCTAAATATATATATAATGAGATCATATAAACATTACTGATATTAATAACCATTATTTATTTATATATTTCGGATGGTTATATATGGATTTTATTGATGGTATAATTTTTTTATAAGTATGTTTTTATGATCACTAAATCTATGATTATGGGTCTCGGGTGTCACAAATGTGATATATATCATTCATTATTATATAGACATGGAATTAAAAATGGGAACCCAAGTGGTTAGATGTGATTACATTTAATGTCAAATAAACTAAACCTCCACTCCCAATTGAAAGGAGCCCTGGCCTCCGACCAAAAAATGGAGAGAAATACCAACTGCCTGATCACATGGTACACAATCCAACACACTCAATCCTTCCAAAACACTCAATGATGTGATTATTGAATTAAAATATAGGAAAATTTAATTTAATGTTAGGGTATTTAGTTCATCTATGGGTTTAACAATTTGAACACTAATGAATGAATAGTTTTTCCAAGACACAACTTATAATAGGGTGATGGTACCCATTTAAGAAGTGTCTTGAGAATGTGTGGCATCAAGCTATGAACCCCATAGTTATCTATATAGAGGAAGATTAACCAAGTCATCAAGGGATTTGTGAATACCTCAATGTTTCAATATTCAACCATTTCACCTACATAGGATATGATGAACTCTTCCACCATCATAGCTTCCCAAACCCCATCAATGGTTTATTAGATACATCATGAAACCCTTGAAATAAATTTTTGATATGATAATCAATCATTCATAGTTTTTCATCCCTAAATATAATTATATTTACAATTAATCTTATCCTATATTCTTTTTACTATAAGGATCCTTTTTTATATTGTAGTGGGATATTTCCTATTTCAACGAACCCATCTTTCTGATTTTCATTTTCCAAATATGGTCACATTTTCATCCAGAAAATGGTTACCCTCCTTTTGTGTTCAATGATAAAGAAGTATAAATGTTACCCAAACCTAATTTTATATCTCTATACTAGCATTAAAAAAATCATATATGAAAATAATGTAGAAAAAATGACAATTCTTAATTTTTTGACAAAACTATTTAAAGGAATCAATCAACTATTTTTCAATTCTATATGACCATAAACAACATTAAAGTGGTCATAGTAATATGAACATAAACCAATTATATATTGGTAATGGAATAATTATCATAAAAGGAACCTCATGGTCCTTATTATCTAAATGTAAAAGTCATTTACTTTCCCTTTAGACATAAATAAAATATATGAATTTTTATACCCATTATAAGGATATGTAGGAGGCACATATCATATGACTAATAGAAAATATACAACACAATTCACATCTCAATATGGTTTTAAATTTAAAATCTCCCACATATATGGATTTAAGATATAAAAAAATTAGTCAATGATGGATGATAGAGATCATATCTCATTTTTTTACAATAATGCATTGTATCAATTCCTCAATGTCACATGAATGGTAATTTTATTATTACTTATTGGGTGCTAAAAAATACCCATAAAAATATAATACAGTATAAAATAGATAATAAAATAATATATAATATAATTAATCAACTCATACTTTCCAATTATATATAAATCACCATAATTAAACAATAAAATGGTCTAATGAATGAATGCATAATACAAATAATGATCACAATATATAATAATTTACATGTGGAGGAATTTAAATGACTAAGAATTATATATTATGTTATTTAATGTTTTGTTGGTTATTTATGTATTACCGAAAATTATACATATGGTATTCAAAAAAAAGTAATAATAAGTACATAGGTCCGAATTTAGGATGGGGTAATCTACATGATGAATAGAATTTGGATAAATCTATTTATATAGGACCCTCACACAGACCATTTTTATTCTAAGAATAAATGAGTTTTAAATCCATTATGAACACTATTTCCAAATATGTACCTTCAATAAAATGTGTGGTTTTTATTAATATAATAGATTTTCCATAATGTAATCATTCCTTCTATAGATACATCTTTTCAAACACTAGAGGAACAAATTCTACCATTGTCAAAATTATAATGATAATCTATTAATTGGATATAGATCTTGAACAAATGATCATACCACTTTATCAACACATCTTAAAGGATAAAAATTCCAACAACACATATTTGGATGTTCAAAAGAATAAAATTTAATTTTTATAGTTTGATCACGTAGACCAACATAAACAGTCTCCTATTAAGCATGGACATTATATCCCCCACATGAACCTATGTAGTTGAAATTTATTAGATAATATATATCCTTTTTCTCTCAAATTAAATATAATAAAAGGAGTTATCTCATGGGAAATTAAAACATAAAATTATTTCAAGGGGTATATGATATTACCATTAAAAATATTATTGAGACAGGTCACCATATCATAAATTTATCCCAAGGGAAATTTCACATTAATATCCTCAAAAGACACAAATTACAAAATTTAAAACACTGTTGATTAAAATATGTGATCATTAACTTGTGTGGGAGAAAACCATCCACTATAGAGGTCTTACCTATTCTAAAATTTCAAAAACCCTACTAAAGAACCGGATATTAATTTATATATATAAATACTTGAATGAAATTAGTGTATGACCACCGTATGATTATTAAAAATGAAGAAACATTCGATGTAAATCCACAATAACCCATTTTAGAGGTCATCCCTTTTAATACATGAATATTATAGGAGGAGGTACAACAAATAGTGAACTACTAACTAGTAACAATACTGGTCATATACATGATTAGTAACGAACTAATTTTTAAGAGATCCACCATAGAGTACCATTTGTGGATGTAATACCCATTAAAAAATCAAATACTAGACATGCAGGTCGTCCCCATGGAATTTGTCGTGATGGTCCTATAAATTAATATTTTAGTAAATTAGAAATCCTAAAGATCTTCTTTATGACACCCATTATGGTTGTCCTCATAGTAGAATTGAAGATGAATACAACAGAGGTCCTCGATAAGGTTTCAACTATGATGTTTCTAAAACTAAGATAATATCACAAAAAAATGTCATCCTCATGTCCCAATCACCTTATATATTCACAAATATTTATTGTTGTTTCCAGAACTATAACCTGATACATCAGGAACTCAACCAATATTAACAAATATCATATCCCAACTAGAGGGGGAGATGAGGTAGTAATCACCACCAGTTCTACTATCAAATCATGTAATATTTACTAAATATGATGACATTTAATATTATTTAATTTCTATTATTATAAAATTACCTTTATTATTCAATTTTTTTTAGAATCTTTTTTTTTGAAATTAATGAAGGATCTAGATTCATACTGAAGGAAGTGAATGAAGAACAAATAATGACCAATTTCAACCCCATTTATACCTCCCAATATATTAGTACGTAAATAAACAATGTGTATTTCATAAGCCACCATTGTATTCACAGACATATGAATTTTAAAAATCTTAATTCCAAACATCTAAAATATAAAATTTACAATAATTCCAAAAGGTGTTAGATTAATAATATTTCCAAATGGATTTAGTTACTCTACTAGTATCCTAGAACCCCATTTTCTTAAATCATGATTTTTTTCACAAAAAATACTTCTCAACCCATCTTACGAAACATGTACAATAAATCAATGAATCTCCACCTCATGTGCACATCAGAGGATTTAGTGAATTTGGATCATTGTATTTATCTTGACTCTCTGGTCGACAGGGTAATTTTTACAAGGATTTTTTCAATATCATATCCACAAAATAAACATAAAATACATGATTTTGGTATACCACCTATTCAATCTAATGAAACACCACTCTTTAGAGGGTAAAATAGGAAGTAATATATGAAAATTTATAATTTATTTATATATAAAACATTCTACTTGAAAAGTGACAGTGGTAGAAAATTAATCATAAATATATTCATATTTTTGAGATGATTCTATGATAATGATTATTTATTATGTGTAATAGTTTAAAAATATACGACATACAAAAAAATATAGATTAATCTTTTGTAATGAATATTCAAACATAGAAGATACTATGATTGGATGTGGTTAGCTGATTCCCATTTCGATATAAAAATTTTACCCTCAAAGAAACCCTTGATGATATTAATTATATGAAGGAGTTATTGAGATGGTGTTTTCCCCAAAATAAAATAAATATTTTCAATATTAGGGGAAACCCCATATAAAATATATTAAATGTATGATCAACTATGTAATTATTTTTAAACCCCTCTATTAATTCCATGATTAGTTTAATTTACAGTAGATTCACTAGGAATAAATTTTCATGTGGAACCTCCCACATCATCATGATTAGAGATCCCAAATTAGACACTAAATCCTAGTGAGGGGATCCAATCCAAAAAATCCATCAGTGATGAAAAATTATTTTTTACATTTGCATTAAAGGATATTTCGATGAAAATGAAGCTCCTTATTTCGCTAAAAAATATGAAGACATCATTCCAAATGTGGTATTGGAATTAGTAAATGTCTTTGATTCTGAACACCATGTTGTGTTTGATAATTCCATTGAAAATGATATATAAAACGATAAAGAATCCATTGAGAAATATTTTTGAAATCAGTATGTGAAGAAGCAATATATACAAATAATTGTATAAAATCCAATGATCTAATGATAATACAAAAATTACAATCCCACCCACACTAAGTAGTAGTTCCAAAGTTGAAAGGAACTGATAAATCCATATACTTGAAATCACTCAATGATATTAACACCCTCCCTTCCACTAAATGATATAAACAATATAAAAAAAGATAAATAGACAAGAATATGTCATTCCTAAACATCTTAATGCAATCATATATACTATATGATTTTTTTATATAAATAAACCATTCATCCTGAAATCTTTCAAATTTTATAAGTGAATATTTTTTGAACTATAAATGTAGAATTTGGCGTCCCAACTATTTTACAAGAAAAAAATATCTTTTAAATTATTTATTAGAAATATTTTCAAGATTTACCCCATTGGGGAAAAACCATACTCCAATTCTAGAGAGTCAATCAATTCTTTCACTATAAATTGATCAAAAATTATTTAAAAAAACAAAAAGTAGACACATGCAGACATAGTATATCAAAATTTCCCATCACATGAAGAAAAACCTGATTCGATTATATTTTAGATGGAGACCATAAAACATCTATATTCAATATTCAATATATAAATAAACAAATATATTGTGAAGTTCTATTTTCTTCGACCTCCAACCAAATTTAATAACATAAATTCAAAATTTTGTTTTATAATAAGATATTTGGAATTTTAAATTATGCAATTCATAATCTATTGGGGTCCTATGTTGGGATCACAAAAATTTTAAAAATTACAAATGATGATTTTATTAATACTATATATGGTATTAAGTTCATGTGGTATCATAATACTATTTATTGATCTATTTTTAATTAGATTGTTTTTATTTAATGACCAGAGTATTGGAGAGTGTTAATATGAACCTAGGTTCCGATTTTTTATGTATAATTATCCATATTTTTTGGGTTAGTAATGGACTTGGGGATGGTTTCAAGACAGACATACCAATGTGGAAAATTAGATCTTTAAGGCTAATAGATTTAGGTACAATATATTCTAGGAAAAGTATATGGAGGCCCTTAGGGCCCCTATTTGGCTAAGGACAAGAGGGAAGATTCCCAGTGGATGGTGAATTGCTACTCTGAGGGTACATGGGTTTTAATTTTGATAAAAATTAATTTTTAAAATTATTATTATTTTGTTTATAATAGGTTAATCTTAATTTATTTTCCAAAAATTATAGAGGTCAACCTCACACCCTCTTATACATTCTTATCCTTTCTATAAGATATTATCACTTGATTATCATCGATTCTTTGTATAGTCTCTATATAGGTATTTTAATAGGTAATTATTGATATCATTTAGCATTTATTTATTGTTTTGTTATAGTTTTGATGAATTTAAATGAATGTATATTTTTTACAAAATATTTTGGTTTCTTATTCTCCCCATCCTTTAGTTGAATCAAAATTTTGTATTTAACATCCATCCATCAACTATTAATAGGTATATTGTTATGAGATATTTAAATTTTCATATGTGTTTTGATACATAGTTTTAAAAAGTGATATGTGTAGGGACATGGAAGAATACCAAACTTGAATTAGTCATGTTAAATTGGTTTCCTTATGAATGTACTCATGTATTCTAGTGTGGTTTGATGTGTCTATGAGTTAATATATATCTATGGGGTGTTGTTTTGTGGTCATTGGAATAATAATTTAAATAATAAATCATAATAGAATTTATTGTAAATGTTATAGAATAATGTCCTTCACATCATACATTTATATTATTTTCCTATGATATGTTGGTACACAGTGGTTGATGTTGATCATAGAGGATGGGTAAATGATTCTTAATTATTTATTTAATATGTTATGGAATTATTTAATAGTTATATGGCCATAAGGGTGGTATGAACACTTGAAATAACCAATTAGGTCACATTGACCACTTTTTACTTGGTGTAAACCTCTATATATGAACTGATCAGATTGATAGTGACGGCAACTGATTTAAAGGAGAGATAAACTATAGGTTTCCCAAAAAGCATCATGTAATCAAGATTATTTCTTATAAGATGAATACGGTCTTTATGCATGGGATATGTTATGGATGATGGGTGTGTCCTACTGAATGTTATGTTTTCATTATGTATTGCATTTTTTTGGACCATGTATCTAGGATTTTAAAATATGGATTGTTTTTCATATTAGTTATTCATCATTAATCAAGTGGCCTTGAGTTAAATAATGACCCATTTTATTTCATAAAATGTGAGGTAATCGATTATATTCCCGTAGAGAGTGTTCATAGAATGGGACAATTGTCCCACTATGACATGGGTTGGAGTTGACAAAGGATTTACATGTTGGTGGTTAATCAAAAAATAGTAAAGTTGATTATAATAGTGATCTTTTATTATATCACCTTTCATTAATTCAAATACATAGGGATATTATCAAAAGACACCCTTAGTGGTGGCCTACTTGCTCCATACTCTCACCCTATACATGGCCTCTTTTACATCGATTGATTTTATGATTCTTTGAGTAGGTAAGGATAATGGACATGTTACTAACATTATTATAAAGATATATATGAATTGGATGATTTTAATTAGTACCAGGATCGGTACATAGTCGTTAATTGTCATGCCCGGACTTCATTGAGGTAAAAATTTAATTTTAAATTTTTATTTCATGAATTATTTTCCTGTTTATTTAAATTGTTTTTTTGTAGCACGGGCTGAACCTGATGTGGGTTTCCCGTTGTGGAAATGATGTGTGCGTGCGGGCCTTGCGCCGCTAAATGCACGGGCAGGGCATGGGTGAAGGCGTGCAGCATTTCCATTTCAATGTGCGGTGCCCGTGCACGGACGTTTCAAATACCGGATGATTAACTTCAGTTTCCTTATTATTATTATTATTATTGTTATTATTATTTTTATTATTATTATTTTTATACCCCCTTCATTTTTTATTTTTTATTTTGTTATCTTTCAATTCATATTCATTTTATTTTATTTTATTTTATTTTTATTATTACTTCTTTAATTTTTAATTTTTTTATTATATGCTTTTTTTTCTCTCCCTCTTAAACCCTACCCTAGCCGCCACCCACCAATTTCTATTTTTTTTCATCTAACTCCCTTTCTTCTCTCTCCTACAGCATCCTTTCTCCCCTCCTCTCCCATTTCATTCTCCTTCCATTCTACTCTTCTCTCCCCCGCTTGGTCTCCCCTTCCTCCTCTTCCTCCCTTCCTTCCCTTCCTCCTGTGCACCCACTTTCTCCTCTCCCCTAATCCACGCGCTCCCCTTCCCTACTACCCACTTATCCGCCGCGCCTCCCCTTAACCTCTCCCCTTAGCCACCATGCCCCCATCTTCCTTCTCCCTCTCATCCACTCCACACTCCTCCCTAATTCCTATTACCAGATAGTTGCCGCAACCCCCCTCCTCATGCCGGACAGCTACCGCAACCCCCCTCCTCTCACCAGACAGTAGCTCTACAACCCTGTCCACTTGCCGGATAGCCGGCGCAACCCCCTTCGCTCACCGAACAACTGCCGCGTCACCCCTCGGTTGTCTTTACGATGTTTTCCATTGTTGGAGGATTGATTTTAATTTATTTAACTTGATTTTATTTAATTGTTAATTGATTTTGTTATTATTGAATTTTTTATCTGCTAATTAATTAATTAAATTTGTTTTAGTTGTTAATCAACTTATTTAGTTTTGTTTAAGTGTTAATTAGTATATTTAATGTAATTTAATTTGTTAATAATTTTGATTATTTTAATTGGTTTAATTGATATTTGGGTTGTTTAATTTTTAATGAAATTGTTTAAGTGTTAATTAAATAATTTTTTGTTATTAAATTTATAATTATTTTATTGGTTAAAATGATAATTAAATTATTTAATTTGTTAAATTGTTAATTAATTTATTTAGTTATTATTAAATTTTTAATCATCTAATTTAATTGAAATTGTTAAATTGTTAATTAATTTATTTAGTTAGTTTTGGATTTGTATACTTGTTAATCAACATATTTAATTGTTTTGGTTTAATTGTTAATTAATTTATTTAATTATTATTGTAATTTATTAACGGTGAACTGAATTATTTAATTGCTGAGGTTTATTTTTTTTATGGACCGCTGATGTCTCACAGGGTTGGCATTGAGGTTATTTGATCCACTTTTTTAGGACCTTTTTGACGGCTTCATACAGTGCGACCATTGAAAATTGAGAGTTTTGCATTGTGTCTCTTATCATACCTATTTGAGGTAGGTGGTTTCACATGCTTAGGGAATTTGATCATTTAGTATGCTGGTTTGTTTAATTTAATATGTCATTTATTTAAATACTGCTGTGAGTTGTCGGTTTGACTGGTAGAGCGTGGTGTTTTACTTTTATTATTGGCTTGTTTAGATTGTCGAGTTTATACTGTGTTGTGCCTTGGTTTTTGAAAAAATTCAACAGTTGAAATTAAACCTTGTTACAGTCTTAGTGTGCATCCGACTAGGTTCTGCAATGTTGGTTATGTTGTTTTATTTTCATAAAACATATAAACCAGTTTCCCAAATGTTTGATAAACATTAGTTTGGCCCTCGAAATTCCATAGTTCATGCATGTTGTGAGGTTCTATGTTCTGTGTTGTGTCTTGACCTTGATGAGGAGGGTGAACATTGAATAATGAGCACATAAGGGGAAGCCTGGGTATTAGGTGGGCGGACTAGACTAGCGTGCTAGTGATACGGGAGTGGCCTCGGCCCAGTTTCACATAGCCGGATTGACTCTTACAACACTAACTAAACATTGGATGATGACTGGAGACCACTACGGTAGGAGGTGTTTTCCTATCGGTGGTTTGTGCATGGGAAATGTATGATTTGGTTCACCGAGATGTGAGGTTCTAGGGTCCCATACAGCTTTAGTACTTTAGGGCCTCTCCCACATTTGTTTGCTCTTGTGTGATTATATACTCATCACTGGTTGGTTTTGGTGACTTTTTTGGTTTTAAAAGGTAAAAATGTTTCTTTTTCATTCAGTACCAAAACCCCTTTTTCCTATTTTTTTAAACTGACTTCCTTGCTTTAAAAGAGATTCGATCAATATTTTAGTGCATCTATTTATTTTCTCTAAATTTTGAACCTGTAAACTACTTTGGTCATCTAACCCTTTTTATGCCGAATCGTTTCTCTGGTGACAACCTTTTGAGAAATTGCTCACACCCTACTTACACCCTTGGGTGTAAGTGGATCTGTTTATGTCGGATGCAGGGAAATGCCAAGGTTTTGATCAGGGTGGTCCGAGTTGTCAGTTGACTCATCTAGTTTGGCGCTGGTGGAAGAGGCCTGACAGTGACATTCTTCCATCAGGTGACAGTTTCTGCTTTGTTTTTTTGTCACCTTCATTTGGGAGTTAGTCGTGGCTGAGTTTTAGTTGTTCTTTTTCTGAAACTCGTTTATGCAGTATTTTTAAAACTTGTGTTTGTAATGTCGATATCATATTTCTGTTTTTCATATGGTTTGTTTCAGGTTGTTGTACGGGTAAATCGTTCCCAAAAATACTAAATTTATACTCGGGCACTTGTGCCAACCCGTTGGGATCGGGAGCGCCCTTCGGGCCTTGCCGCGGGTCGGGTCGGGCATTGAGTTGATGGAGACCCGATTCGGTTCGTGAGAAAATGGTATCAGAGGAGGTTGACTCTTGGTCTATGTTGTTTGGGGTGACTTTGGTTATTCAGAAGTTGGGAATGTCGGGGGGCTCAGAATTCAGGTTGTGAGTAGGGTGCGTGGCCAACATGCCTCGTGACAGATAATGAGTCACCATGGGATATCAGGGTGCTTGTTTGACTTCTTTCCTAGGTGGGATGTAAAGGCTGCAGAATCTACGTGGACACCAGGTAAGAAAGTAGAGTTTTTACATTAAGTAATTTTTTCATGTATGGTTTATTAATGATTATTTATCCTGTTGAAAAAATTTGGTTTCTCTTGAGATATGTAATATTGATGGTATTCCTTTATGATTGTTGCCCTTTTTCGCAAGATGCATCCCCGGAGACCTCCCATGCACCCACGGGATGAAGCTGGAGAGAGTTCACCTGTGCCGCTTGATCAGAGATTGGTAGAGGCTATGGTCTGAGCTATTCAGGCTTTGGGACAAGGGGCGACTCCTGCCCCCACCCCTATTCCACATAGAGGGGAAAAATTTGGCTCCAGGAAGGATGGAGCTCATGAGTTTCTGAGGAACAAACATCCTTCCTTCCAAGGTAGTTCAGAACCTCATGAGGCAGATGAATGAATTGAAAAGATAGAACGCATATTTTAATTACTTGACACACCTGAGGAAGTCAGGGTGAAGTGTGCCTCGTTTCAGCTACAGGGTTTTAGTCGCAAATGGTGGGAATCAGTGGTCCAGGCTGGGAAACATGAGCACATGAGTTGGAATGATTTCAAGAATATCTTCAATGAGAAGTATTGTCCAGAGTTCGTAGCCTATGATAGATCTTGGGATTTCATGGAGCTTTTGCAGGGAAATCAGACAATAATGGAATATGCAAACCGCTTTGCTGAGCTAGTGTGGTACGCACCTGAGATAGTTTCGAGCAAGTTATTGAGAGCTCAGAAGTTTGAGAAGGGACTTCGAACAGAAATCCACTCTTAGGATTTATTATTCAAGATGAAGACTTATGTCGAGGTGGTCGATCATGCTTGCTTGGATGAGATTGACCAGAGAGGAATGTCGGAGTTTTCTTGATCAGTTTCAGGCTTTGGCAGCAACAGTTCCTCAGAAAGGAAGAGGAAGCATGTTGAGCAGTAGAAGAAGAGTGGTGGTGTCTTAGGCCATCCCTCTTGGGAGACATCATATGAGGCTTCTGATGTGAGGCCCATTTTTTTCCATCAGTGCGGAAATATAGGGCACATACGACCTGCATGTCCACATCCACCCAGACTATGCTATTGGTGTGGAGTCATGGGGCACCAACAACATTTTTGCGGGACTATACGCCCTTACCAGATTGGGACTGGATCTGTAGATTCTAGGGGTGTATCAGTGCAGTCAGAGTCGACCAGGACACCGAGATCTTGGTTCAGTGGTTGTGTTGGCAGGACCGGATCATCTTCTGGGCAGAGCCAGATAAGGGCAGAGCCACAGGCGAGCGGTCATTCACATGAAGGGACCAGACTATTGCATGCTATGTATCAGGCACCAGCGGGATCTGATGCAGGTCCTTCAACTATTCTAGGTACAATTCTGGTTTCATCTTCTATAGCTATAGTTTTATTTGATACTGGTGCTTCAGTTTCTTTCATATCTTCTCGCCTTGTGAATCTGCTGAACCAACCAACCGATCTGTTATCATTTTCTATGGAGTTGGAACACCGTTGGGGAAAAAGAGGGAGCAATACCTTAGGTTCCCATCGTGCGCACTCTTGTGTCGGGAGTCGAGATGGAATGGGATTTCATGGTCCTTGACATGGACCTATTTGATGTGATCCTCGGTATGGACCGGCTGGTGCGCTTTCAGGTGCACATTTATTGCTATCAGTGCTGAGTCAGTTTTAGGGCACCAGATGGGGCTCCTCAGATATTTCACGGAGAATGAGATCCTTGGTCGGGACGCGTGGGACCTCTACTCCCTGAGTTGGTAAATAATTCTTATTAGTTTTCATTGCTTGCATTGGAGGATGATGGGGGTGTTTTACAGCGCGGGTTACCTCGTGTAGTGGTTGAGTTCCCAGAGGTCTTCCTAGATGATTTTTCTGGCTTACCCCCAGAGCGGGACGTGGAGTTCTCGATTGAGATGGCACCGGAAACAAAGCCTTTATCTCTTCCCTCATATCGCATGGCCCCCACCGAATTGATGTAATTAAATATAAAGCCTTTACGATTTGGAATCCAAAGTATTCATTCGCCCGAGCATCCCTCCTTGGGCCTCCCGAGTACTTTTCACGAAGAAGGCCGAAGAAATCCTCTGGTTATACATTGATTACAAGAAATTGAAAAAGGTAACCATCAAAAATAGATACCCTTTTCCCCAGATTGACAATTTATTTGACCAGCTGAAGGGGGAAAAGTGGTTCTACAAAATCTATTTGTGCTCGGGATACCACCAGCTCAGGATAAGAGAATCAGATATCCCTAAGATGGCTTTCTATAGGAGGTACGGTCAATTTGAGTAATTGGTCATGCCTTTCGGATTGACGAATTCTCCAGCAGTTTTCATGGCGCTCATGAATAGGGTGTTCTACCAATATCTCGACTCATATGTCTTGGTATTCATGAGAGACAGCCTGTTTGTTCTGGATCTGAGGAGGAGCATTAGAATCACCTACACATTTCTTTGGGCACTTTGCAAGTCCATCGCCTGTACGCCGAACACTTGAAATGCTCATTCTGGATCAGGGAAGTGATGTTTTAGGGGCATGTAGTCTCAGAACAGGGGGTTTCAGTAGATCCAAAGAATATCGGGGCAATTATTTTATTGGAGCAACCGTGAAATGTGTTTGAGATCAGAAGTTATCTGGTCTTGGCTGGTTAATATAGGAGCTTTGTCCAGTACTTCTCACAGCTTTCCTCCCCCATGACGACACTCACCTTGAAAGGGGTGAAGATCAAGTAGAGCCATTAGTGTCAGGAATCCTTCGAGGAGATGAAGTGGAGGTTAAACACCAAACTGGTGATGACCTTACCAGAGTTGGGAAAGGGCTATGTGGTTTAATGTGATGCTTCCGGTATGGGCCTTGGATGTGTACTCATGTGGGATGACCATGTTGTGGCTAATGGTTATGGACAGCTCTGGACGCATGAGAAGAACTATCAGACTCATGACTTAGAGTTGGTAGCAGTGATGAATGATTTGAATACATGGTGTTTCTGTCTCTTTGGGGAGATGTTTGTGGCCTATTATGGCAATAATAGCATGAACTATGTTTTCTCTCAGAAGAATCTCAGTTTGAGGTAGCGCCGCTAGGTTGAGTGCCTACAGTGTTTTGATTTTGATATAGTCTATAACCCTAGTAAGGGTAACGTGGTCGCTGATGCTTTGAGCAGAAAAGTACCAGTGCCGGCACTGAGGAAGTCCAATGATGAGTGGACTTTGATGGGGCTCTTCGCCCAGATGCACTTGGAGAGTAGGGAGCACAACAGAGGTACTTTCTTGGATACCATTCATTTGACTCCTTCTCTTCTAGAGCTGATTCAGCGGGAGCAGCCTGGAGATGAGTTGTGTTAGCAATCTATAAAGTTTCTTCATGGTGTGGAGACTCCTTTAGATTGGTCCTTGTCTTCCTAGAGGGTATTGTGCTTCAAGGGCCGTGTCGTGGTGTTGTTGTCTCTGCGAAAGTGGGTGATGCAGGATAGCCACAAGTCTCAGTGGGCCATCTATACTAGTACCACCATGATTTACTATGATGTTCGTCGTCATTTCTGGTGTCCAGGTATGAGATGGGACATAGACAACTTTGTGTCGAGGTGCTACACTTGTCAGCAGATTAAAGCAGAGCATTAGAGGCCATCTGGATTGATTTAACCGATTCCTATTCCTACAGGGAAGTGGGACGAGGTTTCCAGGGACTTCATCATTGGCTTGCCTCGTACACCTCGAGGGAGGAATGCTATCTAGGTAGTGATTTAACGCTTGACCAAGTCATCTCACATTATCCCGATCAGAGATACAATGAAGTCAGATGAGCTGGGCCGCTTGTATGTTCCGGAGGTGGTTAGACTTCATGGTGTGCCATCAGAAGTTGTTTCACACAGGGACTCCCTCTTTACATCTAAGTTTTGGGGAGGCCTCCAGAAGGATTTGGGGTCACAGATTAAGATGAGAACAACATACCATCCTCAGACCGATGGCCAGACAGTGCAGGAGAATTAGACTCTAGAAGACATGCTCCGAGCTTGTGTGTTAGATTTTGGAGGCTCAAGGGATAGCCATTTGGGATTGGTCGAGTATTCTTATAATAACAGTTACCAGTCTTCCATCAGAATGGAACCCTTTGAAGTGCTCTATGGTCAGCATTGTCGGTCTCCTTTGTGTTGGGCTAAGGTAGGCGAGACCTCACTCTTGGGACCGAGCCTTGTTCAGGAGATGTCTGAGAAGGTCAATCTGATTAGGCAGCGGTTGTTGACAACTTAGAGTCACCACAATTCTTATGCAGATCGGAGGTGGCAGGATCTTGAGTTTTCAGTGGGGGACTAAGTGTTGTTGAATATGGCCCCTCGCTTGGGTCACCGTCATTTGGGGAAGCAGGGGAAGCTGACACTGAGGGATGTCGAACCATTAGAGATTTTTGAGCGGATTGGCAAGGTAACATACAAGTTATCTTTTCCCTCATAGTTGACGTAGATTCACGACGTAATTCATGTCTCCCAACTGAATATGTACAACCCCGATCCGTCGCATGTGCTGAATTGGGTGGAGCTGGAGATAGAGTCCGACTTATCTGGGTTTGAGCGACCAGTGTGGATAGTGGATTCTCAATAGAAGGTGCTGTGTGGAAATTCCATTCCTCTGGTCCGTATTCTCCAGCATCATGGGAATGATGAGCATGAGGCTTGGGAGTGGAAGTCGTGGGTTGAGCAGGAGTACCCATTTCTATTCTCTGATCAGGCATGGAGATGACAATCTGAGGGCAGAATGTTTCCATGGTGTGGAGAATTGTCACGCCCGGACTTTGTTGAGGTACAAATTTAATTATAATTTTTTATTTCATGAATTAACTGTTTGTTTATTTAAATTTTTTGGTTGTAGCACGGGCTGAACCCAATCCGGGTTTCCCGTTGTGGCAACTATGTGTGGATGCAGGCCTTGCACCGCTCGACGCACTGGCAGGGCACGGGTGAAGGCGTGCAGCTTTGCCATTTCAACGTGCGGTGCCCGTGCGAGGACGTTTCAAATACCGGATGATTTTCTTCAGATTCATTATTATTATTATTTTTATTATTATTATTATTATTTTGAATATTATTATTGTTATTATTATTAGTAGTAGACCCCCTTTATTTTATTTTATTTTATTTTTCCTTTTTTCTATTGTTATTCATTTTATTTTATTTTAATTTATTTTTATTATTACATCTTTTATATTATTTTATTTTATTATTTGATTTGTTTTTTTTTCTATCCCTCCTAAACCCTACCCTAGCCTCCACCCCCTATTCATCTTTCTTTTTTTGATCTTCTTCCATTTATTCTCTCTCCCGTGGCCTCATTTTCCCCTCATCTCCCATTTCTTTCTGCTTCCCTTCTCCTCTTCTCTCCACCGCTTGGCCATCCCTTCCACCACTTCCTCCCTTCCTTCCCTTCCTCCTGTGCACCACCCTTATCCTCTCCCCTTAGTCATATTCTCCCCTTCCCTTATACCCCCTTAACCGCCATGCCTCCCCTTCTCCTCTCTCCTTAGCCGCCGCGCCCCCTTCATTTTTCTCCCTCTCCTCCGCTCCACACTCCTCCCTACTTCCTCTTTCAGGATAGCTGTCGAAACCCCCCTCCTCTTTCCGGACAGCTACCACAACCCCCCTCCTCTCGCTGGACAGTAGCTCTGCAACGCCGTCCGCTCGTCGGACAACCAGCACAACCCCCTTCACTCACCGGACAGCTGTGTCGTCGCCCCTCTGTTGTCTTTATGATGTTTTCTGTGGTCGGATGATTGATTTTAATTTACATAATTTTATTTTATTTAATTGTTAATTATTTTAGTTATTATTGAATTTGTATATCTTATAGTTAATTAATTAAATTTGTTTTAGTTGTTAATCAACTTATTTATCTTTGTTTATGTGTTAGTTAATTAATTTAATGTTATTAAATTTGTTAATCATTTTGTTTATTTTAATTGGTTTAATTGATATTTGAGTTATTCAATTATTAATGAAATTGTTTAAGTATTAATTAATTAATTTATTGTTAATTATTTTGTTAATTATTTTATTGGTTAAATTGATAATTAAATTATTTAATTTGTTAAATTGTTAATTAATTAATTTAGTTATTATTAAATTTTTAATAATCTTATTTAATTGAAAATTTTAAATTGATAATAAATTAATTTAGTTAGTTTAGGAGTTGTATACATATTAATCAACTTATTTAATTGTTTTGGTTTAATTGTTAATTAATTTATTTAATTATTATTGAAGCTGTTTAACGGTGAAATGAATTATTTATATGATGATGTTTACTTTTTTTATGGACCATTGATGTTTCACTGGGTTGGGGTTGAGGTTATTTGATCCCCTGTTTTAGGATTGTTGTGATGGCTTCATACGATGCGACAGTTGCCCAACGGGAGTTTTGTGCCATGTCACTTCTCATAACTATTAAAGGTAGGTGGTTTCACATGCTTATGGAATTTGATCATTTAGTCTACTGGTTTGTTTAATTAATATGCCATTTATATAAATATAGTTGTGAGTTGTCAGTTTGACTGGTAGAGTGTGGTGTTTTACTTTTATTAGTGGCTTGTTTAGATTCACGGGTTTATACTATGTTGTGCCTTGGTTTTTGAAGAAATGAAGAAGTTGAAATTGATCCTTGTTACAGTCTTAGCGTGCATCGTAGTGGGTTCTGCACTGTTGGTTGTGTTGTTTTATTTTCTTAAAACATATAAACCAGTTTTCCAAATGTTTGATAGACTTTAGTTTGGCCCTCGAAATTACATAGTTCATTCATGTTGTGAGGTTATATGTAGTGTGTTGTGTCTAGACCTTGATGAGTAGGGTGAACTTTGAATAATGAGCACAAAAAGGGGAATCCTGAGTATTAGGTTGGTGTACTAGACTAGTGTGCTAGTGATACGGGAGTCGCCTCGGCCCAGTTTCACCTAGCGGGATTAACGCTTACAGAACTAAGTAAAAATTGGATGATGACTGGAGACCACTACGTTAGGAGGTGTTTCCCTACTGGTGGCTCGTGTATTGGAAATGTATGATTTGGTTCACCGAGACGTGAGGTTCTAGGGTCCCACCCAACTTTAGTACTTTAGGGACTCTCCCACATTTTTTGCTCTTGTGCGAATATATACTCATCACTTGTTGGTTTTGCTGACTTTTGTGGGATTAAATGGTAATAATGTTTCTTTTTATTTTAGTACTAGATACCCATTTTTTCCTAATTTTTTTAAAACTGACTTCCATTCTTTAAAACTGCTTCAATCAAAATGTTAGTTCATCTATTTATTTTCTCTAAAATTTCAACCCGCAAACTGCTTTGGTCATCTAAACCTTTTTTTTGCATAATTTTTTCTCTATTTCCAACCTACTGAATGATTTCTCACACCATACTTACACCCTTGTTTGTATGTAGATCTGATTATGTTTGATGCAGGGAAATCCCAATGTTTTGAGCATGGTTGTCCGAGTTGTTAGTTGACTCATCTGGTTTGGCGTTGGTGGCATAGGCCTGACAGTTAACT
Organism: Viscum album; assembly: GCA_963277665.1. NCBI lineage: Eukaryota > Viridiplantae > Streptophyta > Magnoliopsida > Santalales > Viscaceae > Viscum > Viscum album. The sequence goes on along the minus strand of OY728145.1, from coordinate 2,011,425,141 downwards.
TTTTCCATCAGGTGACTATTGCTGCTTTGGATTTTGGTCACCTTATTTTGGGAGTTAGTCGAGGCTGAGTTGTAGTTGATCTTTTGGTGAGACTCCTTTATGCAGTTTTTTAAAAAAAATGTGTTTGTAATGTCGATTTCGGATTTAATTTTGCTTATTGTTTGTTTCTGGTTTTTGTACGGGTAAATCATTCCCAAAAATTCTAAATTTATACCCGGGCACTTGTGCCAACCCATGGGGATCGGGAGCGCCCTTAGGGCCTTTCCGCAGCCCTGGTCAGGCATTGAGTTGATGGCAACCTGATTCAGTTCGTGAAATTAATTATTGTCATGTTGGGATTGTTGTAGTTATTTTTTCACACATCTATGAATAATCAACCAATGGGTGATCAATTTAAATTTTGAATTACATGTATTATATTGATGATAATTATTACTTAAACCTTGTAATATGTTATTATTTTATGTCTCAATGAAATATTCTTTTTCAAGAACTATTTGTTTGTATTATTATTGATCATGCATTATCATGTCAATCATCACCTAGACCTTCATGACTAGTTGGATACCTATGATGAATTGTTATAATTTCCAATTGTCATTGTAACATTTTCTTATATTTCATTGATGAGATTTATCCTATGTATCCATACCATGTTGTATAAGACTGGGTCAGTTGAAGATTGAAATAACATTTTGTTGTGAGGAGTTATGGTATTTTTTGTTGTTTTTGGTAGAATGAGTTTACTGAATTTTTAAAAATTGGTATGGATGTCATATTATCTGCATGAAAAAGATTTTTTCATGCTAATTACTTTTTTAGGGAATAATATATGTAGTATATTTCTACTATTATAATTGAGTAATTTGATTTGGATAAATTATATATATGATGTTGATAATTTATGGTTTTGGCACATGTCCTAGTCACTTTATAGGTGGCACTCATACATCATTATAAGAACATCAAAATCGCATTAAATGTCTTTTTATATTTGAATTTTTCATTGGACTTTGAAAAGAGGGTTTAATTTTTTTACATGTCAACAATACATGATATAGTTTTTTTATCATAATGGTTCATGGTTTGGTTATACTATATTTGGGTATTTATACATTGATTAATTAGACATATGGATCCTTTAAGTATGGTCATCCAAAATGGATATAGGAGTATGATTATCAACATAGGGGGAGTTTGGTGTGGTTTATTTGGATAATTTACCTAGGAGCATATATATAGATGAGATTTTTATGGAATATTTGACTAAAGAGCTTTACATTCATTACCGCCTTATTTCAAGGGAGTGGGAATACCCTGAAAAGTTTATTATTTGATTTATTATTTTTAGGCTATCATTGGTTACATTGATATGATATCAATGAAAATAGTATATCATGTATATTATATGTTTTGGGGAAAATAAAGCTTAGATGCACGTGGTTGAGTTAGTCAATATGTGGGGATGACCTAGAAAATCATATATGAGCTATTTTTTAGAACATCATTCCTATTATAATAATTGAAAATTGTCCCTCTTTGATCATGCACTTGATATAATAGGTGGTTTCTGAAATATATTGTTCTATATTGTTCATATATTCAATATATATTACAAAGGACTTTTAAGGGGATTATGATCTATACTATTTCTAAAATTATGTATGGCCTTTTTTTATTCTATCATATTATTGTCAATATTTACATATTATAACCATTTTATTTGGAAAAAACTCAAAGAGTATTAAATGATTGGATCATGAATGGTGATAGTGATTGATAAGTCTGAATGATATATATATATATTGTGTTGTCACTTTTCCATTTATTTTCATTCATATATTGGATAATGTACGTGGTAGATTCCCAATTTTTTAGGAAACAGAGCTTCACAAGATACCAAGGTAGAAAGGCAGAAAAGTTGCAAAAATGGCCAATAACACATCGTTATGGCCTAATTCATGTCGAGTACTTGATGTTCATTGCATGCAAGAAATCATTACGCGAATCCATGACCAACCGCATTGAATGATGAAATTGCCACTTCATGTCATGACTCCCTCATAAACATCAAGACAACAGTCAAACCAGATACTAAGAAATCAATAAGGATTCAATGAGAAAATCCAGGTGGCCATAGGGTACACGTTGTGAACCACATTTACATGTTGTGAACATTTTTTATCATCATTAATCCATGAAATTTACACATGCCATGCTGGTTATCTTCAATGAAATAATTTGGTTTTTGGGTTCATGATGTGATGATCAAGTACATGTCGTGACCAATTTCACCAATATAAGGAACAACCCAAAAATGCATTTGATACATGCTGGGATTATTTCTCGCTTCCTTTTATACTTCATTAAATATTTTCTTCTCTTTTCCCTCTCTAAACAATTTTTTTATTTGTAATTCTTTTTCATTTTCAATCAATGAACCATGGATTCTGTTTCGTCACTACCATCAATTCTATCATCGCTTCTATTCCATCCCATTCCCTTCAAGTAAGGATTTATTAAATATTTTTCTTACATGTTTCTCACATATTTATTCAACTCCATTATCATAGTTATGATTTACTTTACCACTTTTATTGATTTAATTACCACAATGAGTAGATAAACACATCATGGTAGGGATGAAGGTTCAATGTGTCTATAAACATTATTAGATATATAGTTATAATATTGGAAAAGGATAATTTATTAGTAATTAGAATATAAACAAAGATTCAAACTCCATTTAAGATACTATATTGTGACCATCAGAAAATCATGAAAATGACCCTGTCATAGTTGATGTAATTAATGAATATGACCATTATCTTATGGATCTTTCTACGATTGAAGCTGATCGAAATGCATCTAGGATTGTAGCTAACCTCTTAACAACGGAATAGTTATATTCAAGGATTAACTAAAATACTAAACCACGGTTGACTATTTACTATTAATTTCTTTGCAGACATAGAACATAGAACCATTCCATGATTATAACTAGGATAACCTTTATCTAGATACTCAGTCATGATCATAAACCCTCTTTAATTAAATGAAGTAAAACCCAAAAAATATAGAAAACTCCCAAACATTATTCAACCATTATGGACTCCAACAAAGGATTCAAGACAAGATTCCTTATCCCTATAGAACAACATCCTCCTCATGGGATCAACCCCAGACTTCTACTATACTACGCCCTAGTAGTTTGTAAGACTTGGGGAAGTTATAATTTTCTAAATTGACATTCTACCAAAGGAAGTAGCGCAAATTTAGGGTGGATGATCAAATTTTGGCAGTGTTTTCGAGGATCAGCACTATTTATTCATGATTAATACTCTGGTCTAAATCTAGGATTATATTTACATCACCACCTTACCATTTATTATAGACTCCCTTGTGTTTTTTTGTTTTTTTCGTTCACCTCGTACATGTATCAATGTATTTTGATTCATTAAAGGAATCTTGATTCTCAATACCATTTTTCCATCAGTCATAAGATCAAAAGGCATTTCTCTTCTCATGGATGGTCAGAAATGGCCATGAAATTCCCCAATGTGGGACATAACCCACTGAACACAAAGCATCACATCTTTTTGGGAGGGAATACATTAATGAACCTAGAGAAAATGACCATGGATTAGGGCTTTCCATCAATACTTGGTGAAAATCCTAGTATTGTTCATCCCCTTATCTAAGCCTACACATTTGAGATAAAACCTAGACTCATTCATATAATCAGAAAAGGGAAAATTTAGCATTCCTCATAGTGATGATCTATAGGAATATATTGCCAAATTCCAAGAGGGTTACTATACGTTTTGTACCTAGGAAGTTGTATATGATTCAATAAGACTCCATATCTTCCCATTATTTTTACAAGACTATGACATAGACTGGAAAAAAAAGTCATCCTCTTGAGTCAATTATGACATGGGAAAATATTTCCATGATGTATCTGGACAAGGACTTCTAATTCATTTGAACCTAATAGTTCTAGATGGACAATCAAACTTCTAACAAGAATGATGGAGAATCATTTTGAGAAGAATGAGGCCACTTTAAATAATTAATGAGTATGATTCCACATCAGGGACTAGATTTTTGGATAAAACTCCCAAAATTCTATCAAGGACTCTAGCCAGTGACATGTAATGTTTTCTATGCAGCCACTGATGGAGGTCTCATGTTCAGTACTCTCAAATATAGATGCTCCATTTTAGATGAAGTATCTCACAACGACACACTATGGAAGAGTGATTATGTACCACCATGTCCAGGATCCCACCAAAGTGATGGGACCACAAGGATAGTTGTGCCGGTGGAAGGGCTCCCTAGAATGTTTGAAGCATTTCATATATCAACTACTCAACATCCTCTTATCCATGTAATTGAATACAATATAGAAAGATGTGAATTGGGAAACTTCTATATCAATACTAAAAAGATGTATTTGAATAACCAAAATAAAATTATAATTACATTAATTAAAATCAACCAAACCCGCCATTTCTCTAGCCACAATACTATCCCCAAAGGCCGTCTCAGCCTCAAAGATATAATAATCATGGTTTATATCAACCGAGGAGGACATAACCAATTAAGAACTCAAGTAACTCTAGGATACCATATGATGAACCATGTAATAGGAACACAAGATAAAAAACAACAATTCACTAAAAGAGAACATAAATTTCAGCATCGTCATCCAAGACCTTAGAAAGCACCAATAAAAAGATATCATGAAAACCTCCTAGAATAATTTGTAAAAAAACTTGATCAAAGAATGAAAAACCATGATACAGATATGAAAAAATAGAGAGTTGCGCTAAGGATCTTTAAAGTAAAAATGTATTAAATCTCAAAGACAATATTTTAGAGATTACTAGGTACACAACAACAGAACACTGATACATACCATTTAGAGGATGTTAAGGTTGTGGTGATGAGGAGTGGAATGATTTTGGACATCTAACAACCCAAAGATGCAAGGCCACAAGAAGAAGAGCTTACAAAACAATCAATACCTGATGAAAAATATGATAGAGTCAATCCACTTTACATCATTGAAAAGTACCAAAGGAACATATACTTAATTAGCCGAAGGAATATGTGTATATTTTCCAGCCTGCATACCATTCACCTCTTCCATATTAGAATAGATTGATGTAACAAAGTAAGGAGACACAATACAAGATGTTTGTAGATATGTTCAAGCAATTACATAACAAAAATTAATTTTTCCAAAGTTATTTTATAGATTCCCATTTTTTCTATGTTTTTGAAAGACCTTTATCAATCAAAATAAAATATAATACATGTGGTGAATCTGTTTAAATGAATAATTCTATATTGTTGTACAACATAAAATTCAACTGATCATGAGAGACCCTTGTATATTCTCAATCCCGTGTGAGGTTGGCGCATGCAAATTTTGGCTGATTACTATATGTTCTGGGAGAAAGTATTAACCTTATTCCAATGATAATTTTTATAAAACATGGTCTCTAGTTATTCAAAAAAACATGTGTTCATTTTTAACTAGTAGATATCTTAGTCAAGAACCTCTAAGGAATTTGGGATGATGTACTAGTAAAATTTGGCAACATCATTTTCCCAAATGATTTCCTAGTTTTGGATATGGAAGAAGATGGGAATGTTCTCATTATAAATGGAAGACCATTACTAGATATATGAAAGGCACTGATTTTTGTGAACCAAGGACGTATCTTATACAAGGTAGGGGAATAACTAGTTTTGATCATCCAAATTAGTGCATTACATTTCCTAGAAGACATTATAAACTGTCAAACCATTTATCTCACCCATAATGGAGATGAATATATGGCCATCGAGAAAGAATTGTTTGACTCCCTTACAGAAGGATGAGAATATGAATTTGAGGTATGCAACATTATTGAACCCCTACCAAGAGATGTTCGGCCATCATTTGGCCCAACCATCATCCAACCTTCTTCATTAGACCAGAAACCACTACATAGTTCCATAAAGTAGTCTTTTCTAAGTGAATCATCCTTCTTTCTCATTATAGTAAACTTCAAACTATCCCCGAATCAAGAAGAATGATTGTTTGATGTCCTCAAATGACACAAGAGGTCTATCACTTGGGAGTGGAAGGCATTAAAGGGATTAGTTCCACTGAACACATGTACACATTCTTACTAAAAAATGATGCAAAAACAAAATGAAAACCTCAAAGGCATATCAGACCACACATGCTGAATGTTGTGAAGAAATTGGTGATGAAACTCATGGATGAAGAAATAATAATTCTTATATCAAAGAGTGAATGGGTGAGTCATCTCCATGTCATTCACAGGAAAGGATGACTCACCGTAATAAGAAAAAAATGATAATGAAATTATTTCAACATGCACCATTAATGGATGGTGACTTATCATGGATTAAAGATTTATAAACTCAGTTATAGGAATATACAATTTTCCCTTACCTTTTTTGGACCAAATTCTAGAATTGTTTTGGGGAATTATTTCAACTATTTTTTGGATGGATATTCATGATATTATCAAATTTCATTCGACCTCGTTGATGAGAAAAAAACTACACTCACAAGAATATATAAAAATTTTGAGTACAAATAAATGTCCTTTGGTATGTGTAATGATCCAAAAAATTTCGAAAGATGTATGAAAACATATTTCACGATATGTGTGATATTTTATCAAACATTTCATGGATGATTTCATAGATTATGGATGATCATTTGAGGCCTATATCAACACTCTATAACAAGTTCTTAAATATGTGATGAAATTTTCATGGTTCTGAATTAGAAAAAATGACACTTTATGATGTCAGTATGAATCATACACTAACACATCATCTCATAATAAGGCATCAATGTAGATCCAACTAATATCTATGTCATCAAAGATCTATATGATCCATGCCCTGGTAAAGGTATAAGATGATTCCTTAGGCATGGATGATTCTAAATATGTTTCATAAAATATTTTTCTAAAAATTCACATCCTTTTACAGATTTATTTTCAAAATAAGTTCCTTTCTAACTAAATTAATAATTCCAATAAGATTTTAATAATTCTAAAAATAAGATGATGACATCTCCAGTCATCATTTCTCCAAACAATGAAAAAGATTTTAAACTTATGTGTGATGCCATCAACCTTGATATGTGATCTATTCTATAAAAATGTACATATAACAATTTCATCCCAATTTATTATAGAAGACCCACCTCAAATGAATCTCAGATTAGTTATAAAACCATGGAGAATGATCTCCAAGAAATACTTCATGGCTGTGAAAAATTCTATTTTTACCCTGTTCTATCAAAATTTAATGTTCATATGGATCATGATTCCCTTCAAAACATGATGAAAAAGAAAGATTAAAAATCTAGTATTATATGCGGGATTCTTTTGATACAACAATTATACATAAAAATCAATGTTACAAATAGAACTTAAAATGTTATTTTACATCACCTCTGTAAACTACATATTTCCATCATCAAAGACCACAATTCTAATATTGAGGCAGTTTTCCCTGATGATACCATATTAAATATATAGACCTAGCCTTGGTTCTCCGACATTGGCAATTTTATTGCAACATGATTCCTCTATCAATAGTAATCTTTTCAACAACAGAAAAAGACTCTTTCAAATACAGAGCACTAATTATGGGGTGATTATATACTTTTCGATCATTTTAATTATTTCCTTTTAACATATTGTATTCCAGAAGTAGAGTCGCAAAATGTAATTATAATGTTCCAAACTTCACCAACAGGTAGACATCATGGGCCTAAGCACACAGTGGCTAAGATCCCACAATGTGGATTTTTTCTATAACTCAAATGAAATGAAATTCCACAGAACCCAATACAGGAAGATGATGTTTTTTGTGTCTGGGGAATAAAAATTATGGGACCATTGTCCACATCACATGGCATGAATGACACTCTTGTTGCATTGGAATACATGTCAAAATGGGTCAAAGCTGATGTAATGACATATGACACTTCCAAAAAGGTAATAAAATTACTTCCAAAAAATGTTATTGCACATTCAGTATTTCCATGACTTTTCATTAGCTATCCTAGAACAAATTTCTCCAATCAACCAGTGAGAAAAATAATTCAATGATATGGGATCCACTACAATACTAAAACACCCTATCAACTAAAAACGAGTGGGCATTTAAAGCTATCAAATATGTAGTCAAAGTATATCCTAGAACAATTAGTCAATACAAGAAAAAATGATTGGAGTCAGAAATTGGACGATGAATTATGGGAGTATATAATGGATTATAAAACACCCATTTACACCACCCCATTTCGACTGGATTATAACAGACAATGTCATATTCTACTGTATCATGAGAACCAATCATTTTGGGCCATAAAAAATTAAATTTAGAGTTCGATATGGCTGAAGGTAAGAAGTTATTGAAATTAAAAGCATTGAATGAATTAAGGGACGATGCTTACGAAAATGCACAAATTTATAAGCAAAATGAATGGAACAAGAAACGTATATAATAATCAAAATCATCCTAGTGAATAATTTTCTTCTATTCAAATCATGATTGAAACATTTCATAGGAAATATGAAATTTATATGGACTTGTATTTATGAGGTTATCCATGTTTTCTGGATGGAGAAATTGAAATTCATTGAGATGGAGAGCCTCCATTCCTTGTGAATGTACAATGGTTGAAGATTTTTCATGAACCATTCCATGAGTGCCATGTCATAAACCTTACATTCAACTGAACTCTATGAATTTCTTGCTGATAATGATAAGTTAGTTCTTCATGGGAAGAAACACACATTTTTTGAGTTTTGTTTGATTATTGTAGATTTTAGTGTTTCATTACAATAATTTGTACAAACAGTAATTCAATAAAAAAATGTTTACAAATATTTATTCTTTTTATATATGTCTGTTTCTTAGTAATTCAAATGTTTAACCCAGTGGATTAACACTTTTTCTATAGTGCATTATTTTTCTACATACTTATTTAGTGGGTGCATAAAAAATTCAATGATAAGACCTCTCAGACACCCCCTGGAGTACCCCATTATCTCAATAATCTGTCAATATCTTATTTTTTAAATTTTTTATCACATCAATGTAAATTTAATACCCAAAATTCATTTCCTCACCACTCCCACCCATTATTTCATAGATATTGGGGATACTGTCTCTTTTTAAGTGTCTGAGGGGGGGGGGGTTGGGGGACTTTATCATATTTTCACTGAAACAAACATTATTTTTTTGGTTCTCACTATTCTAGGATCCATTTTTTAAAATTATAAGCATGGTGAAAATTTTAAAACCATGATGCCGAGGTAAATTAAAAATAACATTAGGAACAAAAATTTTAAGAACCATGATTCACCCCTGCTTAAATTTTTTGAATTATTTCTGAACATACAATATTAATTCACATTCAAAATATTTGAAATTATGATTATAATTGTCTCATTACATAATATTTATTCCCCTTCAAATTGAATGTTTTTTATTTTATTCTTATGACACAAGTTGATTCAATGCCTTTAATCTCATTTTTTATGAGCATATTTCATGAGAGATACCTTAGATATGGAAACTGACTAGAACAGTCAATGATATCTTATCAAAATGATGACTGAAAAAGTGTAATTTTAAAATTATTAAGGAAAACCAGGATATAAATTTTACTCAAAGCCCAATTGATATATATCCTTCATTTGGCCCGTAGATTCCATGAATGATTTGTTAGATGAAAAGATATTTCAAGCCTATTTTCCTTACCACCGTTCTCTTGGTACAATTATTAAAGATTATTTTTGAACAATTGTGGTTACGACATTAAAATAGAATGAGATTCTTTCACTTTTTGAGATGTGTGGTGCGATCAACTGACTTCTAGGATGTGATCTATATACCATTTGATTATGTCTCATTTGTATTCAATTAATTTTTAAAATTTAAATGAAATGAAAAAAAATGATATGGAAAGTGTTCTAGGAGGGTAAAAAATCACCCTATTCTAGATCGATGAATCCCATGAAGGGTCTTATGTCATTTGGATATTGATGTGTGATCTATCATAGGAATAACATTCAATAAAAAGAAAAAGAAAAATGAAAGGGACATAATCATTTCATTAGCTACAAAATTTCTATACATATGGATCAAACTTATATTGAGGGTGTATGGACCTGACTCTCTAGGTAAAGGAAATTTATAACAATCATATTGTTACATGTGCATTGTAATTTAGAACATTATTAATTTTGAGCCTGATTTTTACATTTTTACCTACCTACCTACATCCTCAGAGTCATTATAACCATGTTGATAAAAGTCCGTAAGGTTATTTTTAAACCTTTTTTAGATAATGTAGATGATAAATAGTGAAATCGTACTATTATGAACATAGACTCATAGTACGAGAATACCTTATTGAAATTTTACCCTGAGTGCTGAGAAAAATGAATGGTAGGGTAAATAGAAACCATCCATATTGCCCTATGAACCGTTAAAATATTTTGACTAAATGAATTTAATTGGTTATGAAAATCTAAAATTAGAGGCATGAATAGTTTATTAAGAATGATTAATACTAAAACATGACAAATTTTTATCTTACACATAATTTAATTCCATGGACCTAACACACATTTCATGCTTTGAAAATTTCTGATCCTTTTGAAATCATTGTTGTGATATTCTTCTTGGGGATAATAACTTATTTTAGGGTGGGTGGATTTGATAAGTATAAATTATATATATATTTTTATATCAAATTTCAACTGTTTTTCATTCATATACTATATAATGCATGTGGAAGGTGTCCAATTTTTTAGAAGACAAATATTTAATAGATTCCTAGGATGAAAGAAAGAAAATCATCAATATGGCCATGTACACATTGTGGTGGCCAAATTCACATTGAGAACATGATGATAACAGAATATATCAAGATGCGAAGCTATGTTTTGAAAAACCATGATGAGTAAAAATATTTATAGTTCACGTCATGTCTCCCTCCTAAACATCAAGACAACAACCACCCTGGACGCTGGGAAAGCCACAAGTATTCAATGAAAAACTGAATGCCTATGGTGTACACATCGGGAACCTCTTGTACACAAAATGAGCAACATCAAAAATCATTATTCCACAAAATTTCACCCTGCCAAAAAGGATATACTTTCTAAAATAATGCAGATTTAGGGTTTAGGATGTGATGATCAAGTACATGTCATGACCAATTTCTCCTATATAATGAGCATCCCGACAGTGACTTTGAGACATGATAGGATTAGTTTTCCCTTCCAATTATATTCTTTTATATATTTTCTTCTCTTTTAACACTCTAAAAACTTTTTTTCTTTGTATTTATTTTACGTTTTCAATCAAAGAGCCATGGATTCTTTTTATTTAACGCTTTTAATTCCCACATCACTTCAATTCCATCTCATTCCCTTCAAGTAAGGAATTATTAAATAGTTACTTTCTTTTTCATCATATATTTATTCGTTTCCATTAGCATAGTTATGATTTAATTTAACCCTTGTATTATTTTAATTACCCCTACTTGTAACTCAACACATTGGGGATTTGATCAAGGATCAATGTATTTACATAGTTAAATATATCTATAGTATTAAACATAAATAACATAAATGTATTAGTAATTAGGATATAATCCAATAGTCAAACCCCACTTGTACAACTATACCATGATCATCAAACAATCAGGGAAACGACCATATCTTAATTAATGTAATCTATACCTATGACAATTAACTTAGGGAAATTTCTGAAGTATAAGCTGAACGTAATATATCTTGGACTATAATTATCCCTCTAACCACAGAATAGTTACATCCTAGCTAGAGCTAGAATTCTAGACAAGGTTAATTGGCGACTACATCTTGATTCATAGACTAAGAACATAGGACCTAGATATAATTAGAACTATGATAACCTTTATCTACATAATAAGACTTGATATTGACCACTCATTAATCTACCGAAGTAAAAAATGGATAGAAATCTCCCAAACATTAGTCAACTAATAAATACTCCTACTAAGGATTCATGATTAGATTGCTTATCCAAACAAAGCAACATCATCTGTGGGGGATCGACCTCGTACTCCTACTATAATATGACCTAGTAGCTATTAAATTTTGGGTCACTTATCAATTTCCAATTTTACTCACACCCTATGGAAATAATGATGCCTCTGGGAGGCTGACCGGAGATAATAGTCATACGACAGTGTCCAATGGGATCAGAAATAATGTTTTATGTGTCTAAAAGATATAATATGGGGAGACATGGTTGTAAAATAACATATTGGATCATATTTTACACTATATAGTGGGTAATGACTTTGTTTTTACCAATGTGAACAAACTGATAATGTTTATTCATCGAGTGATTGTCCACACAATGAGTGTGGGTGTTGCAGATAGATAAAAAATCTCATGTTTTCTTTATATATGATCTCAGAATCATATATATTTCATGGATTTGGTCTAACTCAAGCATCAATAGTGTGTCCAAGAAATGTTTTATGAGGTTGTAGTTATATATTTTTTGTTCATGTAGGTCATGGAATTGTAAATAATGATCTTTAGAGGGAGTAGTGGATGGAAAACGGTGTCAATCCATATAGAGGTCAGACAGTACGTGGTGCACTCTTAGGGTTGTTTTAAGCTGTTGAGAAGATATATTGTAAATATCCTATAGATATGTTTATGTTAATAGTTACACTATGTGAAAGTTGTTTTTTATTTTTGTGTTTATTGATTTAGGTGCAAAGTGTGTTTGTTTTCTAAATGTATCAACCATTTGGTTGATGAGAAATATTCCTCGTATAAGATGTATGGTTGTAAATAATAGTATGATTAATGATCAGTTTTTATGGAATGATAGTCGGTTCATATAGAATTAATTTTGTTGGATAGGTATGGTACTCTCAACATATTATTTATTATTATTATGATGTTACCAAATATGTGACTCATATGGTTGGGAGCACCAATTGTAAGAATTGTTCATTATGAGTTTTTTAGTCCATATCATCAGGATTATATGGATGTGTTAAGAATCATCTCATTGTTTGCAGGATTTATTCAATGTGTTGATTCTATTTCAGTAGTGCTCAGAAATTTTGTAGAGGAGACATATTAGGGATGAGTTATTATATGTTTGAAGGTTTATAATGGGATTGGAATTCAGGTGAGGTAACATGTATCGATATTTAGATTGAGCATGTGTAATTTGGAAAATTTGAAGTCTCAAAGTGGTTTTTCAAGGGCTAGGAGTTTTTTTGGGAAGGAGGTTCTAGTTTTGGTCATTTTACCTAATGTAATATTTCACTAAGTACCTTGTGTGCAAGCAAAAAGTAACTGATGTTCTAAAAAAATGAATATGATTCCTTTGGGGTTACGTGGTGGAACATGACCCTACAATGGGTACCTAGTGTGGAAATGGGTACATTATGGATAGTAACTATGTATCCCATGGTTACATAGCTGGTTTTTAAAACTATTAAATTAATTAGTTATTTGTTTCTAATTTAAATGAGGTCATGCATAATTTATGAACCAACAAAAATGCATATTTTACTATTCACATCCCTATCAGTTCCAAATATTCCCAATCATATTTTATGTTAATTTATAGGGGTTATTTATTCTTTCCATATTAAGAGAATTTAATGGCCAATGATCAACTTACTTCATCATAGAATTAATATTTTCTTCATTACACTATGTTTCAATAAAAGACTCAGTTTTAGGTTTTTTTCAATAGTTTTTTATCTCTTCGTCCTCTGGTCAAATCATAGTACATGATTCAATGTACTATAGGTTCATATAAAACTATCGGTTGAGCCTAAATATTTAATTTATTATATATGGGTCAATATATAATTTTATTTATAGGAATGGGTAGGTATTTATGGGTGACTGAAATCAGAACTACTCCTGGTCTCCATGGTAACAGACTATTTTCCTTGGATAGTCCATGTTTGATGTGTTGAAATATGAGTTGACAAATGTCAACAAGGTGGTGTGTGGAAATTCTTTTTCCAAAAATGGAAATTCTTACACATGAGGCTGAAAATCGTTTTGGATGATTTTTGTTATAATTCTTTATAAATTATCGTGTTGTTGGATAAAATTGTAGGATGTGGATGATATTGTATCTATGGAAGGTTGGATGGCATTTCCCTAATTTATATCCATATAATTTTTGTGAATTCCACTAAATATGGGTTAGAGTTGTAAAGGCCCAGACCCTAGAATATCGGAATGATGCTGAAATATGCTTTGTAATTTTTTTATATAACAAGCTGAATATTTAAACAACACATTACATAACATATGGCCTTCTCATTCATGGTTTTAGTGAATTTTATGAAAATATGTATTTATTACAAAAAACTTTCAGAAATATAATTATATAAAAGAAATAATATTTAGGTTACCTCCTCTACATAGAAATATACATCACTAAAAATTAGAAAAGACATATTAAAATTAATTTAAAAATTTGTGTGATCATTTAATAATGCCCTCAATGGGTTTTTGAAAATGTTAATAAATGATTTAAAAATATTTTCTAGAAATAAATATATATATATATACTCGGAATAATATTTTATAGAAATATATATTTGTATATAAATCATATAAAACATTAAGAAAATTATTATGTTCTCATGAAATTATTTTCATAAATTTAGTAATCTTCTCAACATTTTTATAGTCTCTGGTTAGTGCTTGTTTTATTTTTATCTTCTATATCTAAAAATTTATATATTAATCGGATTCTCTAAATTTATCTACATACAGAAATTTAATAAATTTTTTCTTATTCCCAAACAATTTTCTAATATATTTTAAAATTTTTTCTACCTTTGATGATAGTTTTTTGTTATTTTCAGAGAACTATTTATCCATTAAACATTCACCACATTCTGAAATAATATATTAGATATTATATTTATATTTGTTATCCATTCTATTGATTTGGTTACATTCCATTGTATGTGGTAAAAACCATTCTATTTCACTTTCATTTTTTGATTTATATTGATATTAAAAATATGTTCTTCATCATGGGAATTTGTTTTACAATTAATATATTTTATAACATGCATTTTTATACTCCATGATCACATTCCTTCTTATTGATAACTGAGACATATTTCATAAACTAATAGTTCTTTTTTTAATGCAATGAATCTTATGATAGGAATTCATTGCACTGTATCTTCAATAAGAAATTAATTTTTTTTGAATTCATCAATTCAAGACTCACTATTTTAACCATCGGATAAATTTTTATCAAGAACCTTTGAAATGAGTAGCTTCTATTAAACATCATCATTTAAAGTATGAACATATTAATTATATTTACTCTCACCACATCCTTCAAAATTAGATGCCAATTTATATTTTTATATTCAAAATAATTTGTATCCTTACCATTAGAAATATACTCTTATATTTTATCCTTTATATCCAAGGATCTCATAGTTATTTTATCCTGATCATGATTATATTTTTTATATTTTAATTATAGACAGTCTAATAAGAATATTCAATTAAAACCACATATGATACATTTTATAGTAATATTACCATTTGTCTTTAATATTATTATTCTAACATTTCGAGATAAAATATGTATATTTTTCCAATCACTTCATCCACTTCTACTTCTGAAGTCGTTCATTAATATATAATTCATTATATATTCAAAATAATTTTATACTCTTTTCTATAACCTAGTTTTTAAGAGGGTTTTCATTACAAAAATATTAAGCAATGATAATAATGTGTTAATATTCAAGAGGATTTGTACTGGATTATCTAATATTATATTTTGAGACATTATTATAAAT
This sequence comes from Viscum album, assembly GCA_963277665.1. Taxonomy (NCBI): domain Eukaryota; kingdom Viridiplantae; phylum Streptophyta; class Magnoliopsida; order Santalales; family Viscaceae; genus Viscum; species Viscum album. The sequence goes on along the minus strand of OY728145.1, from coordinate 2,011,409,204 downwards.
CCTATGAGATATGATACATTAGAAATTTATATACATGATATAATCATCCAACTTATAACTAAATACTTTGATTATTAACAATACTTTATTTACCATTTTAAAAAATGTATCTAAATGTTAATAATTCATACATCAACATATGAGTATATTTAAACCTACAAATCCATAGGCTTCCATGAATCAAATTGGGTTTTCCATTATATATTTTTTCAATCTTATCTCAGAAGACGTTTCCACTTCTGGATTCTTTAGCATTGAGTTATTACATCACTAAAAGGGGTGATAATATGGAATTTAAAACACATCCGTCATTACTTATATTCATTTTACCTACTACCATAATGTAATAAACATCATCATAACGAATAAATTTATTAATAGCAGCCTCTAATACATCCAAATGAATAAATAGTACATGTGGTATCATATGATATTTACATATATGATAATTATTCCAATTGAAAATTATTACCCCCGTACAATTTACGGAATTTAAACTATCCATAATTGAAGATAAATAAATTAAATGAAAAAATATATCCTAGGGAGAAATACCATTATCAAACCATTAAATTGGTGTGACTAAATAATGGGATATAGGATATAATATCACTTGACAATATAAAAATAGAATTAAGGAGATCAATGTAATGTGGGTGGGGGTGGCCCATCAGATATTTAGAATTATTTTAATATTATACCATTAGAACAAACTTTCACACTAATTAAAGTGATTTGAATTCACTATTATTTCCACATATAAACATACAATACCAAAAACAATATATTTACGTTATCTACATATCAAAATTAGAATGATAATCATTGCTGTGATTTATAATCTCCCATGTTCTCTCTACTAAATAATACTAACCAATAGATTATAATGAACATGAATTATCCAATACTCATTTTACATATATCTCTTTAGTGTATGTACATAATTTATGGTCTTATTAATTTTTTGTAAATAATTTTAGATACTTATAGCATGTTACAGTTCAATCATGTTATCACTACACTACATTATATCATTCAAATTTCACCACTAGAAGACTGTTATAATTCCTAATATATTACATGCACAATAACAAGATTAAAAATTTTCTTCTACTTTACTATAGTTCTCTCTCATTGATATATAAATTATTCAATATAGCATTTAATGAGTTTCTCTCCCAATTTGTTTAATAAAATTCATATTCTTCTTCATAACCATATAGACTCAACAAATATTAGGAAATATTATTTCCATTAATTAAATATTGAAATTTACTTAAACATGAATCATCCTCATGACATGGGTGAATAGAAATTTCCTTAAGTATTTTTCTATGATATTAACTGTTTATTAAATCTAAAAATCATTGAATATTTTGTTGAAAAATTTTCCCTGATGACCACTTAATTTAGATAATTTTATTCTTCCTCAATGTTTGGAATAAAACATGTATACTTTATGATATGGAGATATTATTATATGATATATAATCTTATAACAACAATAGTTTCACAATATTCCATTATTATTTTCATTTTGATGAATAATTTATAATAAATCATCTCCTAATTTTTTAAAAGACTCAATTCTTATGTTATTTGGCCATTATATCATTTTTAAAATTAATGTTTTTGTACATTTTGGGAAATAAAAATAAAATAATGTTGAACATTATGAATATAAAATCTACAAATCATTATTTTATCCCCACTATTCAAAATTCCCTGTGAGGAGGGTGCTCAAACCGGCTAGGTCGGATAAAAAAATTCCATCTTTCAAATTTTTTTAATTTTTTACACAAAACACTATTCACTATTCTTCTTAAATAAATGTAAAAATAGAAAATATATAATGAAAATGAAAAATAAATTTTACTAGGTTCACCCTACCCCAGATAATCCAATTATTATACAAATATGATTAGTCAATTAACCATATTCATTTAAAGTGAATAGTTTTTCCAATGTTTAGACCAGAGTCAATATCTCTCCTTATTAAAAACGATTCACTATTTGAAAAATATTTACTTTTATTAATAATATGTATTCAATCAGCCTTCATTAAATATCCTTTGATATTCGTAGTCAATATTTATTACAACAAAATTGATGTTTCGTTAAGAAATTATTTCATCAAAATTATTTTAAACTAGTTCTATATAAATTATTGGTGATTTTCCTTTTTTCATGAATCAAAAAACTTTTAGAAAACATAAAAAATATAATAAAAAATATAATATTTCTTGTACCTAACATATTAATTATGACATTATTTATTTTATTCATTTAACTATGATTTATATAAAACCAGTATTCAATGATTTACATTAACATAAGTATTATGCAGAATAAATGATTTTGTTTTTTCACTATGTATTTATCACTATAAATGGGGGAGATAATGGATTATTTATTTGAATAAATTACTATTAATGAAACATTCCAAACCAAGAAAATGTGTCCTCTTACTTCATTAATTTTTCATTAATATTAACTTATTCATTAAATATCCTATTTAAATTCACCAGATTCAAAAACCTCAACTCTTTCCTAAGTCTTGCAAACATCCAAAAATATATATTATTATACATATATTCATATTACATATTCTAAAAAATTATTTTCATGAAAATAATTCATTTCAATTGTAATAATCAATGAGTTTCTTCAGTAATTTCATTCCCATATATTTTTTAAAATCAATAGGAAAAACCCGATCATTAAAACTCCATCAAGTGCTCATTTTCCTGATATTAAATACCATAGATATTTTTGAACTATATTATTCAATAAATGTTTTGGAACATTGTCAACGGACATTTTCAACAACCAAAAATACCTACAAACCTGAGATTATATCTAGAGGGTTAGTTTCCAAAAAATTATGGAATATATTTTCGAATATTAGCGACATAATTGTTTTAAAATGACTCAAATTATGATGTTATTAAACATTATAAAGTATATTATAAACATGGATAAGAAAACTTTTGTAGTTCAACTCTACAACATCATCCAATCCTTCCACATTCTGAATTCTATGTGTTTCCAAAATCTAAGACATCTAGTAATGTCTATGATCTCTTTGAATTCAAAAAGATCATTTTTTAATTTTTATTTTTAATTTACTAAATTTTTTTTAAAAATAAATTAACACGAAACCACCTTCAATTTTTGTAAGGAATAAAAAAACATTAATTTAAAATAAAATAACTATACAAACAATCAAATTTCCTATCATAATAACCTTATAGTATAGATACAAAATCTTCCAATGTTGATTCCTATTCAAATTTTCTATTTGAAAAATTCCACAACATGGACCTGTAGATTAATTAAAAATGATTCCATACCGATATTAAATATCTCAAAACTATCTTTGAACATCATCCAATATCCTAGAATCCTTCATGACTCATATTAAATTTTATTATATATTATTTTTAATATTAATTTAGAATTTTATAAATATATAAATATATAACACAAAAAAAAATTCAATTAAAATATTTTTCATAATATATACTCTAGATAAATTTTATAAACTAGTGGACATCATTCTCAGTGGAAAATTGGAAATATATCATCTAGAAAATATCAATAACTATCATAAGGTCCCAATAACTCTAGGAATAAATATATGTATGATTTATATAAAATAATTATGGTTGGTATTCTTCCTCTCTATATTTATGATGACTATTTATCCTTATAAAATCCCACTTATCACATATAAATGTAGTCCTATTGATGATAATAACACCATTATAAAGTCCCCTAAATATTTATAGGTTATCCCATCCTCCAATATTGATAATTTTTTTTCAAAAATATCATAGAAATGCCACCAATATATATTAAGGATTGTATGTCAATCATAGTTGATGGACCTAAGAAATCAAATCAGTGTACCAATAGTGACCCCCAACAAAGCTCATTAGTGAATCCATGACTCGAGGAATGTAATATGAGTACAATCTATTTCTTGGAGAACATCAGGATGGTTTTTATTGGAACAATATTGAGATATCTGAAATAATATTGTTGACATATACAAAACTATGGGAGGAAAATGTGTCATTATTGGGATATTTTTCACTAATTATATCTTTATTCTATTTTATCTATTAAATATATTATGAAATTGATTATCATATTCTATTTTTCTTAACTAAATAAATTATATCAATGAAGTAAATGATATAACAAGATGTTTTTACACGATTCAATATAAACTAATTATATCTAGTCCATTTCATAGTCTATAAATAATCAAACCACAAAACCAAAATAAAATAATATTATAATCACTGTTACAGTAAGTATGGAATACACATTAATTTCTATTTAATAATATTCAATTGATACTGTATGTTTTATTTCTCATCGATGGTCCTTTATATATACTGTAAAGATCAACAAAACCTAAATTAATGTTTGTAACACAATGTAATTCTTTAACATGATAATTCCTCAAACAGATGTGATGGTGAATATTAATTTATCAACATAATTATATTGATATTACATAGAAAATACTAGGAAAGAAACTATTATAAATTTTCAAAATAAAAAACCTTATGCTTCTCAATTTTTCCTCATTTTCATCATATCAAAATAGAAATGCACATATTAGTCAGAAAAAAAGGAGGATGAACTATCTATGTGTTTTCATATAGAGTAGTAGTTCAACATTTTTATTTTTCAAACATCAATCATTGACTCATTCAAGGAATTAAATAACAATGACCTATTGTTATCTATTAACATGAGACATCAAGAGGATTATTAAACTAAAACACCTTACAAAACCCATATGGGGATGGATGACAATCTCTCCCCCTCCATGTACCACCTTGTACATCTAGTATGCCTAATGTAGACCAGGCACACATTCTGGCACCTTGCAACCACTCTTCTACCTAATATGAATATGAATGACATCACTCATATTTCCACTATATAGGCCTTTATGGGGCAGACCTCCCACCTTGTTGACCATTATTGTTGATATGTAGTTTATGGGATAGACCTTGTGGCCTGAAATGTGTGGCCAATTTATTATAATCCCCTAAAAATAAATTACTAGGAACCAAGTGTGGAATATAAATAACTATCAAGTACAAGTCTGATGTAAAATATAATTACCTTTATATATTCCTCATGTAATTATATTCTAATTGAATTGACTTATTCTACTTCTTCTTCAAGAAAAATATTGTTTTCCCAATCTTAATTAAATTATTCATCATATAACTCAATATCATTATGTTCTTTATTTAACCACCCAATCTAAATAAAATTTCACGGACTTTTTCCATTCCCCTTCTTCTCCTTTGGTAATATCAATTTCAAAGTACACATAATAATTCAATTATAATTCCTCTCATTTTATACATTACTTTAAATAATTATCCACTATGAAATATGTCTTTGAAAAGATTACCATTTTGACAATATCTGGTCTATATAAACATAAATTCTCTAATTTTTTTAGCAAAATGAGATCGTAAGAATTTCATCTTTATCAATTTAACAAAAATAAATATATTTTTCATCCTTATTGGATATCATGGATACTATAGATACTAATTTTTTAATATCAAATTCCACATATTTTCATCAATGAAATCTGGTAATTTCATTGACCACCATTGAAAACATATAATATTCATTGAAAACTCCATAATCTGGAGGGGTCATTCAAAAACCATTTTCTCATTGTTAGAAAGACCATCAATGTTCTATAAAGATTAATGTGTCCATATTGGAATCTATCTCTATTATTTTTAGTAATATCATTAAATTCTATCCCCCCTTATAGAAAATAAATAAAAATTTCATGGGAAAATTTTATCATATCTCACTCATGAAATGAACCATTCATCATTTTCAATTATGTTTAGAAGAGTCATACTATGTATAATAAAAAACTACATGACTTAGAGATCAATGTGGTCCATTAAATAATGAACTTGATACCATATGAAATGAGAACTCATAAAGTTATCATTAAGGGACATCCATTTATATTCTTGGCATAATTTGACAAAATGTGATATTAAACATTATTAGAAATGATTATCCCATATTATTTTCACTCAACTAAATAAATAGGTAAAAATTATTCATGTGGAACAAGTGGCCTTTGGGATCATCCATTCTAAAAATTTTATTCCTTCACTAAATAATTAAATAAATCTTTAATTGTGTTATGTTATTTATTTTTCATGACCAAAGAAATGATACTATGAAAAATAAATCTTTTCCAATAACATTATATTCCAAAAAATTTCATAATTAATAGATGTGATACAAATTTAATTAATGATTCTAGAATAAATATCATCAATCATCATTTGTTTCCACATATAGGATATCACTCAACATAATACTCATAATGTTGAATATATTCAAAAGTGTATTTTTAAAGAATATGATAATATGGATCTTCAATGTGTGTCGGTCCATATATTAGACTTCTAGAACATCAACAAGGATGATCCTCTTCATTAATTTTTCATCTGAATACCAAATATAAAATAAACACCAGATTATGTATTCCTTATACTTTTTCTTAAGGATATGAAATAAAATTTTTCTTTTTCATTATAGATGATCCACATTCATATTTATATTTAAAAATCAATTGAAAAATCATTCAATGAATATAAATTCATTAGTTTTACTATTAATAATTGAAAAAACGCATTGTTTATCAGGTTCATGCACCAGTAACAGCCTTCAAATTCAATTCCATTAATTATAAGTATAAATAAAATAAAAAAGGTAAGGAAATAATGTGTTTCTTAAATAATTACTCAATATGAACTTCATCTCTGATATGGTTTTATCTGCCAGGTTTCTTTATTTCCTTTACTCTTCCAATATTCACATATTCTATTAAATTCTAATTGAGTTTGTGTAGATATTATCACTATATCAATTAAATTATGTCTAAACCATAACTATTAATGATATTTTATATCATATAAAAAATGTGAATTAATATTCACCTTGTTAAGGAATATTTTTGTGATGGGATAATTGAATAGCTATTTCACATAGTATAACTATCTATGTTGCTCCTAACAAATAGAGCATCACTTTAACAAGGAATTTTTATTTCATTTACTCACTATCCTAGGTTTGGGTGTCTTCCATTCTCAACTTACTCCATAGATTCTATAGCTAGATAATTAACAGGACATAAGTAATGTTTAAAACCTGTTTTTATCTTCCACATATATTGTTTTGGGTGCATTTATTCTTGTCAATTATCAAACATGATTCATTTTCCTTCAAATTATTGGATTTTGAATCAAATTTCATCTAACATATCTTACATAAAATATTCATAGGTGAATTATTTACTGTATAATTATTATTTACTCCTCTATTTTATTCTTCTGTATCTGCAAACATAATTGTTTTTTTTCACATCAATAGTTAATACATATCAAAATGAGCATTAAATAGTATTATAAATACGACCATTTCATGAATCACAATTATCATCATGCTAGTAAAATATATTTTAATAATATTATTATTTCTTGGCATATGAATGTTTCTTATTTTCAATATATTTATCCCTAAAGAAATGGGACTTATTTATGCTATAAAAATTAAAGGATTTTAATAAAAATATAGATCACAATGCCTGAATCTGTTATAACAATGGTATTAACCAATGAGGCCTGATCATTAGATTTAATCCAGATAATGGTATTGGGTTTTTTTCATATCATGTTGGTATCTTCCTGGGAAACTAAAATCCAAAGTTTTTTATTATTCACCACTGTCATGGTGGTAGGATTTTCATAACTTTTCATCATCCTAACTTGTTTAGGTTTTATTTTCCATCCACAAATGATTCTGGATGTAGATATAGGAACATTAGTACTAGGTGGTATTAATTGTACACATTTCTTCATATTTTCATTCTATAGATCATAGAATGAATTTACAATATTATTTTTACATGTTGGATGTGTCTTAAAATTAGAATAGACCATTGGGAATTGGGAAGAAGCATCAAATATATCCTTAAATTGTAACATTTCAATATTTTCCAAAAGAAACTACAATTCTAAATATTTCATATTGGGGATTGTTTTATAATATTTAAATATAATCATATTCTCTTTATAAGACTTGTTTATTCGTTCTGCTTCCTCTTTTTTAATTTTATCCTTTTAGTAAAATAGTGTCACATTGTTCGGAAATATTTATTTTTTCTTCAAATTTTGAATAATATAAATCACATATTGTTTTCAATTTCACATCAATTACGTGGATATTTACTTCTAGATTATTTTTAAATCTATTATTCTCAAAACATTATATTCACTATTTTGAGGAACTTGTTTTAAGCTCCATCTTTCATACTTCAAAGGCTACAACATGTTTATAGAGATTTAAACAATCGAAAAAATTTCATTTATTGACTTCGACTATACATCTAACATCTTCTCAAGATGATTGGTCTATTTCTGTAGTATTTTTAATATCCATAAAATGACAGTGAATAATTCATTGGGATAGTCTTGCACTATATTATTTAATGTAGTAGTTAATAAATAAACAATTTTCTTATCACTACCATAGATTCCTGGACATTCATCAATATGGTAATGAATGGAACTAACACATTCTTATTGATCACTTGTGTTACAGAGACATTCTATATCCTTAGTTGAAATATGAGAATCCTTCTATTCTCATCCTTAGCCTGATATGTCTTCAATTTTGGAATGAATTAGAGATAGTGATACTTCTTATTCACTAAATAAGAGGGACTTGTTAAAAAACATTATTTTTTATTTCTTTTTCATATTCTCTATATACTTGGTTGAAATTGAATTATTTTAATATATAATTGATTCTTCTACATTATATCATGGAATTGTTAAAATAGGAATGAAACTCAAATCATTAAAAGTAAATATCTGTTATATAGAGAATTCAGTAAAGGTGTATTAATCATTAAATACAAATAGAAATGATTATATTTGGATGTAATATATACTGATAAGGGGGTGAATTAATGGAATAATATTTTTCATCAATAATAAATTTTATCCCATTTACCACTTATACATATTAGTTTCCCGATTCATTGGTTATCGTTTTCTTATCGCATGTATGTATTTGAAATATATAAATTATACACAACTTTTTTTTATATTTTTCACAACTAAATATGTTTTTTTCATTGGAATCTTTAGGAAATAATAAAACCACAAAATAATTAGAAAACAATCCATTAATCAGGTATAAAATAATATTGAAATATCGTTTCACTTGCATTGCATTATAGTCAATGGAAAGTTATTGTTTTATAGTACCATGATGGTTCTTTATAATTACTATAAATAATGTCTTACAATTTTCAATGGGTCTTATCGACATTTATCTCTTTATGATTCTGATAATTCTACTATATTTCACAATGATGCTTAGTTATTCAATATACACCTTCACTTTTTTACTTACTAAATAGTAAGAAAAAACTCTATTTCATATAAAAAATAGATAATTTAATGTTTATAAAATATTATTCATATTCCTTTGAAAATAATATAGAAATAGACTTATATTATTTTCATTATTCTTCATTTTATAATATATTCCATTTTATCAACTTATTCACTTACTTTGATCATAAAACTCTTTTATGATTATTGAAATAATGAATGGACATCTGGGAACTGTAGAATCATAAGTAAATAATATTTTGATTGAATTATATGAATACTATTGTAGACACCAATCTTATAATTAATATTTAGTATAAAATATCAATAATTTTATAGTATTATTTCTTATTATTTCTCCATCATGAATCATATATACATGAAATTAAATCATACCAAAATATCAATTTTAATCATTGAAAGAATGATCTTGTAGAATACAATAATATATTACGATTAAATTAATGGAGCCTCATGTATTTTTTGTGAAAATCACCACATCTCATGCATATTTTAGTTTTATGAATATGTAATAAAATAAATTCAATGTGAAAGTATTCATTAATTCTAGTATGTATTTATTTTGTGCACTATTAAGGAATACATTATCTAAATTCTTTTTTACATAATCTTTTTTATGAGTTTTCTTTTTATTTGTGTAAAATATGAGAACAAGTTATATTATTTATTTCTATGAACAAGGTTGGTTTTTTAGAAAAAAAATATTTTGACTAAATTTATTTTACACTATGAGAAAAACCTACATATCATTTAATTTCTAATAATTAATTGTTTTATATGCTAAACTCATTAATCTTTTAAAACAATGAGTGTATAACTCACACACATTTTTTTCATTACTATTATTCATGAAATAGATGTGTATTTGATAATATCTAGTGTGATATGTCAACCTACTCCTAAAACACTTGATTTTGTGAGTCACTTATCATGTGGTCATAGATATTCTTTATAGGAGAAAACACTTCATTGAAAATGAACATACAAATAGTGGTGCACGAGACACCACTATATGCATATCCTAAGAGGCTCACCAATCCTTATTTTTTTACATAACAGAATTGTCATAGAATACTCTTTTTTTTAAATATGTTCTCATAGTTATAAATATTTTTAGAATAATAATTTTTTGGTCTTAGTGCGTGTATTTATAGGAGAGGTTAAAAATGCCTTCATACCACCTAAAATCAAAAATAATATTAGACTTTTCAAGGTATTAATAATTATTTTTATAGTTTCAAAGATTTATGTTATGGGTTTATCAAATAAACATGTGCAGAAATCATGGATTAAGATCTAATATGAGTTTTATTATCTCGTTCATTCATTATAATGCATGTGTTCCCCACTTTTATAAGATCAATATTTTCTATGAAAACAAAAACATAGTTAGAATTCCTCGAAATCAATTTGATTTATCCAAAGAATATTATCAATGTTATAAGTAGTACAAAAACATATATTTCATTCTTATACAATATAATCTCATTAATTTTGTATCTTATCTTCCAAATGGTCATAACATCCTTTTCATTGATCCTTATAATATTTTAAATTAATGTAGGTGACCAAAAGCACCATTTTGCATATGATGGTATGATACGAAATCTCATGGTGATCATATAAATATTACTGGTAAGATTGTAATGAATATAAATTGTTTGCATTTTAATTATTTAGAGGAATAGTTTCACACAACACTTTGTCACACATATTTCATCAACCCAGATGGGGTGGACTATATAAATGATCCCATGTGCAGCTTTTCCTCGAACCAACAATATGTTTGGAACCTAAATAAACTTTTACTCGCCCATATTGGGGGTCAACATGATCTCTCCCAATATGTTCCACGTTGAGCACATTATGGTCCCAACGTATCTCAATCAGACAAGAAGGAACACTGCATCGAATCTTCTACATAGAATTTCAATGAAGGAAATTTCTGTTATTTCCATAATATAGGCATTAGGGGGCCATAGATCCCATATGGTGGACCATTATATACCCCATATTGAAGATGGGATAGCCATTGTGGCCACTAATGGTTGGAATATTTTTTATATAATCCATACACAAAATATGTTTTGAAAACAATGTATAGAATATCAATATCATTCAAATTCGAAGACAACATACTAACCAATTCCACGTATCCAGTCCACCGAAAATTATATTCATATTTCATGACTTCATTATTCATCATAGTTAATTTTTTATTTTTAATTTCATAATTAAATTATTCTTTATGATAATAAACATTTTCACAGTTTCTAAATAAAATCCTCCACCAATGATGATTTTTTTGGATTTAATAATTTTATAGTCATCTCATTTTTAAAAATAAATTGCAATGAAGTTTAGTTATTGAATTATATTTCTTATATTAATTTACATTATTTTAATATAGATAATACCGTGGAAAAAGTCATGTATATGAGGAATGGTTCAATTATAGTCATACATCAAAAAACAAAAAATCATTAAAAGAAAATCATTGGAACAATGAGACATTAGTACTTTCATCTTCATCCATTTATCTAAGAATTATTCACATTATTTTAAAGAGTATATATCATGGATATATAAAAAAAATTCATTCAACCTTTATGAACATATGGAAATTAATTAAATATGGTTATTTCAATGAAAAACATTGAAAACCAAAAAAAATACATTACCATAAAATATTACTCATAAAAGTGGGATCTTCAATATCCAGAATAAAACCTCATGTGATATTACACCATTTGTTTTTACTGGCAAACAATCATGAATACTAATAGGCTACTAGGTGGATGCATCGAGCTCATGGTTCGAAGGTTGATATTGTGGTTGATACGTTGATGAAATCAAATTTTTTATAGGAAGTCCCGACCCATGAAATATAATAAAAAATATATTCACATTCAGAAAATTAAATTGAATATATCATAATATATATCAAAATTTGTGATTTGTGAATTTTTTTATATAATTTTTTGTAATCTTTTCCAATTATATAAATATTAATAATTTAATAGCTAGTTAAAAATTAGTATCCTTTATTTAAGATGTTTTTAGTTCAAAAATATTCTTAATTTTCTAATATAATGAACATTTCATTGGTTTCTAGTCACTCAATGGAGTATATTTTTATAATGTGTTTCACATTAGTCTCAAAAAATTCAAATATACTCATAAAAGTGAAATTTATTTTATCATAGAAAATATTTTTATTAATATTTTAGAATTCTACAGAAATGATATAGTGGTTAAATATTATAAATTTCATGATTATGTTGGGGATTTGATGGTTTTATTCCCAAAAAATTATCAAACATCATAATGATGAACTTATAAAAATATAGATTCTACAAAACATTTGATAATTTTATGGGATTATAGTCCATATTAATAGAATAAAATATTATATTGAAAATACAATAAAATAAAATAAATTATCCATCATTAAAATCTATATGAGTCATGTGGAATTCTTTGTTGAATCCCATAAATTAGAGGTTTAAATGAAGACTGTACTATAATTTTCATCCAATAATGAAATTTTTAAATAAATGGAAAACTATAAATTATTTGGTTATTGTAAAAGTGTTTTCATGCCACAAATAAATAATATTAAAACCATCCAGTTTGGATGTCACCTATTGATATAATATCTTTAATACTCTATGCGGTATATAATGAGATACCACTATATCCCCTTCTATAAAAAATGTTAAAATAATATTATCTATATCACCTAGGTGGAAAAATGTTGGATGCTAGCAACTAGTATACCAATATTGAGGAAAAAAATCACTCATCTATTTGATTTATAGATGTTTGGTCAGTATTTATAGAATAAAAATGTCTAAATTGTCTATTTCATTAAATCACTAAAATATATCCTTGTTTATACTATATTTTCATGGTGATTAATTAGATTATATTTCATTACTCATTAATTTTACATATTTTATTATGAAAAGTTGACTAAATGGATAATATTAGAATATTTCCAATAATTAATCCCCTCTCAAAGGTATTTACTGGTGTATATGTAACTCTATGATGGGGATGTTTTTATCATCTAAGAAAATCATAGGCATTATAAATTAATCTATATTTTTAATCATAAATCCCTATTTCAAATCTTATTGAAGACACAAGGATTACCTGAGATGTTCTTTGAGTTGTATTTTATTTCAATTGTAAAAGAACTTTTTCCCTATTTTTTCCTTCTCTCATATAAGTGAAAAAATAATGAGGTACATTACCAAGATCTCATTATGGGTTTCGATCCAGATTTATAGGTACCTAGTACATAAGTGGACATCACATATGACTTTTTTTGGTAATCAAAGATGTCACTAAAATGTAGTAGAATAAAAGGGGATAATTTAAATCAATTCTAGCATATGAATGTGCTTATTTTAAAATTTACATCAATTAAATTATTATTTAATATTATATTATATTAATATGTTTATGAAGATTCATTGTATATTCTAGACAATACTCTTATAGGTCCAAATTAAGATGAACTAATCATTCATATATCACATAGGAGGTGGTTTTTCTATTAATAAACATATAGGTTTAGGAAATTCAATGATGTATTAACATCATTAGATAAAAATAGATTCATATCATAAAAATATAATGAAAATTATATCAAAATGTATTTTATGGTAGAAAATATTCAAAATGGGATACTTCCATTAGATCGATCCCAAATGGAACAGATCTACCAATTGTAAAAAAATCACATGCATGATATAAAGAACTAATATAAATTCTAAAAAATGTGATACTTTTATGGGACCATTATTTAGTGTAATAAAGGTAAAAATACTATCATTATTATAATTATTTATACACTGACATAATTGGTACACACTAAATAGAAACAATGATTTCTTCAATACATTATTGATTGGATATCTCAATCCATCTATGATTTAGTATTATATTTTATTAATAAGTAAATTCTAAATATTTCATTTACATAATATTTTAATACATAAAACATTAGTGTTAAATCATGCTACTAAAAAAATTAATCCATTCTCCATAATGTAGATATATATTATTTATCCAATCCCTGATGAAACGATTATAAAATTTAAATTTATCACTACCATTGAATTATTCTCCAAATGATCCAAATATCTACCCTTTAATAAAGCCCGAATAAAGGTCAAGATATATTATTTTATGTTTAACATCATAAATAGATTTATAATTCATCAGACTATTCTTATAGGAAAAATATTTCTTATTTGATTTAAAGAACTAAGTTATGAGGATAACATACAGTCTAATCCGCAATACTGATAAACTGTTTTTATGAATTGATAGATATATACATTCAATAAAACCAAATAAATTACCCTTAAAAATGGTGGAAAATGATAAAAGGTATTATCCCTAAAATATCCCACTTGATTAATGGGACTGTCACACCATGACTAATTCTTTCACACAAGCAACCTCCTACTCACAAGTTTATTTAATTGAGATATTATTTACCATTTATGTTCAATTGACTTCACAATAGATAGTTGTTTATGGCCAACTATGTTATGATTAATGATAGTATATTTAAAGATATACATTATGATATCTTGATAAGAACAGGTTTTAGGACCTTTAACAAATTAATGTATGTCAATATTTTGTATCATGATTAATTAGAAAAATATTTGTCCTTCGGAAATTTGTTTAAGGATAATGTTTTCCTCAAGGACACAAAAAATAACTATAGAGAAACACACAATTCATGAATAGAAATGGTAATTTCCTTAATTCATACATAATATCCACTCCAATAGAGAATTCTACATTATCATTATTGATGGAAACATATCTTCATGCTACCAATTTAAGGATTATTAGATATACTCAAATTTATTCTGGTCATGTTCATTTACTTATAGTCACATGAATACAAATATATTGTCATAAATTACTTTTAAATTGACATAAAGCCACATGAAACATACTAACAACCTCACGATCTAAAGATAAATTACAGTAAGTTTATTCCACATGACCCCTACAGTACTTGGAGTTAAATAATCCAAATGAAAAAATGTCATTAGTTGAGAGCACAATCTACCAAATAATTCTTAGTGTATGGTATATCTATCCCAAGTTGTGTTCTTTTAATTACTCGACACTTTAATTAAAAATATGTTTTAATATTGGTATATATTTATGGATTATAACCCCAAAAAGATATATATCAATGTATATACCACATATCTGAGACACACATATGAATTTCATCATCCTGAAGACACTATCAGTGAACTCATTATCAATGTATGTTTTTCGACACAATCAATTCACTAGGAAACTATATATTGATTCTTGGATTTACCATTATGAATACAACTAAAAATTATCCATTTGTCAAATTTTAGATTCAAAACAACCTATTAAATGGTATCATTAATTCATGTCTATATTTCATCCACTAATGTTGGTATAGGATAACATAATAACTCCATCAAAAAAATACATGTAGATTAATAAATATTTCAATTTGATAAATAGTAGCATAAGTATAACTTATAATAGAAATATTCAATCCCCCATTATATAATTTATTCTAATACATTTTTATAATGTTTTTATCAAAATATTCTAGACTCCATTGAAAATTTATTTTCTAAATAATATAGTTTATACATTGAGTATTTTAATTAATGTGTACCTTCGTTGGAAATTTTTAATTAGTGCATTTCATAAAAAAGGGTCCCTTAGGTATAGTTATGAAAATATACTATATAAGCATTTCAATTTATCAAATCAAGGGAATATACCTACACATGTGGATAACATCCTAACCACATATTTCCTTATAACATTTACAACGTAGATTGTCATGTAAACATGGTAACTAACCATCCTTATTGTCTCTATCCGATGGTATGATATTGGAACTTGCACTCAATCGTGGTCAATGATTGTCCAATATAATTTTTTATCATATATTCACATCAAAATTAATATTCCTCATCTTATAATTTAATTTACCCATCATCCGTAGAAATTAATGTTATGAAAAACTTATAGTTTTTAGAACATAACATGGTTTCATACATTTCCCAATTTCCATCTATCATTTACACTAAAATAACTATAATTATATCAACTATTTCTAATAAATTAGGAGATGGGATTATATTTATCAAAGTTTCCCATAGTGTAGAATCCTAAAAATCATGATATCATGGTGTAAGGGATGTAAACTAAAACATCATGGAAAAGCCTCTGAGGGTGTATACAATAATTTCACATTAGTTCACATTATATTTACTTTGAAATTTTACTGGATATCAATCCTTTTTATAGTATAATAAAGATGATATTTTTTGTGTTTATTTTCCCATTTAGATGGTCTATCCCATTTTTTGGTTCACTGTTCAATTCAGATCAATATTTCCCTCCTTGTTCTGTATACACATTTGTCTTGAACAATGTTATATGACCATAAATATCATCAAATAAATTTCAAATATGTATAATATTATAAATAATCTCTTCTCCTTCCATTATATATAGTCTTAAAAAATAGACATCAGAAAAAAAATTACATATAAGATCCCAAACCATTGAAAGAAAGCGACAAGGAACTTTTTAGGTCAGTACCATATAATATGATCCCCGAGAAATTGTTGATTCCTGACAAGGTAATCAATTCATTCAAGTATATTAAATAATTTAGTGTATAATGATATGATAAAGGGGAAAACATGTCAGTTTGAATCTCTATAAAGGGTGACCCTTGTAAATGTTTATTGTTCGCTTTTATATTCATTCCATTCATTGATTATAAAATAGTTTCATCATTTAAAAAACAATCAAGGTCTGTTGGAACAATGAATTAACTACTTAAAATTCTATGGTATGAATTCTAGGTTGTGGATCTTGGATAAAGATAGAAAATATCACTATTGTATATAAATATTCATTCAAATAAATTGTTTAAAGAACATAGAGGCAAAATTTTATTGTATTTAACAACTTATTTAACATTTAATCAATCACACAAAACCCCCATAAAATTTCTAATGTTAAAATTAATTCATTCCATCATATAAAAATAAAAAACAATGGAACGATGTGAGGACATATGAAATCATGAACAACTAATACCCATAAAAGAAAATATTTCTTAGAGGGAAATCAATTCAATTGTAATCATTATAAAAAACTAGACCTCAATTAGTTATAGTGTAATAATCACACATAACTAACCAATACCAATATAATGGAATAGTTTTTATAAGAAAATGAATCAATCCAAAATTTTCATCACCAAATCATTTATTTTGACATTATTATTTATTAAAATCATTTTTATTTTATTTTTAGACATATTCAACATCATTTCAAATATTTGTTTTATAAGTATAAAAATAAAAAATTTATTACTTGATATGACAAAAGAAATAATAAATTCTTAGATGTAGATAATATAATAATTAATTAATAAAAAATTACGAAGGAACATCTATCAATTAGAGTATAATGACCCATACTTTACATAAATTATTCTTACATCAAAATTGAAGAACACTTATTACAACATATAAAAAACATGAAAGGACTGTATAGGTATAGTGTCTTTAGAAACTGAGAAACATAAACAACTAGTTCCTAAATCATCTACACTGTCTCCCTTTTATTTTATCATATCTAGAGTCCCTTTGGGAATATCTTACTTAATACCCTTCTTCATGACATGGTCAAAATAAAACATTCAAAAGGGTGATCTCAAATTCTCATTAAGTTTAAACAATGGAAATATCAATCACAACATATTCATAAGAACATAACATCTTAGAAATCTTAACCTCCAAAAGAGATCATAATTTCATAAAATGGGATAAATTATAGTAGTGAAATGTAATCCCAATAATCATATCATAAGACATGAAACTTTTTGGCATACACACATAATCATAGAAAATAATTTCATATTAGTCAGGACTTATTGCCAAGACTTTCTTAGTGGACATAGTCCATTTCTGAACCGAGTTCACTCCTCGTTCCAGTCCTATATCACTGAACCAATTTAACATTCCATTCCATTCATGTCTATCTCATGAGATATAAATAATTACCCAATAAATTTTAGGGAGATATAGGTATCACCCATCTCATAATGATACCATTCTTATGTGTGCCACAAGATCATAAATCATACATTATAGCATAACCCATATAACAAAATGGGATTCTTAAACATCATGCCATCATAAAATATTCCATATAAGATAAAAGGACATCATAAAAATAAATCCATCATAACATAATCAAATAAATGTAAAAATATTGATATAAGAAGAACCATATATTATCGTAGATGGAAAATAATTTTGATAAAAATATTGAACACCATTCTTGAGGAAAATATCCTTTGTAGTTCAAAAGCATTTTTTCCTTTCGTAACATGTCATTAAATTTTAAATTAAAACAATTTGAATAAAAATAATCTTGAAATATTGTAAAGTAAGCATCATGGAAATAATGTTATATGAATCTATTCATGTCGTATTAGTTAAAAAACATTCTTCTCTTATTTGGCCGAAAAAGTAAAAAAAAGTAGCTCGTACTGCAAACGACAAAATATTCCATTCATTTCTTTTAATATAAATTCACCAATATGTAAAATATGATTTAAAAAATTTTAGGAGGATAAAAATAATATTAAATATTGAGTAAAAATGGATGTGGATGATAAATATTCCCTAATAAATTATGAAGTATAAATAATCTCGGATAAAAATGAGATTGTGAGACTTTCCCTTACCTTAGGTCCGATTTGCTTTATACGTGTCCAAACCTCTGGTATAATGATTTAACTAATGTTATTGGCTTATTCCAGAATCGTAATAATATTTATGATATCATAAATGGTCATATTCTTCGCTTCTTATTAGTAATATTTCATTGCTACTTGTTATTCGGGTGTTTATTTCTTTTTGTTCTTATGCGTGTTTTGTCGAATAAATTCATATTCTTCTTTTTTGGTTATAGATAAATCATTTAAAAAATGTTATTAGTGTAATATATATCATATTTATTCCTTCAATTCATTTATATAATCATTATGCAATGAAGATCATGTAGAATGAGTCGAATCACATCGTGGAGATAGTAGGCTGTACGTACGCACGAGCGATGATATCGTTCGCATGATCGTGGAATTGTATTGAAGTGTATGTATACTATTTCAGAATCAAAATGAATTTAAAATAATCATATATAGTTATTCTTGACACCATTATACCCAACCCATTATGGTGGTGGTGGAAAACAGATTACACCATGACGTGGAGACGGTATTCCGTACGTACGCACGAGTGGTGATTTCATTATCCGTAGGATGGATATAAGGTAAAATAGGGTTGATTAATATTTATAATAAAATATAAGTATATTTGTTATACTAAAGTTATTACTTCATAATGAAAAAGCTAAATAAGAGTAATTAGTCGAAGAAATAAACTGGAATGGATCAGTAATGTATATTACCTCTTCTATGATGCGCCTCTTCTTAACCTCTTCTTAGGGCATTAGAATTTGTCTTTGAAGAAGTCCAGGACCACTATGATGTTTATAAGGAAGTGGAGAAGATAATTTTTCTAGGTTTTGATGAGCATGATTGCCCAATGTGTTGTGAGGAGGAGAGGGAGGAGGTGTCGTTTTATAAGGGAGAAGAGGGGCACCTTTTCAAAATTAAAAATATTATTTTATTATAAAGTCATAATTGGCTTTTAATAGCTACAATTTGATTTCATTCGAAGATAAGGTGGGGATGGGTCTAAATCCTTTCATACAATATAAATTGGACAAGTTTAGGTTACTATTTTATACTTATCATTTAGATGTAACTTTATGTTAACTAATTTTACTTTAACTATGTCTTCTTGTTTTCTTACCCTAGAAGGTTAATAATCTTACTATAAAAATCCAAATGAACCCCAATTTGTTCAGTATTAATATATATAACATTATCTAAGTCATTTTTTCTATCCATAGATTTCTAGGAATAAAATAACAATTAATAATATAATATTTGTTTTAGAAACTATTTTATGCAAATTTTGACACTATATGGTAATTGATTTTTGTGAGAATTATAAAAAGCTGTTTAGTTTGAAAAAACATAATTAAATCAATAATAACATGTCATATTGACCTATAAAATTAGTTTAATTCATAAAAATTATCAAATTATATTTATTTGGCTATTTATAATATCAATTATGTTAATATTTTATTAATAAGATAATTACTGCATCATCATTGTGTCATAAATAAATTACAATATTTAATGACTAAAATTATAAATAAAATACCATTATATAGGAAAACGTTTTATCTTTCTAATGAATATTTATAGTAGAATTTATCTTATGTATAGCTCTATATTAAATATATTTTAGTTATTAAACGTGTATTTTAACTATTTTAACTCTTCTTTAGATAAAATATTAATAAATGTCATAATCTAGTCCAGGTGGACCAAAATGGTCATATTTTATTCTTAGGATTTTTTTGGTCGAATTAACATTATCCAATAGAATTAGGAAATGTGTTAGGGTAATAATAATATCTTTGTTACCCTTAATTACCATATTAACTTTTAACCGTTGAAAATAAAATTAAAAAACAATTTATCCACCAAAAATTATTTTCATCTCATTGAACCACATTTTACATACTGACATCAACCGTGTCTCATGGATTTTTGAAATTCAATTCAAAAAAGTGTTAAAATTATTTTTTATATAAATTTACAAATTTTCCTAGGAGGTGGGTAAAAGACGGTCAAAAGTTCAATAAAAGTATTATATATCTAAAATAATTATAAAATGACTCCAATGAATTAAATTGAACTTATATATGTATTATGTATCAATTGTTACCTAAATTAAATTTAAATAAAATAAATAATTTTTTAAATAATTAGATGGTTTTTTAAATGTAACCCTGTGTTTTCACTATTCATCCGAAATTGAATGTTTTCAGAAAAATACCAAAAATCCACCCTAGGCTAATTTCGATATTACAAATCCAAAAATGAAGTCCACTTTGTAATAAAAAAATTTATAACAGATCAAAAAGTGGGTATTAATATTCATAATGATTAGTTTTAATAATATAATAATAGCATATAGTTGTTTAGTGAGACTCGGTATTGCTTACAAAGCAAGCTATCGAGGAAGGTTGAGATTGAGTGTAAAGAAAGACAAGCTAGTGTTGTGTGTAGTGAAAGGTTATTTTGATGATGTATATAACATAAAAAACAAAATATTTCTCATAAAAATCTCGAGTGTCACATTCTAACCCCCATAAAATGAATTTCACCGTCGAAATTTTTATCTTTGAAAAAAACATATGAGGATACCAATCCCTCATCGTATCCTCAAGTTTCCATGTAGCTTTTTATAATTGGTTTTTCCTCCATAAAACATTCACCAAGGGAGTGGTATTTTTCCATGGGTCTTTTTCACTACGATACAGAATCTCAATCAGTTGTTCTTCATAAGAAAGATCTTTCTCCAGCGGTACAACTTATGAGCTGAGTACATGTGAAGGGCTATGTATATGATTTCTCAGGAGAGATAAATGGAAGACATCATGAACTTGAGAGAGATTTGGTGGAAGTGCCAATCAGTAAGCTAACTTCCAAACACAATCCAATATTTCAAAAGGACCAATATTCATAGGGCTCAACTTGCCCTTCATTCCAAATATCATTACTCTCTTCCAAGGATATATTCATAAGAACACTTTATCACCAACTTCAAACTCTAGGTATTTTTTCTTCAGTTATCGGCATAACTTTTTTTCAACTCTGAGCTTCTCTTATGTGTTATTGGATAGATCAGACCTTTTTTCCATCTCATCAGCAAGATCAGGTCCTAATAGCTTTCTTTCCCCAACATCACCCCAACAAGTTAGAGTTCGACATTTCCTTCCATTGAGAGCTTCATAAGGAGCCATCTGAATACTGAAGTGAAAGCTATTATTAAAAGAAAATTCCACCAACGGTAAGTGTTGATCGTAGACACCATTGAAATACATAGAGCAAGATCTCAACATGTCATCTAGAGTTTGAATTGTCCTCTCAGACTGACTCTCTGTCTGAGGATGATAGGTTGTGATGAAACACAACTCTTTATCTAGAGTATGCTAAAGACTTCTCCAAAACATTTAGGTAAACCTCGGACCCCGATTAGATAAAATTGAAAGTGGTACTCCATGAAATATTACTACTTCCTTTACATATATCCTGGAAAGCTGATCATGAGAGAAATCCTCTCTAATAGCAGTGAATTGTGCTGACTTCTTAAGACGATCAACTATAACCAAGATATCATTATTTCCTTTGGATGTTTTAGTAATTCTAGTGACAAAGTCTATAGTGATGTTTTCCCATTTCCATTCTGGTATGGTTAATTGTTGTAACATTTCCTTATACTTCTGTCTCATAGCATTAACTTGCTGACAAACCAAGCAACAGGAGGCATATTCAGCAACATCTCTTTTCATTCCATCCCACCAGAAGTACTCTTTCAAGACCATATACATATTCTTTCTTCTAGTATGAATAGAGAATGAATAACCATGAGACTCATCTAGTAGATCCTTATTTAATTCTTATATGGGAGGAACACAAACACGATTCTTGAACCTTATTATCCCAACATAATCAAGGTTGAATTCAGGAACATTTTTCCCCTTCTTTTGTAACTGTACATCTTCTTTCTATGCCTCTTTAATCTTCACATGTATAGATGCGTGAACATTCATTTGAGAAAGATAATATTTTTCCCCATTCATTATAATTCCAAGATCCATCCTTTTTAAATACATAAATATTAGATTTTTTGTGATCCTCATCATGGATAATCTAGCATGGTCTTGTCGACTTAATGTATCTGCCACCTTGTTTTCTTTCCCAAGGTATTAATGAATTGATCAGTCATAATACATAATCAACTCCAACCATCTTCTTTGACGCATATTCCGCTCCATTTTTGTGAAAATATACATTAAACTTTTATGATCAGTATAAATATCACACCATTCACCATAAAGATAATGCCTCCAAATCATTAATGCAATGATTACCGCAACTAAGTCCAAATCATGAGTTTGGTAATTTTTCTCATTGATTTTCTACGGTCGTGAGGCATAAGCTATCAACATATAATTTTTCATGAGAACACACCCCAATCCATTCATGGATTCATCACTGTAGATCACAAACCATTATCCACTATAAGGCAGTGTGAGCACAGGTGCACTGGATAACCTTATTTTCATCTCTTTGATATTATCTTCACAATCCTCCGTCCACACGAACTTAACACCTTTTCTAGTCAACCTGGTTAGTGGATTAGATAATCATGAAATATCGTTCACAAAAAGTAGATAATATCCAGCCAAACCTAGAAAACATTAGATCTCGGTTACTTTTGTTGGTCTCAACCATCATTCGATAACCTCGATTTTTGCTGGATCCACAGATATCCCCTCTTTTGAGATTATGTAACCCAAAAATGAATCTTTTTGAAGCCAAAATTTACACTTTGTAAATTTGGCATAAATCTTTTCCTTTCTCAGGGACTTCAATAAAATTTTCAAGTGATATTCAGGTTCTTTTTTTCTCTTTGAATAGACAAGAATATCATCTATAACGTCTACCACAAACTGATCAAGATAGTCACTAATGACTCTATTCATCATATCCCTGAAGATAGCAGTAGAATTAGTAAGACCAAATGGCATCACTATGAATTCATTGTGTCTATACCCTGTACGAAATGTTGTCTTTTGTATTACCTCGATTTTAACACTTAATTTATGATACATTGAATAAAAATAAATTTTGGAAAATTATTGAGCTCCACATACTTGGTCAAATAATCATCAACGCGTGGGAGAGGATATTTCTTCTTGATAGTGGTCTTTTTATATTCTAGATAATCAATGGAGAGTCTCATTGATCCATCATTTTTCTTAACAAACAGAACAGGTGCTCCCCAAGGTAACACACTAGTGCGGATGAATCCCTTATAAAGATTCTCTTAGAGTTTCTTCCTCAATTCTTGCAACTCAATTAGGGCTATTCTATAAGGTGTCTTTTAAATAGGTAAATCACCCGGTATGAGTTCAATTGAAAACTCAAAATCACAATTTCGTTGAAGACATGGAAATTACTCTAGAAAAACATCATCATACTCCCGTACAATGGTAATATTCTTAATCATGAGTTTCTCTCCATCCATTTGAGATAAATAACCTTAATTTAGTGGAATCAAGACCCATAAGATGGATGAAATTTCCACTAGAAGGTTATGTTCATCCTTGCATCGATAGATGATCATTGATTGATCTGGAATATGAAATGTGACTTCCTTTAATTGGAAATTGATATGAGATCCATATATAGAAACGCAATCCATGCCAAGAATTACATAAAATTCTACTATAGTAAGGATCACAAGATTTTCAGGAAGAACTTTCCCACAAACTTTAATCGGAGAAGAATTATAAACTTTTGATGCGACTGTTGTTCCATTAGGGGTAGTCACAGCTAACTCAACATCTAATGGATAACGCATATGACTGATGGGTTACTACAATTTCCATCTCAACCTTGAGAGCACATTGAATGATTTCCTATTAGCTATTGAAGGACCTTATGGATAACTCCCTTTGAATACTTGGTTTTAAGCCACTAATGAAATGATCGATCTTACTCTCAAGTTTGATAATAAATCAGGAATCATACCTTGCTTGTCTTGTAAAAGTTTCTTCGTAGGTACCAATAGATTCATCATATTTTCGCTTTAGTTCAAGAAACTCCTCCTCCTTATTTGATCGAAGAATATGAGGGATGTACTTATTGAAAAATAAGTTCTTGAACTCGTCTGATTCCATTGACTCAATTTCATCTCTTGACCTCGTATTCTTGGTAAGATTCTACCATTGGTCAGCTTCACATTCCAAACAATATACTTCTAAGATGAAATTATCTTGTTCAGAACATTGATGAACTGAAAATATAATTTCAGTGGTACTGATCCACTGTTCATCCACTAATGGATCAGTAGACCCACAATATGAGGGTGTACGCTACCTCATGAAGGACTGAACAGAATATTGATCATTCCTTTGTGTGTTTGGAAGTTATACAAGTTTCATTTCATGATAATGTTGTGTGAGCATTGCTACATGATTTTTCATTAGATATCCCATAACATTTGGTTGCTCAGGGGGACAATCATTGCATTTCTCGTCGCATTCCGCATTATCACAGTTCCTTCGGATTCAATCCATTGAATAAAACCAAGAAGAATCGTATGAGAAACACTAATTATAATAGGAAAACAACATAATTATTAATAAAATTTCACACTTTAGGTCTTATCATAGGTTACTCATAGCCATTTATAAAACACTAATATTTTTTCCTATTCTTAGACATATCCTTAGGGTTCTTACTAAGGCTTTCACATCCTAGTTTCCAATGGTTGAATATAAACTCCCTCTAATACCAACTATAACGACCCATACATTGCATATATTGTTATTAATTCAAAATTGAAGCACACTTATTACAACATATAACAAAACCACGACATGACTGTATAGGTATAGTGTCTTTAGACACTAAGAAATATAAACAACTGGTTCATAAATCATCAATATTGTATCCCTTTTATTTTATCATATCTAGAGTATCTTTGGGAATATCATACTTAATAGCCTTATTCCTGACCTGGGGAAAAGAAATCATACAAAATGTTTATCTCAAATTCTCAGTAAGGGTAAAAAAAGATATATCAATCACATCACATTCATAAGAACATAACATTTTGGAAATCATAACCTACAAAAGGGATCATAATTTCATAACATGGGATAAATCATTGTAGTGAAATGTAATCCCAATAATCATAACATAAGACATGATAAATTGTGGAATACACACATAATCATAGAAAATAATTTCTTATTAGTCAAGACTCACTTACAAGACTATCTTAGTGGACAAAGTCCATTTCTGAACAGAGTTCACTCCTCGTTCCAGTCCTGTATCACTGAACTGGTTTAACTTGCCATTCCAGCCATGTCTATCTCATGAGATATAAATCTTTACCCAATGCATTGGAGGGAGATATAGGTCCCACCCATCTCATAATGATACCATTCTTATGTGTTCCACAAGATCATAAATCATACATCATTGCATAACCCATGTAATAAAAATGGGATTCTTAAACATCATTCCATCATAACATAATCCATATAAGATAAAAGGACATCATAAAAATAATTCCATCATAACATAATAAAAAAAGTGTAAAAATAGGGATTGAAACAGAACACTATATTATCTTATATGTAAAATAATTTTGATAAAACACTTGAACTTCATTCTTGAGGAAAATATCCTTTATACTTCATAAGCATTTTTTCCATTCATAACATGTCATAACAATTTTAAACTAAAATAAGTGGAATAAAAATAAACTTGAAAACTTGTAAAGGAATCTTCATGGAAATAATTTTCTATCAATCCATTCATGCTGTATAAGTTTAAAAACATTCTTCTCTTATTTGGCCGAAAAAGTCAAAATGTACCTTGTACTGCAAACGACAAAATATTATGTTCATATCTTTATCTAAAAATTCACCAATAGGTAAAATTTATTTAAAAAATTATAGGAGGGTAAAAATTATATTACATATTGAGGAATCACAAATATAGATGATTAATATTCCCTAATAAATTATAAAGTATAAACAATCTCGGATAAAAATGAGACTGTGAGATTTTCCCTTACCGTAGAATTGATTTGCTTCATACGTGTCTGAACCTCCTGTATAATGATTTAAATAATGTTATTGAATTATTCCCGAATCGTAATCATTGTCATGATATCATATATGGTCATATTCTTACCTTCTTATTAGTAATATTTCATTGCTAATTTTTATTCTGGTGTTTATTGCTTTTTGTTCTTATCCGTGTTTTGTAGAATAAATTCTTATTGTTTTTTTAGGTTATGGATACCTCACTACAAAAATGATTTTAGGGTAATATGTATCATATTTATTCATTCAATTCATTTATATAATCATATTGCAATGAAGATCATGTAGAACGATTCTCATCACAACATGGAGATGGTATGACATACATATGCACGAGCGATGATATCATTCCCATGATCGTGGAATTGTATTGATGTGTATGTATACTATTTCAGAAACAATATCACATTAAAATAATTATATATAGTTATTCTTTACACCGGTATACCAATCCATGTAAGGTGGTTCTAGAAAACAGTTTACACCACAGCATGGAGACGGTATTCCGTACGTACACACGCGTGGTGATTTCATTTTCCGTAGGATGGATATATGGAGAAATAGGGTTGTATCATATTTATAATAATATATCAGTATATGAGTGATACATATGTTATTACTTCATAACTGAACAACTAATGAAGATGAAGTAGAAGCAGAAATAAATTGGAAAGGATCGGTAATGGATATTACCACTTCTTTGACGTGCCTCTTCTTAACCTCCTCTTAGGGCACTAGAGTTGGTCATTGAAGAATTCCAAGACCTCTAGGATGTTTCTAATGAAGCGGGGAAGAGAATGTTTTAGGTTTTGGCCGAGCTTGATGGCTCAATTTTTTGTGAGGAGGTGAGGGAGGAGGTTCCCTTTTATAAGGGAGGAGAGGGTCACCTTTGGAAAAACTAAAAAGTTTATTTTATTATAAAGTCATATTCGGTTATTAAAAGCTCCAAATTGATTTTTTCGAAGATAAGGTGGGGATGGGTCCAAATCCCCTCATCCAATAGAATTTTGACACGTTTAGGTTACTATTTTAACCTCATAATTTTAATTTAACTTTAAGTTAAATATGTTTACTTTTACCGTGTCTTATTGGTTTCTTACACTATAAGGTTAATAAACATACTATAATAAGAAAAACGAACCCTAAATTTTTAATTATTAATATATATAACCTTATATAAGTCAATGGGCCGAACCATATATTTATAGGAATAAAATAACAATTAATAATACAATATTTGTTTTAAAAACTAATTTTTGACAATTTTGACACTATTTGGTAATTGAATTTTTGTGAAAATCATTACAACATGATTAGTTCGAAAAAAGTAAATTAAATCAATAATAACATGCCATATTATCCTATAAAATTAGTGTAATTCATAAATAGTTTAATATTACATTTATTTGGGTATTTATAATATCAATTATGTTAATATTTCATTAATAAGGTAATTACTGCATCATCATTGTGTCATAAATAAATTACATTATTTAATGTCTAAATTTTTTAAATAAAATACGATTATATAGGAAATAATTTTTTCTTTCTAATTGAAATTTATAGTTTAATTTATCTTATGTGTAACCTTACATTAAAAATGTTTTAGTTATTAAACACTGATTTTAACAATTTTAACTCTTCTTTGAATAAAATAATAATAAATGTCCTAATCTAATCCACGTAGACCTAAATGGTCATATTTTATTCTTAAGGTTGATTTTGGTCAAATTAAACTTATCCAATAGAATTATGACATGTGTTTGTGTAATAATAATATTATTTTTACACTTAATTACGCTATTTACTTTTAACCGTGGTAAATAAAAGTAAAAAGATACTATTCACCAAAAATTATTTTCATCTTATTGAACAAAATTTTACTTGTTGACATCAATCGTGTCTCTAGATTTTTTGAAATTCCATTCTTAGAGGCGGTAAAATTATGTTTTATGTAAATTTGAAAATTTTCCTAGGAGGTGGGTAAAAGACAGTCAAAAGTTCCATAAAATGTTTATATATCAAAAATTATTATAAAATGAATCTAATTAATTTAATAGAACTTATATAGGTATTATGTATCAATTTATACCTAAAATAAATTTAAATAAAATAAATAATTATGTAAATAAAAGTTGGTTTTTAATAAGTAACCCAGTGTATTCACTATTCATCAGAAATTGAATGTTTTTAGAAAAATAACAAAAAATTCACCATAGGAGAATTTTGATATTCCGAATCCAAAAATGAAGTCCATTTTGAAAGTTAAAATTTATAAAATTTAAAAAAGTGGGTATTACTATTCATAATGTCTTGTTTTAAAAATATTTTAATAGTATATCCTTGTTTAGTGAAACTCAGCATTGCGTACAACGTAAGATATTGAGGAAGGTCGTGATAACGTGTAAAGTAAGAAAAACTAGTTTTGTCTGTAGTGAAAGATTCCATTTATGATATATATAACATAAAAAAATTATTTATCATAAAAATATCAGGTGTTACATACAGTGTCTCCCTACCTATCAATAATATTAAAAGAGGGTATAATTGACCACATTAACTCTAAAGAGAATCTAAAATAAATTCCAAAAGTATAACCATTCATCGATTTGAGTAATTTATTGTTAGATAAACTTAAAAAAAATTATATTTTTTGAGTCTCTATCTAGGAAAAATATTTCAACCATTTTTCTAGAATCATTTTATAATTACTTAACATGTTTGATGAATTTTTATTCCTTTTTCACATAACCCTTAATTTTATCCCACACTATGTGAGGAATTCTTGATAAATCTATCATTTTATAGGGAAATTTTATGTCTCCACTACAATAATAGAAAATTGGTGTCTCTCACTGAGAGCCACATAAATAAGATCTATATAGTGAGTTATAGGTTCACCTATAGAGAGGTTATATTTCGATAAGTATGCGTATTAACACTCATTGATATTATCATTATTACTTTGATGGATTTCAAGATAGGTAAACAAACCATATCTCTATGTAATAAACATGTGGAAAATCATTGAATTCATATATCTCAATTAACAAAAAATACATTAATCAATAAAACAAAAAATATCTCACCACACTTCATTCCTAAAAGATAGAACCATGATAAGTGTTTAATTTTGAAAAATATATAAGAAAAAACATAGAACTAAATATAAAAAAAAATTCAATGAACATAAAACATGATTATTATTATGTGTCCAATTCTAAATTTCTTCTGGTTCTTTAGAAAACAATGTAACCAACACATTTAACATACTTCTATAGAATAAATAGATGAAGTAGTAAATATAAAACTGAAATTATATGTTAGTTAGAGGATATAATTTTAAATGGAGAATAAAATTGACCATTATCTCTATAAACTAAGGAAACATATTTTACCACAATATCTATTTAACAAAATGACATTAATGGGGTGTTATTTCTTAATTTTTTCTTCTCATAATTTTTTTCCTTTTTTTGTTGGGGAATCCTCCCCATATTGATCTTTTTATTTATTTTCATAACCTTGAAATTCCCCCAAGGTGAGTAACAGTAATAATATATAGAAAATATATTGTATGGTCAAAACATAAAATTTCACTTTAGTATTTCACAAGAGTTATAAAATTATAGATATAAGGGAATGTGAGATATGGATTATCATTTAACGATTCACCAACAAATATTTTCTACAGAAATAACTATTAAAGGTTTAAATTTATATCTATATTCTATATCAAAAAAAAGAAAAGATTATCAAATAATATATAATTGAGTAAACCAAACCTTAATCAGACATTACATTATAATATTTTGACCTACATTTTCACCAAATAAAAGTCACAGTTTTATTGACCCGGTGTCTTTGGAAGATAATACATACAAAATAATAAAAATAATTATATAAATAATAATTATTTATTTCAACACATAGTGGTACTAACTCATGTTGATCATCTGAAACTGTAAAGGATATCCTAAGGAAAATCTATAAAAAAAATATTGATATAGAAATCCTAATAGGGGAATAAACACAATAATAACTCAGTATATGAGATTCAAGGGACATTACTTGATAACATAGATAGAATAATCATAATATATGATATGTTGATTAATGAAATTATATCATAAGATCACAGATATGTTGAAACAACATAAAACATGATAAATTAACATAATTTTTGTTGTACTCTCATGACAATCATTATAATGTGGAAAAATACTTGTGTTAGATTAGGATTACTACATAATCCCATATATATAATCTTATGATATATAAGGATATACCTAATGAATTTTATTGGTAAATAATTCCAGTTATACACATAAAATAAATTAAAATCATATATATTCCATAAAAATGATTAAAAAAACAAAAAAATTCAATGCCTTATCAAACCCATAAAGAAATAAATGGGTTTTAGAATTCTGATTCATGGCATACAAAATTTCTAAATAATAATGATTCCAAATAGGAAAATGAATTAAATATTTGTTTTCATAAGTTAATGGTATACATAGGTATTTAAAATTGATATATAATATAGAGAAACCATGTGAAGTACCTGGGATAAGAAAGAAACAAATATAAACTTTTTGTGAATATTTATGTAATAAGTTAATGGTTTTTTTAATGAATGAATAAATATTTTATTTTCTATGAAACTATAATTGAAACAAGATATTTTTCCAAAAACTATTTATCGGATTTATAATATATTTATTCTTTTTAAAAAAACTATGAGTTTGATAATTGAATAAAGAAAATAATTGGAATTTTACTATAAATTAGGTTTACATAAAAGTAATAATTTCAAATGGAATTAAAACATATATAACCTGAAAAATGTAAATGAAATTATATTAAGTAAATATTTATGTTAAATAGATAATAAAATATAACTTGTTTATAAGAATAATATTTCATAGGATGGAGGAAGAATGATAATTCTTATCTATAAGTTCATAATCGAGGTAAAAAAATCCCTTTTATGTTTTAAAACTACCTTGATGAAATAATAAATTATAAAAACAATTATACATTATTCTGAAAATATAAGAAGGTAAATATGGTTTCATTTGAGGAAAAGTATAAATAGGTTCTTTATTAAAAATGAAAACATTGGCATGAATGGAAATTCTAAACAGGTAGGGGAAACTATCATTTATGATTATATAAATTATTCTTAATATAATTTCATTTTTGGTATATATTAGATATTTTTAATAAATAATATTTCAATAAAAAATGATCTCCCTTCACATAAATATGGTGTAACATATGCTATGAATAATAAAATGATTGAGAATCATTATAACACAAGAATGTATATAGAGTAATGGAGAAAATTATATTTTTTGTAATATATCAATTGTAGCCTCTAGTAGAGGAGAACATGGATGGAGTTATTGTTTCGAATTACGATAATAATAAAGGATATTATAATTAATTTTGGTTTTATTTGTAACACAATAATTAGGATTAACACATAATATCCATGATTCCTGAATGAATAATGATTGAAACAGAATCAAATTCCTCATGTATAAAGGCACTCTAAATTTTCTCTAAACCTTCAGAATAATAAAAATAATTTTAATTTAAACCTTCCTAACAAACTTATACATTTATATTTCTTTTAATATATATTATTTATAATTAGTTTCTTCTTATTTATTACATCATTCCTACTTTTGTTAGTCACTAAATGATTTTTCTCAATTTCTCACAACATTCATGGTATGTTGTCCTATGTCAGTGTTTGTTTGATAATATATAAAATAGTATATTATTTTCCCCTATAAATTTTATTTGAACATAAATTATTCATGTTTATAGTTTTCCCACCAATATACTAAAATTTAAAAAGGTTCCATGAATTTTTATTTTTTTATATAAATATTCTATAAAAAATATTCTTAATATCACTAATTGAATTTATAATAATATAATAGATGAATTTTAGTGGTTAAATAAATATATTTTTTAAATTATATAAATATTTTATTCTACTATTGTTTGTATGTTTGTAAAAAAGAGAAACATCATCACATGGAGGTGTTAGTTCAGACGAGCATATAAATGATGCACACATATTCACAAAGTTGAAGGAATGTCAAAAATAAAATATTATACCTATTAAGATCCATTAATAATTTTATAAATTTAATTTTATCATTGTTAATAAATTTTATAATAATCCTATAATGCATGTTACGAATAATAGGACGTGATATTTCTGGAGTTGGTACCACACATATACATGACAACCTATTTAATATTCACATTTTTTAAAGAAAGGTACATATTTGTGTTCCCATAGTATATAAAAAATACCAAAATGTTAATCGTACTAGTATTATTATACTATAATTTATTGATGAGTTTTGGGGTGATATAAGTATAACATAATAAAGAAGTTGTGATGGAAAATATTACATCCTATATTTGATATTCTACATTGGTCAATAACTTATGGAGCATTGTCTTGGTGTTTGGGAATATAAAAGATTTAAGGATTTTTATAGAGGTTTTATGAGTCACTATATAATTGTTTGGGTTGTGCACAATTATTTTTAGAAGTATTTATATGTGGAAGGGTGGTTTTTCCATTTATAATTGTAGATACGAAAATGTTTTCAAATATAAGTATTTAATTAATATGGGGAACATGTTATAAACAAAATTTGAAGAAGAAATATAAAATAACATAGTTTGATAAGGGTTAAGGTTGGAAAAACATCAACTAATATTTTATAAACACAGTATAAATTTTTTTATGTCATTTACACTTAGATTTTATCTTTTTCCATGTTGTGTTTTTAATAAGGTAACTAAATTTTTCATAAGTAATTTAATTAAAATAACTGAAAATAAAAAAATCAATGGTAGATAAGTTTAAAAATATGATAAAAAATGAACTCAAGTTCGTCAAAAAATTGTAATTTTGCAAAAAATAAATTTTATTATTATGGGATTTAACAAACAGAAACAATTTTTATAAGTTGTATTTTGAAGCAAAAGTATTATATTTAATATAAAATTACGAATTTTATTGATTATATTTAAAATTGAAATGACTAATATTAGTCCAACAATATTTTATAAAATAAAAACTAAACAAAACTATATTTTCATCAGCGCCGGTAATTTCTTAGAAAAGCCTCTTCAGGAGTTGCGTTTGCTCAGGTGTGGTTTTTAAATTTTGGGCTTAAAGTTAGGAAATAAAATAAATTGTTCGTGAAACTTTATTTTATTTCACATATGCCACTTGTATCCACTTAAAATCCACTTAATCTGAGTTGAAATGGTTAGGATACTATCCAAAAATATCCTACCTTCTTGTTTGGATATTTGTGAGGTGGAGCCCGCACGAGCCCTGCCGTTTCTTTTCCGCTAAGTAACGCACCCGTGAAAACCAGTCATTATGAAATTCAACTGACGCGTTTTATTAAATTCTTAACGCACCATTTAATTGGGTGGTTTTATTCGTGAATTAAATGGGCGGTTTCTTTCATTGAATTAATTCTACGAATTAATGGGCCGTTACTTACCTCTTTTTCGTTTGTTGGCCTAATAATAAAATAAGACCAACACGACTTTTGGAGGATTACACCTTGAGAGGTTTTGACAAAAGTTCATGTGCCTTCACCCTTCTTCGCAAAGAACGCGAAGAACGCTGGCCTCCGACGAAGAATGCCGATCCCACGGAAATCGACGACGTGATGCCTCGATGCCGACGTTTCCTCTCCCGTGACGTTCTTCTGCGGTGTTCCTTCCTCCGCGACGAAATCTTCGATCTTTTGTTTGAGGTAAGAGATCTCGGTTTTTATTTTTAATTTTTCCTTTGGGGTTTTTTTTACTCAAGAAGGATTTAATTATTATTAATTAAATCTTTTTGTTCTTGAACCTCAGAGTTCATCGACGATCGCCCCCTTCAGTGACGACGTGACGCCGGATACCGTGATGACACGACGATCGCCTCCTTCCGCGGCGACCAATTCCGCGAAGAACCCGCGGGCGACGACTTGACGAGGTAGGGGGTTTTGTGAATATTTTATATTCCCGTGAATGTTTCTTTAATATTTAAGGAACCGGGTTCATATAATCAATTTTAATTTATTAAAATTGTTGTTTCACGTGTTGGATATTTTTTTCTCCCGTTGTTTTTATCTAACGCGGTGGGTGCGGGCCAAACGAACACGGCCAGACAACCCTCCGCCGTTCTTCGTGGTTATGCGGATTTGGTGGGCGGCGGAAAAACATGACGCAAGGGTGATTTTCTGATTCTGCGGTGAAGAACGTGTCCCGGGAGGAGCAACGGGGCAGATGGGATGGAAAACGGACTACCAGAGCAACTCCGGAGGCCCGCGGAAGCTGTCGGCGGGTTGGGGCGCCGGCGCACCGACGGACGAGACCACCGCGGCTAAAGCTGCAGAGGCAGCAGCCCGCGGCCACGCGGGTCCAGCTCGCCGACATTGGACGCGGCAGAAGCCGCGTCCATTTGGCAGTGCGGCCCTTCGAGGGCCGTGACACCTCCAAACCGCGGGGGCGACGCCCATGGCACCCGAGCGCTCGGCCGCTAGGTCGAGCAGAGCCAGACCGATCCGACCGTCCGGCCCGCGCCAAGGCCGGACCAGAACAGGTCTGGCCGGGTTGGACCGGGTCGGGTCGACCCGCTTTGGCCGACCCCAGGGGGGGTCGGCCCGGGCCCGGACCCCCCGTCTTCGAACCATTTTCGGTAATTTGCCCGTAACATGAGCTACGAGCCTCCGAATGACGCACCGTTAGCAGAAAAACGATCCTTGGATCGAGACAATCGTTTTGGTATATCGCACTCAAGGTTTCAGAATACTTTGGGTTCGGCCGGGTTGGTTCGTACACAAAACCAACCGGGCCCTCGGAGTGGAAACACTCATAACATGAGCTACGGACGTCCGATTGACATGCCGTCAGCTTTGGTGGATTCCTCTAAGTGATACGGATCTGTTGGCTCACTCTTCCCAAGGTATGGATGCAGGTGGAGTACTGTCGGGTTGATTTTGCCTTAAAAACCAACCGGGACCCTTGAACGAAAAAGCCAATAACTCTCAGACCGGGCGTCCGATTGACGCGCCGTCTGCGACGTTGAGTTCCTGTTGGCGATACGGAACTTTTGGATACATCAACTTCGGACTTTGTGTCAGTTGATGTATCAGCCACTCGGCTTGTGGAGCGGACCCTCCCGAACGATCATGTTGTGTGCGGGAACCCTAGTGCTGGCTGTGACTTCAACGACGATGACTATACAGAGATCCTCAGTGGATTCGACTGCGGCGATGATGAGAATAGTACATGAATCCTCCATGTTTTCGGCAGTGACCACTACGGTACACCTTGGGATACATCAACTCCGGACTACATGTCAGTTGATGCATCGACCTTTTAGCTCGTGGAGTGGACCCACCCGGAACGAGCATGTTATGTGCGGAACCCTAGAGCTGGTTGAGATTTGACGACTGTTGATCGAATGACTCGGTGTGTTACAGATAGCCCATTGGGGAGCCCTTGGTTGTAGCGGCAGACCCAAGACAGAGGTGTGCTTTGTTGTAGCGGCAGACCAATGACAGAGGTGCGCTTGGTTGTAGCGGCACAGGGGAGCGCTTGGTTGTAGCGGCACAGGGGAGCGCTTGGTTGTAGCGGCAGTCCCACGACAGAGGTGCACTTGGTTGTAGCGGCCCAGGGGAGCTCTTGGTTGTAGCGGCACAGGGGAGCGCTTGGTTGTAGCAGCAGACCCACGACAGAGGTGCACTTGGTTGTAGCGGCACATGGGAGCGCTTGGTTGTAGCGGCAGACCCACGACAGAGGTGCTCTTGGTTGTAGCAGCACAGGGGAGCGCTTGGTTGTAGCGGCAGACCCATGACAGAGGTGCGCTTGGTTGTAGCGGAACAGGGGAGGGCTTGGTTGTAGCGGCAGACCCACGACAGTGGAGCGCTTGGTTGTTGCGGCATAACCACTGTACTTGATAGATAAGGAGTTTCCCAATAGCTTTGGGTCCAACTTCATGATAGATCTTATGTGGGTCATTGCGGGGGGGGGGGGGGGGTACCTTCTGATCCATTATGGGTCCGACGGTTTAGATGAATCAGTGGCTATATCTGATCATCTCTATCGTCATCCGAAAAAGTATATATGTATGAGCAGAATCCTGTTTACTCTCCATTTTGGATTGCGTTGAGCTATCCATTGTGGATTACTGTTTACTCTCCTTTGTGGATTGTGTTTTGCTATCCTGTGTGGGTATATGTTTTTCTTTCCTGTGTGGACTGGGTTGTCCTTGGGCTCGGACGTTGGAGCCGAACGGGAATTGATGACTTAGGTATATGTATGGGCATATACCTAAGTCGTGTCAAATGTTACTTCGTGATTGTATCTTTCCTTTGTGGTTTATCCTTTGAGGATTCTGGGAGACCTTCGGGGGTCTCGGGATCCCTACTGATTAGCTTATACTCACCCCTGCGCGGGTTATGCCCACACTTTGTTGTGTTGGTTGCAGACGACGGACATCACTAATCATGGTGGAGGATTGCGGGGCAGGACGATACCTAGAGGTGGACCACTGGGCAGGACTTACTCAGAGCGGACGGCTGGACCAAGGGGCTGTGGAGGCAATCTGTACCCACCCTTCAGGTGGGACCTTCAGAGGACAGCTCTACGTTGTGGCTTTTCTTTTCAGTTGTTGTTTTTCTCTTTCAGTTGTACTTTACAGTTGGGCATGTATTTCCGGCCCCCTTTACATTCAGCATAGCTTCTTATAGTTTTTACTTAGTGTTTACTTTTCTGCTTGCTTACTCTGTGGTGCTTGTTTACTTTTCATAGGCAATGCCTTATCTTTTTCCGGGATTTATGCCTTGGTGCTAGTCGCCAGCCCCTGGCCTATGGAAGGCGGGCATGTGGTAGTCACGACACGGGCCCCGAGGATGGGTCGTGACAAATTGGTATCAGAGGTGGTCGGTTCTACCCACAGACTCTGATCTTTCTTCTATGTGAAGCAATAGTGTTTAGCGTATTGGGTGTGGTTATCAGTCTAGGGAGTCCAGTGTTGGTGCGGTGGCCGACGTATCCGTACAACAGGTCCCTGACTTCTGATTTCCAACTTAATGCACAAAAACATTGATTTCATGTGTGTTTCATGTTTTCTTTGTGATTAATTTATTTCAGCTCACCAGGTATAATGTTCTGACCGTGGCGCACCTGTTTCCTTTTCAGTATGGCCCCACAACGGCAGCCAGCTAGGGTTTCGAGCGATGTGCGTGGCGAGAGCCCACCGAGTGTTGAGGACTCGGTACAGGGCCATTTGACAGCTGAGGCACCGGCGGTACCTCTACCCGCCGAGCCACCGATGCTACTAGCCCCAGCCACTGACGATGCACGTCGCCATAGTGCACTGCATGAGTTCTAGCGCCAGTGACCGCCCAGGTTCCGTGGGGAGACAGACCCTCAGGCTGCCGTGGACTGGCTGGAGGTAGTTGTAAGGGTTTTCAGATTAGTGAGGACACAAGCAAACCTCATGGTGATCCTCGCAGTGAGCCTCCTGCACACGACGGCAGACAGATGGTGGAGATTGATGCTCCAGGTGCACGACGAGACATTTCTCCTCTGGACGGACATTGAGAGCATCTTTCGCTCCGAGTTCGTCTCAGCCACCCTCCAAGTGGTGCGCATCCAGGAGCTACTACAGCTGCGGCAGGGCGGCATGACAGTGTCCCAGTACTCGGCGAGATTTACTGATCTCTCGCGCTACTCTACAAATATGGTACGGGACCCGTTCTTCCGGGCCCAGACCTTCGAGCAGGGACTGAGGCACGAGATCAGGGCTTCGATGATCTCCCTCAACATTTCGACTCAGGCAGGGGTGTTGGAGTGAGCCCTCTTAGTGGAGAGTTTCCTTGCTGAGCAGTATCCAGCAGCAGGACCCACCACTTGTCGGCATGCGGCAGAGTCTTCTACGGCGGGCAGTAGACAGATGACACAGGCGTCCAAGAGGACTAGACCTACAGGTGCTCTACAGCATGACTCTGGATTTTTTGCGCGAGGCACTCAGGGTGGGAAATGACTTGCCATGAGAGGGAAGTGTTACTCATGTGGCGGGAATGGTCACATGGCTCGTAATTGTCCGAACCGCCATACAGATGACCAGCAGATGGACGAAGGGCCCCCCAGGCAGATGCAGATGTTCGATCAGGTCGGGCCTCAAGGAGCAGGAAGCCATGGCAGGGGAGCTGGCCGTGCAACTGGAGGTGGACGATGCTTCGGGGTGTTGCCACCACCACCACCAGGGGGTCCACCCCGACCGCATGGGACAGGAGGACATGGGAGAGCTCAGCTTCAGGTAGTTATGGCCTACGATCATGGAGCTCCGCGAGCGGATGGAAAGGAGTAGGACTAGCTCCAAACCTAGAGACATTTGTTCATGTTGCTTCTAGTTTTGTTGATGTATGTTTGTAGATTCTTTGTGTCCTTGTACTAGAGCTGCATTAATAAATGACACATTTTATTGTGGCATTTACTTCCCTATCCACTCTTCTATTGTTACTTAGAGGTTCTGGTTTAGACTATTGACATGACCCTCACTTGAGAGGTTCCTAATGGAGTAGACCCAGTTACCACACAATGATGCCAACAGTGTGGCTCCACCCTTGGAGGTGAGAGTAACGGTTGGATCTCTTGGTAGTAGCGTCGAGGCCTTACGACGTCATCTATGGTATGGGTTAGTATCATCCATGTCGGGATTGACTGTATTAGGCAAAGAACATGGTTCATCCAGGGGATAAGACTGGATTTCTCTTATTGGCATGGAAGAAATCATATCACCTCTTGTGGGACCAGAGGTGGTCGAGGCCACGATAGAGAAGGTCTATGTCATCCAGGAGCAGATGAGGATAGCTCAGAGCCAACAGAAGTCTTTTACTGACAAGAGGAAGAGGCCACTAAAGTTTGAGGATGGCGACCACGTCTTCTTGTGGGTCTCACCTCGACGTGGATTACAGAGGTTTGGACGAAGCGGCGAGTTGTCTCTACACTTCATCGGACCCTTCCAGGTCCTCAGCAAGATTGTCAAGGTGGCTTATCGCCTGGCTCTACCACCACTGTTGCACCGGGTGTATCTTCCACGTATCTCAGCAGAGGAGATACGTGCACGACCCAACGTCAATCTTTGACCATGAAGATCAGGTCATTAGTGATGGGGTGACTTTTGCGGAGGTCCCAGTGGAGATCGAGGATCGATAGGAGCGGGTCCTACGTGGACGATTGATTCCTCTAGTGCACTTCAGATGGTAGCTCGGGAACCTCCAGGGGAGCACTTGGGAGCGGGAGGCTCAGATGCGTGCTCAGTACCGCCTTTGTAACCCTATGTTTGTGGTGAATCTTTACGGAGACGTAAAGCCCTGTGGTGGGAGTAATGTAATGTCACGTAAATTTCAAGGAAATTTTTTTTCGTAATTTTCCTTGGAATTTATAAGAATGCAGTTTCTGACGACGCCTGATTCCGAGGCCCGGTGTGCCTGGAATTAATTTCCGAAGTTTGGATTGGGTACGTTCAGTGAACGAACGAGCGGGTTTTTCTAACTTTTGAACCGGTGCTCGGAATCGAATTCTAAGGACACCGATGAAATCGCAGCGTCGGTAATTGCTTAGAAAAACCACTTCTAGAGTTGTGTTTGCTCAGGTGTGGTTTTTAAATTTTGGGCTTAAAGTTAGGAAATAAAATAAATTGTTTGATAAACATTATTTTATTTCACTTAAGCCACATGAAACCACTTGAAAGCCACTTAATTTGAGTTGAAACGGATAGGGTACTATCAAAAAATATCCTACCTTCTTGGTAGGATATTTGTAAGGTGGTTCCCACACGAGCCCTGCCGTTTCTTTTCCGCTATGTAACGCACCCGCGAAAACCTGTCATTATGAAAGTCAACAGACGCGTTTTCTTAAATTTGTAACGCACAATTTAATTAGGCGGTATTATTCGTGAATTAAATGGGCGGTTTCTTTCATTTAATTAATTCTACGAATTAATGGGTCGTTACTTACCTCTTTTTCGTTTGTTGGCGTAATAATAAAATAAGACCAAACCGACTTTTGGAGGATTACTCCTTTAGAGGTTTTGACAGAAGTTCTTTTTCCTTCACCCTTATTTGCGAATAACGCGAAGAACGTGAAGAACGTCGGCCTCCGACAAAGAATTCCGAACCCGCGGAAATCGACGACCTGACACTGTGTGCCGCAACGCCGACTTTTCCTCTCCCGCGATGTTCTTCTGCGACATTCCTTCCTCGGCGACGAAATCTTTGATCTTTTGTTTGAGGTAAGAGATCTCGGTTTTTCTTTTTAATTTTTCCTTTGGGGTTTTTTTTACTCAATAAGGATTTAATTATTATTAATTAAATCTTTTTTTTCTTGAACCTCGGTGTTCGTCGATGATCACCCCCTTCTGCGAGGACGCGACGCCAGATACCGCGACGACACGACGAACGCCTCCTTCCGCGGCGACCAATTCTGCGAATAACCCGTGTGAAACGACATGACAAGGTAGGGGTTGTTGTGAATATTTTATATTCCCGTGAATGTTTCTTTAAAATTTAAAGAACCGGATTCAAATGAACAATTTTAATTTATTAAAATTATTGTTTCATGTGTTGGATATTTTTTTTTCTCTCGTTTTTTATCTAACGCGGAGGGTGCGGGCCAAACGAACACGGCCCGAAAACCCTCCACCATTCATCGTGGTTGTGAAGATTTGGCGGGTGACGGAAAAACGTGACGCAAGGGCGATTTGTTGATTCCACAGTGAATAACGGGTCCCGGGAGGAGCAACGGGGTAGACGGGAAGGAAAACAGACCACCAGAGCAACTCCGGTTGCCCTCGGAAGCTGGCGGCGGCGCCCCGGCGCGCCGCCGGATGGGACCGCTGTGGCTGAAGTGGCGGTGGCGGCTAGCAGAACCGCGGCCATGTGGGTCCAGCTCTCCCGCACAGGAGGTGGTAGAATCCGTGTCGTTTTGACAGCGCGGCCCTTCGAGGGCCGCGACACCTCCAAACCGCGGGGGCGACGCCCGCGGCACCCGAGCGCTCGGCCGAGCCGAGCTGGGCCGGTCCGACCAGCCGGGCCGCGCCTTGGCTGGACTGGACCGGGTCCGGATGGGCGGACCGGGGAGGGTGGACCCGGTTCGGCCGACCCAGGGGGGGTCGGGCCGGGTCGACCCGGGCCCGGACCCCCCGTCTTCGGACCATTTTCTGTCTTTTACCCATAACATGAGCTACGGGCCTCCGAAAGATGCACCGTTAGCGGAAACGTGATCCTTGGATCGAGATGGTCATTTCAGTATATCGCACTCAAGGTTTCTGAAAACTTTGGGTTCGGCCGGGTTGGTTCATACACGAAACCAACCGGGCCCTTGGAGCGGAAACGCTCATAACTTGAGCTACATACGTCCGATTGACGTGCCGTCAACTTTGGTGGATTCCTATAAGTGAGACGGATCTTATGGCTCACTCCGCCCAAGGTTTGGATGCAGGTGGAGTACGGTCGGGTTGGTTTTGACTTAAAAACCAACCGGGCCCCTGAAACGAAAAAGCCAATAACTCTCAGACCGGGCGTCCGATTGACGCGCCGTCTGCGACGTTGAGTTCCTGTTGGAGATACAGAACTTTTGGATACATCAACTTCGTTCTTTGTGTCAGTTGATGTATCAGCCTCTTGGCTCATGGAGCGGACCCTCCCAAATGAGCTTGCTGTGTGTGGGAACCCTAGTGTTGGCTGCGACTTCGACGACGACGACTATACAAAGATCCTCGGTGGATTCGACTGCGGCGATGATGCGAACAGTACGAGAATCCTCATTTTTTCAGCAGTGACCACTGCGGTACACCTTGGGATACATCAACTCCGGACTGCATGTCAGTTGATGCATCGACCTTTTTGCTCGTGGAGTGGACCCTCCGGGAACGAGCATGTTGTGTGTGGAACCCTAGAGCCGGTTGAGATTTGAAGATTGCTGATCTAATGACTCGGTGTGTTACGGATATCCCAGTGGGGAGCGCTTGGCTGTAGCGGCAGAACCACGACAGAGGTGCGCTTGGTTGTAGTGGCGCAGATGAGCGCTTGGTTGCAGCGGCATAGGGGAGCACTTGGTTGTAGCGTGAGACCCACGACAGAGGTGCGCTTGGT
Source organism: Viscum album (assembly GCA_963277665.1). Taxonomy (NCBI): domain Eukaryota; kingdom Viridiplantae; phylum Streptophyta; class Magnoliopsida; order Santalales; family Viscaceae; genus Viscum; species Viscum album. Next base: position 2,011,365,595 of record OY728145.1, on the reverse strand, counting down.
TGTAGCGGCACAGGGGATCGCTTGGTTGTAGCGGCAGAGGGGAGTTCTTGGTTGTAGCGGCAGACCCACGACAGCGGTGCGCTTGGTTGTAGCGGCAGAGGGGAGCGCTTGGTTGTAGTGGCAGACCCACGACAGAGGTGGGCTTGGTTGTAGCGGCACAGGGGGGCGCTTGGTTGTAGCGGCAGACCCACAACAGAGGTGCGCTTGGTTGTAGCGGCACAGGGGAGCGCTTGGTTGTTGCGGCAGACCCACGACAGAAGAGTGCATGGTTGTAGCGGCATAACCACTATACTTGATGGAGAAGGAGTTTCCCAATAGCTTTGGGTCCAACTTCATGATCGATCCTATGTGGGTCTTTGCGGGGGGGGGGGGGGGTAGTACCTTCCGATCCTTTATGAGTCTGATGGATTAGATGAATCAATGGCTACATATGATCATCTCTATCTTCATATGAAGAAGTATTCCTGTGTGAGCTAAATCCTGTTTACTCTCCTTTGTGGATTGTGTTGAGCTATCCTATGTGGTTTACTGTTTACTCTCCTTTGTGGATTGTGTTGTTCTATCCTGTGTGGGTATATGTTTTGCTTTCCTGTGTGGACTGGGTTGTTCTTGGGCTCGGACATTGGAGCCGAACTGGAATTGATGACTTAGGTATATGTATGGGCATATACCTAAGTCGTGTCGAATTTTAATTCTTGATTGTATCTTTCCTTTTAGGATTATCCTTTCAGGATTCTGGGAGACCTTCAGGGGTCTCGGGGTCCCTACTGAGTAGATTATACTCACCCCTGCACGGGTTATGCCCGCACTTCGTTGTGTTGGTTGGAGACAACGGACATCACTGATCGTGGTGGAGGATTGCAGGGTAGGATGGTACCTGGAGGTGGACCACTGGGCGGGACGTACACTACTGGAAATCCCATTTTTACCATCGCTTATATCCCAACGGTTTGATAAACCGTTGGGAATGGTTATGTATACCAACGGTTTGAAGAAAACCGTTGGCATAAAGGCTTTTATGAAGATTTTTACCAACGGTTTATAAAACCGTTGGTATAGGGCTCCATGAAGAGACTTTTACCAACGGTTATCTACTAACCGTTGTTATATGTTGGAATCTATACCAACGGTTTGTGTAAACCGTTGGTATAGACCTTGGTAAACATACATTCCCAACGGTTATTAAAACCCGTTGGGAAAGTTTCCCCCTAAATCCAGTAGCTCGATTGCAGTCCCCCTCCGCTCGACTGCAGCCCTAAATTGAAGCTCTCCTGACGCACTCTCGTTACCCAGTCTCCCAAACTCCATCCATCCTATTCAATCAAACAATTTTTCTGTTCTACACTTCAAATCTGTAAGTTCTAATGTTCTTCATCTATTTTTTATTTTCTATTTTGATTTGACCTAAATGTCTCGAATCTCTCTATAAAAGTACTCAGAAACTCGTTCCACTCATATATCCATATTAAATCAAACAATTTTGTAGTTCAACACTCTAAATATGTAAGTACTACCTTAGTTTTAATGTTTTACATCTATTATTTTTGTTTTCTGTTTTAATTTGGTATAAACTCGGTTGTGTTGTTTATGGCATGTGAAGGTTAGTGTTATTGAGGATGAATTGGATGTTGGTTGGGTGATGGATTGGAATTGTGATGTTTTTTGGATTAAGTTTAGTTAATCTTCAATGAATTATTTGGGTATTTCCTCCCTTTAACAGAGCCCCCACTCCTCATGGACCCTAGACACCCCCCCTCTTGGACCCTGGATAGTCCCCCCTCCTGGAACTTGGACAGCCTGGCCCCCCTCTTTCCTGAAACATGGACATCCCCCCTCCTGGACCCTGGACAACCCCCCTCCACCCTCCTCCTAGGACCTTGTATAGTCCCCCCTCCTTCCTGGACCCTAGGAAGCCCCCCACCCTCCACCCTGGACCCTGGATAGCCCCCCTCCTCGATGGACCCTGGACAACCCCCCTCCTTCCTGGACCATGGACAGCCCCTTCTCCCCTTCTCCTTGACCCTGGACAGCCCCCCGCCCCCCTTTCTAGACCCTGGACAGCCCCCACCCCTCCTCCTAGACCTTAGACGTCCCCCTCACCCCCTCCTCAACCACCAAATACCCCCCCCCACTTCAAAACATTGACCACCAAACTTGGACATGCTGTATTTTCTCTAAAAAGATAGATTTATCCTCAAACCACCTCAATAATATCTTAAACAATGCTTATAATGTTGTTTTCACCACATAACATCCAATTGTATTCCAATTCACTAGTCTATCCTCCCTTGTCTAGATTTTACAAAAAGCGTTCAACCATAAAGATCCAAATGAAAATAAATTGATATAAGACATTTGATAATGGATTAAAATTTCAAATTGGGATCCAATGAGGAATATTTGAGATATTATGCATCATGTCCATGAGTAAATCCATTTTTATATATCCGATAAGTTATTTTTCACAATTTTCACACATTAATTGTTTGTAAAAATGGGACAAACATTTATAAAGGTTCTAATATATAAAAATTAATATATTTTTGGATGCAGCTTAACCAACAATGTCTAGCTTGTCTGCCTCTTCCATGATCATCGATGTGCACGTCCCGTCTCCATCTGACCTCGCACGACGGGTGACTCAGCATCTGACTGATGACGAGCACCAGATTCTCTTACTTCCACACCAGATTCATGCCTGCTACGCTCCTGAAGTGATCAATACCACTCCATGTCTAACTGATGACGAGCGCCAGATTCTCTTACTTCCACACCAGATTCACGCCCGCTACGCTCCTGAAGTGATAAATCCCACTAAGCGTCCATGTGAGCTTGATGACACGACCACCAGTTCTTGTAAGAGGCAGAGGAGTTCTGAGTTGATGGACCAAGACGATTGACCAGTGTCCATCCATCTGGCTGAAGACGTAAAACATAGCGTTTCCTGGGAGGTGACCTATATTCTAGATTTTCATCATTTTTGATTTTTTTACTCTGTTTTAGGAAATAAACATGGCATGTATGCAATAATTTTTTAGCTGATTCTAATATGTATGTGCACTTGTCATTACTCTGCATGACTGCTTCTATTTTGTCTGATCCTTGGTGTTATTTTTTATGACATTATGCAGCTATGTTTTGTCTATGTATAGATTTTACAGGTACATAAGTAAGTGCACTTTTCATTATTCCGTTCTTTCAGTTTTTCGGCCGATGATACGAGGGAGGTTCGTAGCAGAGGTAGACAAGCATCTCCGCGTACCCGACTAGACCCTTCCCCTCTGACCAAACACATTCGGATTATGTTGAAACATAAGGTAAAAAATCCATGGGTCAAATTTGACATGTATAAGTCATCCTCGCCTCAATAAAAGGCACGGTGTGGCCCGGATCACTCAAACTACCTCTCTTTTGTTCAAAATTGACTTATTTTTAAGTGAAATCAACAACTGACATATAGGAAACTGACCAAACGCCTTCGGATTGTGTTGAAACATTAGGAAAACTATCCATGGATCATATGGGACATGTAAAAGTCAACTCCGCCTCAATCTGATGTGCGGTGTGGCCGGTATCACTCCAAGTGTATGTATTTTGTTTAAAATGGACAATATTTTACGTACATACACCAATCCAATAAAACAGCTTTTGATTGTGTTGATACTTTTTAACAATGATCCATGACTCATATGTGACATCTATGAGTCAAACCTATCTCAATTCGAGACCCGGTGTGGCCGATACCACTCAAAGTGCCTCTGTTTTGTTAAAAATGGACTTAATTTTAAGTGAAATCAACAACTGGCATAAATAAAACTGACCAAACGCATTTGTATTCTATTGAAACTTAAGGAAAACAATCCATGAGTCAAATGTGACGTTTATGAGTCAAATCCGCCTCAATATAAGGTTCCTTGTGGCCGACACCACTCAAAATGCCTCTATTTTGTTAAAAATGGACTTAATTTCAAGTGAAATCAACAACTGACATACAGTAAACCGACCAAACGCATTCCGATTCTATTGATACAATAGGAAAACGATCCATGGGTCATATGTGACATGTACGAGTCAACTCCACCACAATCTAAGGCACGGTGTGGACGGTACCATTCAAAATATATCTTTTTTGTTCAAAATGACTTGAATTTTAAGTGAAAATAAAAACTGACATATGGAAAACCAACCAAATGCATTCCAAATCTATTTAAACTTTAGGAAAATGATACATGGGTCATATGTGACGTGTACGAGTCAACCCCGCCTCAATCCAAGGCACAGTGTGGCCGGAACCACCCAAACTGTCCCTCTTTTGTTTAAAATGGACAATATTTTACGTACATATGCCAAACAGATCAAACAGATTCTGATTGTGTTGATACTTTTTCAAAACGATCCATGACTCATATTTGATGTATTCGAGTCAACCCCGCCTAAATTCGAGGCCCGGTGTGGCCGACACCACTCAAAGTTCTTCTGTTTTGTTAAAAATTGACTTAATTTTAAGTGAAATCAACAACTAACATACAACAAACCGACCAAACGCATTTGGATTATATTGAAACTTAAGAAAAACAATCCATGAGTCAAATTTGATGTGTAAGAGTTAACCTCGCCTCAATATGAGGCCCGGTTTGGCCGACACCACTCAAAGTGCCTCTTTTTTTAAAATGTACTTAATTTTAAGTGAAAACAGCAACTGTCATACAGAAAATTGACCAATCGCCTACGGATTCTATTGAAACATTAGCAAAATGATCCATGGGTCATATGTGAGGTGTACGAGTCAATTCCACATCAATCCGAGGCACCGTCGGGGAGGGACCACCCAAATTGCCAGTCTTTTGTTGAAAATGGACTAAATTGTAAGTGAAAACAACAACTGTCATACGGGAAACTGACCAAATGCGTTACAAATCTATTTAAAATTTAGCACAACGATCCATGGGTCATATGTAATGAGTAAGAGTCAATCCCGCCTCAATCCGAGGCACGGTGTGGACGACACCACCCAAAATGTCTCTCTTATGATTAAAATGGACAATATTTTACGTACATATGTCGAACCGATCAAACGGATTCTGATTGTGTTGATACTTTTGAACAACAATCCATGACTCATATTTGGTGTGTAAGAGTCAATCCTGCCTCAATCTGAGGCCCGGTGTGGCCAACACCACTCAAAGTGCCTCTGTTTTGTTAAAAATGGACTTAATTTTAAGTGAAAACAACAACTAACATATGCCAAACCGACCAAACACATTCAAATTATATTGAAACTTAAGGAAAACGATCCATGAGTCAAATGTGACTTGTATGAGTCAACCCTGCCTCAATCTGAGCCGCGGTGTGGTCGAGACCACTCAAACTGTCTCTCTTTTGTTCAAAATGGACTAAATTGTAAGTGAAATCAACAACTGACATAAGAGAAACCTAACAAACTCCTTTGGATTCTGTTGAAACTTTAGGACAATGATTCATTGGTCATATGTTATGTGTACGAGTCAACCCCGCCTCAATCTGAGGCTCCGTGTGGACAGGACCACCCAAAATGCCTCTCTTTTGTTCAAAATGGACAATATTTTACGTACATACGCCAAACCAATCAAATGGATTTTGATTGTGTTGAAACTTTAGGAAAATGATCCATTTTTCATATGTGACATGTATGAGTTAGATCCGCCTCAATCCTAGGCCCGGCGTGGGCGACACCACTCAAAGTGGCTCTCTTTTGTTTAAAATTGACTTAATTTTAAGTGAAAACAACAACTGACATACGTCAAACCAACCAAACGCCTTCATATTCTGTTGAAACATTAGGAAAACGATCCATGGGTCAGATGTGACGTGTTAGAGTCAACCTAGCCTCAATCCGAGCCGCGGTGTGGCCGGGACCACTAAAATTGTCTCTCTTTTGTTGAAAATGGACTAAATTGTAAATGAAAACAACAACTGACATACGCCAAACCAACCAAACGACTTCTGATTCTGTTGAAACTTTAGGAAAATGATCCATGGGTCAAATTTGACGTTTATGAGTCAACCCTACCTCAATCCGAGTTGCGGTGTGATCAGGACCACACAAATTGTCTCTCTTTTGTTCAAAATGAACTAAATTGCAAGTGAAATCAACAACTAACATACGGAAAACTGACCAAACGCTTCAGATTCTGTTGAAACCTTAGGAAAATAATCCATGGGTCATATGTGACATGTAAAAGTCAATCGCGCCTCAATCCGAGGCACCGTGGGGCCGAGACCACCCAAACTGCCTCTCCTTTGTTCCAAATGGACAATATTTTACGTACATAGGCCAAACCGATCAAAATGATTTGGATTGTGTTGAAACTCTAGGACTATGATCCTTGGCTCATATGTGACGTGTAAGAGTTAACCTCGCCTTAATAAGACGCCCAGTGTGGACGACACCACTCAAAGTGCCTCTCTTTTATTTAAAATGTACTTAATTTTAAGTGAAAACAACAACTGACATACGGAAAAATGACCAAACGCCTACGGATTCTATTGAAACTTTAGGAAAACAATACATGGGTCATATGTGATTTGTACGAGTCAACCCCGCCTCAATCGGAGGCCCGGTGTGGCCGACACCACTCAATGTGCCTCTGTTTTGTTTAAAATGGACTTAATTTTAAGTGAAAACAACAATTGACATACGCCAAACCAACCAAACGCCTTCGGATTCTGTTGAAACATTCGTAAAACGATCCATGGGTCATATTTGATGTGTACGAGTCAACCCCTCCTCAATCTGAGCCGCGGTGTGGTCGGGACCACTCAAACTATCTCTCTTTTGTTCAAAATGGACTAAATTGTAAGTGATATCAACAAATGACATACGAGATACCTACCAAACACCTTCGGATTCTGTTGAAACTTTAGGAAAACGATCCATGGGTCATATTTGATGTTTAAGAGTCAACCCCGCCTCAATCCAAGGCGTCGTGTGGCCGAGACCACCCAAACTACCTCTCTTTTGTTTAAAATGGACAATATTTTACGTACATACGCCAAACCGAACAAATGGATTCTGATTATGTTGAAACATTAGGAAAATAATTCATATCTTATATGTGATGTGTACGAGTCAACCACGCCTCAATCTGAAGCACGGTGTGGCCGAAACCACTCAAAGTGCCTCTCTTTTGTTTTAAATGAACTTAATTTTTAGTGAAAACAATAACTGACATAAGCCAAACCGACAAAAAACCTTCAGATTCTGTTGAAACTTTAGGAAAACGATCCATGGGTCATATGTGACATGTAAGAGTCTATTCCAATTCAATCCAAGCCGTGGTGTGGCTGGGACCACTCAAACAGTCTCTCTTTTGTTGAAAATGGACTAAATTGTAAATGAAATCAACAACTGTCATACGGGAAATCAACCAAATGCCTTAGGATTCTATTGACACTTTAGGAAAATGATCCATGGGTCATATTCGATGTGTACGAGTCAATCCCGCCTCAATTCGAGGTGTGGTGTGGCCGACACCACCCAAATTGTCTCTCTTATGTTAAAAATGGAAAATATTTTATGTACATACGCCAAACCGATCAAACGGATTCTGATTGTGTTGAAACTTTAGTAAAACGATCCATGGCTAATATGTGACGTGTACGAGTCAACTCTGCCTCAATACGAGGCCCGGTTTGGCCGTCACCACTCAAAGTATCTCTCTTTTGTTTAAAATGGACTTAATTTTAAGTGAAAACAACAACTGACATACGCCAAACCAACCAAAGGCCTTCGGATTCTATTGAAACTTTAGGAAAACGATCAATGGGTCATATTTGACGTGTAAGAGTCAACTCCGCCTCAATCCGAGCCACGGTGTGGCCGGGACCACTCAAACTGTCTCTCTTTTTTTAAAATAGACTAAATTGTAAGTGATATCAACAACTGACATACGGGAAACAGACCAAACGCCTTCAGATTCAGTTGAAACTTTATGAAAACGATCCATGGGTCATATGTGATGTGTACGAGTCAACCCCGCCTCAATTGGAGTCACCGTGGGGCCGGGACCACCCAAACTGCCTCTCTTTTGTTCAAAATGGACAATATTTTACGTACATACGCCAAACCGATCAAACAGATTCTTATTGTGTTGAAACATTAGGAAAAAGATTCATGGATCATATGTGACGTGTACTAGTCAACCCCGACTCAATCCGAGGTCCGGTGTGGCACTTATGGAGTCACAAAGTGATGATACTCCTAAGAAAATACATTTTCACCATATATTAGAAAAGTAGTTGTCATATGAAGATTGAAATGGGTTTAAATAATATTTGAGTTATTGAAATTCTTATTCAACTATACTGGATGATTGTTGTCATATGAAGATTCAAATGGAAAATTATTCACCATGTCTCTAATCAAAGAGGTGGTCTTTTTTTTTGTTTTAAGTTTTCACTGTTTTAAGTGCTGTTTTTTATGCAGGTGTATGCACAAGAGGGTCTGTTGTGCAACAATTCTGGAAATACACAATACCAACGGTTTAGAACCGTTGGTATACTTTGAGAAGAATTATACCAACGGTTTGTAACCGTTGGTATAGTATTTTTTATTGAACATATGCCAACGGTTTCATTGAAACCGTTGGGAAAAAACTATACCAACGGTTGTAAACCGTTGGTATAATATCAAAATCATAGAATTCCCAACGGTTTAAAACCGTTGGGAAAACCTATACCAACGGTTCATCAAGAACCGTTGGCAAATCAAGGCATAGAGTGGGCTATACCAACGGTTTAGTTCAAACCGTTGGTATAGATCTTTCCCCACGCCTTACTTCCCTACGGTTTGGACAACCGTTGGTATAGAATATACCAACGGTTGTGCAGCCTATACCAACGGTTTAGAACCGTCGGTATATCCTCCATTTCCAGTAGTGGTACTCGGAGCGGACGGCTAGACCAAGGGGTTGTGGAGGCTATCTGTACCCACCCTTCAGGTGGGACCTTCAGAGGACGGCTCGACGCTGCAGATTTTCTTTTCAGTTGCTGTTTTTCCCTTTCAGTTGTACTTTACAGTTGGGATTGTATTTCCAGCCCCGTTTACTTTCAGCACAGCTTGTTATAGTTTTTACTTAGTGTTTACTTTTCTGCTTGCTTACTCTATGGTTCTTGTTTACTTTTCAAAGGCAATGCCTTCCCTTTTTCCGGGATTTACGCCTTGGTGCTAGTCGCCATCCCCTGGCCTATGGAAGGCAGGCTTGGGGTAGTCACGACAGGGGCCCCGAGGACGGGTCGTGACATTTCAAGTCAAATTTATTATTTTTTATTATATATTTATTATAATTCTTTCTAAATTCAAGGTTCTTTACCTCAGGGTCATTTTTTGTTTTTCTGTTGGTGGTTGATAGGGTTAAATATATCTTGATGATTCCATATTCATGATGATTTTATTCTTTTAAGTATAATTACCTATATTTATGGATGTACCTTATATTTATGTACATCATCTATGTTTAGTAATAATCCATGATGGGAAATAGAAAACATTATATTAATTTATTTTAATATCCCACTTTTTAATGAATAACATTTATTTAGTTTTGTTCATATATTTCAAGGAATATTTTATAAACACATGTAAATCATCATGAAAGAATATAGAAACATTATATCAAATAATATACATAAGAAAAAACAATTATTATTAAAATAATAAAAACTCAATTATGGGTGTTACATTATCCCCCCTAATGAAATTTTATCCTCAAACTTTAAATTGTTACATACTAACAAAGTTAATTAAGGTTATATATATGGTTCCTAAATATTTAATTTTCTAAAGGGGTAATAATAACATTTATTCACTTAAGGAAATTAAAATCACAATATATTCTTTCTTCATAACAAGTTTAGTTAATTAAATCTTCAATTTTTGTGTTATTACTTTTTTTCTCATCAGTTCTTTGTTAGACAAGCTATAATAAATTGTAATAATTTGGAATGAGGTATGAAATTTGAGTCTTTATTTTTATTAAAAAAATACACTGAATTAACCAACCATTCATCCATTTTTTTCTTAAACAATATAGTGCTTAATAAAATTTAAGGATGAAATATAAATTTGGTGAAAAATTTTCTCCCAGCTCAGAGAGAACATTGAGATATATGTTCAATCACCTCTTGGATTTTTCTATAGTTATTATATCCACCAAATAATTCTATACCATTTCTAGGAAATCATTGTCCTATGTCGCTAGCCTCAACATGTAACCAGCAATATCCCTGCCTACTTGTAATAGTTGTCCCTATGTTCACAAATCCATTAACAACTACATACTAAAGGATAGTGGGGTAAGGATACCCTAACATTTCCACACCTATTGGTTATTCATGTTTCTAAATTGGTCATTCTATGACCAGAAATATTTCCAAAACATGCTATATAATATTTCATTACTTGGGGATATTGAACATGATTCTAAAACTATTCCCAACATAAAAATCAATAGAAAGCATCAACATATTACCCCTAATAATCATGTCCAAATCCCCTATAGATTAAGTAATATAGTTTTATTATAAATACACCACTTCAAAGGATAATTATACATCTCCAAAAACATTGAGGCCTACACATGGTGGAGGTATATTGATAGATATTGATGATTATGATTAGTATTTTTTTATATTATTGTAGTCATTTTAAGATCACTCTATAGATGATGATGTATTTTTTCACCATCACATTCTTTTTTTTTCAATATCGATTAAATTATAGGAAATATATTCAGACATGGTGAATATGGGGTTTACATTGATAGTGTTAATATATTACAAGAATATAAAAAAATCAATAACATATAACAATAATTTGATTTATATTCCCATAAACATAAATTTTCAAATGAAAAAACATTAAAATAGTTTTTTTATTTCATAAAGGATACTTTTTGTTTGAACATAAAGAAAAAATTCACAGAAATAAAAAATTAGGATCCTAAATTTATTATTTAAATTAGAGGATTTTTTTGATCCAATACACCTAATACACAGTCATTGTACATGATTTACATTGTTTACGTAGTTGTGGCAAACACTCATGCCAATCATACTTCTCATCATTGGATTAATGAAACTATATTGAGTAATTTCATGTTTTCAACAAGTATATACTTGGAATATTATTTTAGATTTGAGATTTTTTCTTTTTACTCCCATATTTATAACCGTAATATTCATGTACATATGATAATTTGATTCTTAATGAACTTCTCTTCCACATGTAAAGAATTCTCTAGTTCCCTTGTGTAAATTTACATGGTTCATTTTCCCGTGTTTTTCAGAAATATTTAATTGAAATCCTATCATTCATCTTCATTATTTAGTAAATTTCAAGGAGGGTCCATCATTATATTCATCGGGCCGGTACATATTGAAACTATTTTTTTATTATTTATCATGTTTCATGATAGTTGGTTTACAATAATATTTGAATTTCTATATCTATTCCTAAATATAAAGGGTTGATCATTGAGGAAATAATCACAGTTTCCCCATCATCTAAAATTTAATGGGTTCGTTCTCATTTCATCCATAACTAAAAACAAAATGGTTTATAATGGTGATAATAATTTAACAACATGGAGGCATTACAATAATCAATAACATAAAATGGATTAAACATTACAATAATTTACCATATTTCATCATCACAGTAGCCTGTAATTGTTTTATGTCATCATATTTAAATATTATTTTATCCTAGGTTATGTTTTGTTGGTTATCTTATACTTATTTTCTGAGTCCCTCAATTTATCTTGGAAATGAATCCTTCATAATGCTTTCTAAAGAGACTATGATCAATCAAATATTACCCCTAGGGGGGTCTATCTACGTCTATAATAATGCCAATGATTTTTTTGCACCATGTTATTTTTAAGTTAATAACCAACTCATTATATTTTGTGTTATAACACCAAAGCTTAAATATTACATATCCTATATCCAAATTCTATAATATGGACATGAATGTAATTTTATGTTAAAAACATCAAATCATAAATACTAAAATTTGAGGATATTATCCTATACTGAGGATTATACGTTATACTTTTAATGATCATTTTCACTATGTTTAAGTCATCTGATCCTTCAAAAATAATGAGATGTTCCATTAATATTATCTATTCTGATGCAAAACATAAGATCACATAATTTCATAATGTTAATATATATTAAAAATAAAAAAAAGAAAATGTTCAAGAGTTATATGGTATTTTTTATACTAGACATTGAAATACATCATCTTAAAAATAATATTTATTAAAAACTATACAAATTTATCCTAACTCACATAAATCGTATAAAACTACATTTGATATTTGAGAAAAAAATGTATAATGAAAATAGTGAGATACAAAGCCCAGTAAGGTAATAAAAATGTAAATAAATCCTAGAAAGATTAAAGATACAAAATTTGATTTCATAAAGATGATGATCATAATAATATATCCATAGCGTAATAAAATGATATCATATAATCAATAAAATAAACTTACATGATAAATCATGATATCGTAACAAATGCATATGTTGTCTCCAACGAGAATCAATATAAATATGATATTTTTCAATGGTGGATTTGGATCACATTATAATCATTTTTATAAACTCAAATGAGATTTAATTTTTTAGTTAATACATTAACTGGATATAAAATTATTGTACTGTAACACCCTATGCATTTATAAGTCATTTATTTTGAGTTAATTATATTTCTTTGTAATCATAAATTATAGAAAACACAATGTTATTCTTTAAATTGATGAAACACTGAGTTATTTTGGGTTATAATAGACAATTTGTTTTTGAGAATACAACGATATATTAATAGTATATTTATTTAAACATGGGTTTTTAATTGAAACACCCCGAAATTTTAAATTAATAACATTTTATTCGATAGAATGTTTGACCTAAATCACCATGTGTGTAAGTGAATAAAATATCCTATGAATTTGGAATATATTTATTATGTGAAATAAATTCAATATATTTAATAGCCTGAAATTAAAAAACTATAGAGTTATCTTTCTTCACATGTAACAATTTCTTTCTTCAAAGTCTTATATTACAAGACAATGTTTTACTAAGAAACATTATATTAATAAAATTGTATTTTTTTAATATAATAATATATAGATATTCCATTAAATTAATGGTTTTTAATTACATTATATATAGAATAAAAATACATTATTTACAAAAAAATTAAAATAAATTCATCAGTTCCAAATTTATTAAAAATGTATATAATAACCAAATGAATTTAATGTGAATTATTATATAAGAAACTAAATTTTTGATCAAAAAAAATTTATCCAAATAAATTATAATAATTATAATTATGGAGTGATATAAATTTTATATTTTTATATATAAATTTAATAAAATAATTTTTCATTCATACAATAGACCTGATAATTATAAGATAAGAACAAACATAATATTTCACATAAAAATCAATATTTTTTTAAAGTCTCTTTTACTACCATTTAATGTAAAATGTTTTTTAATTATTTTTTTTAATTTTTTAAATATAATATGTACATATAAAATTCATAATTCATATATAAAATTAAAATTTTTCTAGTGTTATTTTTTGATACTTTTCTCAAAAGTTTCAATTTTAAATGTAAAATTAAAAATATTGAATTTTAATTCCAAACTGCTTTGCAAAATAATTTAATTTTATGGTAAATTTATATTTTAAATTAGTTTTAATGTGTAATTATATAAATTTTATCAATTAATTCAATTTATTTCATGGTAATCAATATCAATTTAATATTTAATATTAAACCATAGAAAACACTAGAATGTTTTTTTAATAAAAATCTACAATGTCATCTCGCTCAGGGGATTAAATTTAAAATTAAATTCTACAACTTCTGTAAATATAATTTGTAAAAAATGAAACTATATTTGGAATAATAAAAATTTTTAATTTCTAATTAGGCCAACATAGTTTTTTACGTACAACATTAGGGAAATTGATTAAAATTATTTACGTCGATTATGGTTAAATTATTCTGAACAAAGTACTAAACAAAAAAATTAAACGGAAAAATGATATTTAACATTGTCGAAAATCTATTATCTAGAAGTATTTTTACATTATACCCCATTTGATCTAATATGGTACATTATGTTTTCCACTGGAAATGGAAAAAATGAGGGTGAAATTATATTTCCAAAAATTTAGAAGAGTGTCACTCCTCCTCTACTATTAAAAGTAAATCAATCCTCCCACCTCTTAAATAAAGTCAAGAAAATATGGATTGAATAGTATGTACCCAAATAGATCCTAAAAATACCTATCTTTGACCTATACAAAACACCATTTTCATTAATAAATCTAAAGTACCCTTTAGGTTAAAACCAAAATGAGTTACCATCGAAGAGGTAACATCATTCCTGAAGATCTATAGATTTTTTATTATCTACCCCCTCATCTATATTTATTCCATTATAGTATAACCACACTAGTGTAACTATCATACAATGTTTTTTATGATAATGGTTTTTACTATACTTACAGTCACTTACATCTAATTGGTAATGAACATACTATTTACGTGTTTGGAAATATACAATAACATTAAAGGATTCTTTTTCATTTTTTTCATCACCACCATTCATGTTTGGGAATTATGGTGAAGAATGAATTTATATTTGTTATATATGATATTTATTATGTCTTTTTTCATGTTTAATTATCTTATAAAACATATATTAATAAATTCCTTTTTCTGTACATACCATAACATTGTTTGTGGAAGTGCGGACTATCGCCTGCTCAAAGTGATGTGATCTATTCCCGGAATACATGGAATGTAAAATTTATGGATTTAATTAAAAATATTTTAAATTAAAAACACATATTTTATATTATTGTTACAATTACCAATCTAGAAATAAAATAAAATATTATATTAATTATGCAATCACAAACTAAAAATGTTATAACGTCTTTTGTGGGTGTATGGACTACTGCCTCCTCGACATGATTAGATTCATCTTTTCATCAAAATAAATATATATAAAAGTATATATGAATAAATAATATGGTATTTATGATATAATTATCAGTATATAATGACCAATTTTTCTTAACATTGTTCCATTATTATCACTGATAAATGGGAATGTTAATCATGCTTATGTACGACATACAGTCTCCATAATTGTAATATTGGTTAATCTTCCATAACTGCATTTAATGATTTCATTCAATAGTATAATTGATTTATATATATTATAATTAATTTATTATTATAATTTTATAGCTATTATATAATGACCCCTTTGACCATAGGTGACCTTCCATAGTTGTTTTTGACACATAAACTGAATTTGGTCAAAATAACAAATTTGAATGTAAACTTTTTACGTAGTTGTGTAGAATATTGTAATATGATAGATAAAATTTATGATAATAATATAAATGGATATTATTATATTTAAAAATTAACATGATTTTATTATTTATTAATATAAATACATACGAGACCAGTCAGACATAAGGTAATTGATTTTCATATGACACTTTACATATGAGAGATAAATTCCATATTCACCACATAATTATTTTAGTTTGGTGTACATAATATCCATTTTGATAAAATATATCTTGAATTGTTAAATCAAAATTTTATTTAAAACATTAATTTAATTTTATTCCTTTATTTGGATTATAAATCAAATTGTTTCAAAGTGGTATAACATATATTTGGATGGTTATTGATTATTTTTTATAAGAATATTTTTATTGATATTTTAATGGTATTTAAATTCAACCAGAATATATGAAAATCGTATAATAAATCATTTCATTTTCGTATCCTCTGATTCTTTATGAACTGTATCATGTTATTATACAATTTTCTACATGTTTTTTCATAAAATGGTTATGAAATTTTTTTACTCAAAAAACTCTACTGTATTTAACCCTTCTGTAAGAAAACCTGTTTTCTTTTAAAAAATATGTATTATTAAAAAAATTTAATAATGATTTTAAAATTTAAAAAATTATTTAGAAAATATATAGTTACGTTTTTTAAAATTTTACAATGTTTTCAATGAAATATTCTCAACACATTTTAAATAATGAATTTTTCTAACCTTTCTACTATGAAAATGTAATGTTTTTACCTTTTATGGATTTTTTAATATACCTGTCGTCATTTATTTGAATCAAACATTTCATTTTTAAAAGGTTTATTTTTAAATTTTTTTCAAAATTTATTTTCATTGAAATGTTGTTTCTAATGGGTTTTCAAAAAGATAAGTATATTTTTCTCCAAAATGTTGGAAAATATATCTTCATAGTATTCACAATCACTAATGAAAATAATCCTTTGTTTTTCTCAATGTGAGAAATGTTGTATTGATACCATCCTTATTCTTCTTCTGTATGTTTTTGTGATTTATTTTGATTATGATATTATTCCCATCTAATTTCTTGATTCCTTTGTAAAGACCTTAAAAATATTCAATTTACTATGATCATTAGACATTATATCCTCTACATATCCATATCACATATAAAGAATAAATTCATTTCCTGAACCATTTATAATTTTTTCATATGGTGTTTATATTGATATTTTTATGATTAACAGGTATAATATTGATAAATAGATAATATTTATTCAATATGGATATTTGATAACTCATATTATTTATTTCAACTATTTGATATATTGAAGTATTGGGACTATAAATAATGGTTGTGGACCAAATATAATATAGCCTCCCAATGCATCAATTGGATGTAATGAGAAAACTTGGTCGCACAAATTAAATGGGTGTCTAATCATAGTTTTAAATAATTTTATGAAAGGTCATCATAGTATAGATTTTCATCTGCCTAAGATAATATATCTAATAATTATTCATTTTTTTCAATTTGACTTAGTTATTATTTTTAATGAGACTTTTTTTGACATATCTATGGATGTAATTCTTTCTCAGTTCATTAATTAAATGGTATTTTGTTCAGTTTTTACATTAACATTAGATTTTTCTCATTGATTTATTTTTTTTTCTTCAATACTTTAACATTATTGAGAATTTTAACTCAAAATTATTTTTTTTCTATTACCCAGGAATCAATGAAGCGTACTATGTATGAAATGCAAGGATAGTCATGATGGAATAAAGTAATTTTCCTTAAAAAAACAATTTATTTTCTAATTAGTGTATTAATTTGAAATACATGAATCATGTATGTATCTCGTTTACAAAGAATACTATGATGTTAGGCCATTTGGGAGAACATTTATATTTATCTTATGCTAATGTAATGGTATTAGTCATAAGATATCCTCTTTATTTTTTTTTGGATCACTACAGTTGGTATCAGATGAAGTTTAATAGAAACTTTGAGTACTAGATGAACGAAATGGTGATTAGAGAACATATCTCGAAGGAATATTTCGATGATAATTATTGATGAACATCCAAATTTTTCATTTAGATAGTGATTATTTTGGTGTTCATACAGATACATCATTTTATAGATATTACAAATGGATGTATATCAAGCAATTATATAAATTGTATTTACAACTCTGACAAGGTGTGTCGTTCCTGAATCATTGTATACATATATACAACAACATGCCTTACTACACACCTAGTTTAATACTCTTGACGTATTTTCATAGAATAATTCATATTTTCATGACATACCATTATTAAGTATTTGAATAGATAATGATAATCGATTATCATGGTTAAACATTAAACTAAGGAAGGATCAATGTGGAAATTAATGGATGAAGTATTTATGTATTGGTGTAGTCATAACAACCATAAATAAAATAATATTTATTTACTAACCTTATTTTATGGATGTTCATCATATTTATTTTCTAAATATATTAATTTTGTTTTAAAAAAAATTATGCTAGGTGAAAAAAAAACATTTCTAAAAGGTCTTGGGTGTTGAAGCCATGACTAAAGGACGATATGGGTTTCATGTAAACCGTTGAAGTATATACTATCCTTGTTAATAAGTCATTATATTTTGATGAAAAAAATAGAAGAATATATATTAATGATGAGATAGTATTGTAACTTCATATGTTTAGATATTATAATCCTAATCATATTTGTTTTATAGAATATTTAGATACAGAAGTAAAAACCTTTCACAAGTTTATGGGCCTTATGATCCGTTAAATGTTTATTTTAGTGGTTTTTAAATCAAATAAAATTTTTCAAATTACATTTATTAATGTCAAGTATAAATTAGATTTTGATTGAAGTACAACACAAAGAAAAAAAAATTATATTAATTTTAAACATATCATGTATGTGAATTTCTATATATTCTTATACAGTAAAATAATTACTCAACATTATGAAAAAAAATAATAAAAAGTGATTTCATGATACAAAAAAAATTATCCAATTTTTTTCTAAATCTTCATAGATGTGTGGATTTAAATCCCTCTAAATTCCATTAATCATCTAATTTTTTGTGATTGATGACTTTATCCAACCATATAAATATTTATACGTTTCCTCTATGAATGTATAAATACATAAAATGGATGTTCTCTAATATAGAAACCAATTTATATGTTAATCCACGTGACTATTGTTCTTAAATTATTCATTTTATAGTGGATGTGTTACAAACCCTTCTCCTGATACAGGATTTCATAATAAGAAATATATAAAATCATTTACCAAGATTGAGTTTAAATTTCAAGGGAAACATTTAATTAAGGTAGGGAGAATGTAATGACCCAAAATAAAAAAATCACAACATTGAATTTGATAGAATGTATGACAAGAAACACTAAGAACGTACGTTAATAAAATATCCCTCGAATATATAACATATTTAATGTTTTAAATAACTTATATATATTTTATATCTTGAAATTCATGCAATATTAAGTTACATTGTTTCATACTCAACAAAAACCATATTCAAAAGCATACATAATAGGACTGAATTTTACTGGGTAACAATATATTATCAAAATATTATTATTTTATATAACAACAAGTATCCTAGACATTGAATTAGTCATTATGAATAATAGTAAATAACATATAAATTTTTTTGTCTTATAGATAATATAAAAAGAAAAAATTAGTTACAAATTATTTAGGAATGGATATATGAACCAATTGAATATAAACGAAAAGTTTTTATATAAAACCATTTTTATGCTCACAAATATGTTTTATCATAATAAATGATGTTAATTAAAATTAATGGGTTAAATTAATTTAATATATATATATATATATTATATTAAAAAAAATATTTTTGAGATTTATCCAACAAATTTTATAATAATATGATAAGAACAAACCGAATGTTTTTCATATAAATGAATATTTTTATAAAGGTACTTTTAAAACATTTTATTGGAGGACCTATTTTATATCCAATTTTTGGATATTTTATAAATAATATATGTCAAAAAAATCAAATTTTAAAATTAAATATACATATTAGGTTAGGTTTTAATTTTTGTATTTCTCTACATGGGATCATTTTTTAATGAATACTGAAAACTACTGAATTTAATTCAAAGCCACCATTTCAAATTATTAATTTATAAAGATAAATTATATAATACATTTGTTTTAATGTTTATTTACAATTAATTTATAAATTAATCCATCATATGAAATTTTAATACATTTCACTTTGTTATTGAATATAAAAACATAGTAATCTTTTGATCATTTTTACTTAAAAACCCTCTATTTTCATCCTGTCTGTATGATTAAATTTGAATTATTTTCCACCATTAATGTGATTGGATCTTTGAAAAATGGATTAAATAACTCTAATAAAACTAATTTATAATTTCAATCCCTATAAATATAGTTTTTGTTATGAAATATTAACGAATGTAATTAAAATTAATTTTAATGATGAAGTTGAAATTAAGCATAACAATGTACAATACCCTAATAAAATTGAAACAATGACCTAGAAACTTTTCAAAAAACCATTTTATGGATATATATATTCCATATTATTGCCTATATCTTATTTGTACTATTCTTGAAGAAACATTTCTAGGAAAATACGTTTGTGGAATTCCTTTTTCCAAAAATTTACAAGAGTGACACTCATCCTCCACTATGAAACGGCACTCAAGCCTCATACTTCCTCACACTTCTCAATCCACATTGGATCGATCATAATTTACCCAATTATATAATAAATATAAATCCAATCAATATTGAATATTAACATTAGGAATAATGCCACCCAAATAAGATTTTTTCTATAAACCAAAAGCAGTTATCCAAATAAGAGGCACCATCTTTTCTCGAGATCATTTGTTTTATTTCAATTATACAGCACTCAAATATTTTCATTCCATTATTATATAACAAATAAATCATCTTAAAAATATTTATATTCTTTTATGATAAGTTTACACCACACATTTATAGACACATAAATTAATGTAATACAAACACATTGTTTATCTGTTCCATAAAATATCGACCCACAAAACGACGATTTTTCATTATTTCCATTTAAAATATTTTAGGTTTGGTAATTATAATGGAAATTATATTTATATGTGTTATATATGATATTCTTTATATAATTATGATTCTTTTACTTTTTATACAACATACCCATATACTTTCTATTTTGTGTAAATACGATACCATCGTTTTTGAAAGTGTACAATACCGCCTCCTCAATGAGATAATTTCCATTCATTCTATACATGGAATTTATAATGGATCAATTTAATTTATCAAATTTGACATATAATCATATATATTACATTAATTACATAATTAAATATTTGTAAATATAATTTATATTTTTATTTATTACCCTTTCGGACACTAAAAAATTATAATATCATTTGTGGACATTAGGAATACTACCTCCTCGACCCGAAGAGATTCCATTTTCATCACAATAATTATATATATCAATATATATGATTAAAAAATATGGTATTTATCATATAATTATAAATCTGAAACTATTAAATTTAGTTAACATCTTTCCAAAATGATCATTGAAAACTTGTATTGTAACACATTCGTACAAACGACCTACTATCCCCATGATTGTAACATTGGTTCATTTTTCATCAACATATTTAATGATTGACAGTTACTGTATAATGTATTTTTAAATATTTTAATTATATCACGATTATTATTCAGTATTTGTTATATAATTACCCCTTTTACCATAGTTAACATAAAAATGCTGTTTTTACACATAAAACAAATTTGGTCGAAAATAAATGACGTAAATAGAATTGTTTCATTAGTTGTATAAAAAATGGTAATAAGATAAATAAAAGTTATTATAAAAATGAAAAAGTTTTTAAAGAATGTAGATAATTAAAATATTATTGTTATTCAGGAATATTAAGACAAATAAGAGAATTCAAACTCAATGTAAGGGATTTTATTACTAGTTTTTACATCTGTGATATAAATTTCATAATCAACACTTAAATTTTTTTTTTTGTTTTATCTAATATAAATTAGGATATCTTATATATATCAGTATAATTTCTTCATTTTATTTATACATATTATTTAATTTTCTTCATTTATGAGGATTATGATTTTAAATGTTTTGAAATGGTATGGGATAGTAAAGAATGATTAAAGATTATTTTCCTCTAGAATAATTTTATTTACCTTTAAATGGTTATGAATTTGAGGAAATTATATGTCCACTACCTAATGATCTTTTTTATTATTTTTTCCTATGACCATTTATTATCATTATCAAGTTATATTACCATTTTCAACACAATGGTACTGAAAATATTTTAAAAAATGTTTTTTATAAACTAACATCAGTTTTTCTTTAGTCGGAGGACATTTTTGCATCTAAAAAACATTTTTTGATTAAAATTATTTGAAAATTGTTTTTAAAAATTTCAAAATTATTTAAGAACTAAATTTTATCCATTTTTCCCATTCTAATTATTTAAAATGGATATTCATGTATTATTCTCCTTAAAGAATTTTTCATCCATTTCACTATGAAAAAGGAATGTTTTTTTCCTTGTACAACACATAAATATTTATCCTATATCATTTGTTTGAAGCATGAAATTCATTATTATTGTTTTACTTTTTTATGAAAATATTTTCAAGAGAAATATTCAATGAAAATGTATTAAAAAGGAGTTTTCAAAACAAAAGAATATTTTACACAAGAAACATTTAAAAGATCTTTTTATTATATTTTCATTAATCAATGAGAACGCCCCTTAATTGTAACCAAATAAGGATATTTAATTTTGATTTTATCCTCATTATTCATTTAATTGTTTTATGATTCATTTGGATGAGGATTGAATATAGATTCAATTCATTGATTCCTTTTATAATTCCCTTCAATTTATTTAATTTCATACGAATATTATACATTAGTTTCACCATAATTATTCATATCATTTGTCATAGATATATTCATTTCTTAAGAAATATATCATTTTATATACTTTTCCTACATTGATAATTATTTGATTAAATGGGGAAATATTGATACATATATATTATTTATTCAATAAGTATATTTTATAAGAATATTATATATTTTGACTATAAGATATATGTAATGATTTAAATTGGAAATGACAGGTTGGCCCCAAGAAATATTTACCCCTGGATGAATCAATTGTTTCTCATGAGAAAAATATGATTCCAAAATTAAATAATTTTCTAACATAACTCTTAAAAAAACTTCTCAATGGTGTTGATGTTATAATTTTTCATTTTCCTCTGACATGGCATCCAATAATTTAGCATTTCATTCATATTGATCCATTTATATTTTATCAATGTGATTTTTCATCGATATATATATGGATAAATTTCATTCTCAATTAATTTAAAAATAGAATTTATTTTAGTTTTATATGTTTCCAAATTAATTTTTCCATATCTAGATATTTGAATAGAATGTGTTGAAATTTATTGACTTTCCCGTATTGATTGTACACTTATTTACCAGCATATTTATATTATTTCATATGCGATCAGCTTTTATATTTACATTTTATTATTGTCGTTTATTTTCTATTTATTCAATTGTACGTTATCTATACTAATAATTTGAGATCATCCTTTTATGTTTCTATTTCCCAATAATATGTGAAGTTTAATAAAATAGATATGAAAGGATACTCTAGAAGAAATAATGTTATGTTCCTTGAATTAAAAAATTTTCTTCTTAATTTGTTTTTAATTTATAATACAAGATAGATGAATTTATCTAGTTTTCCATAACTACTAAATTATTCTTTCATTTCATACATTATTTACTTGTATATTATGAAAATGTACTAGTAGTAGACACCACCTCTAATCATTTTAGAAAATGAACACTATAATAACATAACCATTAAACATAGAGATACTAATTGAAATTAAAAAATTTAAATATTAATTATAATGATTTTACATAATGTAAATCAACTAATAATAAGTACCTTATTTATTATAAATTCATTATATGTTTCTAAATTACTATTTTGTTAAAAATTTAATTTTTTTTTGTCATTAATAAAATATATTTTTACCAAAATGAGAAAATAAATTTTAAAAATAAAATTACTTTTTGAAATAATAATGTCAGAAATATATTATGGTTGATTTTGGGGATTTTTGAAAAAACATTAGTTTTAATGAATGGTAAAAAATAAAAAATTCTAAATAAAAAGTACATTTTTATTTAATTTATATATAGAGAATAATTTTATTTGAATTTTATTTGAATTACATTTATATAAAATATATATCCATTAATCCAATTTATTTCATTTAAATCAATTTTCTATTGAATATTGATATAAAAAATGTAAACTTTTGGGGATGTTCTTTTCATAAAGCAGTATTCACAAAACATCTGTATGATTAATTTCAAATTAAATTCCCTAATTATCTGTATGAAATTTCAAAAAAAGGATTCTATATTTGGAATAAACATAATATTTAACATATAATAATTTCAAATTAATATTTTACTTAAATTAATATTAAAAAATAATTATTATTTATCGTGGCTAAGATAAAAATGGTTTTATTGGGGTTTAAAATAAAATGGTAATGTTTAATAATAATATAAATCTTGTACACATTCCTCTTTCAAAAAATTATAAGTGTACCACTCTCCTCACTTATAAAAGGACACCCATATCGTATGTTATTCATGAAATAAAAACATTTTGGTTCATAAAAACTAAAAAAAATTACTTCCTAACATCCCTCATATAATACTACAAGTTTTTTAGAAAAAAATTTAACATTGGATGGATTTTGGTGAAAACTTGCGGAGGATACCTAAAAGAGTGGAGATGTTCATTAATGAATTTTTTTAATTTTTCCTCCAAAAAATATTATTTTCAATAATAATTGATTATATAATATCCTTAATATGTTAAATATACTTATATGATTTTATTTAATGTTAATTACCTACAATCATATTCACATCCATCAAAAGGGTTATTAAATCATTATTTCTGTGTATGGTGGACTACTGTGTCGCAAACTGATGTTATTTATTCCATTACCAAAACTCAAGGGTGGAAATAATAATTTATTTGGTTTTATATATAATATTTATGATATTATTATGGTTATAATGATTATATCACACATAATTTCATACACTCCACTTTGAGGGAATACTCTATTGTTGCTCGTGTGTTCAACATACTACTGCCCCACGAAGTGATGAAATTTATTCATTTTTTAAAAGTAATTTTTTGAGAATGGGATTGATAATAATATATGATATATACGAGATAAAAAATAATCTTTAATGATAATGTATTTTTAATTTATTTTTCTTTCATTCAAACTCATATGAATAATAGAAACATCATTCATGTATATATACTACTTACTCTGTCCTTGAACGATTAATGTCATTTTTTATTACGTATTTTATGAATTACTAAATATAAATATATACTGAATATATATTATATTTATATATTTTATATAATTATTAAATTTAATAAACAATGATATCATTATAAATAAAAAGTTTCAAAACATACATGAAAACAATAAAATTATTTCACAAAATGTGACTTTTTCCTGAAATCTTTAATAAACCTTTCATAAATGGTTATAAAAAAATCATAAATTATTTTATATATATGAATATGTTTTTAATATATGTATAATAATCTTATATTGATTATATAGTAGGTTTTAACAAGCATAACGAATGTAAATACTTAAGGTAATATAATTTTTTCTCAATTTTACATCTTTGATACATATATTATGTTATGTACCTATATTATTTTATGTGGGGTATAAAAGAAATATATATAATTTAATGAATTTATATATCCTTATGATATAATAAGTTTATTATTATGTTATTCCTTCATCGATATCATAATTTATTATTAACATATTTTTAAATGTTTTATGTTAAAATCTCATTGTTTATTAGGATTGTTTATGAAAATATTTTCAATGAAAAAATATTATGATCCATATATAAATGAATTATTAAATTTTATTATTCTATATTTATACATGATATTTATAATTAATTTTTCCCAATCAATGGTACATTAATTAGTAGATCAAATTTTTTTTATTAAAAAACACATTTTATTTCACCTTTCTGTCAGAAATCTATTTACTTCGAAAACCATGTTTTTTAATATTTATTTTAAGAATATTTTTTGTAATATCTAATTATTTTTAAAATAAAATTTTACCTATGAATTATTTTATTTATGAAATTTTATTTAATGGAATATTCATGTCGTTTTCTAAACAATATTCATTTAACTTTTTCAAAAAATGAATTTAATATTTATTTTAATGCATATTGATAGAAAACAAAATTTATCATTGGCATTAATATTATTTTCATTGAGGTTTTGTTTTTATATTTTCATGTTCAATTTAAAATAAAGTGACTATAAAAAATTTATGTATTAAAATGGGGTTTTCAAAGACAAAAATTTATTTTCATTAATAATTATTTTAAATAATATTTTAAAAATACTTTACATCTATATTAACATATATTGATATTAAATATTATTTACTAAGATTGGATGAAAGAAAATAATTATTATTATTTATATGAGTGGATTATTTTTATGTTGGAACAATGCTTATGAAACCCACATAATTTTTTCGGTAATGATGTGATGTAATTGTGAAATGATATTGAAACATGTATAATTTCCATAGGTTATGATTTGGTGAAATTTCTTTGATACCCATTTCATGTTATGAGTTATGATATGATGTTTTTTGATCTGGGGTCACACATAGGTATGATTTTCACTACATTATTGGTGGAACCTATATAACCATCTAAGGAATTGGGTAAAAATTATAACTCATTAGATAGAAAATACTAGAATGGGATAATAACTTAGTTCAGTAAGGGACTTTTCCCTATATGATGGTCTCTGCATTGAACCTTTCCTATTATGATGGTTTGGGGATTCGAACCCATTCCTATATGATATTCATGGTAGTGATCCTTGACAAACATGGACATTATTTTCTATTCTTATGTGTATTCCACAAATCAAAGTCTTCTGAAAATGGTAAGATCTCATGGATCATATTCATTGATTTATTTATGATTCAAGTCATATTAATAGCCAATCTATATGTAATGATTCAATATTTTTTTCAATTATCTGAATGGTATCGTTTTCGAATTATATTTTTATGTTTCTATGAAAATATTTCATGTTATGATTTTGTAACTCCATTAGTTAACATTAATGAGCTTCATTGCTCAACCATTCTTATCGTTCATTTTATCTATATATGATGAAGTGTATTTTGTATGATATATTGAGTATGGGTGATATTTATGAATAACAGAGTGAGATATGATGTAAATTATCTACGGATTTGTTTTGTGTTTCTATGTTTCCAAATACACTAAAGATTCACATTCCCCTAGAATTAGATTTTCTAATAGAATAAATATTCACCAAAAGTAATTTAATATATATTTATGATATGAATGGGACACTATATATATTATTAGAGGATATGTTTAGTTAATATTTAGAAACTAGAATGAGAAATCCATAGTGAAATCGTTAATGACGTGTTTAAGGATAAGTCAAAGGTTTATTTAATGTGATGGAAAATGTCCTCGAATTTTGGTAAAAGAAAAAAGGGTGTAGTTTACACAAAATTATGTCCATGTATACAAGAAGTTGATGTGGATTTCAAATATAGGTACATAGGTTTAATAACTTTGAAAAGGATGTTTAGAACTAGTCTCAATCATTATTAACAGCATGATAATAATCATTGACTGACACATGGTTTCAATATATAAGGGGTAATAATTTAGAAATTTAGAAACTCATTATAGGCCAAAAATAATGTTTAAATATATGATTAATATTAATTAAAATTTTTAAACCTAATGAAACCAATATTAAATAAAACATGGGATTATTTAAATATCATTTAGTTTTTTTTCTTGATTTCTCGGTCCCCCCCTATTTCTTTTGTTGACACTATGTTTTTTGGTTTTAGAAAATGGTTGGATCCCAAAGGAGACATATTAATAATGAGTAAGAAAAAAATTCAATGGAATTCCCCCAGATAATCTGAATGTTATAGGAGATGGATTGAGACATCTCATTTCTATGTAAAAAAACTTTATAAAAATACGAATACTATTGTACATCAAAATAAACAATGGAGTGAATAACATCTTATTGAGTCTTTTAGGGGAAACACCAATCATCATTCAGTGGGTCTTCTAATCAACTATTTAATGAAAAAATGGATCAGAACCATAGAAAGTATATTTTCCATTTTTCAGTGGTTAGGTCTTTATAAAATAGTATTTAGTTATTATCATTTGGATGATGAAGTGGATTAATTGTGTCCTCTTATCAATAATGAATTGAAACATTTTTAATTTGACTCTGGGGATACTTATGTGTTCGTGAACATATTTATTAATAAAAAATTTAATTGTATGGTTTTAATAAAGCTGTAGAAATGGTTCCACGAGTAAAATAAAGTGGATGATAATTCTTTTGATAATTAATTAATCATATTTTAAAAGAAAATTATAATACAGTTTTGGTATTATCCTTCAAACTAAATTTATGGATGATAAATTCTATATTGGCTTAAAAAACTCTAATGGGTGATAGCCATTAGACAATTCAGTATCTATGATGAGGTTGTTCAATGTGCTATCAAGGTGTAAATAGATGTTAGAGTTATGTATAAATCCCCTGTGTTGCGAAATAAAAGGAATATAGTGTGCAATGGAAAATGTAAAAAACAATGTAGAAAAGAATATGAGGCTTCCTTTATGCTCAATTTGTGGGGATAAATCTTGGATAAAACTAACTTAAGAGGACTAGTTAATTTTTTATGTGTAAAAGGCATAGTCATCAGCCAATTGATTTCCAAATGCGATGGGATGAAGTTAAAGTAAAATTTAAAATTAGTGAAATTCACCTTAAATGAAAAACCCTCACATAATTCCTTCAATTGTAAAGTTAATTTGAATAGTACTATATTTTTCCAAAAAATGAAGTTTAATGATGATGATCGATGATAGAAACCCCTTAATCAAGGGGAAAATAGGAAATCTAATGTGTTCACTATTTCTAAAGATGGGTTTGATGAAGACATGGTGTAAGCTATACATACCATTCAATGTATAAATAAAAATGTGTAATATGAAAATAGATCAATCCATTATTTCATATCTATAGAATTTGATAAGGGTATCAATATTAAATCCAAATTTGTATATGTGGAATTTTTAGTTATAACCCTTAATGGTATTATGATTTGATCTCTATGATATAATTCGGCTCATATGGATATTGGTCATAATTTTTTTCCTTAAAATATAATCATTATTCATATAGATTAATTTAATGTTAGCTTATTCATGGATTATAATTCTATTCATAAATACATGTCAATTATTGAGGATGCTAATTCACATTTGATACTTAAAATAAATTGTTGGTCAACTATAAATGTGAAAATAGTAATGAAATTCTAATGTAGATAAAATATGTAGTATGGGTCTTCATTCCTATTTAGAAGGGGTTTTTATCTCAAATTATTTGGGAGAAACATGTCATAGAAGATATTCTAATTATGTGAGAATTTTATGATTTCATTATAGAGGAATTTTCAAGCATTCCACAAAAATGTGATATACATTTCACAATAAATCTAATATCAGGTGTCTCACCCATTTCAAAGAATCGCTATAAAAGGGCCCCAATTGTGTGGCCGGAATTGATTAATATACATTAGGAAAACGTTCTCAACGTATTCATTTGGA
Organism: Viscum album; assembly: GCA_963277665.1. Classification (NCBI taxonomy): domain Eukaryota; kingdom Viridiplantae; phylum Streptophyta; class Magnoliopsida; order Santalales; family Viscaceae; genus Viscum; species Viscum album. The sequence continues at coordinate 2,011,336,224 of OY728145.1, read as the reverse complement.
TAACTATATTAGTTGGGGGGGGGGACTTTTTTTTGTTTATTAAAAAGAATAAAATATTATTGAGGCTATTAATTATTTATAATGATATGGAAAGGACCCCAATTAAGAACAAGTACCCTCTTCAATGTAATGACGACTTGTTTGTTTAACTGGATCGTGATCAATAGTTTCCCAAATTGACGTTCATTCTGTTTATCATTATTTGTGTGTCCAGAAGTATAATATACCAAACAAAACATTCTATACAAGGAATAGAAAATATAAATATATTGTAATTTATTTTGTAATTACTAACCCCCTTAAATATTCATAGATTTAATGAATTCAGTCATCAGATATTAACTTAATCAATATGTGGTAGTATTTATAAACAATATTATTATCTACATAAAGAACAATGTGTAGCATGAATACTACATGAGAGTTGTAGAAACGACTATAAAGAAGGATAAACCATACAAAAAATTTTTAATGTTGGAATTTTTGATAAAAGGGTTTCATTTTTGGTTCATATAATCTTTAGGTAAGGTATATTAGTAGATCTATCCAATACATAGGCTATTTACTGTTGGAGAAGTCCAACCACAGTGACAAAGACCTGTAGATTTCTGTGATTGGGTGGATATTATTGATGGTTAGTGGAAAATTTATTAGTGTTGTCTAATCCTATGACCATGTTAACTCAAACGCGAGTAGTGTTCTTCTAGACATATCCACGTGCTGAAAAGATAGAAGGAATCCTTGAGAATATTAGTCAGCATATGAGTACATATATAACCCTCTAGTAGAGAAGGGTTTTTAATTAAGAGTGATGCATCCATGAAGGGATTTTGAAGTTTTCTTATATATAATTACATGGTTATACTTTATGGCTTATGAGAATTGAATTTTGATGATAAAAATCACTAAACATGTGATTTGGACATTGTATTTGTATGTTTTAAAATAAAAATATCATGGAATTATATTTTTGGGAAAAGTTGACATATATATATTGATTGAAAAATTTGAAAGTATTCATTCCCCCAAATGAAGTTTAATATAAGGAAAAGAAGATTCATATAGATTATTAATGATTACGACATCTCAATTAATTAAATACATTGGAATGAAAAAAAGGTTGATGAGACTCTAATTCAAAAAATCCATTCTACCATATCAATGATTTGGACAAAAAATGATCAAATTTTATTATATTTGAAATGGATAGATCTAGAAATACTCAAGGATTTGAGACAATCTTATCATTCCCAATTTAATGTTCAATTGTATATAAACATAAATACCAAGGAGGAGTATAAGGTAAATGTAATGCATCAAAATAATGTAATAATTATACCTAATATTAGAATTTAACATAATAGAATGATTAGGTTTAGATACAATGTATGTGTTCCATCCATAATAAACATTAATAAGGATATTTTCTAGGATTTTCATAATTCTACATTCTCTATTCATTTTAGTAGTATGAAGATGTATAGATTTTTTAATGAATAAATATTATGGGTCGACCATATGGTGGATATCATATAGTTTGTATCATGGTACTTGTAAAGTAAAAAATTGAGGTTAAAAGAAACAATTCAAAGGGGATATTGATCAATTACAAATTCTATATTGGAAATGATAGAAAGTCACCAATTATTTTTTTATTGGACTCCACAAAATGTTTAAACGGTATAATGTGGTTAGGGATATAGTTGATCACCATAAAAATTTATTAAATTTATCACTGTTAGAGAATATGTATCTTAGGATCAACTCATTGGGATATTCATCAAATAAGTGGTAAGGTTTCATGGAGTAATACATTCCATTGGGTCTTATTGGGATATGAGGTATACCTTAATGATATAGTGAAGTCTATGAAAAATCTTCATTTGTAGTTTAATTTCAGAACATCCTATCATACCCAAATAGAAGGTTAGTCTTACAGAACATTTAAAAAACTAGAAGAAATGTTGAAATATAGTTCTTTGAATTTCAAATTTTTTGGATAAACCCCATTGTCTAGTTGAGTATTCATAAAATAAAATTTTTCATTTATGGTTTGAGATCGATCCTTATGAAGCTCTATATGGAATTAAATATAGACCGCCGACATAATGGATTGATGGTCGAGTAAGAAAGTTATTGGTACATGAGATAGCTGATGGAATGAAATATAATGTTATATCCATTTAGAATATTATCATTACATCTTTGAGTCAATATAATTATTATGATAAAAATAAATGACATGATATTTAATTTGAAGTTGGTGATAAGATGATTTTATAAATTTATCTATATAATAAGTTTATGATATTATGGAAAAATGGGAAACCAATCCCTATGTATATTGGTCCCCTGGATATTCTTTATCATATAATGATGTTAAACTATCTCATGGGACATATACCAACCCTTTATCAAGTACATGAATTGTTACATGTATTTTTATTAAATAATTACAAACATAAGCCATCACATTTTATAATGCCAATGTGCATAACACTAAAGAAGGATGTTCTTACAATGAACAAATGGTGGAAATTTGGTATCGTATAGATAATGTTGTGAGAACAAATACAACCCACCTAGTATGAGATTTGTGTTGAAACAAACATTTTACAGAATCTATGTCTGATCTTGAGGATATTATGATATACAATTATGGGTCATTATTCTTATTATGAGGGGTTTTTGTCTGAAATGGTTGGGTATAAACTTCAAATAAATACAATTCCTATTGTGAGGGAATTTGTTGAGGTTTTTCCAGAAAAGGTTACTATAATTACACCAACAATTTATGTTTTCTTCTCAATTAAACTCATAGGTTTTTCCACATCAATTTCTAATAATCCCTATTGAATGTCTTTAATGGTGTTTCACAAATTAAAGAAGATGATTTTTTAGAAAATTGGAAACAAAATTGACTCAGTAATGTGTGTAACCCTTGTAATGAAATTATTCGTTTTATTTAAAATGTTTTAAGGATTATTGAGACTATATATTGATTCTAAGGAGATAAAAAAGATCAAAATAAAAAAATTATCCAATTTTTTGTATTGATGACTTAATTTTTCAATTTTGTGGAGTTTAATACTTTCCATGAATGACCATATTTCTGGATATCATAATTGAGGGTGAATAATGATCATATTACCTAGAATGAATTCCATAAACGGTATCAACACAATGAATATAAAGTAATGTCATCTAGTGTTACTAATTCTCATATTATAATAGTTGATTAAATGAATATAGTCTTTATAGATTACCTGGATCCATTTTTGGTTGTATATATAGATGATGTTTTTACATGTTCAAAGGAAAAGGTTGATCATTAATAGTACTTAATAATTATACTAATGTTTATATAGGATAAAAAATATATAAAAAAATTAAAAATATTAAATTTTAATAGAATACAATTTTATTTTTTGGACATATAATTTCAAGGGAGGGAATACCAGTAGATTCATTAAGACAAAGGATATTGAATGTTGACCCAAACCAACCATGGTGGATGAGATCTATAGTTTTCTTGGTTTAGATAGATATTTTTGATATTTTTTATTATTTCACTAGAATGTCTAATCGTCTAACTAATTTAAATAAGAAGGGTTATAATTTATACTTGATTGATGAATGTAAGAAAAAAAAAATTGAACATAATCGAATATCAGTCAGCACTCCATGCATACATTACCCTATAGTAGAGATAGGTTTATAATCAATAGTGATGATTCCATGAAGAAATTAGTTTGTTATCTTATATAGAATTTTATAGATATAGATTATTCCTCATGGAAATTTAATATTCATGATGAAAATTAAACAACTAATGATTTGGAGTTAGCCATGGTTATTTTTAAATTACAGTTATGGAAGAATTATATTTATAGAAAACAGTCTGATATATAAAACAATCAAAAAACATTAAATTATATAGTCACATAAAAGAATCATAATATATGATAAAGATGACGAATATATCTAATTAATGATTATGACTTCTCAATATATTAACACCATATGAATGAGAATAATGTGACTGATGATTTGAGTTAAAATGATCTTGTTAAATTATGTAGGATGAGGATTAAAAAATACAATATTTTTGTATTTGTAATGGATGGATCTTGAAATCCCAATGGATAGGGGGGATATTATCATTCTCAGTTAAACGTTCAACCATCTATCAATGTGAAGAACTATCATATAATGTATATGTAGAGAAATATAAGATTTTTAGAAATTTCATTATGTTTAAACATGATCGTGATCAGATTATATGGTTTAAAATACATGTATGAGTTTTGTTCGTACCAGAATTGAAGGAGTTTTTAAAGGAATTTCATAGTTCTTATTTCTCTATTTGTCTTTTATGTGATAACATGTATAATGATTTAAATTAATACTTCTGGTGGGATGATATAAAGAGAGATATCATTGATTCTATATCTATGTGCTTTGTATATCAGAATGTTATGGAGGATAATAAAAACTACAAAAAAAATGTTACGTCTATTTCCCAGACAATAGTGGAATTGGAAATACACCACCAAGGATTTTTTGTACTCCCCAAATTGTCTAAAAAGAAAAATGAAAACATTGTTGTTATCAATCACCTTACTAATTCAATACACATCATAACTATTAGTGAATTTTTTTCTTGATCACCATGTAGTATTTAAATTATAGAGGTATTAATGTATCATTGAGTACTACATACAATTTTTTCTGATCAAGATATGAAGATTACATCAATTTTCTCGTGAAGTATTTAGAAATACCTTGATACCGAGGATAATATTAACACTACGTATCATCCAAAAATTGATAGTCAGTCTGAATGAAAATTTTTATACCCAGAGGAAATAATGAGACCATGTTATTTAGATTTCATGGATGCTTGGAATCAACCCCATCCTCTAGTTTGATTATCTTATAAAAATTTCATTCACTCAATAATTCATAAGGATTATTATGAATCATTTTATGGAATGATATGTATATATACAATGTGATCAAATGAATATGGAGAATGTAATCAATTAAGACCCATGATAGAAGAATAAATGGTAGAGAATCTAATATTCATTCAACAACACATCAAGGAATCTCATATTCAATAGAAAAGTATTGCTGGTAATCACCAGCGTGATCTATAATTTAATATTGGTGAAATTATATTTCTAATAATTTATCCATTGATTATGATTATGATATTCATGATGATGTTGAAAAAAATATTTATTTATGTTAGTCCTTTTGAAATTATATATCATATTGGAATGGTAGACTATCATTTAGTGCTTCCACTAAACTTCTCCCATGTTCATGATGTGTTCTATGTATCTCTCATAAAGGAGTTTATACTGAACCCTTCACGCGCATAGAATATAGATGTCATACTGATGGAACAAGATATTTCTAATAATGGATATCTCATGGATACATTTTATTGTATATATAGTGTTCTATGATCAATTTCCACTCCCTTAGTGAAATTTTCGTACCGAAAGCACAAGTATGAAGAAGATACCTAGGAACCTGATGATATGATAAGGTATATGTAACCACATTTGTTCATATAAAAATGTTTAACATAAAGGGTATAATTTATTTTTTAATAGTGGAATAATGTTCCACCCCATGTTATTTGAATTGATATTTTTGAATATATTATAATTTCTTAATATTTTTCATTAAAGGAATCACCTTGTTAATCTTTTTCTACACGCAAAACTATTTCATCTTATGTTGTAAACAACACTTAGATTTATTAAAACCAAAATTTATTATTAATATATTTATTTAAATGTGATCGTCATAAAAAATCAATTAAAAATAGATATTTCAATAACAATAAAAAATGTTTAAATATTAATTAAAATGGTTCAACATAATTGAAACATGTTGATGAAAAAATAATTTATAATAGGGTGATTATTTGATTTGAAAACACTATTTTCTGAAAGATAATTTTTTCATTTATTGTGGTGATCAGAAAAAGTAAATTTTCACACACTTATAAAATTAATTTGACAAAATAATTTTCATGTTTGAAATATGAATGTGAACTATTTAGTATATTCTATTTAAAACCGCATTTTTTCTCACATCATCAAGAAAAATTTAAAATTATAATTTTACAATTCTATGAATGGAATTATGAAAATTAGATTTGAAATTTGGAATAATAATAATTTATATTATCTAATATTATCAACATAATTTTTTCCCAAAAGAATAGTAAAAACAGTATAAATTATTTATTGTAGTTAAGGTAACATTGGTTTTATCAGGGCGATAAACTAAACCGATATATGTTAAAATCACTGATAAAATATTATAAAATCAATTTTATGGCCATATTTTGACCATATATTATCTCACAGTTTAATTTTATCCATTTCGGCCTCTTGTTTCATGTGGAAAACATGGGTACTTTGTTTCCATTAAAAAAATACTAGTTCCCCACTCACCTCACTTATAAAATGCCACTAACCATCCTATAATTTTCACACCATAAAAATATTGTTTTAGCCAATACGTAAAAAATTAATTTCAAAACTAACCTCTTATCATATTAGAAACCATATTTTGGATATATATATATATATATAAATGTAAAGATGATTTTGGATCAATCCTAAGGGGGATACCTGAAGAAGAGGTAATGATCATCCATGGGAATTTTTGTTTTATTTTTTCTTCCATATACATAAATTTTTATTATAAAACTATGATATAAAAATATTTTTATCTTCCATATTCATATATTTTTTATATTATGGTAGTGGAATAAAAAAATCTCTACCTCCATAAATTGCCTTACAAAATAATCGTTCCTATGTACGACAGACTACTACCACAAAAGTTGATGTCATTAATTTTTTCACTACCACCTCTCAAGGATCTAAATAATTATGTATTTATTATATATAGATTTTATTTGGGATATTATTATTGATATTGAATTATTATATCATCCAACCAATCATACTCTTCATTTTTTGGGAATGCGATAATGTCACTCATGTGTACGACATACTAAATCATCACAAAGAGATGTGTTTCATTTATGGTTTAAATGGAATGTTTAAGGATGGGTTAAATTAAAATATTTAATAAATATAAATTAAAAATTATTCTATAGTTCTAATATATATATATATATATATCATTTACTTTTACTTCATTTAAACGGACTCGAATTTTGAAACAAAATTCATGTGTACATATGACCTAGCATCTATATTAATGGTGTATCACATTTTCTATCACAAAATTTTAGGAATTACTCTAAATACATATATATCTAACATATAAGATATATATATCATTTTTAATGATGATGATATTTTGAAACCATGATCGAATTAAGATAAAAAAATAAGATGTCAAAGTATACATGAAAAACGAAGTAGTTATTACCCTAAATTTAACTTGAATTATTAAAAATTCGGTAATAAAAATATATAAGAAAATAAAATATGGTTTAATATATATTAATATCACATTGTAATATCTTTATAAATAATATATATTAATAATAATAGAGGTTTCAATGAGTAAAAATGTTGTCAAGAGTTATTGTAATGAATTTTTTCCCAATTTTACTTTTTTGAGACATATATTATTTTATGAACATTTATCATTTCACTTGGTTTTTATACATCATCTTAAGAAAATAAATATCCTGAATTTATTTATCTTCATGTTATATTAATTTCTTCATTAATGGGGATTACGATTAAATGTTACAAAAATGATAAATATTATATCCAACATCTCTCCTTTTAACATCATTGTTTATGTCCAAGTTTACGTTGAAAAAAATATTATTATTCATCACTTAATAAAATAATATTTTTATTCACCATTAGTTATTAAATATATTAATAGTATTAATTTGGACCCTTTATTACAGTATATAATTTGTTAAATTCTTATATGAAAATTTAACATTATTTCTCTCTTTGGTAGGAAATTTGTTTTCTTCTAAAACTATTTTTTCAAAAAAGTAAATTCAAAAAATACTTAATTATTATACAATGATATTTAAAATTAATTTTTATAGATGTTGGATTTAGTAGAAAATGTTTTAATTTATTCTTAAAATGTTTTCGAAAATAATTTTTTTTATTTTACTAAAAAAGTGGACATCGTCTTTATTTTATCTTCTGTGACATGAATGAAACAACAAAATTTCATGAATAATAAATTCATTAATGATCACTTTATGATATATTATTTTTATTTTCTAATAAAATAATTTTGAATATTATTTAGGTTTTAAAATGTGTTTTTCAAAGCATAAAGGATGTTTTCCAGAAGAAATGTTTTAATTGAATTTTGAAAATTATTTTCTATCTAAGATGACATCTATTGATGGTACCTATTACATACAAAAATATGATAAAATGGAAAAAATTATTATTCTCTCTCAGAATTTTATATATTTAGGATCACATGATTCTTATGAAATCAAGATTTTTCATAGGTTATTATATGATGAAATTGAAATAAAACATGTACCTTTTCAACATATAATGATATCAAAAAAAATTTAATGGTGAAAATTAATTTCATAGGTTATGATATATTTATATACAGTGTTCTATTCAATATGTATATAAATATATTCATTTTGAGATGGGTGTTTCCTATATATCCCTACAATGAATTAGGTATATATTTAAATCTCATGAGATATATAATAATTTAACGGGTATTGAACTCACTTAATAAGGTAATTTGTATTATATGATGGTATTTGGAGTGAACATTGACTACTATGATTGTTTTGGAGTGAACCAATTCAACTATATGTCCTTGGTAGTGAGTGTTGAATAACATGGAAGTTATTTACTATTCCTATGTTTATACCATAACTCTATGACATATGAAAATATTATACTCTCAAGGATCATTTTCATTGATTTCCATATGATTCTTGTCTTGTGCACTGAAAATTTTTATTCCATGATTCCATTTTAGGAACTTTGATATGTTTTTTATAGATATCAAAAGAATTCACTTGTTCTTATACAATTATTCTCATGTTACACATATATATCTTCCTCAGTTTCTCTTATATATCATTTGAGTATATAGTTTCTTATGTTTCATTTCCTTGGGTATTGAATAAATATATTTAATATGATATATAAGGGAATGGTTATATTTTTGACGAACATAGTGTTATATTATGTATTTTACATATCGATATTTTTTGTTGTTTCCATTTTTCTAAAGACACTATAATATCATAGACCTCATTCATGTGTTTGTTTAGTGAAATGGTTATTCATAAAAATAACATAATATTTTTTTATGAAAGTCCTGGGTAACAATATGGACCAACTATAAGATAAATGAAACTCTACACCACAAATCACATAAAATAAAATCAAACAAGTGTGTTCTATATAAGAAAAATAAATGTCTCATAAATCAGAAGCGTGGACAAACCCATAATATTAAACTGGGTTTAAGAATTCTGATTGATAAAATATCCGATACATAAATCATAACAGTTATAGAAATATGAATGAATTAAAAAATTTATATGACATATTTTAAAATTAATTATATGTTTTGATCAGTACGTTCCAAAATATAGATTACATGGGATGGGCCTAGGAGAAGAAATTAAAAAAACATAGAAGTTGGGTAAAGCATTTTAAATTAAGTAAAACAATTTTTTAATGGAGGAAGGAAATTATTATTTTATATAAAATAAGTGTTGGATTAAGTGAGTTATAAATAATTTTTTTTTATTTCAAAATTATTTTCTCAGGTGATTCCTAATAAGATATTAAATTAATAAAAATTCCCTTAAACTAGACTTAAATAAAAGTGGAACTTTTAAATGAAAATAAAAACATCTATAACCCCTAAAATTAAAATATTATTTATTTTGGTAGATATTTAAGGAACCTATATGTAAAAATATAAGTGGCATGTAAGATAAATATCACTTAAAATAGATAAAAGTAATGAGAATACATTATAAATTAAACAAGAAAGTTGCATGACATATTCCTTTTTATGATTTAAAACAACATTGTTAAAATACCACATTGTTACAAAAATAATCGAAAATTATATATATATATATATATCATGATAAAGTAAATATTATGTTCACATCTTATAAAACATAATATGTATTCCAATTAAAATGCATAACATTAACAGTAAAGTAAATTAAGGAAAATGTGGTGACACCATGGTTTCAAATGATGAAAATTATTCTTAACATAGTTTAATTTACAAGAGGTTTGGGAAATCATAAATAAATAATTTTAAGTGAAAATTTATATAACCTAATGAAAAAATGGAATATGATTTGTGATTATATTTTAAACTCTAGGAGAAACATTATAACTTAATGAAATAGATTGAGTTATAAAAGACTCCTATATTTTACAGAATATACCAATCACATACCCTACAATAAAGGGAATAAATAGAAGTGAATATTCAATGAACTAAAACAATTTATGGTGTTTTATGATATTATGTAATTAGTTATTTCAAAAAAAATTCAATTAGTCCATTCAATAAAAAATACATTAATTATGGTTAATTAAGACCAAAACCATAACCTCACATCTAAAATCTCTTTCAAATGTAGTAAACATTTAAATAATTTAATTAAAATAATTTAAAATTATATAATCCTTCTACATATTTACTAATTTTTATAATAATTATTCATCATTAGGCTTCACAAATATATTACATCATTCCTTCTTATAAAGGTTACATGATGTTTTTCGGTCAATTTCTCAGAAAAATTCAATGTTTGATGAGTAGTGATTGTGTATTTTTAAATAGTTTCATAATATATGTAATTTTCTTTTATATAACTTTTTATCCTAATATCATATAAATTCTATTATTTAATAGGTTTTCGTGGAATTGATACAATTTTTGAAAGGATATTTGAAATTTATTTTTTAGTACTTAAATTTAATATAACAATTTATTATTATTATCACTTATATAACATAAAATATTATCATTCTATAATATTATTGCTTTGGAAAATGAACATTTTAAAAATTAAATACATGTTACTTTCCTCACATGTTAGTAGGTATGGATAATGAAATAAGAACATCATCATATAGAGGTTTTACTCTACATGTAGACATAGATGGCAGTTTTGTTCTCATAGAATATTTGGATGGAAAATTATTGATTATATTATAATTTTGGAAACATTAATAAGTAAAAAATTAAAAATTATATTATCTAGTTACTCATTTAAACAAAAATTAATGATGATGATGAAATATAGAACACATCATTCAATTAGGTAGCAGCCAGCACATAAACAAGGCAGAGAATTCATTTTCCAAATGGATTTTCATTAAGGTATGAAATTGATGATCCAACTGTATATAAACATAAAAAACTATTAAAAATATATTTATCACCATAATGAAATGGTTATAAATGTTTTTGGGTGGTACAAGGAATGACGAACTAAGAAAGTGTGGTGGAAAATATTACATCTCACTTGGGAAGTTATCATATGGTCACGAACATAAGGACATTCGAAATGTATTAATGAATATAAAATCATTTTATAAATTTGGTGAGGGTTAGGTATATATAAAATATGTTTTTGTGTTGAAAATTTTAATATCCAATGTTTTTTGTTTTTTTTATTTTTAATATATTAAATTTATTTGATGTATTCATTAACAGAAAAAACCATGTTAATCATAGATGATACACAAAACCATGTAAATATAGTGTTACAAACAACACTGAATTAGCATCAGTTAGACACAAAAATTTGTTTTAACAAAACCACGCTATAATATAAATATATTTATTTTGACATTGACATAATAACATATCTGTAAGAAAATTTAACATGTATAGTAATTTCTAATTTGAAACAATTATTATTATTATTTTATATGATGGGGGCATATTGATTAAAAATGAACTTAATGTTTACTAATGTAGTTATATATTTCAAAAATAAAATTTTCAAAAAATAAGATTTTATGTCATTTTTTTTAAAATTAAAAAATATATATTTTTGATAAATTTATATTATTAATATGATTAAATAATATTATTTTCTAATTTATATTGTCAAAATTATCTTATAGTTATTTTATGGTTTTTTATTTAAAAGATTGATTTTTGGATGAATGTTGAAATATACAAAATTTTATCAAGAAAATAAATTTTTTTATTATATTTGTATAAAAAATTTATATTTTCAATTAGTTTTTATCTATAATTATATAAATTATACATTTTTTAATCCCTTTTATATGATTAGAATTTCTTTCATATAGAAATCATATATATATATATATATATTAACATTTTTTCTTAAAAAACCCAGGTTCTCAACACATCTATGAGAAAAATTATAAATTAAAATTTTCCAATTCTAGGAATGAAATTGAAGAAATCGGATTACATATTTGGAATTATAAATTTTTTAAATTTCTAATAAGTTTAAATTATTTTTTTACTATGTGGTCAGGGAAATCATTTTATATTTATCCTAGTGATTAAGAGAGAAATAAGTTTAACACGGGAATAAATGTTGAACATAAGATGAATGATGACTTGGAAACTTAGTAAACACACATTGTATGAACATATTTTAAAATTAAATTAACATAAGATTTATTTTGGACCATTAATAGATCCACATGATGCGGAAAAAATGTGTTTGGAATTCCATCATTTTGAAAATTACATGAGTGCCACTCACATCACCTATAAAAAGCCACCCACTCTTCCACCCTGTCAAATTTTAAAAACCCATTGGTTCATACAATTTCATAAAACATAATAGTACCCTCTAAACAGATAAATGAATTTTCTCTAAAAAATCATTAAGTGATTTCTAGTTCCCCACTGGTTGGAAACTACCACATGTCATTATAAAACATAAAAGAGGGAATAATATTTCGACAAAACAATGGAAGATAAATTTACATATTAGTATTCTCAAAATTTCTAAATGAATATAATACCAATATAAACAAATAGTTATATCATGAAAATGAAATAATATGTCAATAATGTACTAAAATTGTAAAAATAAAAACTCAATGTACTAAAATACAAATTTTTCCCTGCCCCAAGGGATCAAGAACATCCACCACCACCAAGAAGAATTTTTCATTACATGAAACTGGAACGACAAAATCTATATATTCCTGAAGAAAAAGATATTTTTTAAAAAAATATTGATAGTTTATCACTATATATCCCATTATAAAATTCCAAAAAAAAATATTCATGCTTTCAATTTTAATCAAAACATGCCTTGATGTACATTTTACTCATTATGGAAATAATGGATTGATTTTAATTTGATGAAATATTTTTTACATTGATTAAATTAATATTTTATATAATATTTTATATAAGTTATTAGTCACGATTAAAACAACACTATATCAGTACAATATATATCAAAACAATATCAATAAATACAATTTTCATCTTCCCTATGTTATTTTTGTTTCAAATTAAAGGATCATCTCATTTATCAAATAATTTACAACACAACTAATTGTGTGTTCACACATTCTTCTATAATGGTCCAAAAAGGACTCATCAATATCACATTGGTGATAATATTGATGCATTAGGTTTTTTATAGTATTCATTATCAAATAGTTGACAAGGAATCACTATCCTTGTGTTCTTGTGAACAATAATCTATTATCAATATATACTCTCTTGTGGCTAATAAATCAAAAGAAAAATGAAAAATCACCTCATTTAGAATACAAATTCATTTCATCTCAAATTTCCCAAATTTCCCTTTAAAAATTCCATTTCACATTCAAAGCCAAAAAAATGGGGATTTCATCAGCAAATGCCTTTATTAATTAAAACCTATCTTAGGTTTTTATCAATTCTTTTTATTCCATATTATAAAATCATTTCTCAAATCACTTCAAAATTAATGTAAATTTAAAAAAACTTAAAAAATTTCATGTCCATTATATTTTTTTTTCACCTAAAATCCAAACCAAATAAATTTTGCTCCGAATATAAATGAAATTAGGTTTTCAAAAATACGATGAAATCAATTTAAATAAAATAAAAAATATGAATGATTTAATTATATGGAAAAAGTAAACTAAAACCACATAATTATTTTATGGAAACACAATTCCAATAATTAGAAAATCCAGTGATGGAAAAGGCATAAAAGATCATGTATCTCAAAATAAGGTCAATATTTAACAACATGAATTTTAGATAAATTCATCTCAATAAGATCTATAAAATTCCAATGAGGATAGGGAGAGTGATAGGGAGATAGGCACATAAGAGACATGAATATTCCTTACCATAAGTGACACAATGGATAAGAAACAATGAATACTAACTGAATGGATGATTCAGAATTGGTGAAAGTCCTAAAAAATCCCCAAAATCACCTATATAAGTATATGGGTCTAGTGAGGGAGTGTTAAAGGATGATTGAAAAGGAAATAATTCATATAAAACATTTAAAACCAACTACAATAATATTTATTATCCATGTAGATGAGGTTCACATCATGTAAATTCTTATATGAAATATCCACAAAAAGGCAACATATTTTATTAAAAATCTATTTTAAATGCTTACATGGAGCTAAATCTATACACAGTGATAATTATTTCATGAAATGTACCCATTTCATGAAATCATTCATGGTATGATTATATGTTGTGAAACCCCATTACACGACCTATAAATCCCTTATAGACTATAAAAAATTAATTTTTTATTCAAATATTCATAACTATCACAAAATTTACCCATGTAGTTATCCTCCCAATGCATTATAAGTATTACTCAACCATTTAAAATTAAAAACCAAAATAGGGGATAAAAAATAAAAAGTTTAAATGTAATGGGGTTTTAAAACTACCCATTATAAATTTTTCCCGTAATAATTCTTTTCAAGAGGATTTTATATGAGAAACGTGAGGTCACTGCTCTCTCATTATTGCCAAATGCTTTCATATCTGAAGAGAATCAGAATAATGATTCTATATAATATTTACCAAATTCATCATCCACCCATCAATTACATTAGTCTGAGAATTAGTAAAACTAATTATATGATTATTTGTGGACAAATAATTCTCAATATCAATATCCGCCCAACTAAAGACATGATATTTGATAGAAAAATACATTAGTATCTATGACACATGAAACTAGTTATGTGATGATAAACAATTTGAAGGAAGAATCAAATGGTATGAAACAATCCTCACGTGATCGACAACCACAATAGGTTTCACAAATGAGGATAAATCATCCCTTGTTTACAACAATAGAGATGATGGAAACATGGTGGATATTTAAAGAACACCAGATCACCAGCTAAAATCTCTAATTTCATATGACCATTATCTACCTAAAATTTAACCTAGAATTTATTTTCAAAAAAATATACAATGAATAAAATGAATCTTCACTATCATCTCTTAGGCTAAATATATCCCAACCTAGGATCTTTCAACAATATCTAAACAACATAAATTTTATTTGTAAAGAATGTCATAAAAGTCCTCAAAAGGTGCTATTTTAATCCCAAACTGGTAACAATTTTTTATGAAAATTTTATAAATCCAAAATAGACATCCCACACTCTATAAGATTTGAGGAAATAGACATGAAGAATATTCTCAAGAATATTTAAATCCCTATATCTATGAATATATGTCTATCGATGGTATGAAATAATCAAACAAACATGTCATCCCCATGCCTTTTTAAAGCATCACAAAAAATTGAAAAATAAAATTGCAATATATTTTGGAGACTATAGCATTTGGAACCACATTAAAATAAAAAATATCCCTCAGATAGATATTTCTCATCTCTTCAACATTAGTTTTTTATGTAATGGGTAGAAAGTGATCTGATTTGATCATCATATCAATGAAAAACCATATAACTTTTTAATTTCTATATGTATGCATAATCCCAAACATAATGTCTATTGACAACTCATTCCACTTCCATGTCAACATTGTATGTGGACACATATACCCTGAAGACTTCTGATTCTCTACCATACATAGTTTGCAATTATATGAGTGAGAAACAAATTCAACAACGTCTCTTCTCAAAAAAATACACCATAATTACTGCCATATGTAATAGAACTTATTTTGGGTTCATGGGTGCAAATCACAATGAGAATTATAGAAATCCCTCAACATATATTTTATCATGGGTAACCACCCAAAAAATGTCTTGTGAAAAAATATTATTCACTCAATGTATAATGATGACTCATACATTCTCTTCCAACATAAATATATCCTTTAATGGTAAATAATTCTTTATAATGATTACGATCTATTAGAATAATCATGGGAAGAGTATAGGTAATAAAAACAATGACAAAAATAAAATCATTTCCCAAGTTTCAAAAAATCCAATATATATCAATACAAACAATTTCCTTCATGTGACACTCTTAGGAATATTATTTTGCATCCTAGGAAGGTAGTTTCCTGCTCAAGGAAACAAAAATGACATTTCACTTTCCCTAGGTTAAAGACAATGTCAAAATAAAAAACATTGTTGGCACTTTACCAAACTCCTTGGTCAGAGATTCAAAACATTGTGATAAAATATATAACTCAAGATATTGTGGTAAGAATACAATGTAAACCACTCTTCGAAAAGGTAATACCGTAAACTCTTAATTTGATTAATATTAAATTCAAATTCATGGTTACGGGTTGGATAATTCTCCTCATGTGAATTAAGCTATAGATATCCATATTAATCATCATTATAACCCTATATATGAAAAAATCCCAAACCTAAACCTGATATGTCAAAAAAGATCACATAACCATTCATATCCATTTTATGTGTCAACACCAGCACCAAAGTCAAATGACAATTCTACTCAAAAAAATTGGCCTTACATTTCTCATCCCAAGAAAACATTACCTTATTTTAAGTGATTGTTTTCATAGGAGAATAAAATATACAAAAATATCTTACAAACCAGTGATAATATCCAGTTAAACCTAGGAACCAATTATTCCAAACAATTATTTAGTCTGTCTCAACTAAAATCTGTATTTTTTCATTTAATAACCAACTAAAATACCATGTTCTCGGACCGCATGTCTCAATAATATCACATCACAAATCCATATATCAAATTTTTATATATTGGCATAAATATGGTGATTTCTCAATAATTCTTTATCTACTCTCTGGTTACGTGCATGATCCTCTTCATTGAAAGAGTGCTCATTAAATTTCATAATAAAGAGAAATGGCACCACCCAAGGTGACACACTCAAGAGTATAAATGCTATCTCTAATAGATCATCCAACTAAGTCCTAAAATATTTAATTTCATCTAATCACATTTTGTAAAATAGAATATAAACTAGTTTTGTAACATTTACTAATTCAATAGAAAACACTACCTCAACAATAAGTGGATGAATAGAAAATTCAAAAACAAAATATCATGAAACCTTAAGATAATTGGAATGAGATAATAGATATTACTCTCCAAAAATCTCGATAAAAATGTTGGTCTCTACCCGACCTCAGGTCCCAACCGACCTAGAATATACAACACACCAAATAGGGCATTGTAAATAAGAAGTGTTGAAGATAATAATCCATATGGTTTTTATTAGAAATATGCCAATCCTTCTCAAATATAAAATCATGAGGTTTCCTTTCATGAACCAGAACTCCCAGTGCAATATCAAAAATTGATAATGACAAATAAATGTAGTAAGATATCGAACCTTCTCTTCTTACTTATGATTGGTGTAGTAATACCCATAACATAAGTTAAATTTACCACATGATGAATAAATTGAAAAACAATACTATTTGAATTGAATGAATGAGAAGGACCATAATCAAATAAATCATTCACTAATGATCAATTTATAGTGATAATAACATTCAAAATCACTAGACCCATATCACCTTCCATTGTGTGTGATAAAGATTTCTTCTAGATGAATGTGACTAGATCCCTATAGATCATGAAGCATCTGATTACACCACCATAATTCATATTGATAATGATCATATTTTATTATGCACAGTATAGAAGATATACATGAATTTCTATAAGTGTCCTAAATGAAAACATGTTCTACATATATTGGGTGCATCATTGAAACCCTATTTCAAATTACCAATCTTGAAACATTTGTAGCAAATAAAAGGGAATGTTCTGGCATCTAAATGATGTCTATAAGAACTCAGTTATTGATATTCTCCATGAGAGTCATTATAATTCATCTTCCCATTATGAGAACTCATAGAAATACAATTTCTAGAAGAAAGACCTCCTATCAACCCCAAATTAGTAGCCAGATCATGTAAAACCATCCATAACCTATCCAGTACATCAGCCAAAGAAGGGATATTTAGCAAAGAAACATATAGAAATATTATATTATAGTATTGTTTTGAGAAATTGTGTCTTTATATTCTAATTATATATAATATTTTTGTTAATAATATATAATATCATTAAATCGCTTTACATAATTGGAAATAGTCTTGCCAGCCCACTCAGGTTTGAAAAACTACGTAACCTTATCTAGAACCATAGACTCTAGATAGGAATGATTAGTGTAAATGAATTTTATATTCTTCCAACATAAAACCTAAAAGTTCAACTACATGACTAATATTTTCCCTCTATCCTTTTATAGGTCTTTCATGATTGATGGTGTCACATATAACAATTTAAAAAATTCAAAGTTTTCATGTACTCAAAAAGAATCTCTATATTTGTTAACTGATAATTATCATTTTATGGATCATTATAACCAAATAACATTGGAGCATTCTAGAAATGGAACACCTAAGAAATATTCCAATAATCATCCTTTTGTGGTTCCAAAACTAGAGACTGGATGGGCATTGGTGGAGGTCCCTATCGAAGTGCTTGGAAAACATTCATCATGTAATTAACCATATTTTGGTTCATTAGAGGATTTGATCTTTGTGCTTCCTTAATAGTTTCCTCTTGGATCCTATTAACAAGTTTTATCAGTGTTCTGAGGATAAAAACATCATCAAACAATATTTAATACATCATATTATTATTCAAATCAGAACCCAAACAAGAGAAATAGGAAAAATTAAATCCATCAGATTGATAAAGAACATTTAGATTAAAAATAATCATAATTAACAAAAGATAAAATACTAGAACTAAGACTCAATTAACCTTTTCCAAACCACCTAAGGTGACTTAATGTTCATCAACATGAGAAATAGACAAACAGTCACTATAAAAATCCTACTATTTCCAAGAAGGATCTATCAACTGTATACTGACCTCAAGGAATGATTCTTAACTAGCACCATTGATAACTATTTTTCATAGACCAAAAAAATAAAATATTTCCCTGATAAATAATTCAAATCCTAAAGACCCGAAAGGGAATTTCTAATCCCCAGAGGTTAGCTACTATCAACTATCATCATAAAACATAAAAATGTAAATGATTTTAGTAAAAAATTGTTCTTGATAATGAAACATCTTAGAATGATAAAAATCATAAAAAGGGGATAATACCATAAAACAAACAGGTACCAAAAAACTAAAAACAATAAATCATTAGAGTACTCAATGTGTAAAATGAAAAAGTCTATTTCACAAGTGGAACATCCCTCCATACCATAAGGGATGAAGCACATACACCTCTAAGAGGTTATTTCCCTTTACTCAGACCTGGCAGGAGAAAATCTACAAACTCCCAATGTAAATGGTTAGACATAAGTAAAAAACCCCAATAGAGACTCACAAAGTAATCTATAATGTTATTCCATAAAATAATATAAAATATTCAGTTCAATATTAATAAAAAATCCATAGAATTGCATTTTCATATTTAATAAAAAACCTTTATTCAATTAAATTTGATAGAAACACAATTATAAATGGGTCATATAATAAATTTATAGAAAATAATAAATATATAAATCAATATTCATGAGTAAAATAGTTTTATATCAATGGAATTTATATTAAAAAATGATAATAATCACCATGTGAATCTACACATATGTATGATAATTTCTATTTATAGGATCATCTGACATCTCCAATCTCTCGTCATGAATAAACATTTATGTGCTCATTGATCTAGACCAAGTTGAATTGGACTCATTAATATTCGATCAGGGTTAATCAATATGAACTATGATGTTATTATGTTTTCATCATCAATAAATTTATACGGAATCACAAAAATATAAGGACTTTCCCAAAAAAAACTATCATTCTAAGATCACATGGTCTCATGAAATAAATATAAATGGTGGAAATAATTTCATTTATAAAAAATAACTCACAAATAAATTTTCAAATATTATCTTAAAAAATTTAATTAATATTTAAAACCAAAACCCAAGGGATCTAATTAATTCATTATATTTATACTGAAACCAACCAAATGTTTTAATGAATTAAATTTTACCCATATTGTAAAATAAATTCTCAAATAATTCCAAAATTTAAATCATTTCCAAAACACTCACCAATTACCAATTTCACAATTACTGATATTTTTCCAATAATCTGCACCATATCAATTTCAATACTAATAATCATCAAATTTGGTTTTGAAACATCATCTAAAATAAATTTTAATAAATTCGAAAGAATCAATGATATAGTTATAATGAAAATATCATATGGAACCAACTATATTTTTCATGGAAACACAATTCCTATGAAAGGACATTCCAATGAAAGAAGAATGAGCAAAACATCATGGAACTCAACCTTGAACCATGATTCAACAACACAAATTATAATTCTAGAAATCCCAATATGATCTATCAGACATCATAGAGGATATGAAATGAGAGATGAAATATTTAAGAATATAACTATATAAAATAAACAATCCAAAACAAATACAATTACATGTAAATAAATAGATGATATGGATTGAATGATGGTCCTAAAAATTCCAAAAATTTCATAAGGAAGTACCTTGGTTATGTGATGGAGGGATTTAGATTAATTGGAATGAAAATAAGTCATGAAACAAATTTAAAATTGAGTTCCATAATTATTACATAGAGTGTATCCCTTGATAACATAATTTAAATTATCATATGTCGCATATACTGAGAAGGGAATTCAATTTTATTAAATTAATATTTTTAATATTTACACGGTGTGTAATTGATAAATAGTGTGTAACCTTTCATATTTTATTCCCATTTCAGGAAATCATTCATGTGATGATTCCCCATCATATTAACCTGATTATACATTGTATATATCCAACAAAATATTTCACAAAAGACATATTATATACTAAAAATAAAATGAAATCCCAAACATCACAAGTATGAGTATACTCCCAATTCCTTCTCACCATTACTCAACCAACAAAAATAGAAAACCAAAATAATAGTGAAAACATACCTGAACAAAAGTAAAATGGTAATAAAAACAAATCCCTACAAAAATCCCTAGTAAAATTATCTATTATCATATTAGATGTCTTACATTGTGTAGAAATACATCCAACAAAGGCCATTGGTAAAAAAAATGTGTTACCCAATGAAAAGGTTCAATTAACCTGTGTTATTTTTTTAGTTATTTGAACACCCCATAAATTCTTCTCACAAATTTAATATATAAAAACCATAGTATCATCCATATATATATGTATATGTTTTTTATGTTTACAATATGACCTATAACTAGATAGTCTTCCTTTAAATGGGTTATGGTTTCATCATTTGTGTGTGCGGGGGACTACCGCCTTGGAAACCATTATCATTATTTCTCCATTATCACCTCTCAAGGATATGAATAATGATTATAATACTATTTATACATTATATTTATTATTTTATGATATTATTATTATTATTATTCAATTATTATATCACACATACCTTCATAGTCTCTATTTTGGGGGAATACGATAACGTTGTTCATGTGTACGATGGGCTAATGCCTCATGAAGCGATGCAATTTATTCTCACATTACAAGGAATGTATTATGGTTGGTATTGATAAAAATATATGATATATATAACATAGAAATTTTACTTTAATGAGAATATTTATATATCAACAACGTCTTATTATTTAAATCGTTTAAGAAAATAGAAATAATGATCATGTGTACATTTGACATACAATCTCCATGAATGGTGAACCTTATTTTCTAAATATAATTTTTATGAATTAATATAAATAAATATATAATACACATATGAGATAATTATATCATTTTTATCAATCCTTAGATGTTAAAATCCTGATAAAAGTAATAGGACCATGATTTTATATAATCATGAAATATAAATAATATAAACTAGTTATTACCAGAAAAATAACATTAACATGGAAGTGATAATAATCATGTAAATATGGAATAAATTAATAATATATTGTATGATTAATATATATATTTTTCTTTAATATATTTATATTAAAATTATATTTATTATATAGGATGTTTGAATGAGTATGACAGGTGTGAAGACCTTAGGTAAGGCGTTTCAGTCTCACTTTATACATTCATTAGAAAATTAATATATTCTCTATCCATTTATTTTATATGTTTTAAAAATTCCCATGTATTTACCTTATTAAACATCTAATAAAAAATATTTGGGTTCACATATCTATTTGATGATCTATTATTCATGGGTTTTATGGGTCAAATGATACCAAATCGGTAATGAGATTTTGACTCAATTTACCATATTTGAGACACTAGTTTAGTTATGACCCTATATCCTTTAATATGGTCTATATTATACCCATTTGAAATTTCATATCAGGAATCAACATTTTTTATGATATTTTGTGCTTCAACTAATGTTATTATTTCTTGTGTATTATAATTCCTTATTTTGATAGTTTTAATGATGATTACTATAATCTCATCGTTAATCAAGATTGTGTCTTATTATGCCTCAATTTATGAAATAGTATGATAGATATCAAAATAATTATGAGGTTTTTTATTCCAATATATTTATTCATGATACCTTCATATAATGGTACCTTTAAACTATCATTGGAACTTAAAATAATACATAATTTTTTATGAAAATAAAACATTATTTCATTACTCATTCAGAATTCATCATTCATTCAATACCATGTTTTCAATAACTCATTAAATTATATTACTCTATAATGAATTTGATAATAATGTTTTAACCAGGTTTTCTTTGAATGGTATCTTCATGATTTTTTTTCAAAAAAATTATATTTTGGATTTTACCAAAAATGTGAATGTAATCTTTTTTAACCTATAATACATTGAAAAAAATTTCTAGTGTCATAACCAAGGATTTATTAGATGATTATTTTATATGTATTCAATGTAATTTTCAAATAAAAATATTTTAAAATAATAAATTCTTCCATTATTTATTTCCAATGATATTTTTATGTAAATATCTATTATAAATGATTTTCTTTTTAAAAAATAATAATAAAATGTATATAATGTTTTGTTTCCAAAATGTCATTATTGTTCATTCAAAATTATTTCCAATTTAAGATGAAATAATTTTATTTTACACATTCTTAACATCAGAAATAACCCCTGGATCATTGTTATTGATTTTTAGAATATAATATTTTTTTAGGGAATGATGTTTTGGAATCATATTTCCCTTCTATGGATTATACCCTAATATGAAACTTATGCAAAGAAACATTTTAATGAGTTATTATATGCTAAGATTATTATAAAAAATTTCTATATTACATAGGTAATAGAATCATGAAATCTTTTGGAACCCCATTTCATTTAATGGGTCAGTATATAATGATTTGTTTGATCTTGTTATACACATAATCATGGTTTTCATTATCTGATTAATGTGACATATATCTCCCTCCAATAAATTCAGATATGATTTATATCTCATGATATTTTTATAACTGGAATGGGGAGCGATTCCAGTTTAGTATGACATAACTATATTGGGGTGTGAACCTGGTTCAACAAAAGTATTTGACTACTATGATTCTCTTGGAAGTGAGACTCAACATATATGAAAATGATTTTTTATTTATATGTGTATTTTATAAATTACATTTGTTATGGGAATGAAATTATCTTGTCGATCATGCTATTTTATTTTCTTATGATTCATTTCATATGAACTTATAATCATTATTCCATTATTTACGATTATTAACTTTCAAATACAAGGTATTATTTTAGTTTGAAATGCTCTTGTTCTCATATCCTTATATTTTTTTCTGTACATATATCCATTGTTTATCCATAAATAGAATATGAACTCTACCTTTATTATATTTCCTATCACAAGTTATTAATAAAAGTATTATGTATTATATTTCTAAGGAGGGACTTAATTTTGGAGTATATAGTGGGAGGTGACGTAGCTCAATTATCGATACATGTTTAGGTTTCCATGTTTCTTGAGGAACTAAAAAATTATGAGGATTAGGTGTGTGTTTGTGTAATATAATTAATCTTCATTGGAAATTATGTAATATATTGGTATAATAATCCATGGTTGTTATAGTTGGTATTAAAGTATAAGATTTTTTATCCTTAGGAATATAGGATGAGCTATCCTTACTATGATCCCTAAGGACAAGTCTAAGTATACGTCTATGGGAGAGGAAAGTATATGAATGTATAAAATAATTACGGTAAAGGTTAGATAGAGTGGTTTCCAATAAATAAATCACTACCTAGATACTAAATGTTGGTGTGGCTCTAGAACCTATGTAAATTGGGGTAGAAACCCCAAAAAACCCACATTGAGCTAGAGTCTATTAGAAAACGGTGCACAACTATGTTGATGCACACCTGTTTTGAGACTCATGTGGGATAAAATTTATAAATTCATAAAAATAATATGAAAAGTCATGATGGATTTAAAAACAAAATAACCATGAACATACTATCATAATCATATGGTTTCATATACTAAAAATATGGTTTCATTATTTATACTTCCTACAAGTGTTGTTCAATATTATTAGGTTTTTCTAATATGATTATTATTTTCTAGACTATGATTTTTGTTTTTTGTAAAATTTTGAAACTTGAAAGAACCATACTAATAGTAAGATAAAAAGATAATGAAATTATTTTCCTTCTCAGAAGAACAAAATTATGGGATATATAATGAAAAATATTGTCAAAATACTCACAGAACATTCCCAAGCTATGAATAACGAAGGACGTTAAATTGAACAAAATTGGGAACAACATTCTCTTTTTTCCTTAATATGGAAACTTCGAACTACTCTTAGTGGGTCATCTCATTAACTAGTTATTTAATAAAGGATTAGTACAACTAAATAGTTATTTTCTATTCTACATTGTTCAAAACAAGTGAAAATCATTTTGGTTTTTTCCATTTATAAGGGGAGGTTGATCATTGGTGGAATCTTATCCAGAAGATGAGGAAATATAATAAATTTGAATCCTTTGATTGGGATGAGTTCAAGAAAATACTTTCCAATAATTACTTGCCTTATTTTCTCTATGTGATCATATATGTGGTGTGTTTTGAGATTAAGTAAAAGTATGATGAACCCATTAGTACATGTGAGTCTTATTTAACATGAATCGTGGGGTAATCATTTTGTATTATCATCCAAATTGAAATTATGATCGATAAATTCACTAATTAATTAATACCAAGTCTTCAAAAGGAATTGTACAAGAAGGGGATTCATTTTCTACAAATATATTGTTCTTTGTTCAAACAAGTAGTAAATGGTTTTTATATTTAGATATTAATCTCATGGTTTTTACATTAATATAAAGATGATGTTTAATAGAAAATATAGAAAACCACATAGAGAAGAAGATGATATTTTCATTATGCTCAATGTGTGGGAAGATGAATAGAAGAAATTTAATTAGTGGTACTAGTAAATGTTTTATGTGTGGAAGTGAAGTTCATAAGTTAATTGATTTAAAAAATGATGGCTATAAGTGAGATAATTATGTCAAGAGAGAGAGAGAGCATCACAAAATGCATTTCCCATATATTAATGATTCATTTTTATGATGAATGGGAACTATGGTAACTAGTTACCAAACATAAGGACTGATGATATTGATAAACATTAGAAAACATTTAACATGATTGGATAATGGAAAATCTCATGCGATAAATATATCTGATGAGGGGTGAATATGACGTGATGAAAGGAACACATTCCATCCTCTCTATAACTAATAATGTCTTATTTGACTCTCGATCTACCCATTCATTCAAATCTAATTACTTTAATATGTTTTTAAAAATTCCCCCAAAATGATTATATGTGGAAATTTAATCAAAATCACCTAATGTTACAATAATCACATCTTAGGAATGTTATTCCTCTTCGATGGGGGTTTCTGGGAGTTTTCAACTTGTAAATCGTGACATTATTTATCTACTAAATTTTAATTTCCTCATAAGAATGGATTATATTTATAGATATTACTACCATATAAATATTCGAATAAGTGAATTGAGATTTTATATTTCAAACAAACTTATGAATATATATTAATGTGGATATATGTTAAAAAATTCTTATTGAGATCACTTCTACCACATGGTTCTCTTTTCCCATTCGTAAGGGAAATTTATCCCAAATGGTTGGGAGGAAATTGCATTGATATATTCTTATTTTAATGAAATTTTTTGATGTATTTATGGAATAGTTTCAAAATCCTACAGCAAAACATGATGTTTAGTTCTCAATATTATTCCTACATACTATCAGAAAAACTACAAAGAATCTCTATAGTATGAACCTAATTGTGTTCTATAAATTGAGGAAGAAATACTATGAAAAACATGAAATGGAATTCATTTATCCTTATATGTTCTATTGTGATTATTAATATCTAAAGAAGAAGAAAATTATGAAAAACTATGCTTTTCCCTATATAGATGACTTATTTTATCATCTACGTAGTACATACTCTTTTTAAATGATTGTCATTTTTTTGAATATCATCAATTGATGTTATAGAAGGAGGATATACCCAAGATGGTATAATGTATTATTTATGGTCACTACGACTATATGTTTTTATCATTTGCTCTTACTAATCTTCCAATCCTATTCATGGATTTAATGAATAGTTTATCTAGAAATTAACTTGATCAATTTTTGATAGGCTTTATAGAAGATATTATTATATAATTAATTATAATAAAATATAATTTAGATCATATGAGAACATCACTAAAAAACCTAAAGAAGGGGAAACTATATGGAAAATTTATATATTATTAATTTTGTTAGAAAAGGGTACTTTTTTGGTTATATAATCTCAATAGATATATATAATAAAATTCATAAAATAATGTGTATATTTAATATTGGATGAGAACAAACACAATGACTAAGATGATTAGTTTTCTCAGATTACCTAGATAATATCAATGCTTGGTGATGAATTTATATTTACTAACAAATCCCATTACTATGTTAACACGTAAGAGAGAAGCATTCCTTTGGATAGATGAATCCAGGTAATATATCAAAGAATATAAGAGAATATTTGTTACTGCACCTATTCATAAATTAACTTGTAGTGGATAAGGGTTTTCAATCAGTAGAGATGAATTAAAGAAAGGATGGGAATGTTTTATTTTTTAGAAAGGAAGAGTCATAGCTTATGAAAAAGGATGATTTAATGATCATGGGAAAACATACCCTTATCATTATTTGGAGTTTAATGTGGTATTTTTAAATTAAATATATTGAGGAATTTTCTATACAGTGAAAAGTGTGTTATATATCCTAATCAATAATTTCTATTGTAAATATTCAAACAGATGGATTTAAAAATGCCCCACAAAATATGGTTAGAGATGATTAAGGATTATTCATGCTCATTATGTTACCACCATGCAAAAGTCAAAAATATAGAGCATAATTGGAATCAAAATGATTATGATATCTTATCCATTAGGATGATTAGAAAAGATCAAATATATATGGATTTTCAATGGATTGATTTGGAAATATAGATACAAGAGGAAACTTTTATCCTTTTTAATTGAATGTTTAACCAGATATCAATGATATAATTAAAGTGGAACAAAAGGATTATGTATAACTAAAAAATAATGTTATAAATGTTCGTGATTTTATCGATGATTTTGATTGGACGATAACATTCATGAACCATTAATTCTTTTCATCAATACAAATTTTTAATAAGCAGTTATTTGTGTATGATTTACGATATCCATTCTATATTCATCTGTGAAGTAGAAAGATATATAGATATTTGAAGTAATACTTTAGGTGGTATAGTATAAAGAGGGATATCCAAAATTTTGTACCTTATCTCTTTGTATATCACCAGGTTAATGATGAAATAAAAATATTATGTGTGATGTAACATCTATTATTTATACCCTAATGAAAATGTGAAATAATCACCATATGTTTTGTGACTAGAAGGACAAAAAAATCTAAAGGTATAATGATCTATGAGTTATGGTGTATCTCATTTTTAATTTGGAACACTTCATCACTATTATAGAATACTACTCTCAATATCATCTTACCATGATATAAATTAAGGATGTGGTATGCTTTTATGAAGCACCAAATTCCATTATAATTGTTTAGAATAAATGATTTACCTCAATACTCTAGAGAAATATTTAGTAAGATCTTGATATTTAATTGAGGTACAATAATACATATCATACACAAACAATTGGTAATTCTTAAAGAAAAATTCATACATTAAAATCTATGTTGATATATCTTTCCTTGGATTTCAAACGGGTTTTCGATTAAAACCATCCTCTATTTTAGTTTACTTATAATAATATAATTCACTCAAACATTCAGATAGATCCCTATGAAATTATCAATGGAATGAAATGTATAGATCTAACACATTGTATTAATGTTGGAGAAAGAAATAAATTTCGAGTTGAGATAACTAAAAATAGAGGGGAGATTATTAGATCCATTCATCAACATATCATATAATAATAATGAAGAAAAGATTTTATGCTGATAATTAGCTAATTGATTTGGAATTTGATGTTACTGATAAGGTGTTCCTAAAAATTTCTCCATGGAAGATTTTGATGATATGTTGGAAGAAATGTATGTTTATCCCTTTTTATATCGGCCCATTTGAAATTATTGATTGTATCAATATTATATTCTATAGCATGGAGATTCAATAAAACCACTATTAAGTCCATGATTTGTTTCACGTATCTCTCCTAAATAAGTAAATACATGAATCTTAGAATGTATTAAATTCAAAGGTCATTTTTCGAGAGCATGATCTATCTTATTTGGATCAACTTGTAGAGATTTTGAACGATGAAAATAATATTCAATGAAACAATAACACTCAATGGGTTAATGTTTTCATGACAAACCACATTAAAAAGGATTAAATGTGGGATATTGTGGATATGATGAAGGATATATATACTTATTTTTTCAATCATATTATCAATTTTCAATGGAGAAATTCATTTTCATGTATGTATAATGTAACACATGAGTTTTTATGAAATTACATTTTTTTAAATAGATTAAAAATATTTTATTTCTTGATTAACAAAACACACAATTTTTATCTTGTGAGATATGAAACACCATGTTCATCTTTCATTACACCCAACACTAGTTTAGCTTCCATTACTCGCAATAATATGTTTTAACAAAACCATTATATAATATTAATATAGTTATTTTAATATGGTTGTCATAAACAAGATGTTAAACATTGAAACATAAAGATTATTAAATATTTATAAAACATTATTTATTATTTTTATATATAAATGAATGATTTTTTATGAAAAAGGAATTTAATTTTTAGTAATGAATTTATATGATTCAGAAATACTAGCTTTATAAAAATTAATTCTATTATGTATTCTATATGATAACCTAAAAATAAATTCCATTTTTGACCCATTTACAATATAATTTGAAAAAATACACATCATTTAAAAATTATAATTTCAAAATTATTTTATGGTTAATATATTATATTTTTCTGAAATGATTAATTTTTTGAACAGTAGTGAAAAATACAATAATTTTATTAAAAAATGCCTTCTAATTCAATTAATTTTTGTAGTAATTCGTTTATTAAATAAGTTTTAAATTTATAAATATATCAAATGTATATATATATATATTAATACAATTTAGGCCATTTGAATCAGTTTTATATTGAAATTTTATATAAAAACATTGTAACTTTTTAAATATTTTCTCTTTCGGAAACTCATTTTCTTGACAGATCTGTGGGATGGATAAAAAAATAATTTTTTCCCATTCTGTAAATTTATTTTGTAAAATAGTATTAAATATTTAAAATAATAATAATTTATTTTATAATAATTTAATATTTATATTTCTTTCAAAATTAATACTGATTACAATTTAAATTAATCATGGTGAGTGAAAATAAAACATGTTTCCCATGTGACTGATTTTTAATCTAATAAGAATATATGTCCATGAAAGCTGGAAACAACCATTTTATAGCCATGTATAATCATAAAAAAATTTATGTTAGATACTTGTTTAATATTATTTCCTAGTTAAATGAAAAATTATTGATGAAATTATCTTTGGTCAAAAATTACAAGAGTGCCGCTCATAACACATATTAAAAACCGTCTATACGCATTTATTAACACTATAGAAAAAAATTGATTTTGAGAAAAAAATTCCATATTACTTATAAACATAATATCCTCATTCTATAATCCTTAAATTGGGCATATATCTAGACAAGGACTTTGGTGAAAACCAGTAGGAGTTACCCAAAGAAGAAATAACATTCATCAACATTCATTTTTGTCTTATTTATTTATCTACAACTTATGTTATTATTATAGAATAATAATATAATAACCTATGTATTTTCCATATAGGTATATATTTTTATATTGTGTATATGTTTTAGAAACTCACACAAAACGGTCAAATGGATTACAAAATTATCATTTGTCAGTATTGAGGACTAATACCTCGCACATTGTAGATGTTATTTTTCTTTTAAGACCTATCATTGATGGGAATAATGATTTTTGGGATCAAATCAGTTAAGGTGTCATATAAGTATGTTTTGTGTGTGATTGTGATTGTTGACAAAGCCAGATGACTATGACGGTGTATGGTTGGTGTTTACCGAATATAGGTTTTTACGGAGGCATATCTTTACAGGTGGTCATACATGCCATGATTATATGTCTATTATAAAAAATAAATTATAATGTTAAATTTATTGTCTTAATGATAATATTATAGAATATTAATCAAATTTTTATTTAGTTATTTATAATATAATTATAAATTATCCCAGTATTAAAACAATCCATGGATGTGATGTTGAAAAATGAAATACATCACCCATGAAAGGTGTCATCCAACCGTGATATGTATAAATATTTAAATTTAGAATAATTCTTAAGATCGTTATAATGGATATTCAATTAATATAATAAAACATTATTATACTAGTGATACTAATATCCTTATATCACGACGAATATAAGTGAGTTGAATGAGGTACAAGAAAAGAAAAATCAAAATTTCTAGGTGGTAATAATATAAATATTCTATGGTAATTTAGCCATGTATATGGTATTAGTTATTTAAGGAATGGTATTTTTTGAAGAAAAAAAACTATCAAATGTTTATGGGAAATTTGACAATTGATTTTTATGGATTTTTAAAATTAATAAATGAAAAGTGAGGATAAATGAAGTGGTGATGAGTGGTATTGAAAAGATTATGATAATGATATTTGATAATAAAATATTAGAACGAAATTTTATTTATCAAAATAGTGATCTAAATTTTGATTAAATAACATGTTTACAATGGAATAATATTATATAAATCATAAACATATTCATTTAACTTATAGAAACCTCAAAAATTTATTCATATTATCTATTATAAATTATGATACTTTTATTATACTACCTATTCTTCTATGTACAATAATATATATGAAAAATAACAACACACCTTACTAATATAATTTAAAAATCCAATATTAAAAAAACCCATTCTATTGAAATAATTTTATATTTTTTTATTTTTAAACCAAAATTATGTAAAATAACTAATATTATTTAAGCAATAAAATTTTTACCCTGTGAAAAATTATTCATGATTAAATATAATTATATTACTATTTATATATAAATAATTAGTGATTATTAAAAAATATTAAAGTTATATATATATATTATAATATTATCATAACAATGAATCATAGAAAACAATATATGTTTTCCAAAAAACAAATTATGCTTTCTTTGATTCAAATATTTAATTTACCAAATGTGACCTATTTATTTAATTATTTTAGTATTTTATTTTTTAATATTTTTAATATATAAGATAAAATAATTATAAATTTACTATTTTAATTTCCATGTTACTATTCTACTTACCAATTTACTTTTATAATAATCAATTCAAATTCTAAAAGCCCAAAATCCAATGATCATACAGTCTCTACCCATACTATTAATATATGATTTGGTTCCCTAGAACAATCTACTATGTACATTATGATAATTTGTATTTATTATTTTGAATATTAATAATATCCTTACAAAATCATGATATTCCTTATAAATATCATAGTATGTGATAATTTACAATGACTAGATTTCTCACTAAATGGTTATAACAGTTCCTTTCTATAAAGTGAACATAGATGTTCCATACATTATTCTTAAATATATATTCTCCATAGCAAGATAAAATTAGTTTAAGGACACAAATTATAATTTATATCATGGGTATATACATATATTAAATTGAGTTATCTTATCCAGGGGTATTCCCTTGGTAAAATCAAGTGTATGAAATTATGAGAACGAGACCCTATATTAAAAAATCCACATTTATAATTGTCATTGGATGTTCCTATATGTGTATGTGTGTATTGATCATTACACTTTAAGAATATTATTGATGTATATTTATAGTTGTTTACTTTGATGTATTGATGAATACATGATGAAAAATGTTCATAGAGAGGTAGGATAAGTCTGTGGTGTCACATGCAATATTTTATTAATGAATAATGCAAAAAAAGATTTGCCCCTTTTGTTTTTAACAGATATTTATGACATAAAAATGCTGATTAAAATTGTATTGACTAAATAAATCCATATCCATGATGTCCTATAGGTATTTTTGATTTATAGAATGTAAAAGATGTAGAAATAAGGAATAGAGATTGATGAAACTAGCATATTATCTTTTTTATTAGTGATAACATGATAAACAGACTATATTACATAGTGGGAATCTATATGATGTTTTATATCACTATGTAATTAACATTATTATATATTGATTCCATATCATGGTTCTTGATGAGAACATTAGACCATAAATTTTTTCTCCTACTTCATATGAAAAATCAGCCTAGATGTTAACAAACATAGAGTATTAAGAGCCTTAGTCAGAAAATAATGATATTTATTATTCAATTAAAGTAATAAATATTAATCCCACACATAATGTAATAATTATTCTTTTATTCTTGATCATCTTGATTCTATCACAATTTATGTGAGTAGAATATATAAAAAATAATTATTTTCAATTTGGTAACATTAATATATATATATTTAATTGAGAATAATTATTTTATATTTAATTATTAAATAATTATACACATTTCAAAATTCAATAAATAATGTCTAGGATGAGAGGGCCATGTTTTAGGTCTATTGAAGAATAATATATGATGAGTATTATTTAAATAAATAATAATTTATTTATTTCTTGTTTATGGAGAATCATTATAGAAAATAATATTATTACTAGAACTATTGACATAGTGTTCTGTAGGGATTATGAAAATTAATTATGTGGAATTTAAAATATTATTTTCTAAACCTAGAGTTATATAAACACATTTAAATTATTTTATTATAGAGAAAATTATTCTTTTATGCACACAAAAATTAATAGAATCCTCTCAAAGAACAGGAGAGATCCTTTCTATATAAACGTTGTAAGTATTAATGAGAGATATTCCTCCACCTTCAACTCTTATTCACATCATAAAAAATATGAATCCATTGGAAGTGATTCTGAAGGTGATCAATGTCGAAGGAGAAAATTATAAGGATATTCTTCCCTTTCATGAATATCCTGAAGGCCATCTTTTTATTGATTATTGATAACCCACATTCAAGGTATTAGGGGTCACCCTTACAAGGCCTATAGGCTAAGATAATACATGACCCATAAGTCTTAGGAAATATATTGACTATACGTAGAACTGCTCATCCACATCTTCTTCATTGTGATATCATCTATACACCTTCACATGGATTGTTCGGCTAGGCTTCACAAACATAAATAGGCCGATCCTGATGAAAATTCCTTACCATCTCTTTCTGAAAAATCTTCTCTACTTATGCTCTGGTGAATGCGCCTTCTATAAATCCTCATCTGGATTATGATCCTTGTTATGTATATAGAATCATTTAAGCAAAATTTTAGGTGGCCTAATGCCCTTTAGGTTGCCCAATTGCATAATGGAAGCCCAAAGTCTTGAGGTGGACCGAAAGCCTTACATTCCTGATGGTCGTGGGTGGACCAAATGCCTTAGAGAACCCGAGGCCCAAACTAGTGGCCCGAAGTCCCAAATAGTTCAATAGATCTAGATACTACAGTATTGAATAGTTTATACCACAGTACATGCTATAGAGAATATACTCTTGATTCATGCCACACTACAATTGTCTGATGTACATAGTTTTTGATATACAACAACAAATAAATGATTTCTCACAATGATATTATTTAATTTCTTCAATTAATTATAAACAATTATGGATTAGCCATCACATTGGATATAATGTTAATATATTATCTATAATATTCCATTCAATTTAACGGATCATAGAATTTATTGTGATGTAAATATTTGATTACTCATCGATAAAGGAATTACATAAAGATGGTAATGATTTACCTATTTCTACCAATGTTCCAATATCCTACATGCAGTATTAAAAGGTTCAAATAATTATTTACTGTTATTTAAAAATAATGGATTCATTTTATCATATTTCGTTAGTTTATAATTCATATTAAATTGTTATTTTATATAAAAATTGATATCTGATTTATTAAACATTATCTCCCTCATATATAAACCTATCAATTAATTTTATGAAATCCATATATTAATAAATCTCATCTAGAGGTGCCACATATTTTTCCAAATTACATAAAAATACATGTTGTATAACCTAGAGGTACAAACCATGTACTTGTGTTTAGATAATTTCTGAAATAATTTGGATATAATCTATCCCAAGATAATTTATTACACATTGTGAATTTAATTACACACCATGTATTAATCGGAATATCCTAGTTCATGGTCAACCATAGTTCATTTCGTGTAACATCCATACACAATGTGTAGTATTTCAGTCATAGATGATCCATGAATTTTATAACACATACTATATGACAGGTGGGCATGAAACCCAGATACTACATGAGTTATATCTAATGTGAACAATTTTTTCTCCAAATTATCCATGTCACAGTTACATTTCAATTACCTAGTTGCGTTCTATTTATATATGGTTAAAATAATAGATGACATGTAACTCAAATGTACAAACGATGTAATTTTAACAAAAATTACTAAAGTAAAAATAAATTTTTTATTCTATTCAACCAATGTCAACATTTATTTCATTTTGTAATTATTTATACAGTATATGTTGTGAAAGTACATGATGATTATTGTATGATAAATGTCTCATGAGTAAACTGTTTACTGATACAACACACATTGGGTATTTAGAACATGTACTCACCGTGTTTCCTCTAAGGGACATGTTTTGTTCATAATAAATTTCAAATATAACTATTTTATTTATTAAATATTATAATTTATGATAATATAATGAATACATAGTTGAGAGTTAATATTTAATAGTTGATTATTTATTGAAGATAATTAATTTATTCGAGCATAAATAATCTTAAATAATAATGAATAAAATTTAATTATATTTTATTGAATGGTTTATTTTTAAATGTAATTGGATGATCCTGAGCATATAATATAAATTTTTAGGTGACAGGTTTCCTTTAAATTTATTATTAAACTAAATTGATGGCTGAAAAATCATATTTACACTTGTCATATATTGGCATGTGAGGCCTTGGTTTCTTTTTTGAAAATACTTTAACCAATATTGTGGTTCCCTCTCATGTTTTAGTTACTAAAACAATATGTAATGGAAAAATATCCCATTCTAGTAGGGGTGGTTCAAATATTCATCATAGTAGAAACCAATACCTGAGTAATACATTGATGGAGAGGTGTAATACAGCATCATGAACCATAAATGGTTCATGTATTTACCATAGGCCAGCTGTTAGATTGTGATACTCAACATAAACTAACCATTAGTAATAGATAATTATCATACTACTTTATTATTTTATTTCCATCATTCTTATGGATAATTTAATTATGTATATATCATCATCATGAGATTATCTATTTACTTAATGAGCATAAAAGATAAATCTACGATAAATTGAATTATGGATTATATTGATCTAATACATATGGTTAATCACTTAACTAAAACTAATCAATGTTTACAATAATTTCATAAATATTATATTTTAAATTAACCGATAATATTATAATCCCTTAATTATATATTTTATATCAGTATATCATTCCACTGTTTTTTGAAAAATCAAACCACAATTTAATGTTCTTTACCATTCAATGTTGGGGGGATTTCAATTATCAGGTAATTTTAAAATAAATTTTTTTTATTAAATAATAGTGACCATATCATTAAATACAATAAAAGTACATTAAATTAGTGGAAGAAATAAAATATTACACAAAAAAATTCGCAAAATACTATATTAGTCTTGTAACATTAAAAAACATGGAAACATAAACACTCACACATAATTTAGAAACATCATATCACAAAATGTGAGGAAAAATTATTAGTAATAGTAAACAAGGGATACACGTAAGCTAAAACATGGACATAAGGGTACAATAATGTTGTCATTAAAATAGAAGATTATACCCATCATATAAAAGACCATAACCTGGAATAAAGGAATAATTATTGGACAGTCATAAGACATGTATCATAAGGAAAAAATGACATAATCCAAGAAATTATATGCTTTAAAAAAACAGTAAATTTTGATAGACACATAAGAATACATAATAAAATTCACTTAGTCAAAGTATTACCATCGATACCATATTTGTGTACATTTTCATTTACTGAACTGCGTTCTCACTCCATTCCATCCATATATTTTTGAAATTATTTCATTCCTCATTAAATCCAAGTAATACTAATGATTTTTCGTTTATCATTATATCATTATAAAACCGATTTATGTTCATTTCACATTCCATCCATGTTCATTTCATGACATATAAATATTTACCTAATGCATTGGAGGTAGATATAGTTCTCACCCAACTCCTAATGAAATAAAAAATATATGTTACAAAATATCATAAATAATAATATCATAACCCATGTAATGAAATGGGTTTCATAACCATGCATACCTATCATAACCTATTGAAAAATATATAGGTTTCATAATAATTTCAATAAAATCTAACCCATAAAATAGAAATATATTACATAAACATATAACCACTAGATGGGATACACCATTCATAATGTCCATGACATTAAGAATAACACAATATTTTAATGAATATTACAAGATCCATTAGATCAATTTTTAAAATGGAATGAGTAAGATCAATAGATATCATCATATAAGGAATATAATTTTGAAATGTGTTTTGACAAATGTTCAGGAGGAATGTATCATGTCTTCACTGAATAAAATATTTTTAAAATGTATAACCATTTGAAAATAATTTTATTATGTAATAAAATTAAATAATATGAAGGCAACATGAAATAATTTTGAAAACCTTTTTCCCTGAAAACATATAAATAAGATTCAATAAAATTCAAAAAATTTTTATTTAATACTCATTGAAAAAATTTATTTAAACCATGAACATGTATTAAATGAAATTTTAATTGAAAACATATAAAATATGCATTATTTTTTTATTTATATTTTTTTCAAATAATTTTTCAGTTTATAAATAATGCACGAAAACATTTTGAAAACAATTTTCCATGATAACATATAAAAGAATCTTTATGGCATTTGGAAAAAAATTCATTAATTAATAAAAATTAATCAATAAAATTGTGAAACAAATCCCCTAAAAATTATGTTTAAAAACATTTTATTATAAATTTCATAATAATTAATTAAATAGAGAACATCAAAAAAATGACGTTGGGTAAATCTGTATATAGAGTATGAGGAATGACGAATATTCATTTTCTTAGAAATTTTTTAAGAAAAATGATCTTTTCATAAATTTGAAAACATATTACTCTAATGATATTGGTAAAATAGAAAATGAGTAGAAATTTTGTTTTTTAAATATAGGATATTGTTATAATATTCTAGGAAAGACTTTTTATAAAATATAGTTTCTAAATAACTTTGATTTGTCACCGAAGTGGGGGTTAATTTTAGATTTCATAGAAAAAATTATTAACTATCTTATATACAAAAGAGTTGTAAAATGTTACCAATACATGAATATATAATGAAAAATATAAGATAATAATGTCCATAAATGTTCATGAGATATTGTTTATAAGATTTCATCAATATAAGTATAAACATAAACAATCTTGAATAGCATTGAGATTGTTTAGATACTCTGTTATAACATGGTAACATGGGATCATACCCTCTACGTAGGAAAAATAAACTTAATGAAGCTCAGAATATTATGAAGATGATTACATTCATAATATATCATGTAAAATGAAATTATATAAACCATTATATGATTTTATGTGTGTAACAAAACATGATTCAATATTAAGGAAAATTGAGTCAAAACTATTTTTCAGATTTGATATCCTTTAAAACATAAAACTTATGAAATAATGTTTATATAATTTATATGTAGACACCCAATAATTTATGTATAACGAAAAATTAATGCATACATTGTATGTATACACATAAAAAAAGGAATTTGGGGTGAATAAATAATGTATCTCACAAAAATAAAATATGCTATACAACCACTGTACCTTGTATCTTCAATCTCATTATACCCATTAAAACCACCTATATAATAAATATAACATTATTATATATATTTTACAAAATAATATTCCTATATATGATACCACATAAATTCTGATAATTACCTTATATTACCCTCTTATTATCAATCCTATGTTGAGGTTTCACTTAGGGTAATATTAACTTTATTATTAGAATGTGCCTTCATTTTTTATATATTGTATCCTTATAATTATATATTGATTCTATAATTTAATCCATGATATAAATATACATTTTTTTCATTAAATTTGTATTAAAATAATCTAAATTATATAGATGTCTGAAATGGATAACATTTTTCATGGAGATGATAAGTCGTATTCACAAATGGATGACATGTAGTGTGTGAAAGAATCACATCACACTGAGGGTGATGTAGTACACACATCCTCAAACTAAATTATCGTATTTACACTAGATGGAAATAAAAATCATATTTTTTTGTAAAAATAATAAATAAGCCGAAATATATTAATAATAAAATATATAACAAATACATAAATATTTTTAACATAATGTTGACCATGAGTGGTAGTAAAAGAGAAATGAGCAATCTTCGTTTACTGTGTTAGTAGTTCGTCTTACATGCACACATAAAGAATATATTTGATACTCATGAGATGGATTTTTTTGTAAGTGTAGGTTTAAAATATAGAATAAAAACATCCTAGTATATTGGTGGAACTGGTGTTCTTAAAAAATTATGGAATAAAGAGTTTCTCGGGACTCGTAGTGTAATATATAAAATGATCCTGAGAGAATGTGTTACCTATTAATTGGGTAACTCTAATAGGATTATGAATAAATGATTCCTCTGAAGAATTTATGAACCAAAAAAGTATTAATGAAGGATGTTAAGGTTTTTTTAAACTTTATTGGGATTATTATTTGTAATCATATGTTGTTTTATTGGTGTGAAGAGGAAGAAGAGGTGGTGGCCTTATATAGGGAATGGGGAGTGACACTCTTGAGAATATTTGATGAGATAATTACTATAACTTTTTTCATGTATCAATAGGAATCAATAATGATAATAATTCATTTAAATGGGAATTGGGTCTAAATATGGCCATAAAATTTCTTTTGGACAATTTTATAGGTCATTCAGGGGCTTACGATTAGAATTTAGTACCTATTTATCATAATTTGTCCTTAATTTATGTATTTAATTTTAATAATTTTCACAAAAATTTTTAGTCAAAAAACATGTTGAAAATATTAAAAATCATAAATTTTTATAATTATTGGTATTAAATATAATTTTTCATATTATAATTACACAATTTGATAAAATTAGATTAAAATTAATCCCGATGTTGGGTTACCAATATATATTTTCAACGTAAAAAATATTCAAATGTATTTTAAAGCTTTTATATCCAATTTCAATTTTAAATGTACTTCAATGGCATACATTTTATTAATTGATAAAAATATTATCTAATATAAAATTTATACAAATTTAAAATTTATGTTTTCTTTATAAATACATTATCTAAAAAGGTAGTATTGAAATAAAATCATATATTTTTCACTATAAATAGGAAAATGATGTTTCTCAAAAAAATCCAAAAATATAAACCAAATATAATTTAGTAATTATACATTCTAAAATGATTTTAAATTTAAATAAAAAGATTTATATTAGTGTCTAATAGTTATTTAACTATTGTTCACAAAATGACATAAAATGAAGCATTTTATGATAATATTATTTAAAAACATATAAATATTTTACCGATTATTAACTATATAATTTCCAATATGTTTATATCAGTGAAAAAATTAAAAATAATATATGAAAACTAGTTATTAATACTCATATTTTTATTTTCAACATCAACGTTTTGATTATCCCATTTAAATTGTTATAACAATAAAATGATGTTTTGTAGAAACTCGAAGTTATATATAAAACACAACATGTCAGTGTTGCGTGTAGCTCATTCCATGTAGGATCCATGTAAAAGGAATATTTAACATTGTTAAATTAAATATATAATGTTAATTAATTATATTCAAATATGAAAAGAAAATCAAATAATATCATGGTGTTGCATTATACCGCGCCTAAAATTAATTTCCACCTACAAATTCATCTAGGTAATCAAATGTTTAATAATAAAAGGCTCAATTAATAGAATATTTCACCTTACAAATTAATACTAATATTTCACATAAAAATGGAATGTGGGAACCATAAAGGCTACCCAAAGTAACATATAAATTTGTTTCCAAATAGGAGAACATAGATGGGAGGTGAAAACATGGATATGGAAGAGAAATATTACAATCATGTTCTAATGGGGAGTTATACAGAACAAGGTCAAGAGAATGTTAGTAATCAAAATGGCATGAATTTATAAAGAACAAAGGGGAATTATTATTCATCAAAAATGATGGTATTAAGACATATTTTCTGTCTTGAAGATTCTTTTTCATAATGTTTAGGAATTTATATGAAAATATATATTGCCTAATTTCAGGACAACATCACCCTTTATTGTTCCATGATCAACATCACATCTTTGTCTAAAAAGTAACATGACATTTTTATTATTAAACTACTAAAAGATCATGAGATCCCTGATATTTTATCCCATTTTTAATCATTTATCCTCAACACAACGTAGTTTGAACATGATGTCTAATATGCATAAATCCTCATTGTGAGAGATAACAATTTAACATTACTGACTTCATATGTAATTAATATTTAAATTTACACAAATGGTTATGCTTATAACACATAATAATTATGAAAATTCAAATATTTATAGTGAAATTAATGAAATCATCGTAACACTAAAACCCCATATATAGAAAAGTACCAAATACTTTTCACATTCTTAAAATTTTGACACCATTATCATATATTCCAAAGAATAATAGTAATTAATTTAATTAGCATAAGTCCAATTCAAAAACAACCATTAGTTTTTATTAGATTATTATTATATATATCATTTAAATTAAATAATTTTTAAACATCATCCTTGAGGAAACAATAGAATTTTTCAATAATTAATTCTTGTGTAATCTAAGAAACAGAACTAACATATTCATATATAACATGTCATTATCCAAACATAATTATCCCTACATCAATTATTAATTAAGGGTTTCCTTCCATTAATTAAAATATGACCATTCCATGAAATGATATTTCTATAAATTCATCACCATTCAACATGTAATTTTAAATCTATTATCCAAAAATATACAAAAAATTCATAGATATTACATTATTATTATAATAAATTCTCTAAATTAGAAAACATATATACGTAATTTCTTAAGAATTATTCTTAAACCAGTGCTCATATTTTATAAACTTATTCCTTAATAACAATTTTCTAGAATAATAATATGAATCATGTCTTAAGGTTACTCAGACATAATCTTGTCACTATTCTTATGTTAAATTTTACCAATACTAGAAGAACAACACAAATATTTCACATGTCATTTTATATCTCTTTAACATCAAAAGTATAACCAATACTCGTACCACATTCCTGATGATCATTAGTATATTTCTATTTAGGAAATCAAATTCCATAATTCACATACCTTGATGATCTGAAACAACATATGATAAATGTTTTTCTTCTAGTTATATTCATTGACTAAAACTATAAAGTGTTGTTTGAGAAAAATTTATCAAATTGGGATACTATCTATTTAGGAAAAATTACTTATAGGGTGCTTAAATCATGGATCCTACCTATTTAATCTATAAAACCGTAGTTTCATATTATTTTCTTCATATTCATTCCCTATTTAAAAACTCCATTGTTGGTTATAAATGTTTTTTTAACTCCCAAAGTATATCGCCCAGGAGTGTCAAAGCATGTGAGAAGTAAGACCCATTTTTGTGTAACATATTACCTCGAGTAAGGCTCGAAACATCTTTTTAGAGTTATTACCCATATGTGTATCTATGATAGATCCATAGAAA
Source organism: Viscum album (assembly GCA_963277665.1). Taxonomy (NCBI): domain Eukaryota; kingdom Viridiplantae; phylum Streptophyta; class Magnoliopsida; order Santalales; family Viscaceae; genus Viscum; species Viscum album. The sequence continues at coordinate 2,011,292,994 of OY728145.1, read as the reverse complement.
ACTTTATGTGTCATGATAGTGATGTATTTCTGGAAAACCACTCACTCTATCCTTTAAAAAATTTCCATTTCAATTTCATAAAATTTTTCATATAATTATACTTATTTTACTCATATCATTATGGATATATTGTGTTCATGTCATCATAACTTCCAAATTTTAACTAAAACATGGATATGATACCAAATATTGTGACCCTCACTTTTTCATACATTAAAATTAAATAAAATTGGATTAATACATCAAAAGATACAAAAAATGATTCCCAAAGACCATATTTTTCTTGTGTCATTATAAAAATGGAAACATAAATACTGGAACTTAATTGAGTTATATCATCTCCCACTAGGTTCTTCTTAACTATAATCCTTATTACAGAAATCAAAAATAATACATATAACTATAACTTGGGGTATGGAAACATAAAAATGAGTGATCTATGATGCTCATTAAGGGTAAACAAGTGAGACATATAATAATAAATATGATTATAGGGTTTTGAGAACATAATGATGAAAAGAGAACCTCAAACACTGTATATTAATGATCATAAAATGGAATTCTGGAATAAATATTGGATGTTCTTATGATATGAATCAAAAAGAAAATATATAACATAATTTATTAATGAATAATACGGGAATAAATCACGGAATTGTAGAATACATGTAACCATATATATTAATTTCGATAGTAGTCATTGTATTTCTACTTAGACTATATTATTGGTAAAATTCCATTAATGAACCATGATAACACCATGTTATTTCCCTATATTACTTGACCTAGTTTACACTTCATCCCATCCATGTAATAATGAATTGAATCCATTTCCCATTCCATCCCAAAAATACTAAATCGACATTATTTCTCATTCCATCCATATCATTCTCAAGAGATATAAATATTAACACAAACCATTCTCTGCAGATATAAAACAAAAACATATCCTAATTAAATCATACATAAATATTACCCAAAATCATAAATAGTCATATAATAACCCATGATATTATATTGGTATCATAAACATGTAATCATATCATAACATGTGAAAAAGATACAGATTTCATAATAATTGCATCAAATACCTATCATATGAAAGCTAAAATAATTTCATAAACATATAACTCAGGAATGAGAAATATTATTCATAAATTCCATGGATTTAATATAATCCCATTCATAAAATAAAATTTTATTGGAATTGGTAGATCATTTCCTATAAGGGTATGAGTAACATCAAAATATTTCATCTTGTATAGAAAATAATTTTTAAATGTCCATTAAAAATGATTCATGACAAAAATATATTTTCTTCATTAAAAAATATTTTTAATACATGAAACAATTTTCAAATCATTTTCATGTAAAATAAATTCAATATATTAAAACAATACATAAAATATTTTTTAAAACATATTTAATTGAAAACATACAAAATAATATTAAAGAAATATTATAATTTTTTAAAACACATTGAAAGCATAAAAACAAAGCAAAAAAAAGTTTTGAAACACATTTTAATTGAAAATATATTAAATAAGATTGATTCTTTTTAAATTTATTTCACTGTAAATTATTTTAGAATTTATAATTAACTCTTTAAAATATTTTGAAAATAAGTTTCCTTCAGAACATATAAATGAATCGTGAAAAAAGTTTTCATTCGAAACATATAAAAGAATCATGAAACTATTTTCAAAAAAAAATTCCTATAGTTTTAAATTTAATGACATTAAATATAAAATTATCGATTCATAAATTAAATTGAATTCTAAATTAAATTATGGTGGGTATATATATACATGTCATAGGAGATAAAATATCATTCATTTGACATAATATAATTTTTTGAAATATAACTTATTCTGAAAGAGAAAAGTATTTTCATTTGAAGAGATTGGTAATATGATAAATATAAAAAAATATCATTATTTATTATATGATAATGGTACAATATTATTAGAACCCATTTTAGAAATTATTTTGTTTAAGGAATATTTTTTTCAGGAAGAAGAGATGGTAAAGTCGGTATATCTTGAAAACACATTATTTAATAACTTATATACCAAATAGAAGAAAACTTATACCAATAAAATACATTATCATGAATAAACATAGGGGAAGAAAATCATGAATAATATTTAGATAGGGGTTATAATATTTAATCAATGTAATCATATAAATAAATAATCTTTAAAATAGATGATTTTGTTTCAAAAAATATTATCATTTTATATCCTGGGTTAATAATATCTATGTAAGAAATTGATATTACACAATGCATACAATATCATAAAAATCTGTATATTCATAATATATCATGAAAAATGGATTAATATAAACCCCAATATTAATTTAGGTGCATAATAGGACGTCAGTCTCAAAGAAAGAAAATTGAGACAAAACTATTTCACTGATTCGATTAACTTGGTAACAAAAACACAATAAAATAAAGGACATATAATGTGTTTTTAAATACCAATAAATTTAACAATAATAAAAAAATTTATATTTAAAAGTTCAAAATACACCCCCCAAAAATGAATATTTTGTAAAAAAAAACTATGTATCTCACAGAAATAAAAAGTGAGAAGAAATCCCCTTACCTTTTTTCTTGATTCTAGTCATAATTGTTAAAACCACATGTATAATAAATATAAATTGTTATATTAATTTTACATAATATTATTCATTTATATAATCGTATAAATTGTTTTTTATGGCATTATATTACCCTTCAGTTAACAATAATATATGAAGGTTTTACTTTGGGTAATATTTTCTTTGTTCATCACATGTGTCTTAAATAGTTACATATTCAATAATTATACTTATATATTGATTATAGAGTGTAAAACATGATAAAAATATAATTAAATTTTATATATGTGTATTATAATAATATATATAATATAAATGTATTTTATATAATACACAATTCATAGAGATTATAATTTTTATATATGCATGGACCCTTTTCCAATTTTATCGTGGGTTTAAAAGAAAGAAAAATAAATAAATATATGTATATATGTTTATAATATCATTAAATTATAATTACTGTTATATATATATCATATAATTTCAATAAAATATTATTCAACACATTTCATGTAGTGTGTGAACAAATCACATTGGTTTGAGGGGTCGGTAGTCCACACTTCCAAACAAGACATTATCGTATTTACATCAAACAGAATGTAAAAATTATATGGATTGTAAAATAAATACAAAATAATAATTAAATAATACATATAATATATATCATTTATAAATAATGATTCCAACATAATTTACACAATCAAAGGAAATAAAGTTGGAGCTGCCTTTATGCGGAGGATAAAACCATATATTAACAACATAGTAGTATAGTTATGATACATTATGTTTTTAAAGAATATAATAATTAGTATTGAGGGTTGGAGAAGTAAAATAAAAGAAAGGAGATGGAGAGAAGGTGCTACCTCTGAATCAGGTAACACCATTTGGTATATTCCAAAAGACATCCTTTGAAGAACATCATGCAAAAATAGGGTCCAATGAAAAATGGTTGGATATTTGGATGTGTATTTGGAAGCTGATTTTCTATCATATGTGGTTTGAGATGTGTGAATAATAATGATAGGTGATAGACTTTTATAGAGAATGTGGAGTGACATTCTTTTAAATATTTAAAGAGATAATTCCTTCGACATTTCTCATGTCGAAATTGGATCAATTAATGATAAAACGTATTTAAAAGTAAGGTTAGGGTCAAAAATAAATCCAGAAAATTGATTTTGGAAATTTTTAAAGGTATTTTTAGTCATTAAGGTTATGGTTTAGTCCATCATTAAGCTTAATTTAACCTCAATCGATATAATTAATTTTAATCTCTTTCACTAATAATTTTTTTCAATAGAAAATTTAATCATGTTATAAATTAAAATATATGAGTATTAAATACATGGAATCCATTGAACTATATTATAATAAAATAATTTTCAAAAATAAATTTAAAATAAATCATGCAGTCGGGTCGACAATGCATGTTTTAAATTAAAAACATTCAAAGGACTGCTATGTTTTTTAAACCAATTGTAATGTGAAATTGATCTAAATGAAATATATTGTTTAATTGAAAATAATATTATCTCATTTAACATTGAAAACAATTTAAAATATAAATTTAACTTATAAATATTTTATATGAAAAATTTGTTTTGAACTAAAATCTTGTAATTTTCATTTTTCATTAAAAATAATGTTTTTTAGAAAGATCCGAATTTTTTAACCTAATAGAATTTTTGCATAACAATATAAAAATATTTTTATTTTTATTAAATTAAATTTTTATTAGTGTTCGAAATTATTTTTAACATTGATTAAAGAAGAACCAATGGAGCAGTTTCTTTATGAAAATATTATTTCACAACATATAAAGACTTTACTAAAATTTTTATATTTCATTATAAATATATTTTATAACCATGAAATTTTTATAAATAATATTTTAACATATGTTATTAATATTCATATATCAATATTTAATTTATAGTTTATAATTATCTCTATTAAGTAATTATAACAATAAACTGATGTTTTGCAAAAACTCAATGTTGTGTGTAATGCATGCTGAGTCAGCATTGCACGAGCACAATGAAATTCAGTTTCATATAAATAGAATGTTTTAATTAGTGTAATAAAATGCATCAATAAAAATAATTTCATTTGAAGAGGAAACAAATTCTCAAAAAGTGTGGGTGTTACATTCTACCCCCTTTATAATGAATTTCGCCCTTGAAATTCATCTCATCTATTGAAGGTTTAATACTTTAATGATTCATTATTATAAACCCATATATTAAAATTTAATACTAAAAATTAATTAAAAATGAAACATTTTAATCATAATTGTTATCCAAAGTATGAAATAAATAGGTTTCTATAAAAGTTAACATAATTGGAAGTGAATACATGGACATGAAAGTGAAATATTCTGACTATATTATGATAGAGAGTGATAGAGAACAAGGTCAATAAAATGATAAAAACATAAGGACATAAAAAAGCAAGGACCCAAGGGACAATCTAATTCATCATAAATGAAGGTACTAGGACATCATTTTTTGCATAAAGATCCAATTTTTTAAAATTGACTTCTTTCGATGAAAAGATACACTTTCTATATTTCAGGACTGCTTTACATTTTATTGTTTTTACCCACTTCAACTATTTCTATATAAATGAAGGTGACTTTTTAATTAACGTTGTTCTAGTAGATCGTGATATCCATGATATTCCACCACATGTGTAATTTTTTACATTAACACAATATAGATAGAATAGGATGTCTAATATGAATAAATCATGATATGGAAAAATGTCAATTCAATATTACAGACTTTATCAAAAATTTAATTTAAATTATTCATAAATAATTAAACTTATAACCATTCTAAATGATGAAAATTAAAATCTTTAGAGATAAATTTATGCGTTCATATTAATATTGATCCCCCATATATCTCAATTTACCACATGTTTTGTATATTAAAAACATTTGAATACCCTTATCGTATATTACCATGAAACATGGTAATAACCTTAACTGTCATAAATCCTTTTAAGAAAAGATTCCTAATTTGTTATTCAAATTATTTATGGATATATTATTTAAACCCATACAGTCATAAACATCATCCTAGATGACATATAAAACACAGTCAATAATTATTTCAAGGGTAATTTGTACCATTTAATTTACTTATTCATATCCAACATTACATTATTCAAACATGATTAACATAACATCAAGAGTTAATTAATGTTTTCCTCCTCCTTATTATAATACCACAATTTCAGAAACTGTTTTTTCTAAGTCTTCATCACCATTAAAAGTGTCATTTTCAATAATTAATGAAAACATATAACAAAAATACATATATATTTTCTAATTCATATAACATAATCTCTATATTTCAAAACAAAAATACTTCATTCATCCAAAATTTTTCTTAGACAACTATCTAGGTTTCATCAACATATTCATTCATTCCTCTTTACTGGATTATAAAATCTTAATCATGTATTATGTTTCTTCAACAAGAATCTAGCCATTATTCCTATGATTAATTTAAAATATACTGGAAGAACATCATTTATCATTCACATGTCATTTGACCTCTACTTAACTTCTTATGTATAAACACTAATTGTACAGCCTTACTGATTCTATTTATGGGATTTAAATTTCTTAAATAGATTAACATAATACCTATACATTCCATATCTAAAAAATAATATGTTAATCATGTTCCTTCTATTTCTCTCCATTGAGAAAAAGCAGAATGCATAGTGGGATAAATATTTATCACATTAACATACCATAAAATCATGAAAAATTAATGTTTTGGTTCCTAATTAATGTATCCTACTTATTTAATATCTAAAATATTAGGTTTATCATAGGTTATTCATATTAATCTTATCGTTAAATCCTTCATTATTGATATAAAATACATTGTGACTTCCAAATAAATATCCATTGGGAGTGTCAGACCAGTTGTGCAGTAAGGCCCATTATCATGTAATAGATTACCACATGTCTGGCTTGAAGTATATTTTCATAGTTCTTACCCCAAGGAATATATCCTCCAGAGACACCTACACATATAGATTTATACTTTGATGAACTTATTGGAAACCACTCACTATATCATTTACAAAAATTCCAGGGAATTTTCCTATAACTTTCATTATCCCTTTACTTATCTATAAATATGTGCACAGAGTTCTCACTATGGTTTTCAGATTATATCATCCAAATGAACACTAAAAATTTTACTAGTTTCCATATATAAAAGCCTCTATTTTCATATATTTTCATTACATTACATTTTCTAAATATATAACACATTACAAAAACAGTTTATGAATGATGACATAATTATTGTTCCTTTTGTAAAATGGGAATATAAATACTATTAAATAATTGAGCTACATCAACTCCCAATAGGTTCTTCTTAACTGTCACCCTTAATAGATACAAAAAAATAAAAAATATCATCAATACCTTAGGTGATGGAAAATAAAAAAATAGACGAGATCAGATGCTCACTATGGGTAAATAAGGGAGACATGTAGGAATATACATGATCACATGGGTATAATAATGTGATCATAAAAATTTAATATTATACCTGACATATCAACCATCAAAAATAGAATCCATGCCTTATAATGGCTGATATACTAGGTATGATATTCATTATTATACCATTACTCGAATCATGGAATAATGTTTTTTAGTTGATAAGACATGAATAATAATGATGTAAATAACATAATAATTTAAATCATAACTAGGGAGTAAATCATGGAATTTTGATAGACACATAATCATATATAATAATATCCGTAGTAGTCATGGGATTGTTATCAAGACTGTCATAGTTGAAAAATTCCTTTAACAAACTGGGTTCTCCCCACCTTCTATCCCTATATTACAAAACAATGTTCACTCCTCATTCCAGTAGTGTAATACTAAACTAAGTTCAATTCCCATTTCAGCCTTGTAATACTGAACTCAGTTCATTTATCATTCTATATATGTCTATATAATGAGATCACAATCATTACCCAATTCATTGGAGGGGGATATAGGTGCATCCCATATCATAGTGAAATCATATGTAAATGTCCCACAAAATCATAAACAATAATATCACCACCCATGAAATTTAACGTGTGTCATAAACATCAATAAATAACATAACTCATGGAAAAAGATATAGGTGTCATAATCATTTCATCCAAATAAAATCCTATAAGAGATAGATGGATCATAAATATATATCCTACTAATGAGAAATAAGTTTCATAAAGACCATGAAATTAATAATATCCCATTAATAGAAATATTTTTAATGTAACCTTTAGATAATTTCCTATATGGGTGTCAGTGAAATCAATGGTTGTAATAAGATATGGAATATTATTCTGAAATTTCATTCAAAAATGATTCTTCAAGAAAATTTTTGTACTTATTTGAAAAAGGATATACAATATATAAAACCCATTGAAAATAATTTTCTTATAAAATACCATGAAAATATTTAAGTAACAAATTATAAAAAATTTAAATATTTTTCATTGAAAACATATAAAACAATGTTCAAAAATTTTAAAAACTTTTTTTAAAACATAATTAAAAGATATAAAAAAATAAATGTCTTTTTATAAAACAATTTTACATAAAAACATATAATGGTGTCATTAAAATTTTTTGAAATCCATTTAATTTAGAAAAATTGAATACTTATAAATAAAGGTCCAAAAAATTTTGAAAATTGTTTTCCCAAAAAAACATATAAAAAAAGATTGAAAACATTTTTTAACTGTGTTTCATGAACATATAAATGAATCTTTAAAATGTTTAGAAAAATGTTCCTGGATAATTATATTTGAAAAAAATTCTTATAGATTATGTATATATAAATGAAAATTAAGCTTCAAAGAAATGATAGAGATTAAATTCCTACATGTTTTATGAGGTAAAAAGAACATTACATTTCTACAAAAAATGTATAGAAAAATTCATTATTAGGTAAGAGAAATGAATATTCCTTTGAATGTATTGGTAAAATAAAAAATGGTAAAAATTTTCTTTAAATATTATTTTATAATTGTACCATATTATTCAAAATTAAATTATAAAACATGGTATTGAATGAATTTTGATTTCGGACTGAAGAAGTGGTAAATGTTCGATTTATTAAAATAATGTTCTTAACTATATAATGTACCATGGAGTATAATATTATTTCAATATCTTAATATATAATTAATAACCAATGGAGAATAAGATTTTATAATCTTCATGATATATGGTTTTTAATATTTCATCAAATGGATGTATAAATACAAACAATATTTAAAAGTAATGAGACTATTTAAATAAAATCATATCACTTGGTAACATGGGATCATACTCTGATCATAAAATAATTAAGATAAATTAATCTTATAATATAATTAAAATAATTATATTATATATATATAATGTAAAATATAGTTATATATACCAAAAAATTAAATTAGTCACCTCAAAAAACATGAGACTCAAAAAAGACATATTATGACAAAACTATTTTTTCAGATTTGGTAACGATGGAAACATAGAACCCATTAAATAATAGTTATAGAATAGATTTACAAATATCCTAAAATTTATCTATAATAAAAAATTAATACATCCATAGTTGGTATATACACCACAGAGAAGGAATGGTTGGTGAATATGCAGGTATCTCATGGAAATTAAAAGTGAGATGAAATCCCCTTAACATATATTTTAACTATAATCGTAATAGTTCAAAACATAAGTATAGTAAATATAAATTTATTATAAATATTTTAAAAACCATATTATAATATCTAATACCATATATTGTATGATTAGGACCTTATATCACACGTTTCATAACAGTCATATGTTATGGTTTCACTTCATGCAATATTCAGTTTTGTCTTCACATGTGTCTTAATATGTTATATCTTTTTTTCATTTTAATTATTTCATGATTATAGAATGTAAAACATTATATAATTATAATTTTTATTGATTTAATTTTTATTTTAATAATCTATTTAATATAAAATTACAAAATGGAAGACACCATTCCTAGAGATGGTGAGCCATTCGTACGCATGAACAATGTTTCCATTTTTATTGGCGTATTGCAAAAAAAATATGTGTGTATAAGTATATTATATAATTATGTTTGTGTTATAATGTAATATATATTATATTATTTCCCCAAATCTATCCGTAATACATTCTATTTTGTATGTGAATGAATGATATTACTTTGAGGGGATGTAGTCAACAATTCATCCACCAAAATTATCATGATTATACCAAATTTTATGTAATAAGATATGAATTTAGAAGTATTAAATAATATTTAATACATAATAAATATAATATATAACATATATAAATATTTTTTATATCATAATTTATTAAAGGAGTTGTGATGAAGGAAAATTGAACAATCATCATTTTCTATGGTGGTAGTTTTTTCATACATGTAATCAATATAATTGTTACCAATTAGATAGAGGTTTGTGTAATTGTAGTTTGATAAAATAAAATAAAAATATCCTAATATATGTAGGACAATATTTTTGTTATACAACAATGGATTAAATATATTGGAGGGGTGGAGAAAAAATAAAATAAATGATCTAGAGAAAAGGTGTTGCTACTTTATCAGGTAACCCCTTTTAGATTTTGAAAAAACAGTTACATGGAACATTTAATACCCAAAATTGAGGCTTTGAGGAAACATTTATGGTTTTTAGGACGTTTATTGGTCATATATTGGCCAGTCCTATGTTTTTTGAGAGCTGTGAATAAGAGGGAGAGGTGGTGGCATATTATATGGAATATGTAGTGGCACTATTGTATATAATTGAAGAGGTAATTCCACCCATGTTTATATGGTTTTAAGTTGATCCAATAATAATCCAATGATGATAAAAGGATTTATTGGGTTTAAATATGTAGATAAAATGCCTTTGTACAGGTTTATAGGGTTTTAGGGTATTATGGTTATGCTTTACTCCCTTATTAAGATTAATTTAACCTTAATTGATGTAATTAATTTTATTCACATTCATTAATATTTTTTGTCAAAAAATTTGTCAAACATAACGAATTTTATAAATTATTATTATTTAAAACATTTAGTCATATTTTTAAAACTATAATAAAAAAATAGATGAAATTATTATAATATTAATATTGTAGGCAGGTTATTAATGTGAGTTCTAAATTAAAAACAGTCAATAGATTTCTATGCTTTTATATCCAAGTTCAATGTAAAATTTATCTCAATGAAATAAATATTATTAATTGAATAAAATATGATCTAATTTAAACTTGAAAATAATTAAAAAAATAATTTTACTTTATAAATAAAATAAATGGAAAACTATTTTTGAATTAAAATACTGTATTTTTCACTATACATCTAAAAATAAATGTTTTTAGAAGAATCCAAAAAATTTAACAAAAGAAATTTAATAAATTATATTAAAAAATGATGTTATATTTTTAATATTAAATTTCTATTAGTGTGTAAAATTATTTTTATTATTGTTTAAAATAATACATAAAAAATGGATTCATTATGCTAATATTATTTTAAAAAAATATATTCTTTAACAAAAATTGTATATTTCCTTCTCAATATGTCATATTTATGTGGAAATATTATAAATAATATACAAAAAGTAGTTATTGTTGTTCATATTACTAAGTCTAACATTTATGATATTATTATATCATTAAAATAATTATAACAATTAATTGATGTCTCATAAGAACTTAGTGTTTCATATAATGCACTCCATGTGTGTGATGCATGTAGTGAAAGAGATGTTAGATCCATATGAATGAAATAACTCTCATAGTTTAGTTAAATACATCAATGAAAACTGATTTATTCAGAAAAGTGAAAAACTATTTCAAAAAATCTTTCAGCGTCAAAAACCATACCGAGTACACATACCGAGTTTATTATCAAAACTATACTTAGTGATATTTAATATTAATGGTTTAATAAATACAATTTAAGGATTACAAGATAGTAGAGTATGATAAGTAGATCATGGAGATATTATTTAATAGATTTTTCATTTGGAATTTCAATCTCAAACACTAATAATTTCTTGTTCCACAAATTTTGTAGTGATAAGTAGGTGAAAATATATCCTTACCAATAAAAAATCCAAGAAACATGGTACATAGAATCCAATTGTGAGGGATATAATGTTTTGATAAAATAGTGGGAGACTAATAAATATAATATTTAATTTTTTATATAAGTTTTAATTGATACATTATAAAACCTTATCATATATTTTTATATAAATAAAAATATATATAAATTTAATCAAATAACTATGATCCATATTTGAGAAGGATAAATTTGTCACATAAAAATTTTACATGAATGGAAGTTGTTCATACTCTTTATCATGCACCATGAAAGCGAATTATTTGTTCATGAAGAACTAGTTCCCAAGGAACCTATCCAAATGGATAGTGAGGAATAGTAAAGTCATGGTAACTATCATTTAAAAAATTCTGTATATATTCAATGATTCAAACAATGATCAATTTATAATGATATTTTAATAAAACACATGTACATGGATTCATATTCCACGATTCCTCACATTTGGGAACTCAATCAAGAGAATTAATGAAAATACAGATATGATATTTGCAATAATATGTTTACAACTATGATTAAAGAGTCGAAACCAATTTGGCCTCATGTACTAAAACGTTTTGGATACATTGTATTATAAATCATCTTAGGTATTATATTCTGTAATGAGATATATAGATATCACAATCATTCCTAAAAAATCATTATCATGCTTTATATTTAAGTAACACATGAACAATATTTAGAATAGACTTTTGGTATATCATACATTGATTCTCAATGTGGAAAGGTCATGGTCCATGATAATCCTATAGTCTTTATGGTGGATATAAAAAGACGAACACGGAAAAGGGTCCCAAGACTCATAAAAATTACAAAGCTCTTGGGAACCATCCATCAAATAATTAGAAGATCTATAGGTATGGAAATGATTAGGAATAATTTATTTCCATGTGGAAAACATGTCTATTTGACGATAAATTATAAATAAAAGCTAGGGGAATCTATGGTGAATTTTTTATTCAGTGTAATCATTCAATATCAATAAAATGGGTATTAAATACAACATGTGATGTATATATCTATATCTAAATGTATTATCCAATTATATTCTGAAATATTTCTGGATGAGAGGTGGATTTAAGAGGAGAAAATGGAGTGAGGTAGTATAAGGTAGCCATTATAGATTATTAACATTCATTTCCAACATGACTGGAATTTTTTATAATTGATTGTTATTATATACTAGCAGTTAGGAAGAATATAACTTTTGAATCCTTATAATTTATAGGTGATTTTATTTTTAATATTATGAATAATAGATGATTGTTTTTTTATAAAAAATATATTTTATAGTATGGAATATTTAAATAGCTATCTTTTTCAATGATATTTTTAAAAATATGTATGAGTAATAAATAATAAATAATGTTCACCTGAGTCATTTAATAACCTATAATGGCAACATAATATTTTCCATTTAAAGGAGAATTATTTGAAATAGCTTGATCAACGAATTTATATGGAATAATTTGGTCTAAATACCAATGAAAGATGTCCTAAATGTTTACAATGAAAAATAACCAAACCAATGATTGATGAAATAGTCGTATGGTCCAAAAATATTTTATTATTTACACACTATAATGTGTGCGGATTATCTCTAGTAGAATCTATAGGTGGGTTTTCCTAAATTATAACTTCTTTTGATATATTTAGTAGATATGTAAATGATTACATGATGATGTATAAATCCATGAAAATTTACAAATTCAATGAATTATAGAAAGATGTATAGAATCTACATGGAATGAGGATAATAAATTTTTTATTAGAACGAGGTTGTAAATATCTTCACTAATAGTTTGTTTATTTTTTATGGTATTTTGTGATTTTATCTCAACTCACCCAACATAAAACACCACAATGGAATAGGCTTAGTGAAAGGAGGAATTCTACCTTGTCAGAAATGGTATAGTTGATGAAGAGTCATAGAAAACTTCTTTATTACTGTATGGGATATTCATTGCATATTGAATCATAAAAACTAAACCGAGTTCTAACCAAAGATGAAAATATAACCCCCTTTGAGTTTTGGTGTGAAAGTAACCTAATTATTGAATACACATGTATAGAGTTATAACTGTTTTTTGAAGGTATTATGAGGTAAAAAACTAGCACCCTGATGAACAAATGTATCTATATAGGGTATCCTATGTAAAAAAGTGATACAACATTTAACAATTCAAAGATAGGTTAATTTCATGAGAAATGTATTTTTTTGAGAGGGAGAATATCCTAAATAACGATAATGGAGGATATATTGTCTTTGATGATGTTGATGCTCAAGATACACCATGGATGGTATAGGAATAGATTCAACAGGTCCCTATAGAAGAATTAGTTCCACAAACAACGGTATTACTGAAGAGGTATAGAGAGGTATGAGAACCAAATATATATGTTTTTCTACTAACCAATTATTGTGAAATATTATTGGTTGAAAATGATGGATCTATCTTGTACAATGAGAAATTAAATAGTGGATAATTTGTACAATATCATGATGCCATGAATTATTAAATGGATTATATATATTAGAACAATGTTTGTGATTCAGTTGATTTACCAGTTGATGAATTTCAGATGGGGATAAAATCAATATTCAAGATAAAAATAGACATTTAAGGTATCTAAAAACATATAAATCTATGATAGTTGCTAAATTAATTAATCAACATCAATGAATTTACTAAGATGCACAATATTCAACAAGTTCTCATTTTAAATCAATCAAAATTATACATGAAATAGTATCAAAATATGAATATGAAATTTTTTTGATGGATTGAAAACCATATCTCCTTAATGGGAACATCCAAGGTGATGTCTACATGATGAAACTAGAAGGATTTATAACTCCAAGTGATGCCAAATAAAATTAATGTTATAGAGAACCATTTCAAAGTTGAAGAAGTCCTCAAGGTAATGATATATTTTATTTAATATAGCTATATAAAGAATTATTTTACCTTCGGATTTAATGTGATCGAATTATTTAAAATATTTTCAATGGGAATATAGTTCTTATCCTATTATTATATTTTAATGACATATTACTTATTAGAGGTTACAAATAAGTCTTAGTGTATATTAGGGACTAGTTAAGAATGTTTTTCATCATGAAAAATGCAGCTGATGAAACCCATATTTATGGGATCAAAATCATTTGAAATTTTTCTAAGAGGTTATTTTTTCTAATTTAATGTATTTACATTAACGATATGCTAAATATATTTAGTATGAAAAAAATCACGAATGGATCGATAGAATTTCACATGGTATACATTAGTCTACCAAAATGATTCATTAGAAACAATTGGAGAATGTTATAATGAGTAAGATCCCATATGATTTAGTTATAAAATCAATAATGTATTCCAAGTTATGTAGTAGAAATAATTATTACTATGAATTGATAATGGTAGGATGATATCAAGATGATCTGGGTGAATTAAATTAAATTACTGTTAAGGCTATACTCATGTTTTGAAAATGAAAAAAAGATATCATCTTGATGTACATATTGAAAAAGGATATGGTAATTATGGGTTAGAATTTTGGTAATTTTAATATTGATCATAATTATCTTAATTCATATCAAGGATATGTTTATTTCACAATGGAGGATCTATGATACAGAAGTCATCAAATAAACCAGTTTTCCAAATTATATAGTTGATTTTGAGTATATAATTGATTTTGATGCACCCAAATAATCAATTTGGAAACAAATATTTTTCAATGAAATTGATGTGGTACCTAGATGTAAAGGAACTATCACATTGTATTCTGATAATAATATTATTGTAGATATTAAAAAATATATATTATCACACTAATGAAAAAATCACATTCATCATATGTTTTACCATATGGGGGATTTTTCAAATAGGGGTGATGTTTTTGTTAGTAATGTTTCTACGAATGATAATATGGGGGACCCCTAATAAAAGGCATATCTGAGTAAAAACACTTATATCATGTAATACCTAGAAGGATAAATATATAGAGTTTTTTTTCTTGATCAAGTATGTTTTGTTGGATTTGGGGACCAAGAAGCCACTCCTTTTTTACTTTTTGTTAAATTCTATTAATTTTTTTTGAGATTAATAAACATATTGTCGCATTATGATTGTTATAATGGGTATAATAGTATGTAATAATGTCCTAACAAAGTCCATCACATCATAAGGTCATAGTAGTGCCCCTATATTATGATAAAATTGAAGTGTGATTCCAGCATTCATAAATATATGTGCTTGATTGTTGGATGAAATCATTTTTGGTACACAAATGATACAGATTATCAGGGGAATAGACTCATAAAAAAATTGAGGACCTTCTCACATTTTACACCCATAGTAATTTCATGAATTTAAAATTATAAGAATGATACATACCAATAATAAATACATTTTTATATGTATCTATGGATATTCTAATATTTCTACATGCGTGTTTATCTTTTTTTACTTTAAGGTTATTAATAATTGATATTATGAGTGGAATATTTCTATGTATTGATGAAAACTAGAATGATATATGTTATCATCAAGGTTGGAAATGATTGTTGCATCATGAGTAATATTGGAATAAATGATAATGTGATAGAACATTTTACCCTTATGATATTTAACAGAAATTTATATCTCAGGCCATTCGATTGAGATGATATAGCCTAAATAATATACTACCATTGGGATCAATATGATATGAAATATAATGAAAAGTCAAATTAAAAGACATAGAGAACATAAGTTAATTGAACTAAATATAACATAATTAATAATAGATATCCTGATAAATTAATTACATAACACAGTTAGATTATTTAGGAGGCTATCTGTCATTTTTTCATTGATTATTTTCTCTACGTGTTCCTTGTTGGGTCGGAAGAAACTAAAATTAGAATTCAGGTTTATTAACCTATTTCCATGGAGAAAGTATCTTAGAGGGTCACAGTGTTTGGGCATCAAGATCCTATAATAATAATATTATATTACTTTTTTAATAAGTAAAATAAATAATATAATTTTATGTGATTTAATAATGATTCATATATTCTTAATCATATGTATTCTAAAAGTAGTATAGTAAGATGAATATTAATAAATATTTTTTATATCTAGTGAATATAATATTTTCTTTATTTATTTTATAAAAATTGTATGAATTTATTATTAAAAAAATTATCACTATTGATGGTCCAATAAATAATATGGAGGAATCACATACCGATTTATAAACTAGGTGATGGAAAATATAATATGAATAAAATATGAAATAATAAACTTTAATTTAAATTTTGAGATTAATGAATTTAATGAAATAAAAATAATGATATTATTATTAATGACTTGAGTTTATATAGGGGTTAATAAAAAAATTAGGGTTTATTTACAATTATTATTTTATAACCCCAGCATTATATAAACCCAATTTTATTATATTGTCATAGTGAAAATACATTTTAGTAGTTCACAATAATATTAAGAGAATAATATTGAAACCATAGATAGATACCTACTCCTAAAACTCCCTCAAAAATGGAGAAGATATTCCTCCATGATCAACTCTCTAGTTGAGAGAAATTAAAGAGAAACCTCTGGAAAGCTATTATTTGGGAGATTATTGGAGAACAACATAATAGTTTTCATATGCTGCACTAGAACATAGAGATTACTATAATGATGTTTCATGGTTTTTGGAATACATGTGGATCCATGATAATGGATATATACTATAGATTCATGTAATTCAATAAAGACACGACATTGTTCTATTATCAGATGCATCCACGGTGAAAGAACATATAAGAATGGAATTATTTAAATCCTTATAAAAAATAAAAATAATATATAAATGTCCTTTTATTTGGTTTCAGGGCTGAAATATTTCCAATATTATATCATTGAATTTCATTGATCATGGATTTTTTTCATGTAATACATTGGCTAATCATCGATCATGAAAAAAATGAAAATTTCAAATTTCCCCATATGATACTTTCCTAATGAGTGGAATATAAAATGATTACTGCTTTTTTAAATCATTATTAATTATCTCAATATAATATTGTGTTTATTTATTCTACATTTAAAATTTCTAAAATATTAAATTTAATTTTTTAATTTATTTTTAGGGGTTTTTTCATGTCTGTGATAATTCTAGAAGATGGTTATATACATAAATTATAAATTATAGTTTTTCATTAACTAAACTTTATTGTTTCATTCTATAAAATTAAATTTTATATATTAAAATTAAAAATCATATGTAATGATATTAAAAATTAATGAAATTAATGATTATTTTTATATAGTGTATGTGTTTTATAGTATATATTTTTCCTAAATTTGTTATTCATTTATATTAATTTGTAAAATTACATGTAAATAATTGTAGAGCATTACATTCTTATCCATTTAAAATTTTCATCATCAAAATTACTATTCACAATTTTAGTTGATAATAAAAAAAATTATTTATTTTTGACCTTATGATATATTGTTTCCACATTATGCTTATTATTTTTGAAAAGTGAATTTACTTGGTGAGTTGATTGGTTTAATAGAATTTTACCATAGTGATTTAAGATCATCATTGGATGATCCATAGAATATTGATCATGATCCAGCTACTCCACCTCCATGTTAATTACGTGTGATGGATAAACTATTCAATTATTCATGAGAGAATCATAGAATACATCATTTATTTGAGAGTTGTTTTTTGTAAGTGATAGTTTATAAGACAACATGTTAGTGAGATCAAGAATCATATAGGGGCCAATGAATCAATGTATTATCTTTACATTATTCAAAAACCTCATTCCTCTCTTACATAGAGATATATAAACAAATAATTTATATATACATGAATGTTTAAATTATTATACATGGTTTTCAACAATGTTATTTTATTGATCATATCCTTTTATGAGGTTTTTTCGAATTTTTATAACCTTCTATAACATTCCTTCAACCATTTTGGGTCTCTAAATCTTATTCTTTACAATGTTATACATGTATTTCATATTTCTATACTTCTTCCGATATAGATCTTTATAACTATCCATATTAATACATGAGTGGAATATATTACTATATGGGACAATTTCTAGATAAACATGTTACTCTAATACTTCATTAATGTCCATAAAATAATATAATCCTATATTACATAGTTTAAATGTTCCTATAATATTGACCATATATCCAAGGGTTATATAACATTGAAAATAACTATGTTCCTAACACAAGTGGGAGACTCCAATTTAATATTAAAGTAAAATAATGGAATCGGATCAGATACCACTGATAGTGGCATTCCATACATCTTCACCACTTCTTGAATATATATATATATATATATAAATATATATATAATTTCATCTATTTATAAGCCTTCTAGATTACCAAGGAAGTGGACTTTGTATACAAAATGATCCATGATAACCTAGATAATACATTTTCTAATTTATTTATTTGGATATCCCGCCAAAAAGGCCATAGTGATGTAATCCTAATTAAATGTTAATATAGGAAATTATTGCACAATAACGTTGCATGTTTTCCATTTTCTAATAACTATATAGAATACTCACCAAATTGAAGTATATTAAACAATATCATTCTCCATGTTACTTCAAAAAATTCTCTCAGATAAATTTATAGATCATTATACATCTCTGGTGGATGGTAATGGTTGAACTATGTTCATAATATAGTATCTTATTTTACATATTATGCTCAAATTTTTTACATAATTCTATTCTAAATATTAGAAATTCATCATTAATAAACATTAAATATGATATAACCCTTTATTATTTCATCATTATTTATTTGTATCTCAATTTTATCTATTTTACATTCATAATTTTCTCCTAGATTGGTAGTCAAGAAATAATTTGTGTAAGTTTGGAGAACATAACTTAATTTATGATTTCATTTTAAATCTCTTTTCATGTATAAGAACATTAGATTCCTTTAAATCCTCATCATATATATCACTATAAGATCCTTTAACCTTAGATATTATAAAATATTATTTTATTTTAGTATATTCTAATAAATTTAGCATTTATAAAATTTGATCAACATTAACCATGTATGTTTATATATGTTGAGTTAATTCTATATGAAAATATACTTTTGTATTCTATTTTTACTATACAGGATAAAATTTTATGTTAATTGATTACCAATTTAAATTTTCATGGAAAATATTATCTAAACCAATTATAGATCATGTGTTGGGGAATTTTTTCCGTGTACCATAAATTATTGTATGGCATTGTCTATGAATTTTTTATTTTAAAATTGTACACAAATTGGGAATTTATCTAATGATTCAATGTGAATAAAATATTCTTACCCAAACTATGATAATTTCATAATTGGTTACATGACTATCCATTTATTTATCCCTATTAAACACTCTTCACAATAATTTGTCTTAATTGTCTTTAAAATTTTCCATGTTATATTTGAAAGTGGTTTTTAAAATCATGATTATTTTTTCATATTCCATAAAGAATACATAGATAATCTGAAGAATCATTACATCTCTCTCACTATTGTTTTATGGTATATTAATTAATTGAAATTTTATTGTAAGGGTATATATAATCTTTATCTTATTATTACATTCCCTAATTATATGAAATTCACCATCCATAAATAAAATATACTATTCTATGTATACATAAAATCCATTCACGAAATATTTAATATAATTCTAAAGTGTTATTTATTTTATTTATCACATTTATAATATATGAGAATATCTTTCAAAAATACTACCACACATTTTTTTATCATAAGCACAAATTCCCTATTCATTATTTATATGAATTGTTTTTGAGAATTAGTGTGTCTAATGGAATCCCATGGAATATATAGGGTTTATAGGAAGCATGAAAGGAAAACTATGGAATATCCTCATTTTTCATAAAAAAAATTAGTATCTTAAGAGATGATCCACCTATTAAAAGTTTTAATCCCCATGTATTTATTTTAAAAAGTCATCAATTTATGGAAGTAGATTCTTTTTCTATATCAATGACTTGTAAATCTCCAGATAATCGATGTAGAAACTCATTGACTCATCATTATTTTTAAATAAGAGTTCCTTGGATCCCAATGATGAAGAAATATGACTTCTAAACCAATTCCCCTGTTTCAATTTTTGTTATTATTCATCAAATTAAATTATATATGGTCTATTATCTTGGGACTATTTTTTATATATAATGCTTCAGGTTTTCTTTCAATAGGGAACATAACCAATCGATAATGAGGATGGTCCTACAAGACATTAGAGAAAACATTTATGTATTCCTTAAAATTGGAATGTATTTAAGGATAATCCCTTCCATTGTCTCCATTTTTAAATATAGATACACTTCCTCCCAAGGAAATAATACACTTTTTGGGGAATGATTTTCTAAATGAGATTCATCGGTCTCTTTGAACTTTTATAAAATCCAATGATGGTTTGGGATTTGGAATATATTTTCTCCCTACTAAAAGATAGTATTGTATGTAGATAAGGTCAACTAATTTATGAATAATATATAATAAAATTATAATTACAGGAGTGAAAGAAGTATTAGTGGGGGAATATACCCCCAAAATTAATTTTTGAATATTTATATACTTGTGATTTATATATTTCATAACTCAATGTTTTTATTAATGACTTAACCTCCATAACTCCAAGTCAGTACCTCTATCATCCATTAATATACTACCCATTTTATGTCAAATTTTTCTATGGTTAAATTATCTACATAGAACACTAGAGAATAGAAAATACACAATTAATGGAATGTATCTATTTTACCATCATTAAAATATATTCAAACCTAAATAAGTTTATACATGGGGTATATATTG
Source organism: Viscum album (assembly GCA_963277665.1). NCBI lineage: Eukaryota > Viridiplantae > Streptophyta > Magnoliopsida > Santalales > Viscaceae > Viscum > Viscum album. The sequence continues at coordinate 2,011,271,300 of OY728145.1, read as the reverse complement.
AAAAAAGGGATAGCCCTACAAATGGTATTGGTTGGGAGTTTTTATAAAAAAAATTAAGAAAATAGTGTGGTGAATGTGATATGTGTGGAGATAAGTAGGAATTAATGAAGAATGTATATATTAAAAGAGTATATAACTCGGTTATTCACTTTCACTAGTGTAGAAAATCCCATTAAATGGAAGAGTGAAACCAGAAACAATTATATATTCTTTAATATAGTAAATGTAATTATATTGAGAAACCACCACTAACATCACAAATACAATCAATTATAGATTATAATAAATAAAAACTAATGAAAATACAAGTCAAAATATGGTCTCATAACTATTCTCATGAACATAAATGATTTTTCAGTTTCATGTTGTGGTGTTACAGTGGGATATATCAACATGGATGGTCATATTGGGATATATAGGACCTTACTGGTCCAATTAATAGTTAGTTCTGTGTGGGTATCACTCAATAAAATACACTCCATGAGAAAAAATGTTCTACCTAATGTGATATTTAGGTGTTCAACACTTATTTTGTTCCACACTTCAAAGTAATCTACCTATTAATAGTGGATCTGATACAAAAGTGAGATTGTGATATTCCACTATCATTACATTACTTTCACTAATAGAGTACCCTTGTAAAAGCCATCTAGGAATTATTTATTATATATGATAAAATTAGATTATAATAGAGTCATGATTGATTAATAGAAGGAAAATCAATTAAAATTCTACTACGTATTTCTTATGAAAACCCTAAATCAGACACAATAAAATATAAAAATATAAATATAGGGATATAAAAACTTATATATCATGTAATTACTCCACTTAGATTCATTGAAAAAGGATTTGAACCTCTAGTTTTCCTATCTCTTAAAAATATTCTCTGATGATCGGGAAATACTAATTCATCCAATATGGTTTTCTTCATTTCCAATAATTAATATTCATTTTGAGTTCAACATTCCATTTTCTTATTAATTTTTCTTTTTTTCATATAGGAATCACCATATGTAATTCTTAATTGGGTCCAATTATCACTTCCAAATTGGACATGAATATAGACACCACTAAGTGGATAGTATATTATTTACATTATTTGGTTTAGAAAATGCATCTAATATCATTTTCTTCATCATCATTCATGGATAATTTTACATGTGGATCATTTTTTAATTATACCTTAATTAGTTAAATATATTAATGGAATATGCATATTGTGCCCAAAATGTTTTCATTTAAGTAACGTGTAAAGTGTTCATTATTAAAAACACCGTGATTTAATACTCTTACATGGAATAAATTAATTTTTTGTAGTGTTAATATCCATTTAATAGTTTTCATGATGCCTTCAATATGAATTTATGATGATTGTTAAATTTCAAGAATAATTTCTAATCTGCATATAATACATTGATCAGGTAACATATTCTTAGTATTAGAATATTTTTTTCATTTTGTGGTTTGTGACATGTATATCTATAATATGAAGAAACATAGACTTGACAAATTTATAATGTTGAGTATTTAGGATACCTTGGATTCCAATATAATGTCAGTTTCATGCATGATCCTTGCTGATGCTTCCATGGATATGTTGCATAGGTGATTGAAATAAAAGGATTACAATGATGTTAATCACATTTATTAGATTACGATGAATTATATAAAACCATATACCCAATGATTCCATCGAATGATATACAAAAACATCATATTATTTAGGAATTAATAATATTGTTAAACCACATACCATTCACCAAATTAACAACAATAATATGTTTTTCAAAACCTAATGATTATGATGAAGATCATAAAGTAGAAACTGAAGGGCATCCCACCATTAGATATATCCAAAAATTTACAAAATCCCACCTCTTGAATATAATATTTCCCTTTTTATCATGGTGTTCTAGGAACTAAGAATGTTATGGAAGAATAAGAACAGTACATTAGGTAATATAGTGATTCATCTGAGCATCTAGTATGGATTCCCATACTTGCATCTCAGAAAAATGAATTTATATATCCTATGATGACTCCAATACTTTTTATTTTATTTTCTCATTACTTTATAGGTGATATGAACACACATTATGTTTGAGATTTATTTTTTTCTATAATGACGTAAATATAATTGTTGTCAATATGTTATAAATGATAATAGACTAGAAGGATAGAGTCAAACATAATTACATTGATGAGTAACTGGGATGCGGTTTTACTATCATTATGGTGAATGACTAATAAGCATAATAAATCTGGTCTTCTTAGTACATAATATCATTATTTTTTATAAGAAATAATGATTTCGAAAAAGGAAATTCCATTTAATATTCGTGGTTATAATCAATAGATTTAAAATGAATAGGCTGATGATATCCTTCAGAATTTTTAGAGACAAATTTTGGGTAGTAGCCTTTTTATTTGATGACTACTGACCCAATATTCATGTAAAATTAATTTATTAATGTTTTTGAAAATTATGAAATATATATATATAATGTATTTATGTGGATAAGAAGGAACGGAATTCAACCAAATAGTTTATATTTATGTTTGAATAAATGTGGAATTTCCAAATTCATTTATGCGATCTCCCAACATATTCTGATCCACGTATCTAATTATGTTATGTATCCCAACTCTACCTAGATTATTACATGATCTAGTAGAATAACCCACATAGAAGAATTATTATTAATATATGAATGAATATCCACATAGTGTAACGATATTATTTAGAGAAATATCCCACCTATTTGAATGGAGATCCTTATAGACAAATTCTTATGAGTATCCAAATGTTACACTTATGTGAATGATAAATATTATATTCAATTTCTTGCATAGGTGAAATTTACAGAAGGTAAACTTATCCAAATTATGAAATGTGATGAGTTTCCATTATGAACTAAGATTCATATCCTAATGGAAATTTATCGAAGGTATTTTTTTTCAAACATCAAATGTGAATTTTAAAAGGGTTCTAGACATTATATCCAAAGTGAATTAAAATGAAGATGATTCAAGTGGGATTTTCTTCATGGACCATAAATATTGGACAAAATCATGATCATGAATCCAGATGTGATTTAATGGGATGAACTATATTAGGGAGAATCTGGTTGTGATTATTCGAGTTCCATACATCATAGAAGACAATTCCACATTATAGTTCATGTATCAACAATGATGAAGAATTTTATTCCACATTCTAATTGATCCCCATCACTATGCTAAAATTGAAATATCAAGGAATCTAAGAGGACAATATTTTAATTATGTATTAAAATTTTAAAATTCCTGTGATATTTTAATAATGAAATATTGAACACCCCATGTCTTTATTTAAGCATTCATTACAATTTTGAAAGATGACCATTCTCCATATTATGAGATTGAATGAGTTATTGTTTTTTAAAAATGAATGATATTAACAAAAATATTATCAAAAAAATATTCCATGATATTTAATGATAAATTATATATATATATATTTGGAACAAAAGAAGAAAAAAGGGAGTATCATGACTGCACATACCTATGAATATATTATTAGTTGAGAGAAAAAAATAGTTATAATAAATCACTATATATTTCCTAAAAATTATCTTAGTTATTAAAGAAGAATGATTTATTGTGTAGAGAAATTAATGTATAATAGTGGAGAAGAAGAAGAATATTATCAGAGTAATCTAAAAACAATAATTAATTATAGGATCTTGAAGAAGGGATTGTTCAAATGTGATACTCCTTCTAATCATATTCTAGGAAGAGAAAGATTAATACCTCAATATCCAACACCAATATGTGTTATACGTATAAGGAAAATTGATTCATCTAACTTGACTAGTTCAATAAAGGATGGAACCTATCTTCATTATCCCTGATGAAAAAATAGTTTCACTATTGATCAACTTCAATAAGTGTAGGCCGATATTATGTACTCTATGGGAGAAAATCATGGTTAATGATAGAGCTTAGATAACATATTAGTTCATTCATTACACATTGTTCATGTCTAAATAATGTTAAATAGGTCATATTATTTTTTGTACAGTCATTTGATAATAATATTGAAGTTGTTCACAATGGATAATAACCATGTTTCACCAAGGATGTAGTCATCCATAATGAGGAAAAACAAATTTTGAATCCCTACTATTATTTGGTGTTTCATTTCCCATTCAATAGTTTTATATTGATGAAATCTAGGGAAGTTATTTATATATCCTTTCACAAAATATATAAAGAGGTGATAAAGGGAAAAAATTTAAATAAGAATGAAAGTCACACGAAAATATTTCCCCCTCACTTGTAGTGTGGGATTATGGAAAAGTGATCCTAAAAACTAGTATTAATGGGATGTTCACATCTACACTCAATTAAAATATGCAATGTTTCTCTATGATGAATTTATTTTTTAATTTGAAAAGGAATTATCAAGTAAAAATTTAATAAATAATTAGTTTTTACAATCAAAAAAATCATTGACGATATATATATTTACATTGAAGGACTAGAATAAATTGTACATAAATATGTTGGAAAATCTGTGTCAAATAATTAAAAAATTTTAATATTTAAATTTTAATAATGTTATAGTATATTTGAACAATTTTTAATATTTTTTCTCTAAATAATGATGTTGAATAATATAAAATCATATTATCTAATTAAGGGGAAATATTTTCTTCCCCATGACAAAATCTAGACAAATAATAGTTTTACATGTATGATAATGATCTAATGGTGAAATAATCTACCAAATAAATAGATAAAACACCCTTACCATTTAGGTTATCATATCTATAATAATATTAGGGATATTAAATATACTTTCAAAATATTCTATATGAAGAACATTATATATGTGCTGATGATTATTGTTATGAAGAATTATATATTGAATCAACTGATGCTATAAATGATATATTTTTTAAATACACCAAATAAAATGTCTCATATTTTTTAGGAATTTGTAGATGTGTGTAAGTTTATATCACCCCCATGAATAGGAAAATGAATGTATCAATAATAACTTGAATTAATGTAGATAAATAAATATGAATCCCACCAAATAGCTATGATGCTTAAAATTATTGAATGAGGAGCTTGACAGGGCTTATAATTTACACTTTTTTTAATGCATTTATATTGTTTTATACATCCCAAGATAACATTTTGAGCATATATGTAACAATTTTGGATTTAAGAAGTATTTTATGTTTAAATGAAAAAATGACCAAATTATGCATTTTGGACAGCTTTTCAATACAGGGGTATTTTGGTCATTTACAAAAAATATAAATCCAAATTTTATGATTATAATTTTTTTAGAATCCTAATTTAATTTCATTCAACTTTGTCTTCTGGACCAGGATCTGATTCGACCATCTTGAGGTCCAAACAATTCAATGAAGTTGAAGATTATTCAGGAACCCCAAGGAAGCTTCCTGGAAATTTCATCCAGAAATAAATAAGGTTCAGTGTAATATCCATAACACGCTCAAAACGACTATAATGGAGCTGAAATTATTTTTATTGATGGAAAAGAAGATTTCGAACATGTTTCATTAAGGAAGCCATGACCTAAATGGCCGTTTTCAGGGACATTAATTCATTACAAATCGGTGGTTTTCGGTTTGATGATTCTGACTGGACAGAATAAATTCTCAGTGTAAATTGGTCATAAATCATTCATCACATCTCCAAATGCTCTGAACGTTTGAGGGTATATGGAAAATACATTTTCAAACTACATTGATGAAGGTTGGAATGCGTGAGGATGTCATTTATGGGTCCACAAACGTGACAACTCTTTAAGGAAAGAATCTGCCTATAAAAGGAGGGGAGCTCCTCCTCTCCAAGGCATTCCAATTCCTTCCCAACAACATCCAGGGCACAAAAGAGAGGAGGCCAAAGGGCCATTTAGGATTTATATTTCTTTATTTCCATTTTTTTTATTTTAGTTTTCATTTCTTATGTAATTCATTCATAATCATTTTATTAAAGTGTTTCCCATTTCTTCTTCCACCCCTTTTCACTTATAACATTAATTTTTCTTATCTCTCTTCCATAATTCAATTGTGATATCTTTACACTTTTCCATGGCAAGTGAATAACTTGAGGCTAGGAAATAGGGGGGATTCATGACGTTATTCATTATTGCACTTGAAATTAATAATATGTTTTAAATCTATTTGTGGTGGAGGTGAGAATATTTCATGGGTGTGGGGGTCGTCCACTATGATATTATTTTCAATTACATTTCTTTTCATTGATTAATCATTTTACCTCCCTTATCTTAGGAAATCCTTTCATATGGTGGATTTGGGGTTTCAATAAGGGATAAAACGACATACGGTGGAGTCGGGTCTTGTAGGAATAACATTCTCGGTTGAGGTGTTATCCTATCTGACTATTGGAGGAGGTGTGGTTTGGTGTGCCAGACACATACTAAAATCACAGAATAAATAAATCAACGGAATGTAATTCATTAATGAGGTTTCAATAAATGAATTATCAAATTTAATTTAAACAACAAATAAATTATTAATGAAGCCATGTTATCCAACCCTAGGACCAAGTTCTTTCTTCAATAATTTCATTCTGTAAGTGCATGTTAGTTTTAAAATTTAATTTGAATTTTAAATTTCAATGCATTCTTGGATTAATTAAAAATAGTAAAAAATAATTAGTTTAGGTGATATAGATTAAGTAAATGAACAAATGAGAAAGCTCTTAAAGTGAGACGACCATGGTCAGCCTCTATGCTACATTAGGAAAATAAATTACTTTTTCTAGGCCCTACGATAGGCGTGCGTCAAAACTGGCGCCATTGCGAGGGAGCTAATCGGTTGTTTACTTTAATTTTTCTATTTTCAAATTTTAGATAGTTTTCATTTTTTTTAAAAAAATATAAAAAAAAATTAGTTTTCCATGATGTATTCAAATTCAAATTGATATGCATGGGTTGATTACTCATAGGTGAAAAATCAAGAGCCCGAAATTGATTATCTTGATCTAAATGACCGGGTTGAAAGGATTAGTAATAATATGGATTATTTGGGGAGGAAAATAGAATGAGCATTGGACTATGTTCATAAAAGGATGGAGCAAACCGACCCTGAGCTGGAGCAAGAACCTAAGATAGTGGTGGAAGAAATTTCAGCACTCATCATTGAAGAACCAGAGGAGGTAAATGTCGGGGTACTTGAAAACTCATTCATCCTCACTCAACCAATTATACACAAGATAGATGAAATGGAGGATTACTTTCCTGCTGAGCCAACTGTGTGAGATCAACAAGAATTTGATAAATTCTGGAATGAATGTGAGGAGCTGCTTGATCACCCTAAGCCTTGCAATGAAGAAAATCCAGCACAAATAAAATAATACCCCACACAATTGTTAGAATTTGAAGTCATTATGGAGGAAACCGACTACCTACCTCCATCCAGTTATAATCAAATCCAAGAGGCACTTTCAACTAAAGAAGTGATTGAACTAGAACCAACTCAGTGAGATTATCTTTCCATGAAATCTAATTTTTCTGATTTCATTCAATCTGATTTTAGTATCACTCCTTATAACTTTGAATTTTCAGATTCGTTCAATCCTTGTATCACCTTGGAGGAAGAAGAAGAAGGAGAAATTTCACCTGTTGAGGAACACCTGCTGCTCCCTAAGGACATTTATCATATGCTGGATGAAGTCCAAGAAACGATAACAATGGATCTGCATGAAGAACCAAATCTACAAGTTGTCTACCTTAAAAGGGAAGATTTTGAAATTAATATTACAAATTTAAATTTTGAATATCCCATTGATTATTCTTTTCATGCAGCACATCTGGAGCAACCACTGGATTTTGAAGAACACGTTTCACAAGTTGAAACTGAAGAGGAGGAGGATCCATACATCATCCTACCCCCGCCATACAAGCTATACCACATTGAAAATGGGGTGGAGCTGGTGTACTTTATACATGGATTCCTCCTCAACAATGATAATGAAGCACAAGATGGGAAAATCTACATGTGGTGGTTCAAATAAAAGAAGCTACATCCACCATCAGACTTTGGATAACAGCTGGTACTGCCCACTGGAGGTAGTAAAAATTCAGGGACCACTTGGGGGAATACCAAGACTTATCCCTTTCTTTCTAGGAATTTAGATTTCAATCTCATTTATTAGAAGTAGTTTAGCATTCATCCCTTTCCTCCATATTATTTTGAGCATTAATATCATGATACTTGTTCTTAATTTTGAAATTTTCTTTTGTAGGATCATGATGGCAGAAGGAAGCCCCAAATATTTGTAAAAGGGGACTGAATCATTATTTCAAAAGGGTGTTCATTTTTAAATATTAAATTTTAAACTCCTTAAATTTTTCGTCCAAAACTTGTTTGATGCTTTAATGATAAGAATTTAATACCCACACTTGAATTAATGTTTTGCTCAACTTATCTAGGAGACATGAGTTTCTTAGGAATCTTGTGATGCCATGTTTTGGATTTCAATATTAATGAGATTGAATGATTAAAATGAATAATTGGATGATAAATGTGAAGCAAGGATATTGAAAAAAAGACTCATTATTTAAGGGAATTAATTGATTCATGTAAATGAAATTTCCCTTCCATTTTTCATTCCTTGAATTTCTAAAATTCATGTGAATTAATTTGTTATTATTAATCATGCCATGAGTGATTGTACAATATCATATTCTCATTCTTGAGAAAATTTCTAGACCAAATATTTCCTATTTTAACTTGATCATATTTCTTGAGTGATCTTGGGACGTTCCACCTGCTAGAACTTGTATTGAAAATTGTCAAAGCTATGACTGTATAAAAACACATTTAAAATGATTGAGGCATCTCTTTGTCTAGCAACATTTTATCCTAAGACCCATCTTTACATTTATCCTTTGTAATCCCTTAGATTCCATGAATTTCTTTATAGGTTTAAGCGAAATTACAATCCAATTTTTCCTTACCTACCCACACTTTTTGTATTTTTGCATGGTTATTTCATGTTTGAGTGTGGAGGAAGGGCCTCTATTGTGCGTTCCTTGGGATATGTATCATTTTTGGGTGGTGTAATGTGTGCATAATCATTTTGGCAATGTATTATTATAAAATTGGGAAAGAGTCATAGTTTCATTATGCTTCTTTCATTTCATCCAGTTCTCCATAAAAAAAAGAAAAAAATGAAAAAAATTCAAAATAAAGTTGTGCCTTTCTGGAGGTTTACAAAAAAAAGAAAATAAAGCTCTTCCATTCTAGAGATTTACAAAAAAACAGGGAGAACATGGATGATATAATTCTTTGTAATCATTTATTGACTCATGACCTAAGTCATTGAAAGGGGAGTGGTGTTGTGATTCACATTTGAAGGGGATTTGAGTGAGGTTCATCTTGTGTTTTCACTTGATTAATCATTCATTTTACTTAAGAGTCAAACATCCTACATCTGAACTTAAATTATTTCAATCATTTACCCACCAACCCTAAGCCACATAGTCATTTGAACCTTTATTTCAAGTCCTCATGATTTTATTTCTGTTTTGTCTTTACAAAGTGGAGAAAGTAGTTACTTTACAGGCCTATGGGTAAGGAGCATGTTCTAATGATATGAGCATAACTCCACTATTAATTGTATCATGAGTGATTAGAGAGAGGATTCAAATGTGAGGTAGGTCATGATTTGTCATGTTTAATAATAATAAATTGAGAAGCATGAATGAATGAAAGGAGAAGCTTCTTTAGTTTTCAAAGGGGAAAAGTAAAATGCATGGATTGATTGTTTCTTTGATAAATGGGAAATTAAATTTTTATTTTTTGTGGAACTGGAAAATTGGATTGGGCATTGATAATCATTTGATTTTATTCCATTTGAAATATACATATTGGTGACATTGGTGCCCTTTTAATTCCATGTTGATATTTTATGTTTGAGGACAAGCATAGTTTAAGTGTGGGGGAATTGACAGGGTTTATAATTTACTCATTTTTTAATGCATATATATTGTTTTAAACATCCCAAAATAACGTTTTTAGATTATATGTAACAATTTTGTCTTTAAGAAGTATTTTATGTTTAAATGAAAAAATGACCAAATTCTGCATTTTGGACAGATTTTCATTACAGGTGTATTTTGGTCATTTACAAAAAATTTAAATCCAAGTTGAATGATTATAATTTTTTTAGAATCCTAATTTAATTTCCTTCAACTTTTTCTTCTATACCAGGATCTGATTAGACCATATTGAGGTCCAAACAATTCAATGAAGTTGAAGATTATTCCGGAACACCAAGGAAGCTTCATGGAAATTTCATTCAGAAAAAAAGAAGGTTCGATGAAATATACATAACTCGCACAAAACGACTATAATGGACATGAAATTTTGTGTATTGACGGATAAGAATATTTGAAACAAATATCATTAAGGAATACATGACTTAAATGGACGTTTTCAGGGACATTAATTCATTACAAAACGGTGGTTTTCGATTTGATAATTCTGACTGGATAGAATATATTCTCGGAGTAAATTGGCCATAACTCTTACATCACATGTCCAAATTCTCTGAAATATTGAGGGTGGACGGATAAGAAATTTTCAAACTCCATTAATGAAGGGTGTAACGCGTGAGGATGTCATTTATGGGTCCAAAAACGTGACAACTCTTTGAGGACAAAATCTTCCTATAAAAGGAGGGGAGCTCCTCCTCTCCATGGAATTCCAATTCCTTCCCAACAACATCCGGGGTACCAAGGAGAGGAGTCCAAAGGGCCATTTAAGATTTATATTTCTTTATTTCCCTTTATTTTATTTTAGTCTTCATTTCTTAGGTAATTCATTCATAATCATTTTATTAAAGTGTTTCCCATTTCTTCTTCCACCCCTTTTCACTTATAACATTAATTTTTCTTATCTCTATTCCATCTTTCCATTGTGATATCTTTTCACTTCTCCATGGAATGTTACTAACTTGAGGCTTGGAAATATGGGAGGACACATGACGTTATTCATTATTGCACTTCAAATTATAAAAATGTTTTATATCTATTTGTGGTGGAGGTGAGAATATTGCACTGGTGTGGCGGTCGTCCACTACTACATTATTTTCAATTCCATTTCTTTTTATTGATTAATAATTTTCCCTCCCTTCTCTTAGGAAATCCTTTCATATGGTGGAGTTGGGGTTTCCATAAGAGATGAAACGGAATACGGTGGAGTCGGTTCTTGTAGGAATAACATTCTCGGTTGAGGTGTTATCCTATTTGACTATTGGAGGTGGTGTGGTTTGGTGTGCCAGACGCATACTAAAATCACACAATAAATGAATCAAGGGAATGTAATTAATTAATGAGGTTTCAATAAATGATTTATCAAATTTAATTTAAACAACAAATAAATAATGAATGAATCCATGTTATCCAACCCTAGGACCAAGTTCTTTCTTCAATAATTTCATTCTGTAAGTGCATGTTAGTTTTAACATTTAATTTTAATTTTAAATTTCAATGAATTCTTGGATTAATTAAAAATAGTAAAAAATAATTTGTTTAGATGATATAGATTAAGTAAATGAACAACAGAGAAAGCTCCTCAAGTGAGACAACCCTGGTCAGCCTCTGTGCTGCATTAGGATAATAAATTACTTTTGCCACACCCTACGACAGGCGTGCAACAAAACTGGCACCGTTACCAAGGAGCTAATCGGTTGTTTACTTTACTTTTTTTTTCAAAATATAGATAGTTTTCAGTTTTTTTAAGAAAAATCAGAAAAAAATTTCTTTCCATGATGTATTCAAATTCAAATTTTTATGCATGGGAAGATTACTCGCATGTGAAATATCAAGAGCCAGAAATTGATTATCTTGATATAAATGACCGGGTTGAAAGGATTAGTAATAATTTGGATGATTTGGGGAAGAAAATGGAATGGGCATTGGACTATGTTCGTGAAAGGATGGAGCAACTCGACCCTGATCCGGAGCAAGAACCTGAGATTGTGGTGGAAGAAATTTCACTACTCATCATTGAAGAACCAGAGGAGGTAAATGTCGGGGTACATGAAGACTCATTCATCCTAACTCAACTAATTATTCCCGAGATATATGAATAAGAGGATGACTTTCCTACTAAGCCAAATGTGGGAGATCAACAAGAATTGGATAAATTCTGGAATGAATGTCAGGAGTTGCTTGTTCGCCCCAAGCCTTGCAAAGAAGAAGATCCAGCACAACTAAAAGAATACCCCACACAATTGTTAGAATTTGAAGTCATTATGGAGGAGACCGACTACCTACCTTCATCCAGTTATAATCAAATCCAAGAGGCACTTTCAACTGATGAAGTGATTGAACTAGAACCAAATCAGGGAGATTATCGTTCCATGAACTCTAATTTTTCTGATTTCATTCAATCTGATTTCAGTATCACTCCTTATAACATTGAATATTCACATTCATTCAATCCTTGTATCACCTTAGAGGAAGAAGAAAATGGAGAAATTTCACCTGCTGAGGAACACCTGGAGCTCCCTAGATACATTGATCATATGCTTGAGGAAGTCCAAGAAATGATAACAATGGATCTGCATAAAGAACCAAATCTACAAGCTACCTACCTTAAAAGGGATGATTTTGAAATTAATATTTCAAATTTAAATTTTGAATATCACTTTGATTATTCTTTTCATGCAGCACATCTGGAGAAACCACAGGATTTTGAAGAACACGTTGCACAAGTAGAAACTGAAGAGGAGGAGGATCCATACTTCATCCTACCCCCGCCATGCAAGCTATACCACACTGTAAAGGGGGTGGATCTGGTGTACTCTATACAAGGAGTCCTCCTCAACAAGGATAATGAAGCACAAGCTGGGTAAAGCGACATGTGGTGGTTCAAATCAAAGAAGCTACATCCACCATCAGACTTTGGAAAACAGCTGGTACTGCCCACTGGACGCAGTAAAAATTAAGGGCCCACTTGGGGGATCGTACCAACACTTATCCATTTATTTCTAGGAAATTTATATTTCAATTTCATTTCTTAGAAGTAGTTTATCATTCACCCCTTTCCTACTTATCATTTTGAGATTTAATGACATGATACTTGTTCTTAATTTTGAAATTTTCTTTTGTAGGATTATGATGGGAGAAGGAAGCCCCAAAAATTTGTTAAAGGGGACTGAATCATTATTTCAAAAGGGAGTTCATTTTTAAATATTAAATTTTAAACTCCTTAAATTTTTTTTCCAAAACATTTTTTAAGCTTTAATGATAAGAATTGCATACCCACAATTGAATTAATGTTTTACTCAACTTATCTAGGAGACATGAGTATCTTTGGAATCTTGTGATGCCATGTTTTAGATTTCAATTTTAATGAGATTGAATGATTAAAATGGATAATTGGATGATTAAAGTGAAGAAAGGATATTGAAATAAGGACACATGATTTAAGGTAATTAATTGATTCATGTAAATGAAATTTCCCTTCCATTTTTCATTCTTTGAATTTCTGAAATTCATGTTAATTAATTTTTTATTATTAATCATGCCATGAGTGATTATCCAATATCATATTCTCATTCCTGAGAGGATCTCTAGACCAAATATTTCCTATTTTATCTTGAGCATATTTCTTGAGTGATCTTGGGACGTGCCACCTGCTAGAACTTGTATTGAAACTTGTCAAATCTATGACTGTACAAAACCACATTTATAATGATTGAGGCATCTCTTTGGCTAGCCAAATTTTATCTTATGACCCACCTTTAAATTTATCCTTCATAAGACATTAGATTCCATGAATTGGATTATAGTTTTAAGCCACATTACAATCCAATTTTTCCTTACCTACCCACACTTTTTGTATTTTTTCATGGTTATTTCAAGTTTGAGTGTGGGGGAAGGGCCTTTCTTGTGCGTTCCTTGGGATATGTATCATTTTTGGGTGATGTAATGTGTGCGTCAAAATTTTGGGCAATGTATTATTAGAAAATTGGGAATGAGTCATCATTTCATTATGCTTCTTTCATTTCATCCGGTTCTGCATAAAAAAGAAAAAAAAGAAAAAAAAATAAAGTTGTGCCTTTCTAGAGATTTACAAAAAAAAGAAAATAAAGCTGTGTATTTCTAGAGCTTTAGAAAAACATGGAGAACTTGGATGATATCATTCTTTGTAATCTTTTATTGACTCATGACCCAAGTCATTGAAAGGGTATTGGTGTTGTGATTCACATTTCAAGGGGATTTGAGTGGGGTTCCTCTTGTGTTTTCACTTGATTAATAATGCATTGTAATAAAGAGTGAAACCTCCTATATCTTGACATAAATTATTTCAATCATTTACCCACCAACCCTAATCCACAGAGTCATTTGAACCTTTATTGAAAGTTCTCATGATTTTATTTGTGTTTTGTCTTTACAAAGTGGATAAAGTAGTTACATTACATGCCTATGGGTAAGGAGAATGTTCTCATGATATGAGCATAACTCCACTATTAATTGTATCATGAGTGATGAGAGAAAAGATTAAAAAGGGAGTTAGGTCATTATTTGGCATTTTTAATAATAATAAATTGAGAAGCTTGAATGAATGAAAGGAGAATCTTCATTATTTTTCAAAGGGGAAAAGTAAAATGCATGGATTGATTGTTTTTATGAAAAATGGGAAATTAAATTGTTATTTTTTGTGGAAATGGAAACTTTGATTGGAAATTTATAATCATTTGATTTTATTCCATTTGAAATTTAAATATTGGTGACATTGGTGCCCTTTTAATTCCATGTTGAGAGTTTATGCTTGAGGACAAGCATAGTTTAAGTGTGGGGGAATTGACATGGCTTATAATTTACACATTTTTAATGCATTTCTATTGTTTTAAACATACCAAGATAACATTTTGAGCTTATATGTAACAATTTTGTCTTTATGAAGTATTTTAAGTTTAAATGAAAAAATGACCAAATTCTGCATTTTGGACAGATTTTCAATACAGGGGTATTTTGGTCATTTACAAAAAATATAAATCCAAATTTTATGATTATAATTTTTTTTATAATCTTAATTTAATTTCCATAAACTTTGTATTCTAGAGTGGGATCTGATTTGACCATCTTGAGGTCCAAACAATTCAATGAAGTTGAAGATTATTCAGGAACAGCAAGGGAGCTTCCTGTAAATTTCATCCATAAAAAAAAATGTTTAGTGAAATATCCATAACTCGCTCAAAACTGCTATAATGGAGCTGAAATATTGTGTATTGATGGATAAGACGATTTGGAACAAGTCTCATTATGGAATCCATGACTTAAATGGCCGTGTTCAGGGACATTAATTCATTACAAAACGGTGGTTTTCGGTTTGATGATTCTGACAGGACAGAATAAATTCTCAGAGTAAATTGGACATAACCCATTAATCACTTGTCCAAATGCTCTGAAACTTTTTGGGTGAACGGCCAAGACATTTTAAAACTTCATTGAGTAAGGTTGGAATGCGTGAGGATGTCATTTATGGGTCCAAAAACGTGACAACTCTTTGAGGAAAGAATCTACCTATAAAAGGAGGGGAGCTCCTCCTCTCCAAGGCATTCCAATTCCTTCCCAACAACATCCGAGGCACCATGGAGAGGTGTCCAAAGAGTCATTTAGGAATTATATTTCTTTATTTCCCTTTTTTTATTTTAGTTTTCATTTCTTATGTAATTCATTCATAATCATTTTATTAAAGTGATTCCCATTTCTTCTTCCACCCCTTTTCACTTATAACTTTAATTTTTTTTCTCTCTCTTCCATATTTCAATTGTGATCTCTTTGCACATCCCCATTGAAAGTGACTAACTTGAGGCTTGGAAATATGGGAGGATTCATGATGTTAGTCATTATTGCACTTCAAATTAATTTTTTTAAATCTATTTGTGGTGGAGGTGAGAATATTGCACGGGTGTGGCGGTCGTCCACTACCACATTATTTTCAATTCCATTTCTTTTCATTGATTAATAATTTTACCTCCATTATCTTAGTAAATCCTTTCATTCGGTGGAATTGGGGTTTCCATAAGAGATTAAATGGCATATGGTGGAGTCGGGTCTTATAGGAATAACATTCTCGGTTGAGGTGTTATCTTATTTGACTATTGGAGGAGGTGTGGTTTGGTGTGCCGGACGCATACTAAAATCACAAAATAAATAAATCAAGGGAATGTAATTAATTAATGAGGTTTCAATAAATGAATTATCAAATTTAATTTAAACATCAAATAAATAATGAATGATGCCATGTTATCCAACTCTAGGACCAAGTTCTTTCATTAATAATTTCATTCTATAAGTGCATGTTAGTTTTAACATTTAATTTGAATTTTAAATTTCAATGCATTCTTGGATTAATTAAAAATAGTAAAAAATAATTAGTTTAGTTGATATAGATTAATTAAATGAACAACTGAGAAAACTCCTCAAGTGAGATGACCATGGTCAGCCTCTGTGCTGCATTAGGAAAATAAATTACTTTTTCCACGCCCTACGATAGGCGTGCGTCAGAGCTTAAGGAAAGATTCCCAATTTTTTAAAATTAATGGATAATTATAATCGATGAGAGGGGATAAAATGACATAAATAAATAATTAATGAATGTGATGAAACAATTAAATTAAAAAAATTCTAAAAATGATGTTAAGGGAAAGAGTATTAATGATATTAACAATCATTTTATAGAATAAACTTCATATAGAGTATTTTGAACATATGGAAAATTAATGTGAAGGCAAATTGAGACCATTTGTGGATGATATATGTATTCTCAAAAAAAAATTCTCTGTTCATGCTATTAAATTGATTAATCTTGGATGAGGTCAATCCATGTCTTCCATACAATGATGGAATAATGTATTTTAAAGAAAACAATTTAGGAGGACCCCTGTATTGAATGGCCTTTATCTAGTAGAAAGAATTTTATTAGACAATATAGTGATTAGTTTTATGTTTCCACAAATGGAATAGTACCTTTAACATAAAGAAACAAAACTATATGAATTCTATTTTTATACGTAGAGGAAAAATATACTCATAATATGTGAAAAGGTAGAAAAAATGATAGAAATATTAACATTATTCCATAAATGGATAAGATAAGTTTTTAGGGATATTTCCCAAAATGAGGCCAAACTAACTACATCAAAAAATAAAAAAAAACAATTTACCTATGTTGGAAAACTATGATAGTTTGTATGTAAAAAATTTAAATCATGGTTTAAAAGTTGTTTTTTATTTAATGGATTTAGAAATAGGGAATCATATATATGGTATAATATGATAACAAGTTAATGAAATGGTGTGTCTTTAGTGTGGTGAAAAACCATTATAAATAACAATATTCAAAGGCTATGAAGAAATATATATATATATATATATATATAAGAAATTTAATTGGATTATAGGAAAACATTGTGGTATGTTCAATGTCAGTAGTCAAATAGAAGAATAATTCATTTATAGAACATTAAATCATGAATCCTTATCAAATATTTTGAAAAATATATTGAATATGATCAATGAAGACAAATTCACCATTGGAAATAATAATGACAATAATGCTGAATAGATCATTCCAACGCCATTTTTAAAGATGAATGTAGATTTATCATTAAGTAAAATATTGAAATAATCAATTCATGTTCCCTAAAGTTATTCGAAGGTAACTAGGAATGTTTTCCCAAAAGGGGGAAGATGTTGAATTTTTTAAAAAAGTGGAAACATCATGCACATTTGAAAATAGACCATGAATGATTGAGTTAAAGGGAACATGCATGGACCAAATGAAATAAAAGTCAAAGGGAGAAAATAAATGATAGTATTTTGGATGAAAAAAATCTAAAAATACATTTTTAAAATAAAAAAATAGATGAGCATACTCATTTGATATATTTGTAAATTTATCCATCATATTTGAAAAAATAAATATAATCACCATACATTGAGAAGGTGTACAAAATTTTTTAAAAATATTTATCATGAAGAAGAAATAAATATTTATGAGAGGTTTTCCAAAGTGGATAACCGAAAATCCTGGGGGGATTTATATGGGAGGTGTGATAATAATAAAAAAAATTAAAACTATTGTATAAAATTTATTCTATCCCTAAAGGAATCTGTGAAGAACATTAGTGTTTTACCAAGTGATACATGTTTTGTGAGTATTAATTTAAAATAAATATCCCATATAATGAAGGAAGGTAAAATTTCCTGATTCATTAAAAAGAAATCATTTTGAAAAATGATTGTACGAGGATGAATTATATTTCCATACATAGAGGTAAATAAAAATGGGAATACTAGAAAAAATGAAACTCTCAAAAATCCTATTAATTTTAATAAACATGTAATGAACCAACCTGGGTCGACCCTGATCCAGTCACCCATGCTGACCCATACTGGCTCATGACATGGCCCAAGAGGCATTCCCGATCCTCCCGGGCTGGCAACAAGCGTCAGGGCATCAACAGAGGCTGTGGGAACGATTTTGACCAAAATAAATAAATAATGCAGTAGAGATAAAAAAGAGTATCACAAAATAAATAAACAAATTAAAGTAACAAAAAAATTACAAATAATAATAAAACTTACTGAAAGAGAAAATCAATAACTCTGTGTGACCTCGTAGGTCACACTGCCACCCATCACCAAACGTCGCCCATGGTGAACGCACCCAAGCTATAGCATGCAGAAACACTAAAAACAAGAAAGATCTATATGCGTGAGTATTAAAACTCAGTAGGCATTCCCAACAAACTATTCCCAATGCACAACCTTTAAATAAATAAATTTATTAATTCCATGTTCGAACTAAATATAAAAAATATTGGTTTTCACACACACACACTTTCATTTATAAAACAGATATCAGTTCATTTCCCTTTATAATTTTAATAGAAACCATTTTTTAATGATTGAAAGGAACATGTGCATTGAATTTTAAAACATTTTTTCAAACAGTTAGAAAAACAAACCTTAGTTATTAGCCAAAAAGGAAAACTACATATAACACACAACAAACGCCAAGGGCAATGGGAAAAATGTCACACACGAGCCAGAAACCGTACTAGACTTCTCAATCATTCGCTACACACAAATAAACACTAAATGAAACATGGGTCGAACCGAGGAGATCATGAACAATCCAGAACATATTATACATGTGACTCATCATGAAATCATGATCTAACTCGATGACGTCATAACTCCCTAATGCCCGGAATATCCCTATATGGGATAACCGAGGGGCCCAATCCCCAAAGAAGCAATAACTCAGTATTCCCCTGCTATGGGGCCACTATCCAATGCAGTATCTCAACTAGTGTGACAATTGTTCTCAGAAGATTCCCTCACTATGCCAGATTCAAATGTCAACACAAGCAATAAAATGGGGCTGTGTCCACAATGTAAATTAATCAGTCACGATGCACAAACATCACATACATCTCACGCAATCAACCCACACTAAAGATAACCCCTCCCCCCTGAGTGGGTTTTCCAATACAATTTATTTTATTAAAGTGCCAAAAGGGCCTTCACAAATTTTAAAGAAAGACCTCATTTCGCAAGAAAACCGAAAAAACTTTTTCGGAAGAAATAATTTATCTTTAAAACTAGAACTACATTTGAGATTTAATGAATTATGATTAAAGTACAAATGGGAATTCATTCAATATTGGGTGTCCTCTCATCAGGAAAATGTTTCAAGTGTCATGTATAAAATAAACAGCTATTTTACAATAAATAATAAATTAAAAATAAATTATCTTATATTATTTGTCATTCATTAAAAATTAATAAAACAAAAATCAATTAATAAATTATAAATCTAACGGTAAATGCTGTGGGGGACCTACCTCGACTCTTATCCCGGTTAAGAAGATAATGCGGTAAGTACCAACTTGCGCAGAAACACGCTCCACTTACCGATGATCGTAATATCATAGAAAAACCTCACCAATGCGCTCCAACAATGCAAAGTATCTAAAAACACAGTAACACTGTCTTAAAAAAATCCAAAAGAATAAACATAGTAAATCCCACCTTCAAACCAGTGCAAAAAAAATGCAACAAACCAAAAACATGTGGTAAAACAAGTTGTTCCCAACAAATAAAGGTGAACAATCCGAAGCAATCTGAATCAATTTGCTTTCGGTGGTGGCAGACGGAGCGCAGTCTGACATGACCCGAGACACCCTTTGCGAACCAAGCGAGGGGATTCACGGACACGTCGTAGCAACACCCTACAACAATAAAACAACACCCAAAAACAATTAATATGGAAGGACCAAGGCACAACCAAAAAGGTATCTAGGACTCACATAAACCAAATGAAAAACAAAGTGCCCCTCAAAATATTTCTAAAACACAGTCTACACCACACATAATATTTAATAGACCAGTTACAAGTTTATGAAACAATTTTAATAACATCTCAAGACACCAATTAATTATCACAACCAATGTGAAATACATGAAACAAGTGAATATTAAATAAAAAAGATTTCTGAAAAGGGGGAAACTCACGTCAATTGATAAAGAACACCCCAAAAGTGGTGTGAAACACCATTCACACCTCAACCGCACACTTCATAATTTTTATTAAACCCTATGCACAAAGATTAAACCCAAGATGAAGGATATATTAAAAAAACTAACCCCAACACATATGGTTGTAGAAAAAACAAAATCCGCCTCAATGATATACTAACCAAAAACTCTTACTGAAAGGAAAAACCTTAGTAAGAGGTCGGGGGGTTTTTGGTTTATGTGGGTGCACCGACAAGGTAGAGCGTGAGCTAGGGTGTGAGCACCAACAGAAGAAAAAAACGACCAGTCAGAAGGGAGGGGAGAGAAATGATGTGCGCAGAACTTAAGGGGAAGCATTCCATGGAAGGAGGCGTGATGCAGCAGGGGGCACTGGAGGATGTTGTTGCAGACGTATGAATAGGGAGGAGTGGCGGAGGTGGAATCGAGCAAGGGGAATTTTACAGGGAAGGAGGTAGCAGGGGAGGATAGGTGTTGCTGGGAAAAGGCTTAGGGAGAGGGAGATAGAGGAGATGGGTGTCGCGATTCGGAGGTAGGCAATGCAGAAGGGCGGCGAAACGGGAGGCATGCCGCATGAGGGCAGCGCAGTGGGAGGCAGGTGCTACGGAAGGGTGGATGGCTTCGTACAATGGAGGAGGACCCGAGTCAGGGGTCCTGGTGTAAAAAAGGGATAATAGACAATGGTGGGCGCTGCAATGAGGGGGTGTCAGCTGCTAGATCACCTGGGTGTCATTGCATAAGGGTGAGAGGGTATCCGGACCGGGAGGAGGGAGCTGTGCCAGACATGGAAACCTGGGCGGGGGGAATCGTGTGGCGAAAAAGCGCGATGAAGGAGGAGGGGGCGGCGGCTCACACGGTCACAAGAATGCGTTATGGGAAAAGGGAGATCAGGGTTAAAATAATATATATATGTAAATATATATATATATTATAACCATAATGTAATAATAATAATTATAATAACAATAGAACCAAAAAATGTTAATAATCCCAATAAATAGAATTGGTTCTTACCTATTTTATTTTAAGTAATAATAATAATAATATCAATATCAATGTAATAAAAACAATATTAATAACAACAAAATAAATTAATAAAAAACTTAATCTTAGTAAAATGATGATTTTATAACACTTAATTTTAAATAATAATTATATTTATAACAACTTAACAATAATAGTATTATTTCCATATTAAATAATAATAAAATAACAATTAGCATGGACATATTCTCATTATTATAATTTAAACATAAACATTGTTTCACCAATACAAATTTTCTTATTTGGCTTCCATATTTGATTAACTTCATTTATTTACATAATTTATTATTTATTTGACGTGTCACGCCATCGCGCAATAACCAGGAAAAAATAAACGGTCACCACTAATGGTGCGGTGACTGTACACCGGCCGAAGACCCACCAAAAACATCATACTTCAGAAAAGTTCAAACAAGGACCTGACAAAACCCCGTTCAAACAAAGTGGGACCAATAAAAGAATAAAATAACAGGCGTCCGTGGTTGGGGTGTGACAATTTTCTCGACCACAGTCACTATCTGCCCCCAGAATGTCACCAAGCCAACATTTGAGACAACTTGATCCCATGAACAGACCATACTAGAAGAAACCGAGGGGCTCGGGGTTACCATTTCCAACACATTTCACACCCGACCAACACAAGGAAAATCACTTCCCATAGTCGAGGGGAGAACACGAGAGGGTTCTCCCCACCACAAGAATTTCCTAACACATAAACCTTAAAACTCAAACCAGCCCCCCCCCCCCCGGGGGGAACATGGAAACTCCCATACCAAACTCATTCATTTTCGTCGCCTGGACCGAACAACACACCTGAGACTTTGATGAAAATCTCTCTATGGAATAACCCAAAAAACAAAGGATGAGAAATAAACTCCACACCTCCCGTCAATTTCACGAATTGAACATCCCCCTATGGAACACACCTAAGACCAACTCAAAATTAGATCAGGTCCACTTATTCACAGCCCACACCATTTAGAGAGACCAAAAAACATATGAACCACACAGAGAGTAGATAAGACAGCTTGGATTGTGGGGGAATGATCCCATCATGCCACTACAACAAGGATGAGCTAACAATATCTATGTGAATCGAACAAGGGAAATTTTTTATATTTCCAATCCAAAGATGAAGACATTATCTAGACCAACATTCCACACCCTTAACAACTCCCAAATATACGTGAGCAACACCCCGAGACCTGTGGCTGGGGCCCTGATAGCTGAAGCGTCTCCTACCTCACAGTCAGCAATTTTCATCTTCTGGTCTATAACTCCTTTTGTTCAATGATTCGAATAGCCACAGTGGTCGTACATTTTCAAAGGGATGAAAAATGATGACATAGAATGCCTGAACAGGACATACTAGTGGTGCACAAGAGAGTGGTCCGATGAACTATAAGCTAGTACCAATGAGGATGGTTTCATGAAGACAGGTTCCACTTTCCCACACTCCTTGAGAGGTGGGGAACTTTCACAAAAGTCGACCACCATTAATCAAACCCAAAACCCCAATGACGATGACACATCTCATCCTAAATAGTCCAAAACTAAGCCCTCAAATAACTCAAGGGTAGTATGAACCTTTACTATCCTAGGAGTTCCCAATAACCCGAAGACACACTATCTTTCAGAACTATACAACTACCTCTAACAGACATCAGTTACCTCAAAAATAAAGAAACACCAATAATAGATCTGATAACTGAGCATAACTCATGGAGAACTATTGGAGGCATTCAGGGTGGCATGCACATGACCACACGAGAAACACCATCGAAACCGGCATCAAGACAATACTTAATCAAGGCAACAACACAAGACAAAGGAAATAATCCCATAAGACAAACATATACAACACAAAAAGAAATCACTTTTCCAACCCTTTTATTTCATTGCAATTTTCAAAACTCACATATGGAACTTTATGAACCGTCACATGGGTGTTTATTCAATCCCGCTCACATCACATGAAAACAAGTGCCCCACGCACTTTCCATACATACCCATGCACGTGTGACCCTCCATAATGAGTTCCAAAGATCAAACACTTATTTTCCATACCATATCCAAATTCATACCAAGTTTTTCCAAACCAATACACCATCTCTAAAAAACCCCACTTTAGTAATTTAAAAAAAAATAATTTTGATAAATTACTTTCCCATTTCAAAACCAATTTCACTTTCAACGCACACTCAAATCAGCCGAGATTAAAACAAAACACAAGAAATAATAACCCACTGGAATGAGGAACTAGTGTATATGTCTGACTCAGCAACATGGTGGTGAGCCATGCCCCAAGTAAATCATAACACTAAGAGGACCTTAAACCAGACACTTGGACTCCACATGGATCACCACCCCATGTGAGGCCGCAATGTGAACCGATTCGCCTCCATTATCATCCCTCAATTCGAAATGACCAAGGACAAGTGAATCCAATCCTGAACTAACCCAGGTAACTGTAGTCTCTTCATGAGTGGTGGTGATCAGGCACTGAACTTTAACCTTCCACTTGAGCCATTGATAGTCCTAATCTCCATCTACCGGACATCTTGAAAAACAATGGGATCTTGGAAAAATGAGGCTTGCTAAGAGCCGACCTCCTCTGATACCATTCTATCATGAACCAACCCGGGTCGACCCTAAACTAGTCATCCAAGCCAACCAAATCCATCCTGCGACATGGACCAAGAGGCATTCCCGATCCTCCCGGGCTGGAAAAAAGTGCCAGGGCATCAACAGAGGATGTGGGAACGTTTTCTCCCAAAATAAATAAATAAAGAAGCATATATAAAACAGAGTAGCAAAAAATAAAAAAATTAATGTAACTAAACAATAACAAAATATACTAAATCTAACCGAAGGATACAATCACTAACTCTATGTGACATCATAGGTCACTCTCCAACCCACGACCAAACATCTTCCAAAGTGAACGCACCCAATCTATAGCCTGCACAAACACAATAAACAAAAAAGAACTATAGGCGTGAGTACTAAAACTCAGTAGGCGTTCCCAAAAAACAATTCCTAATGGAATACCATTAAATAAAGAAATTTATAAATTACATGATTGAACTAAATATAGAAAATATTTGTTTTCACACACACACACTTTCATTTCTAAAACAAGTATTAGCCCATTGCCCTTTATAATTTTAAAAACAATTTTTTAATGTTTGAATGGAATAGGTGCATTGCATTCTATAACATATTTGTGAACAATTATAAAACCAAACATTAGTTATTAGCCAAAAAGTAAAACTACACATAACACACAACAGATGCGAACAACAATGGGAAAAATTGAACACACGAGCCAGCAACCGTAGGAGACTTCTCAATCGTGCACCACACACAAATAAACACTAAATGATACATGGGTCAAACATTGGAGATCGTGAACAATATAGACCATACCATACATGTGACTCATCCTAAAATAATTCTCTAACTCAATGATGTCATAACGCCATAATGTCCGGCATAGCCTTACATGGCCTCACCGAGGGGCCCAATCCCCATAGCAGCAATAACTCATTATTCCCCAGCTATTGGGCCACTAGCTAGGTCGTAATCTAAACTAGTGTGGAAATAGTTCTCAGAATATTCACTCACTATGCCAGATTCCAATGTCAACACAAGAAATAAAAAGGGGGTGTGCCCACAATGTAAATTAATCAGTCACTATGCACAATCATCACATACAGCTCACATAATCAATGCACACCAAAGAACACCCCAATTGGGTTTTCCATGATAATCTATTTTATTAAAGTGCCAAACGTGCCTTCCCCAATTTTAATGAAAGACCTCATTTCTTGAAATAACCCAAAACACTTGTTCAAGAAAATCAATTATCATTAAAAGTACAACTATATTTCAAATTCTGTGAATTATTATTAAAGGTCAAACAGGATTTCATTCAATACTGGGTGTCAGCTCGTCAGGAAAATGTTTCATGTGTCGTGTATAAAATAAACAGATCCTTTACACCAAATAATCATTTATTAATTAATTATCTTATATTATCTCTCATTTATTAGAAATTTATAAAATTACAAGCAATTAATAAATTCAAAATCTTAAGGAAAGTGCAGTGGGGAACCTACCTCAACTCGAAGCCAAGTTACGACGATGATGTGGTACGTCCCAACCTGCACACAAGCACGTGCCACTTGCTGATAACCGTAATATCATTGAAAAACCTCGCCTATGTGCTGATACAACGCCAAGTATCTAAAAACATAGAAACACTATCTTAAAAAAATCTAAAACAATAAACAGTGTAAAACCCACCTTGAAACCAGTGCGGATGAAATGGACTGAACCCAAAACATGCGGTAGAACATGGTGTGCCCCAAAAATAAAGGTGAAAAATCCGATGAAATATGAATCAATTCACCTTCGGTGGCGGTGGACGGAGCACAGTCTGACATGACCCGAGACACCCTTTGCGAACCCAGCGAGGGGATTCACAGCCACATCAGAGCAACACCCTACAAAAATAAAACAAAACCCAGAAACAATTAATACGGATGGACCGAGGCACGAACAAAAATGTATTCGGGACTCACATTAACCTAATGAAAAACCAAGCATGCCTCAAAATATTTCCAAAACATAGTCAGCACCACACATAATATTTAATAGACCAGTTACAAGTTTATGAAATAATTTTAATAATGTCGAAAGCCTCCAATTAATTATCACCACCATTGTTAAATACATGAATCATGAGAATATTAAATAAATAAGACTTGTGCAATGTGGGAAAATCACCTCAATTGATGAAGAACACCCCAAAAGCGGTATGAAACACTATTCTCACCTCAACCGCACACTTTAGAATTTTAATAAAACCCTATGAACAAAGAATAAATGCATGAAGAATGATATATTATGAAAACTATCCCCAACACATATGGTTGTAGCAAAAAAAACGCCTCTTTAATGATATAGTAACAACAAACCCTTACCGAAAGGAAAAACCTTGGTCAGAGGCGGGGGTTTGCGGTTCATGTGGCTGGTCCAACAAGGTGGAGCGTGAGATAGGGTGTGCGCACCAACTGATGAAAAAAACAGGCATCAAGAAGAGAGGGGATATATATGATGTGCGTCAAACTCAAGGGGAAGCGGGCCGTGGAAGGAGGCGTGATGTAGTAGGGGCGCTAGAGGATGTTACTGCAGACATATTAATAGGGAGGAGCGGCAGAGGTGGACTCGACCAAGGGGAATTTTCCAGGGAAGGAGGAAACATGGGAGGGGAGGTGTTTCAGGGAAAAGGTGCAGAGTGAGGGCAATGGAGGAGCTGGGTGTCACGGTTCGGAGGTAGGCACTGCAGAAGGGCGGCGCGATGGGAGGCAGGCCACATGTGGGCAGTGTAGTGGGAGGCTGGTTCTGCAGAAGGCAGATGGCTTCATGGAGATTAGGAGGACCCGAGGCGGGGGTCCTGGTGCGCAAAAAGGGAAAATTGACAATGGGGGGAGGTTACAACGAGGGGGTGTCAGCTGCTGGTTCGGCTGGCACCGCTACAGAAGGGTGAGAGAGAAGTCGAACTGGAAGGAGGGAGCTGCGCTAGACTGCGAAACATGGGCAGGGGGAATCGTGGGGCGTAAAAGGCAGATGAAGGAGGATGGGGCGGCGGCTCATGACGATACAAGAATGGGGTGCGGAAAAAGGGAGATTAGGGTTAAAATATAATATCTATATATATAAACCATAATGTAATAATAATTATTATAATAATAATAGAACCAAAAAATGTTAATAATCCCAATAAATTGAATTGGTTCTTACCTATTTTATTTTATGTAATAATAATAATAATATCAATAGTGAAGTATTAAAAACAATATTAATAACATCAAAAGAAATTAATAATAAACTTAATCATAATAAAATTATGATTTTATTACACTTCATTTTAAATAATAATTATATTTATGAAATAATAATAATAATAGTATTATTACCATACAAAATAATAATAAAATAACAATTTGCACGGACATATTCTCATTATTATAATTTAAACATTAAAATTGTTTCACCATTACAAATTTTATTTATTTGGATTCCTTTTTGAATTAAATTAATTTATTAACATAATTTATTATTTATTTGAAGTGTCGCACCATTGTACAATCACCATGACCAGATACATGGTCTCCGCTAACGGTGAGGTGACCGTACACCAGACGAAGACCCACCAAAAACATCAAACATCAGAAAATTTCAAATAGGGACCCGACTAAACCCCATTCAAACAATGTGGTACTGATAAAAGAATAAAATAACAGGTGTCCGTGGTCGAGGTGTGACAGAACCAGTTACTCTACCCGATTAACTTATTATTGAGGTTAAATTATTACACTAATAATAAATTTAATTTATGATGAACTAGATTCTGAGGTTGAGAACAAATGATATAAATTAAGATATAATAATGGTTCCAGATAAAATGGTGACACTATCATAGTATGATTTTAAAGAATGGTAATCTTAGGAACATATGGAAAAATATTTTAAATTATTTTGGTCATTAGAGTGTCAAAATTTTATAAATAATATGATAAAATTAACAATCATGGATTGATAAAAGTATATTATATTAGGATGAGTATTTGAATATATAAGCTTTCCAAATATTAAAAGACTATAAAGGATTCCATCTTTAAATTACCAAAAAAAAGATAAATAATAAATCCTACTTAATAATTAGATAACACTTCATGATATGAAGATGGAATTCATCCCATGGGGATTTTTTTGAGAATCATCTACGATTATTCAAGTCATTCAAATTTTGAATTCATCGAAGTATCTTCAAAAATAATGATTGAAATTGTATGAATCCCCACACTGTCACAGTTTTTCTTCCAGAGAGTTTATTCTAACACTAAGGGTGTCATTTTTTATGTCAATGAATGACACTAATGAATCATGATGTGATATAGATATATTTGAATTCAAAACCTCCTTTTTCATATGGATTGTTAATCATTATGTTATGTGACTGATTAATATTCATTTATATAATTTCCATTGAGTATTTAAAAAATGATATCAATATGTTATATCAAAAAGGATATAATTTAATATTTCATGATTTATATAATTTATAATTATAATGGTTGGTATTATATTCTATTGATTATGGACAACCTTGATGTATAAATCAATCAACCATTTTTTCTATAATGTGGATGCATCAAGTAGACATATATTGAAATGATTAAGGACACTTTTTGTAAGGTATTATTCATATCAACCTCTCATATTCATTGTTATTATTATCAATATTGTTTGAATATAATGGATTTGAAATATTCAGTGGTGAAAAAAGGGATAGTTTCAATAATTTCTCCAATAGACATTCCGTTTTTGTGAATTGGTATTGAAAAAAATATAAAGAGGGGGATTAGTAAACCCATTTTGGGTCTGAGATTATTTTTCACTCAATAAATAAATAAATATAAACTATATTAATATATATTAGAATAGAAAATAATATATTCAATGTGTTGATCCTAATAATTTTTTAGAGAAATATTAAAGAAATGAAAATATAACTCCATAAATTGAATAAAAAGAATACTTATACAGATCAGATTAGTTTTTCATATATATCATTATATTATGATGAAATGATGATGATCATGATTCTACCAATTCATTATTATTTCTAAAATCACACTATAAAGAGAGAATAAGCAATAGTTTTCTTTGATGATCTATCTTGAATGCTTCTAGGATTCGACATTTAAGTTTGATGTTTTCTAAACTATCCCTTATATAAAAGGAATGTTTATATGGTTAGAGGAACACTTTCAATAACTCCAACAGTAAGTGTTGACGTGGTAAAAAAGTGAATGGATGTGGGTAAAAGATGATCTATGTGAGTTTCAGTGAAATCTGTATATTTCATGATTCATGTATAAACTGTGTCTACATATACAAATCTACAAAACTGAATTTTAAAAGTAGAAGAAAAACACAATAATAAATACATGATTTATTCTAATGATTCATATAAT
Organism: Viscum album; assembly: GCA_963277665.1. Lineage (NCBI taxonomy): Eukaryota > Viridiplantae > Streptophyta > Magnoliopsida > Santalales > Viscaceae > Viscum > Viscum album. The sequence goes on along the minus strand of OY728145.1, from coordinate 2,011,241,591 downwards.
AGAATTTTTTTTATGTTAATGAAGATAAATGTATCTTAATTATAATATGTTGCCAAATTTTTAATAACTACAAATAGAGATCCTTATAGCTGATTTCATCGGCATAACCAAATTTACCACATATGTGAATGGTTAATCACCTAGCCTATTTTCAACATAGGTTAAATTGAGAGTATAACCACTTTTTGGAATTTATATACAGGAAGAGGAACATTATTGAATTTATTATAATATCATAATATAATATCTTGTAATGTAATGTTTTACAAATATAAGTTAATATTTATCTAGATTCAGGATTTTTAAACTGAAGAGAAAAAAATAAACAATACAGGTGTGATTCTATTTATGGATCATTTATCATGATAAAACATATTATAATGACTCATATGTTATATATAAAGTGATGGACCATTCAAGGAAAAATCATGTAGTATTGGGATGAGATATCCACACAATAGTATATGATACAACATCAAAACATATCTAATTTAACTAAAAGTGATTTCCACATTTCCAGATATTTGAGCCATAATACCATACCATCATGAAAATATCAAGAAAACTAATAATAATTGTTTTCATATAATATTTAAATAAATAAAAACACATGAAATTTGAATATCATACTAGGAAAAAAGATAACACATTACCCATATATTCTGGCCAGTTTTTATTGATATTTAGACTCGATGATTATTAAATTGAATGAGATATAACCTTCAATAATTAAAGTACATTTTAGTAAATATTATGGGAAAAACTTTCTTGATATTATTTTTGAATATATATATTTTTTGAATCCAAAGAGGAAAATAGAGTCGTTATTGACTATGCAAAACTATGAATATACTTCAAGTAAAAAATAAGAAGAAGGATATAAGAAATGGCTCTGTAAAAGCAGAAAAAATTTATACTTGAGGAATGAAGAAGGTATTCTGTTGTTGTAATTACTCATACACAACGAAAATGTAGAAAGAGATTATTAGGAGACATAACCTAGCACCCTAATTATTTATAGAATCCTGTAGATGTAAATGTTAGAAATTTATATTAATAATAACCATGTACTATGTTAATAAATATGTTGAATCCAATAATGTGTATTCTTGGGTAGTCAATGTATAAATATGATTTATTAAAACAACATGACCACTATATTTTTTAATGGGGATCATTTAAACTATCTAGAAAGGATATGGATTTTCATTGTTAATTATCATCAAACAGAGATGGAAGACATCTTATAATATAGGGGTGAAAATCATTGTTGGTTATAGGGCATGGATAACAAGTAGATGAATTATTTTTAGATAGTTTTTTACATGATAATGATTATAGGATTATTCCATATGAACATGATGTCAATGATAAACAATATATATCGATGAATATTGGATAATACCAATGTTCTATTGGGGATATTGTCATCCACATAGAGACAAATATCATTAAAAATATGTGTTGTTCTTCAATGTTTAATTCCAATTCTATATATCCATTCTGACAATATGTGAAAAATATACTAATATATCCCTTATTTTAAGATGTCAAGAGGTTATTAAGTGATACATGTAAAATTAGAATAAAATTCACAACGCACATTTCTCCACCCATAAATAATTGAATTTATATTTCATAAAGGATCTTTGATATGTATATATGAAGAATATTGTAATTTCCCAATAATATAAATCATGTATGTTAATTCAGAAAATACATAAAATAATAGGAAGATAAAGTATATAAATAAGTAAATAATATCATCATGTAAGAAAGTTAACCTTACACAATTAATAGGTGATCATTATGAGGTTATTTCTAGTAGAAAATAAAATAATTTTTCACTTTATGATGTTGGTGAAAATAAGAGATCTCTATCATCCAAAGATTAGGTAATATCCTTTTCCCCATTCAACAATCCAAAAAATAATCATTCTTCATCCGTGATGAATATATAAAGGTGAAATAAACTACTAATTAAATTGACTGCAAAACATCCCATGTAGTTTATAATCTCAACAGGAAGAGAATGAAAAAATATGTTGCGAAAATGTTATTTAAGATTGACATTTTATATATGGGGTTGATTATATTTTAAAATATTTAAAATATTAATTTATTTATTTTATAAACTATATGATGTGTAACTTGACTATATATTATGTATCATATATTAGATTCATTTTTAGAAGAATTCATGAGGATATATCCAACCATGAAGATGACACGGAAAGGACAGAGAAGGGATTGGATGAAATGGAAGAAATCATTATGAATACCTATATATTGGTAGGTTCATTAAAAATAATTAATGGAGTTATTGAAGAATGATTACCCACTTTTTAGAATTAATGGTTCAGTACAATTCAGCTAAGATTAGAAACCATGTGAAATAATGATGAAATTATATATAAATATGAAGAAGAATTTCAATAAAATATAATTAAATTGTGTTCAATGGTGAAATGATTTAAGAGCTTGAAAATCTGAAAAAAAAGAAAAAAAATTAATTAGGAGGTCTATTAATATATGATAAATGAATGTGATGAAAAGATAAAACCATTTATGTAAGATTGAAACATTCTCAACATAAAATTCATAGTTCATTCTATTAAAAATAAAAGTCATGAATCAATTTGAGATGTTTATCTATATAAAATGAAATTAAATATTATTCCCCACAAACTTTTTCGGAGTAATCTTATGCTGAATGAAAATTATTTTGTGCAAATAATATGATAAGATCATTCAATAATTAGTCTAATGCATCCAAAATGTAAATTTTCCATAAATAAAAACAACACTACATTTTATTTTTTAATATATATAAATTGTATTAATAAAATCATGTAATAAATAAATATGGAGGAAAAAGTATATATGAACCATACAATCATTACTTTAATTTATAGAAGATTATTTACATTAACCGGTTCCATGACCAAATCCCAATTTACAATTTTCAATGTTATAAAAAAAATTAACAGTTTAGAAAAATTAAGAAGACTTGAAATTGAAAAAAGGAACGCAAATTTTTTATGTAATTTTTTTATAGATTCCTGAAAATGTTTATGAATTACAGGTATAATATATAAGACATTAATGGAATCATAGAACCTCTAATGAGGTGGGGATCATCAGAAGCTACATCATCCCTATGCTCTGAAGAAAAATCTATATACATGATATATATTTTTAAAACATATAAAATTTATGGACTTTATTATGATATTGGAGATAGAGAATAATCATGAGGTTATAAAATATTCAATCATGAGTCTGGAATAAATATAGAAAAAAGGATACCACGTATGATGAATTGTAACAATCCAACCATGGAAAATAATCATCAAAATGATGCTGAAAATAAATTATTAGTAACTATGTAAGGAGGGATTGTAATGTACACATGGGTAATAAAAATTAATAGAAAAATTATAATGTTAACTGAAAGAATATGAAGTGAATGATGGAAGCCATAGTAATGGTCGGAATCTATTTTTATTATTTTTAAAATGGGATGGAATCATTGAATCCTTGAAACAGTCCATTAATATGGATGTTTACAAGAATATGGATAGATAAAATAATACAATATTCTTATAGAGAAAATTAATTATTATGATGTTGAAGATAGAATATGAAAATACATGATTAAGTTCCAATAGGTTTGAGATTTTATCTATGATTACATATAAAATATAGATATCTTATTTCGCAAATATATGGAATATGTAAGGCTCTCAAATAAAAATATATAAATGGAAATTTAAGATGCAACATTATGATTAAATAATATTTCCTGAGAGGTTGTCAAAATTGGAAAAACAAAAATATCATGATTAGGAAAGTGGATTATGCAATAGGGACAAATACAATTAAAATAATTGAATAACATTTTTTAAAACTAAAAATAAATCCTTTATGGGCATGAAATATACACCATAAGGTGATTTTACATTTATGAACCATGATCAAATATAGACCCAAGACTAATAGAGAAGAAAAGAACTCAAGAATCCCAAATTAAATTTTTTTTTGAAAATTAATTTTACAAGAATTAAAAAAAATATAGTCATAAGGGATAAATAAAAAGACCAAACTATTTGTGAATAAATTCTTCATATAACTACTAATATTTAGGAAAATTGTGGGTCCAACCTATTAATTATTTATTTATATTGTATTTATATTCAAAACACATAGGAATCTTAAGGTGATACATGTCTTCTAATTGGAAACTAATGTAATATGTAAATTTAGAATAACTATTCTATATATGAAATGGACACTACATTTATATTATTTTTATAATGTAAATTCATATAAAATCTATTGAAACAATCAACCAGGATAAAGGGTAAGTTTTTTAATAGAAATAATGTTTTATGAATGTAACTATGTGGCTACGAATGATGTACAAGATATCCAGAAGAGTATTTGATGAAACTGACCTACCAGGATGAGTAATATACTAATTCAACCGTATTAGTGTTTTCTCAACAAATATATTCATAATTCATAATTCATTAAGAGAACACTCTTTATGATTTTACTATTTAATTTATCCATTAAATATTATTTTAATGATAATTGTTTTTGGGAATATTATATTGATACTACTTTTGAATTTTTCGGTGGTTCTTCAAAAAAATATTATAGGAATAATTTCATAATCTGTTATCCTGTTTTTTCACTAAAATACTTATTCTAATATGTGGGAGAAATATTTCAAATCAATGGGAAGATAAGAATTAATCATGTTGTGTTCTATGATTTTTTATGTCAAAACCAGATTGTTTCACTTGAATGTTTTAATTTGTTTGTTTAGTGAGTTTATAATCCCAGGATGAAAATTTTCATTGAATATGCTTTAAAAATGATATCAAAATTTTCTTCCAAAATGGATTCAAGTGGAGAATCATCATGTAAGAGAAAAAAATATATTTAATGGAGGAATTACTATTTTTTATGGATAACAATGATCTCTATAATGAACCCTCTTGTTTTATATACCGAGCATGGTTCCAAAAGACATAGGGTGGAATTATTGATGAAAATTGTAATAAGGAAAAGTGATACCACCTACTTTCGTATGATTTTTAATGATTTTCAATAAGGGGGACATAGAATAAAATGGATGAATGTAATGATGAGTAAATGGGTGATACAAAATGACGTATATATTAACATTCCATTTTCCAGCACTCGGTTTAACAAAAAATAAAATAGGGGATATCGATGAACAAACATTGGGGATGCGATGTACATTATATAAATGTAGAATGAAATATGCATGATATAAATATATAATATATGTGAAAAATGTGGAAGTAAACTGTTAAGTCCAAGAATATTCATGAATTATTTGGAAGTGTTTAAATTATTTCTGTTGACAAGGAATTATAATAATAATGTAGCTGGTATGATTAGGGTTTCATATATAAATTTGGTTCAAGATGAAATGATGATGATTATGGTGTTTCCATTAGATATCTATGGTTTTAATCATATGATGAAAAAGTAACTAGTTATTTTTACCCTTGAAGATATGTTTGGAATGCTTCTGGGTATTATACTTTATGTCCGATGAAGATTGAACCATTCACAATGTAAAAATTATTTGTTAATGGTTGAGCATACACTTTCTAAATGATTTGTGAGTTGTATTGAAGTCATTGAGATGACTTGGAAGTCATCTATTGAAATGATAAGTTAGTTTGAGTTATATATAGAATTTTATTGATCAACATAAGATATAAATATAAATAAGTAGACCATCATAATTGATTCTAGTGCATACCCAAAATCCACATAGTTGAATTTAATATATAACTGAATGATACAAATTATTGAATGATACTACATATTTGAATAAATATACCCATAGATGAATACTAGTATGTAACATAATATCACATATCTATAGATGGATATGCATATAGATTAATGTTTCTACATTGCTCAATGTCCAACATATGTGAATGGTGAGACATTTAGATGAATTCTGAAATATGTTAATTTAAGAGGAGTAAAAAATATCTAAATTCTGATATACGAATTGAGAGATAATATAATTCAGTAATGTATCAAAATTAAAATTCATGTAACGGTATTTTTTATACATATCGGGATAATTTATATGAGTTTATAGATTTTAAATATAAATATAAAAAAAATATAATGAGGCATACACAATTTTATTCATGGTTTATGTTTCTTGATCAAACTCATGATCACAAGTGAAGATGGGATTGAAAGGGATGAACCAGTATATAGTGAATATGGTAGTTTTGAGATGATATCTCTACATAATATAAGATGAACCCCTGTCTAAGAACATGTGACCATACTAAATTAATGATTCATGTTGCATAGTAAAGGAGAAATATCACCATAATATAGTGAGATATCATGTGAATTAAGAGGTACAGATTTCATGGATGACATAAATGAATAAAAATAATGTGATATTTTAATATAAAAAATTGAAACAAGCCATGTATTCTTCCAAACATTCAAGTTGATTTCAAATGATGGTTCGACTCAAATTTTATAAGTTTGCACAAGTTAAAAACAACAAAATATTGATGAAATTTTAAAAAATATTATAGTTATAAAATTTATAGGATCACATATGTTAATATATATATTTTATTGGAACCAATAAATAAAATATAGAGCTTTATGACTTTGGATCCCTATGATTATACTTCAAGTCTAAAAAAATATAGAAAAAAATTGACCCTAGGTGTATCTCAAATTCACTAAGTTAATGGATGAATAAGTTATTCATGTGTTCTAGAAACTCTATCACAATGAAGAAGATGGATAAGGAAAATATTTTAAGGCCCATCATATAACCTTTAATTTTTTTATAATCCTAATGAAGGGAATATTCCTAAGTGTTGATTCTACTAATCATATTAGAAGATGGAAAAGAAGTAGAATCCATCTTGCATCATCTATATATATATTAAGTTAGAATATTATTAAGTCAGACCACATGGAAACTACATTTATGGAGAGATATCATCTAAAATATGTTAGAAAGAAACAATATTTCATTTTTTAAAAACATCACAAGGAGTAGACTGATATCTTATAATTTGTGGGATAAAATGTTTACTGGTGCCCGAGATGGATAATTAGATGGTGATTTCATTGAACCTCATCAGTTCCTAGATCATTAATAAATGTTTACACACATTATAATTATTTAATTCTAATTAAAAATGATATTGTGTCCATGGGATATGAAGAACATATTACTAGAGATGTAGTCATATCCAAGCAGGTGAACCCCATTAACAGACCCTCATGATAAATATTTTTTCATTCATATTCTATATCTATATACTAAAAAATTATGATAATGATATAGAGAGATTCAATCCATAAATAAGTGATGAGGTGATTAAGTGATAAAATTAATATTAAGATAGATGTACCACAACATTGATTCAGTTCCACTTAGTGTGGGATTTCTCAATGTGACCCTAATATGGTGGAATATGGATCTGGTGTCAAGGTTTCATCTAATAACGAACCTTATTTATGTCTACAAATCATAATATGATTGAAATATTAATTATGGATTATATATATATATATATATTAGTCTTTAGGCTAATCACACACACTCAAATAAATCAGTATTTAACTTTCTCTCTAGCATAAGAGACTAAATTCAATTCCACTATATATTATATCATATATAATTACTCATGTAATTATATCCATAAAAATAACATCCTATCTTATATTATATTTTTATGAAAATCATGCTTAAAAAATATTATATTCCTCTTTTGGAACAACACATTTATGGTTGTGTAATAGGTTGTTTTCATTTAATGTTTTTTTAGGAATTTGTGGGTGGAGATTTCGGTAATGAATATGAATTTAAGTGATTTTAAATATCCAACATCAAGCTGGTGGAATCCATTTATTGTCCTATAATGTTTTTTTAGGTCTGCAATTTTCTCAGACCCCACCGCCCTGCCTAAGGACAGTCATCATCAAGTCTATGAGGTCTATATGTTTTTTAGTATAAGCTATACTGATGTGCATTAAATATGCCACATGATATTAACTTCTTTCTGGGATTAGACCTAATTAATTACCAAATTAAAATCTACACCACCTATTTTTAACTGTATACCTTTTCCCTCGACTCTTGGGATCTCCCATTTATCTCCCCATGGTTCTCCAATAATGGATTGATCCAATGACCCATTAATTGTATAAAAATCATGCATAAAAATATTATTTCTCTCTAGCATAAGAGACTAAATTCCATTCCACTATATATTATATCATATATAATTACTCATGTAATTATATCCATAAAAATAACATCCTATATTATATTATATTTGTATGAAAATCATGCTTAAAAATATTATATTCCTCTTCTGCCTGAACACACAAACTGAAAATGACCAGAATGTGTATTACTATTAGATATGAGAATATTATACATATTTCCCTATTGATCATTTTCATATTCCTCTTATTAATAATACATTGATTATAAAATAATAATAAATTTTTTAAATTTTTTAATTTTGAATTTTGAAATGTTGGATAGATGATATCCCCCAGAAAAATGTAGGTTTTCTAATGGATGGTAAATGTTTCTAGGAAATAAATCATTAATCAATACCATCTTTATCATCAATATCAAAATTGATCTCTATTATTATTATGGATTACTGGTGGATTGATGTTTTCTGGGATAAAATTGTGGTTCAATAATATAACGGAAGAGGTTTTCATGATTCATTAATGAATCGACAATGGTTATGGTGAATTGGCATCATCTCCATTAGTATATCAGAAAACTATTTCTATTTAATGACTCCACAAGGTATCAGATTATTAAACTACATTTTTTGGCATGTAATATTCTCATATCCCTTCTCTACACCTATTCGTTGATGAACCGGATCCCATGATAGGCATCCTTGATGTGTTAGGTTGTCTTCTATCGTTGTGAGACATGATTCGGGTTTCAATAATTTGATGAATATTTGATTAATTCATCATCATGTTTAATAAAGGATTTTTCATATCATTTAGGGCTCATGTGTACTATTTCTTCCTTCGTGTTATATTTCTGTGGGAATCATATATGATATTTTTTGACAGTGATCATTTGTGGTTGTGTGTATCCCATGAGACCCATTTATGATTCTTGATGTCATGAGAATTATTATATATCATATTTCCATGTAAAATGTTTATTAGATGTTTTTATATCTTGATAATTATTTTTTTATGATTCCAATATATTCTTTACCTCATCTACTCACCCCATTTATGTGCAATTACTATTCTATTGGAGGTATTATTCTTGGTTTTCGAAACCAATTGTCTTACATGATATTGTAATCCCATAGGGGGTGTACATGTCTCGATAGGATGGAAATGATGGACTTAGGAATAAGGAGGGGGTATATTTATTCCCTTTTGATGATATATATCATTTTCACATGATTCCAATTGGATACCAGATACCATGTTCACTTGATTCCTAGTGGATACAGAGTTGCAGAATCATTCGGTGCCTTGTGGATACAAACTTCAATGTTCAATTGATTACTAGCGGTTTCCAAGTACCGTGTTTACATTACTCCTTTAGGATGCTGAGGAACATGTTCCAAAACATTATGGATAATTTTTTATTTTTTATTACACCTTTCTTATCCTTTTATTATGACTATGAAGCAAGTAAAGTTGAGGTATGTTTTTTATTTATTAGCACATGGGTGATCAATATATTATTTTTTATTATTTCCTATGTATTTATATTTATCAAAACAAAATACAATTATAAATGAGAACAATTATTATGGATTCTTTAGTGGTGTCATGTTGAGTCTTATTAAATACACAATACACTAGCATCTTCAGGTTCAAGAAAACATCATGATTTTGGATTTGGGTAAAGGTAAGGTGCATATAGAATATATTCAGTTGGTGGAGCATCTAGGTAGTATCGGATCTATATAGAATCTAGAGAGTTCTATAGAATTTTTTTATTTAAATAAATATAGATATATAATTTTTTTTCCTTCTCACATTGGGAGCCTTGATTATTCACTTCCATGAGATTAATTCATTTTTTTTACATTATGATTATTAATATTCCTCTTTTTTTTATTTTTAGGGAATATTATATTTTGTATATTTTTATGGATATAATACTGAGTATATAGTCAATGTAATGATGGGATTTAGCCACTCGCTACTAGTCACCATCATCTTATATATTGGGTGGTGAACATGAGGTCTTGTATCTTTCCGGCATTGACCATATGGTTTATGTTTTGGTGTTACCAAATGGAATTATTGTAATGTTTTTTACTAACATAGTACATGGTAGAAATAAGGTAAGAATCATTAGACATAGGTAGGGGAGATTCCATGAGCATAAACAACCCATTGGTAATATACCTTTGAGTTAATAGTTAAGAAAATAATGATAATGATTTATTATATTAGGGTGTGTAAAAGTATCATGAGTAGGATTGTAGCACTACATTTAATATATATACCTATTTTTTGATGAATACATGTTCTTTTATTTATTTATATGAATTATTCTACCAATTTTGGATATAAGTTTAGTACTATTTGAGTGATATATCTTATATCGATGATATTGTGTTATTTATATACTTGAATTAAATTTTAGAACTTTATTTTGATGTTATGATATATTTATATGATTTTGACAAGCATTCTGGTATGCAAAATATGGGTTGTGCTATGAGGGATATTCTATGGGTTATGGGTATTCTCTAATGAGATAATTTATATTTTTACATCGACTAACCAGGATCAATATTAAGGGCTTCAACATTCTAAATATTCACTTTATATTTTATAATTCTCCACCTAAAAGGATATGAATGGGTCCACCAACTCAAATGGTTTTGGATGCTCATACATGAGGGGGGGGATTCCCTTGTTCCACTGACAATTATGATAGAGCATGCTGCTAAAAATGATCCTAAACCCACTCTGGTCGGAGAGGTTTTGATCCCTACCACAGTTGAGATTCATTTTATTTATTCCTTCCCTTGGTGTTGGGGCATTGAGGTCTATGGTCAACTATACTAATAATTTCTATATTTAGTATCCTTTATCCTTTTAGGTCACTGAGGGATTTCATGACACAAAGGTCATGACAAATATCAATAAGTATACCATTGAATTTGATATGTTATCAAGGGATATACATTTGAAAATTTTGAAACTCATGATATTTATAATCTCTAATAGATGGTAGGGCATGATGATATTTCTGGTAAAACATGAGAGTCTCACTTGGAATGCCTTCAAGAAACTATTTATACAGAATCCATTACTTACACAGTCAATCCAATATTAGATAAAAAAATCATGGTTATTTTTCAAGGATCAGGTATGATATCTATATACACTAATTGTTTCACTAAATTACTTTTATTAACTCACAACATGGCTAGAAACATTCCACTGAAGGACCTGAATTTTGACGCCAGTATTTGTTCTCAAATTAGATAACATGTTATATGTTTTGGTCTAATGAAATACATAAATTATTTCTTTAAGGCCTTTACTATTGATAATGTCTTAAATGAGGATCTACCAATTAGTCTCCTTCCATTATACAATACATAGGTGGGTTAGCCACCTACTATTTTGATGAATTTCAATTTTTATAGAAGGAATAGGAATAAAATAGACATGAAAAAGGGTAGTGGTATATATTTTTAGTATAGTTTAGATTCATCATCCACTCATGAAATGATTCATTTTGTTTCAACTAGGGAATGTTTGGCCATTATTTAATTTTTTATAAAACAACATAGTTTAATTTTATATATTTTTGAATGATTGGTTATCTCTAGTAGATATTCTCTCGAGAATTGATGATAGGATTTTATTGTTTTTGGAGGATGAGGTTGTTAGTGTACCATAGATCTGGACAAGATATTTTGTTTTAGAAGTAGATAAAGGAGACACATATTAGTAACTCCCCACGGAATAAGGAATTGGAGGTGAGTAATGTTAATTTTATGCAGTGGAGTAAGGTCAAAAATATAATATTAAGGGACAATCAACTATATAATGTACGGTCTTTAAAACTTCCAAACTATCTACTTTTTTGTTATATTTTAGTTATTATGATTCCATTATATATAAGAAATTTAATTATAAAAATGAATTTATTTTCAATCCATAATATAAGTTATATTCCATTGATACTTTATTGGTAATGAATGTCGGCCATCTATAGTGATTCCCAAAGTGTATTATAATCACTTATTGTTACGTACATCAATGAGAATTAATTATTCTAAAGGCACAAAAAAATTATTCTAATTTTTGTAATTTACTGGATAATAATCTTTAGAGAACACATTGATTGATATTAGATATGTGTGTCATTGACATCATAAAAGGATGAGATTTTATTTATAGTCAGTGAATGGGAGTTGGTATCAGGTACATATGGTCCAGAAATAATACAGACTGATATGATTAAAGTGTATATTTCATTCATGGATCATTAAATTGTATTAGTGCTAACACCCAGATCTTTTTGTCTAGAAATGGATCTCCGTTACGATGTCTTTCAAGGTGAATTTATAATTCTTACCCCTGATAGAGGGCACGATTTTGAGATATACCTCATGCCAGGTTCACATCCAATTTTGATTTACCCTTATTATATAGGAATGATCAAGTTATAGAAGATCATTGTATAATATGAGGACATAGAAAAAACATATTTATCATTTTGAGTAAATAACCTTAGGGAACAACTATTTTTATTCACCATAACGGATTAAAGTAGTCATGATCTTTATATAGATTACTAAAAGATGAATGGTAAATATAAATAATTGTATCGTCACAAGAAAATAAAGAATATAAAATATTCATATTTATTAATATTTGTGAATTAAATATTAATTTTACTTTAAATTGGTTTCTATGATCGATAGCACCCGATATGCAACAATGGATTTCTTTGAAATCATACGTTTCACACTAATAATATAATATTATTATTTTAAATGGTAGTTAAATCCTAGCCATTGTATTGGAAAGAATGAACAAATCTAACTACAATATTATTATAGATGTTTTTTAAATATATTTACATTTATCTAATAAAAGTTAGTGGCTTAAAATGTGAATGGATCTAATTTTAAGCCTAATTTACAATAAAAGTTCGATTTACCACCATTTAATGGAGAATCCTCATTATATCTAATTTTGGTCACTTTAATACATTCTATTTGGAAAACTAAATCGTTCTTTAGAATGCGGATATCAAAATTTACTTTGTGAAATTTTTTGGAATTTTTCCGATAAAGATCATTTCTTAATGAATAATGAAAATATTGTATTTTAATTCAAAAATACGTTTTAATATAATTTATTAATATGGTTATATTATCCTCTTAATTTTTATTTAATTTTAATTAGAATATATTTTTACCATTTAATCCAATTTTTTTCATTGGAGTTAATTTCTCTTTGAAATTGGACATAAACAAGTGTCAATGTTTTTATAGTTATTATTTCTTAAAAAACACTATTTGTTTTTATAACGATAATTAGTTTTAAAATTAATTAAATCCACTTATATTTTTTGAATTTGAAAAAATAGACATCATTTTTGAATTCTTAATATCAAATATAGCTTAGGATGAATTTTAGTTATTTTTCTGAAAAACTTAAATTTTTGATGAATAGTGTATCTATAAGGACCCGACCATAAAACCAAAAATAATCTTGAATTAAATGAATAATTCACATTGAGGATATTTTCAGGTTTAGAGGTTTAGATAGTTAGGCTATAAATATTACATCTCAAAATATTACAGAGTTGACACTTATACATAGTTCCCATTTTTTTTTACAAAACATGAACTCTTGAAAATAAGAGTCATGTCTAGTTCCATGTTTAAGATTGCATGACATCTCCTTGATCCCAACCATTACCATATTCCACATTATTCCCTATAAAAAAAATTAAAAAACATGGTATGAGCACAAAAACCTCAGTAAGGGATACACAAAGAAGTAAAATTGTTATTTTTTCAAGACAACAAGTAAACCATGAATACTTTAACATAAGTAATACTTTTCACCTTTATGAAGTAGTAAATACTCTTCACTGAATAAAGGATCATTACGTACCCTTTTGTGACCAATATATTACCAAAATCCCATATAAATAACACATAACATATAAAGGTAACTTGGGACATAAACATAATAAAATGGAATAAACATAATGTAGACTTCCAAACATATCACTAAATGGAATATCCATACGACCGACTTCCATACCCAATGCATTGAAGGATATAACATAACCACCAGTCCTGGTATTCACGACACCACTCGTCATTTGGTTTATCATGTAACCACCTGTCAAATGTCCAAGTACCAATATAAAATCATATCACATACAAAAAATATAGAGGAAAGGAAACATTTCCACATTTCAATCACAATATATCACCTAAAAATATTGACATAACAAAACCTTTTTCGAAAGTATTTTCTATACAAAAATACATAATAGAGTTTATGGTATTTATTTTTAAAAAAAGAAAATTACGGCTTGTTAAGGAAACCAAATATCAAATAATACGCACAGCGGTGGAAAAGGTCGATGTCACCGCATACGTTAAAAGGAAATTTCTTTTTTGTCATTTAGTAAAATGCTTCGTAGAAAAAGATTCCCTTTGAATAAAATTAAATGTAAAAGGGGTTTATAAAATGTATAAAATAAATTATTGTATAAAACTAAAAATGCCTCAACAAAAGGAGATTGAGACGAAGTCCCTTACCTCGTGTTCAACTTGACTTGTTCATTCTTTAATCTTCTGAATAATAAACTAAAGTTAATTTCTAATTTCTTAAAAACCTTTTTCAAATTTATTATTCGTTTTATATAAATTATTACCATGTTATAAACATTATGTATTCATTTATGTTAATAACATCCATTTTGTCGATATTTGTTACTTGAGTCAAAAATGAACACCATATATTTATAAGTTGTCCATGTAGTCAAAGTTACATTATATCCAGAATGATATTCACGATTTGGATATCATATATATCATATATATCCATTATATACGTGTTTTTATAATAGTACATAACATTTAGAGGTAAGAAATGAAATGCACCGTTTATGGAGATGGTAAGTCGTACATACACATGAATACTACTTTCATTTATATTTCTTATTTAAATTAATATAACACATAATTATATATAGTTATATTATAATGACATTATAATATCATATATTATATCATTAAAAACATCCTTTATACATCCCACATAAGGCATTAACGAGTCACATCACTTTAAGGGGGTGGTAGTCCGCACTTCCTCAAATGAGATTATCCTATTTAACCACTATGGAAACCATAATGGCATGATGTAATTGGGAAGTACAGAAGCATAATGAAAACATAAACATAATATATATCATATATAAATACAGTTCCATCATAATGGACACCATGAGATGCGGTAAGATGTAATTGAACAATCATCGTTTCGTGAGGCGTTAGTTTTCCATCCATAGAAACATTATGTTCTTCGCCCATTAGATAGAGGTGTGTGTAAGTGTAGTTCTAATCCTTCTCATAACATAATACTAGTATATTGAGGATAATTCTGTTGTTACAATAAAAGAGTTTAGGGGTTGTAGAAGTAAAATAAAGGAAAACAATTTAATAGAAACTGTTACATTTAATTTTGGTAACTCCCTTTGGATTGAACCAAAGTTCTTCTTGAAGTGACTTCTGCCTAAAGTAATGGTTCTATGGGGATGAGAGGGATGTTGGGAGCTTTATTTGACAGATGTTGGATGATCTAAATGGCTTTATAGGTGTGAGTAATTGGTTATAATTGGTCTCCTTTTATAAGGGAGAGGAGAGGCTCTTTAGGAAAGTGTGAAAGTATTATTTTATAATATAATGATATTCGGTTTCTAATGGACCAAAAATAATACTAGTTGAAGATAAGATGAGTAATGGTGGAAATAAAATCATCCAACCAGAATTGGACAAGTTTTTTTATATTATTTTAGGAATTATAATTATATTTATTTAAATCATTTATTAATGAGGAAAAGACTTCATCATTATTATGTCATAAATAATTTAAATTATTTGTTGTCTAAAAATAATAAAAAATATACCAGGATGTAGAAATTCTTTTTATCTTTTCAATGAATATTTATAGTCAAAAAATTTCCTTATATTACAGCATATAAAAATAAATTTCTATTTTTGTTGTTTATGACTATTTTGGATTTGCATTAAATTAATTAGTCTAAACTGTCATTATAAATCCCAAGTGGCTGAAAGGGGTCCGAAAATTGTCACTCAGATGACCATGGTCGTTAAAGACTCAACCAATAAGGTTTGGATAAGTGTTATGGTAATTTTGAATTATTATTATATTCTTTTAACCTTGAATTACCTTATTTACCTTTAACCGCGGAAAATAAAAGTCAAAAGTTACTATTCAGAAAAAATTATTTTCCTATTAATGAACAAAATTTTAGTTCTTGATAACATCCATGTATGTTGGATTTTGTAAATTCAATTCACAAAAGTGGTAAAATTTCATTTAAATGAAAAATTCAGATTTTTTAACTACCACTAAGTGGTGTCACTATTCATCAAAAATTGATGTTTTTCAGAAAAATATCAAAAATTAACCCTAACCATTATTTGATATTCCAAATTCAAAATTGATGAGTATTTTTCGATATTCAAAACATATAATTGGAAGTAATTAATTTAAAAATTAATTCCCGTTGTAAAAAAAATAGCGTGTTTTTATGAAACAATAACTATCAAAAGATTGATACTTGTTTATGACCAATTTCAAAGTGAAAATTAATTCTAATGACCAAAATTGGATTAAATGGTAAAAACATATTCAATGTTACTTTAAAACCAATTAAAAAGATATTCTAACAATATAAATATATTATATTAAAAGGCACTTTTCAATTAAAATACATTATTTTTCACTATTCATTAAAAAATTGAACTTTATCATAAAAATACCAAAAAAATTACCCAAAGTAAAATATGATGTCCCCATTATAAGGAAGAATTTTATTAGGTGATATAAAATGTATTAATGTGACCAAAACAAAATTTAAAAATGGTTCGACATTAAAAGGCGGTAAATATGCCTTTTAATGTAAATTACGCTGAAAATTAGATTCATTCATATTTTAAGCCTTTAAATTTTTATTAGATAAAAGTAAATACATCTAACAAACATGTATAATAATTTTTTAGTTAGTTTCATTCATTCCCTCCACTACAACGGCTAGGAGTAAACTACCATTTATAATTATAATATTATATTATTAGTGTGCAACGTAAGATTCCGAAGAAACCCATTGTTGCGTATCGGGTTCACTATCGAACATAGAAACCCTTTCAATGTAAAATTAATATTGAATTCAAAAATATTAATACGTATAAAAATATCTTATTTGTCATTTACATGGGATCTTATATCCTTCCCCCCTCTTGGAAATTTCGTCCTCGCAATTTTTATTCACTTATCAAAATAAGTGGGGGTATTTAACCTTCAAATAATTTTCAGATTCCCATTTGCCTCTTCAACCATATGGGGTTTCCAAAAAACATTTACCTAGTAAATTACCTTTTTCCACAACACTTTCTCTCTAAGGTCATTAATCTGAACTGGTTGTTCTTCATAAGAGATATTCTCTTCCAACTGAACTCCCTCTCAGCTCAAAACATGAGATAGATCTGGCATATTCTTTCTCATCATCGAAGCATGAAAAACATTGTGTACCAGGGATAAACTTGGAGGTAAATCCACTCTATAAACAACTGATCCCACTTTTTACAAAATTTCATAAAGTCCAATGAACCTCAGACTCAACTTTCCCTTCTTACCAAAACACATCACACTTTTTCATGGAGAACCATTGAGAATGACATGATCACCTACCTCAAAAGAATGGACCTTCCTCCGGTTATCTGTATAACTTTTCTATCTTCTCTGAGCTATTCTCATGTTTTTCAGAATCAACTGAACTTTCTCTACCATCTCTTCTTCCAATTCTGGTCCTATCAGCTTCCATTCACCTACTTCATACCAAAAATCTAGAGTTCGACAACACTTTTTATATAATGACTCAAAAGGAGACATCTGTATACTAGAATGAAAACTATTATTATATGGAAATTCAACCAAAAAAAGTTATTGGTCCCAACTTCCCGGATAATCCATCGAGCAAGAATGTAACATATCCTCCATGGTCTAATTTCTTCATTCCGATTTCCCATCTGATTGAGGATGAAAAGTTGTACTAAAGTTTAACTCGGTACCCAATGACATCTTAAGGACTTTCCAAAAGTTCTAAGTGATCCTGGGATCACTATCAGATATAATAGAGAGGGGAACTCCATTCAACCTAACTATCTCTTTAACATACAACCGAACAAGTTGATATAAAGACAGAATATCTCTAATAGGAATGAAATGAGCAGATTTAGTCAATCGATCAACTATAACCCGGATTGCATTATTGCTTTGAGATGTCTTTGGTAATCCCACAACGAAGTCCATGGATATATTTTTCCATTTCCACTCTGGCACCAGTAAAGGATGAAGCATTCCTTTCTGTAACATCATCTCAGATTTAACACGCTGACAAGTCAAACACTTCATAGTAAAATCAGCAATATCTCTTTTCATTCCATCCCACCAGTAATACTTCTAGAGATCTCGGTACATCTTAGTACTACCAGGATGAACTGAAAACTGGGAACTATGAGTTTCATATAACCACTCATTATTCAACTGTGAATCACAAGGTATAAATAATCTCTTTCCAAATCATAAAACAAATTAATTATCAATGATACATCCTGGATAAATACCCTTCTGAACCAACACAACATTTTTCTGTAACTCATTGTCTTCTTTCTGTGCATGCTTTATTCTGTCTGATAGAGAGGATCTCACTGACACCTGAAACAAAACAAAATAATTTCCTGCACCAACAACTTCTATTCCAAAGTTCATCAAATCATTAACCAAAGGATCTCATTCCAAACGTAGCATGGTTAATGAGGCATTACTTTTTTGACTCAAAGTAGCATCAACTTTATTTGCTTTACCCGGATGGTAAAGTATCGTGCAATCATAATCCTTGATTAATTACAACCATATCCTCTATCCCTTGTTAAATACTTTCTGAGTGAATATATACTTCAAAATTTTGTGATCATTATATATTTCACACTTCACTCCATACAAATGATACCTCCAAATTATTAAATAAAAAACAACAGTAGCAAATTACAAATCATGTGTAGGGTAATTTAAGTCATGAGGTTTCAACTGACGTGAAGCATAAGAAATTACAAGATCATTCTGCATTCAGACACATCCCAGTCATTTCAATGAAGCATCGTTGTAGATAAAAAACTCACCATTTCTAGAAGGCAGTGCCAAAACTAGAGCATTCAACAATATTCTTTTCAATTACTAAAAACATTCATCACATTCTTTTGTCCAGATGATCGTAACACCTTTTCGAGTAAACATAGTCATTGGACTAGATAACCATTGAATATTTTCAACAAACCTCCAGTAATAACCAGACAAACCAAGAAAAATATGAATTTCATTTATATTTGTGGGCCTTGGGCATTCTCCAAAAAAAAAAATTAGTAGGATCAACTGTTATTCCATTTTTTGAAACAATGTGACCAAGGAAACAATTTTTTTGTAACCAAAACTCACACTTGCAGAATTTCCCATAAAGTTTCTTTTCTTTTAAGGTTTTCAAGGCCAACCTCAAATGACATTCATGTTCCTCTTTACTGTTGGAATAAACCAAAGTATCATCAATGAACATAACCACAAACATATCCAAGAAACCATGGAAAATTATGTTCATAAGATCAATAAATACAGCAGGTGCTTTGGTTAACCCAAAAGGAATAACTAAAAATTCATAATGTCCATATCTAGTACGAAACGCTGTCTTTGGAATCTATTATTCTACTACTTTCAACTGATGGTACCCCGATCTCAAGTGAATCTTCGAAAAATACTGAGCTCCCTAGAGCTGATCAAACAAATCATCGATATGAGGCAAAGGAAACTTATACATAATAGTGAATTTATTCATTTATCTATAATCAATGCAAAGTCTATTGAAACATCTTTCATTTTAACAATTAAGAGAAGAGCACCCCATGGTGATGTGCTAGGTCGAATGAAACCATTATCTAATAACTATTGCAATTTCTTCTTTAACTCTAGACGTTCCATTTGATCTATTCAGTAAGGGGCTTTTGAAATTGGCATAGTATCAGGAACTAAGTCAATATTAAATTCAACTTTCTGATTAGGTATAATACCAGGAAACTCATTTGGAAAAACATCAAGGTACTCATTTACCACTAGAACATAATTAATCTGAACAGTTCCTTTGTTCCAACAATATGTGCAAGGTAACATTCATTTCCATATTTTATTAGTTTCTCAGCTTCATGTTATGTTATCAACGACAAGGGTTCAGTTTTGTATACGAAATGAAAATAATTCTGAAAGGAAACCTCTTTTTCTCTGCAGTCAATCTTTACATGACAAACAGAAAGCCAATCCATGCCAAAAATAACATCAAAAATCGTCTAGAGGTTTAACAATAAGGTTTGAAGGTAACTTTTTTCTACCCACGAGGACAAGAATGCTCTTATGTTTTCTTTTTGTCTCAACATTTCCTCCAGGTGTTTTAGCCTTATGTTTCATATTCATATCTTGAGATGGAATTCCCAATTTACTAGAAAACTTCTCAGAAATTAAAGAGTGTGTAGACCCTGAATCAAACAACACATTGGCATAATCTGAACAAACAAACAGTGTAACTGATACTACTTTGTTTGATGGCCCATCATCTGCTGAAGTAGTTGCAATGGATTTTACCACCCCTTTCAGCTTTTATTCTAGCTATTTTCCCTTAGTTGAGTTCTTCTCTGGACTCTCGTTTGCATAATTACCCATTTCATTACACTTAAAACATCTTACCTATGTCTTTTCATTCTCTTCTTGATCATCTTCCTTAAAGTTACAATCAATATGAACAGACTTACCACACCAGATGCAAATTCCCTACTTTAATACCCATTATCTGAGATGATTTTTACCGCACTTCTTATAAGATGGATTTTTAGTTTTCTTACCTCCAGGCTTCTTTGATGAATTATTCCCCTTTCCCTGCTAACAAGACCTCTTATTCTATTATTTTTCAATGAACACATGATCATCGGAAAACTCCATTTCCACCTTCTCCGCACATCGAACAAGTTTCTCATAACTTTTGAACTCACGAGAGGCTAACGCTCTTTGATATCTTGGCTTCAGTCCTGAGTGGAATTTATTTATCTTACTATCAAGGTCTCAGATGAAATTTGGTGCATACATTGCCAGTCGAGTGAACTTTTCTTCATAAGAATCCATTGAGTCATCCTCCTACCTCAATTCTAGGAATTGTTTTTCCATCCTATGATGAACCACCTTAGGAAAATATTTCAGAAGAAACATACCTTAGAATTCATCCCAATTGAGAGGATAAATCTCTTCACTATCCCTAATATTTTTCACCATCCACCACCACTGATCAGATTCACCTTCAAAACGATAAACAGTTAGACTAAACATTTAATGTTCTGAACAACCCATGACAACAAAAATCTTCTCCTTTGCTTTAATCTACCATTCAGCTGAATAGGGTAATATGACCCTCTGAATGATGGGGGGTGTTGCCTCATGAAATTCTCCACTACTGTCATGTTCCACTGCGGTTAATCTGGCTGATCTTGTGCATGAATATCGCTGCCATTTATAGCGTGAGTCAACTGTTCCGTCACTGCAACAAATTGTTCATTTTCGATTCCGACCATCCCAGGTTGCTGATTTGGAAGGTTATCTTCCTCATGATGTCATCCCAATATAGCTTCCCTATTTCCTCTGCGGAAAACAATTCTGAACATAGAAATATCTTAGGTGAAGCAACATAGTAATTTGTAAATGCTATATGATTTCAATATTAACATAAATTACTTTAGGGACATTAATTTAACAATACCATAACTCATAATGTTATCTAAAACGACCTCTAATACCAACTATAAGGAATCATCCTTAAAACCATAAATAATCTTGAATTAAATGAATAATTCACATTGGGGATCTTTTCAGGTTTATAGGTTTAGATAGTTAGGCCATAATTATTACATCACAAAATATTACAGAGTAGTCACTTCTACACAGTTCCCTTTTTTTTTACAAAACATGAACTCTTGAAAAAAAAGAGTCATGTATAGTTCCATGATCAAGATAGCATGAATTCACCTTGATCCCATCCTTTACCCTATTCCACATTATGTCCTGTGAAAAACATTTCAAAAACTTGGAATGAGCACAAAAAGCTCAGTATGGTATACACAATGAAGTAAAACTGTTGGTTTTTCAAAACAACAAGTAAACCATAAATACTTTAACATAAGTAATACTTTCCACCATAATGAATTATTAAATACTATTCACTGAATAAAGGATCACTACTTACCCTTTTGTAACCAAAATATTACCATAAAACCCATATAAAGAACACATAACCTATAAAGGTAACATGGGACAAAAACATACATAAATGGAATTACCATAAGTGTGAATTGCACACATATCACTAAATTGAATAGCCATATAGCCGACCTACACACATAATGCGTTGGAGGTAATAACGTAACCACCCATCCTGGTATTCACGGAACCACATGTCATTTGGTTTATCACATAACCACCCGTCCAATGTCCATGTACCAATATAAAATCACATCACATACAAAAAATATACAGGAAAAGAAACATTTCTACATTTGAATCACAATATAATACTTAAATATATTGACATAACAAATCTATTTTTGAAACTATTTTCAATAACAAAATACATAAAAGAGTATATGGTATTTATTTTTTTTAAACATTACGACTTGTTGAGGAAGCCAAATATCAAATAATACTCACGGCGGCGGAAAAGGTCATTGTCACTGCATACGTTAAAAGGAAATTTCTTTTTTTTCATTTAGTAAAATGCTTTGTAGAAAAAGAATCCCATTGAATATAATAAAAATTCAAAGGGATTTATACACCGTATAAAATAATGGTGTGTATAAAACAAAAAATTCCTCAATGAAAAGATATTTAGACGAAGTCCCTTACCTCATGTCTGACTTGACTTATTCATTCTTTAATCACCTGAATAATAAACTAAAGTCAATTTATACCTGCTTAAGAAAATTTTTCAAATTTATTATTAGTTTTTCATAAATTATTTCCATGTAATAATCATTATGTAATAATTTAAGTTAATACAGTCCATTTTGTTGATATTTGTTACTTGAGTCAAAAATGAACACCTTATATTTATAAGTTGTCCATGTGGTCAAATTTACATCATATACAGAATGATATTCAGGATTTTGATATCATATATATCATATATATCCAGTATATACATGTTTTTATAATAGTACATAACAATTATAGGTAGGAAATTAATTTCACCGTTCATGGAGACGGTAAGTCGTACGTACGCAAGCACACTACTTTCATTTCTATTTTTTTATTTTAATGAAAATAAAACATAATGATACATAGGTATATTATAATTCCAGTATAATATAATATATAGTATCATTATCAATATCATTTATGCATCCCACATAAGGCATTAACGAGTCACATCACTTTAAGGTGGCGGTAGTCCCCACTTCCTAAAATGAGATTATCATATTTTCCCACTATGAAAACCATAAAGGCAAGATATAATTGGGAATTACAGAAGAATAATGAGATAATAAACATAATATATATCATATATAAATATAGTTCATCATAATGGCCACCATGAGAGGTGGTAAGATGTAATGGAACAATCATCGTTTCGTGAGGTGTTAGTTTTCCATCAACAGGAACATTTTGTTCTTCACCCATTACATGGAGTTGTGTGTAAGTGTAGTTCGAATCCATCTCATAACAACATACTAGTATATTTAGGATACTGTTTTTGTTACAAAACAATATAAATAAAAAGATTTTAGGGGTTGGAGAAGTAAAATAATATAAAACTATTAAATATCAACTATTACCTTTAATTTTTGTAACTCCCTTTGGTTTGAACCAAATGTCTTCTTGAAGTGCCTTCTTCCTGAAGTAAGGCTTCTATGGGGATGAGAGGGATGTTTGGAACTTAATTTGATACAGGTTGTATGATCCAAATGGTTTGAGAGGTGTGAGAAAATGGTAAGAATTGGTCTCCTTTTATAAGGGAGAGCAGGGGCTCTTTATGAAAGTGTGAAATTATTATTATATAATATAATGATATTTTATTTTTGATGGTCCAAAAATAATTATAGTCGAGGATAAGATGAGTAACGGTGGAAATAAAATCATCCAATCAGAATTGGACATGTTTTGGATAATATTTTATGAATTATTATCGTATTCATTTGAATCATTTATTAATGAGGTAAACACTACATCATTATTATGTCATAAATAATTTAATATATTTTTTGTCTAAAAATTATAAAAAAATACCATGATGTAGTGAATATATTTAGATTTCCAATGAATAATTATAGTCAGAAATATTCCATATATAACACCATATATAAATTAATTACAAAAATATTTTTGTTTATGTCTATTTTGCCTTAACATTAAATTAATTAGTCTAAATTGTCATTATCACTCCCATGTGGATCAAATGGGTCCCACAATCTACCCAACGATGTACATGGTCATTAAAGACTCATCCAATAAAGTTTAGACAAGTTTCAAGGAAATTTTGAATTATTATAATATTGTTTTATCCTTGAATTACATTATTTACCTTTAATTGCGGTAAATAAAAGTCAAAAGTTACTATTCATCAAAAACTATTTTCATCTTAATGAATCACATTTTTCTTCTTGATAACTACCATGTATGTCGGATTTTTGAAATTAAATTCATAGAAGTGGTAAAAATTCATTTAAATGAAAAATTCAGTTTTTTAACTACCACTAACTGTTGTCACTATTCATCAAAAATTGAAGTTTCTCAGAAAAATACTAAAAATTATGCCTAGGCGTTATTTGATATTCCAAATTCAAATTTGATGTCTATTTTTCCAAATTCAAAACATAGGAGTGGCAGTAATTAATTTAAAAATTAATTCTCGTTGCCAAAACAAATAGTGTGTTTTTAAGAAACAATAACTATCAAAAGATTGATACTTATTTATGTCCAATTTCAATGTGAAATTAATTCTAATGACCAACATTGGATTAAATGGTAAATATATTTTTCAATTTCAATTTAAAACAAATTAAAAATATAATATATCCATATTAATAAATTAGATTAAAAGGCACATTTTAATTAAAATACAATATTTTTCACTATTCATTAAAAAAATGAACTTTATCAAAAAAGTACCAAAACATTAACCAAAGTAAAATTTGATATCCCCATTCTAAAGAAGGATTTTATTTGGTCATATAGATTGTATTAATGTGACCAAAAGTAGAATTAAAAATGGTTCCCCATTAAAAGGTTGTAAATCTGCCTTTTATTGTAAATTATGCTTAAAATTAAATTCTTTCATATTTTATTCCTTTAAATTTTTATTAGATAAAAGTTAATACATCTAAAAAAAATGTATAATCATATTGTAGTTAGTTTCGTTCATTCCCTCCAATACAATGGCTATGAGTTACCTACCATTTAAAATAATAATATTATATTATTAGTGTGCAACGAAAGATTCCAAAGAAACCCGTTGTTGCATATTGGGTACGCTATATATCATATATACCCTTTTAAAGTAAAATTAATATTGAATTCAAAAATACTAATATGTATACAAATATCTTATTTTTCATTTACATGGGATGTTACAGAAACCACTTAGTGGCAGTTAAAAATTGAATTTTTCATTTAAATGAAATTTTACCACTTCTATGAATTCAATTTCGAAAATCCAACATACAAGGTTGTTATCATAAAGTAAAATTTGGTTCAATAAGATGAAAATAATTTTTGGTGAATAGTAACTGTTGACTTTTATTTACCGAGGTTAAAGGTAAATCGGGTAATTCAAGGTAAAAAGAATATTATAATAATTCAAAATTACTGTCCCACTTGTCTAAAACATATTGGTGGAGTCATTAACGACCATGGGAATCTTTGGGTGGATTTGGGGACCCCAATGTTCCACTTGGGAGTGAAAATGACAATTTTGATCAATTAATTTAATGTGAAGACAAAATTGACATTAACAAAAAATCTTTTAGTAATTAATTTTTATATGTTGTTATATAAGTTC
Source organism: Viscum album (assembly GCA_963277665.1). Taxonomy (NCBI): domain Eukaryota; kingdom Viridiplantae; phylum Streptophyta; class Magnoliopsida; order Santalales; family Viscaceae; genus Viscum; species Viscum album. Next base: position 2,011,215,100 of record OY728145.1, on the reverse strand, counting down.
TATTTTCGACTAAAAATAATCTTCGGAAAGATAAAAATATTTCATACAACATGGTATTTTTCTATCATTTTTAGACATCATATAAATAAAACTATTTCCGACATAATAATGATGCAGTATTTACATCATTAATAAATGATTTAAATAAATAAGTTTATAATGATTAAATTATTATCCAAAACATGTCCAATTCTGATTGGATGATTTTATTTCGAATATGAGTCATCTTAGCTTTGACATTAATGATTTTTGGACAATTATAAACCGAATATCATTATATTATAAAATAATATTTTCACACTTTCCAGAAGAGCCCCTCTTCTACCTTATAAAATGAGACCACTTCAATCCTATTCCTCACACCATTCAAGCCATTTTTCTCATCCAAAACCTTCCCAATTACACTCCCGGTATCCCTCTACACTATCTAGATGCCTTACCTTAGGCATAAGGCACTTCAAGAAGTCCTTTGGATCAAACCAAAGGGAGCTACCCAAATTAAAGGTAACGATTTCTCTTAAATTGTATTCTATTATTTTACTTCTACAACCCCTATAATCTTATTATTTCCTTTTTTTAACAAAAACACTATCCTAAATATAATTTTATGTTTTTATGAGATGGATTCTAACTACACATACACACACGTCCATCTAATGGATGAATAACATAGTGCTTCTATGGATGGAAATATAACGCCACACGAAATGATTATTGTTCAATTACATCTTACCACCTCTCATGGTGGCCATTCTGATGGAACTATATTTATATATGATATATATTTTATTTATTATTTCCTTATGTTTCTGTAATTACCAATTATATTAATCCTTTATGGTTTCCATAGTGGGTAAATACGATAATCTCCTTATAGGAAGTGTGGACTACCGCCCCCTCAAAGTGATGTGATTCATTAATTCCTTGTGTGGGATGTATGAAGGATGGAGTTAATGATATTATATATGATAATACACTGGATTTATAATATACCTATGTATCATTATGTTTTAATTCCATGAAAATAAAAAATAGAAATGGAAGTAGCATTTATGTGTATGTATGACTTACCATCTCCATGAACGGTGCATTTCATTTCTTACCTTTAAATGTTATATACTATTATAAATACATGCATGTACTGGAAATATATGATATATATGATATAAAAATCATGAATATTATTCTGGATATAATGTAATATTGAACACATGGACAACATGTAATTATAAGAAGTTTATTTTTTCCTCAAGTACCAAATATCGACAAAATGAACATTATTAACATAAATTATTACATAATGTTTATAACATATTAATAAGTTATATAAAAAGGAATAATAGATTTGAAAATGTTTCTTATGCGAGTATAATTTAACTTTAGTTTATTATTCAAGAGATTAAAGAATGACCGAGTCAAGTCGGACACGAGGTAAGGGATCCGACCTCTCTCTTTCTTTTCAAGTACTCTCTTTTATGTCATTTCATTTTTTCTACATGTTCTTATGTTATAGGATGTTATTTTATATTCACCATACGATAATTTTTGTTCATATGATGATATACTCCTTCTTACTCTCATCAATTCATTTTAATAATTTTTAAGTGGCACTGTTAGGCTGTCGAATTTTTGTAAGGGATTTCTTATCTCACTATTAATCCTGTGAGATTTCCATTGTTCACCACTTGTTTATTGCATGTGGTGTACTGTGTACTGAATTTTGATATATATTATCATTATTATCATTATATTCATGGTATTATGTGATTAATTAGGTGGTTATTAACATTGGGTCATACGACTCGATTGATTACAACGTGGTAATGGGTTTTCATCTCACTTTTTATCCCCGTGAGATTCATGATATATTTTCCACTAATTTCTTTTTGGTGGTGTATTTACTGCCCATGATTATATTATTTGAGTAAGATACTCTAATTTATGGGTATTTACATCTTCATTGAATGATTTTTCTTTCATGTGTCATATGTTTTGTATGTTACTAAATCGTTAATGGAACCATTCACCCTCCTTTTTTTAAAAAAACTTCTATTTTGTTATGTGTATTAATTTACATCTTATTATATTGGGATATGTTCTTGTATATCCTTATTGATGTAAAATTTATTTCCAATGATGAGATACCCTTTTTGTCTCGTCAACTCATTTTATGAATTTTAAAGTGACGCCGTTAGGCTTTCAAATTTATACAAGGGAACGTCTTAACCCAATTTCGATTTATTTGGGTTCGACTTGTACTTCTTGAAATATGTCATTCTATTAATATGTTTGAATGACCTCTGATTGTTTCACACTTAATATCCCCTTATATTGGGTGTATTTATATTTTTGACAGATAATTATTTGATTGATTTATCCTTAATTTAAGGACAACATTTTTATAATGGATTTCATCTCAATTCACATTTCCATTGAGACTTCATTGTGGTTATGCACCAATTCACTCTTATATGGTGTATATACTGTACTTTGACATATTATATCATGAATCCCTTTGTTCTCATGATATTATAAAGTTCTGATTAAATATTAATCCGCAATTATTTGTATTCAAGAGTATCTCATTTTGTTAAAAACTATTTAACAAAAATATCGTTTTAAATGTTTTAAAGATTTATTATTCTAATTATTTATCTTTAATGTCCATGTTTTCAAAATGGTTTTCAGTATTTATTTATATGGACATTAATGTTTTAAAATTATAATTCCATTAAAAGGATCAAAGTGGTATGGGACACTTTGATTCAAAAATCTCTTATAAATGGTTTTTAAAAATGGATTTATTATTTCAATATCTTGAAATTATTTCTTTTGATTTCAAATAAAATGTTGCTATTGAAATATTTATATTTGTAATATTTTATGTGTAATTATGGTATGTGGACATTTGATGGGTGGTTACGTGATAAACCATATGATGGGTGGTTCTGTGAATACCTGGATGGGTGGTTAAATTATAACCTCCAATGCATTGGGTGTAAAAGTTTTTCATATAGCTATTCCATTTAGTGATATGTGTTGAAGTAGACTCTATGGTTATTCCATTTAAGTATATTTATGTCCCAAGTTACATTTACATGTTATGTGTTCCTTATATGGGTTTTATGGTAATGTTTTGGTTAGAAAATGGTATGTAATGATCTTTTATTTAGTGAAGAGTATTTACTACTTCATAAAGAAGAAATGTATTACTTATGTTAATGTATTTATGGTTTACTTGTTGTTTTGGAAATCTAACAGTTTTCCTTGTTTGTGTATCCCTTACTGAGCTTTTTATGCTCATCCCATGTTTTTGAAATGTTTTCCACATGACTTAAAGATGAATAGGGTCAAGGAAGGGATCATGGAAAAGTCAGGTTGTTTAAAATATGGAACTAGACATTTTTCTTTTTAAGAGTTTTTATTTCATGAAAAAATGGATACTTAGTAGTAGTGTCCACTTGTAATATTCATTTTGATATGTAATATTTATAGCCTAATTCTCTAAAACAGTAAACCTGAAAAGATCCTCAATGTGAATTATTCATTTAATTCAAGATTATGTAATGTTTAAGGCTATGTCCTTATAGTTGGTATCAGAGGTTGGTTTAGATATCTTTAAAGGTTAGGGAATTCATTAATCAAAAGTGACATTACCATAATGGTTAGGATCTCAGAAAGAGTAATAGTTTTATAGATAAAGTGAATGAGTTTAAGATTACATGAATAAGTATATCTTAGTGGTTACCCTCCTCGTATGATATTATATGATTATTTTATTGATGTACTCACACATACCTTTTTTGTTTTAGTCAATGGATGGATATAGAAGGCATCAAAGTAACAATGGATGTGAATAAAACTATGACTATTTTTTTAATGAGAAATTGAATGAAATGTGAGTTGTAATGTGAAGTCTTGTGTTTATTCTCAACCAACTATTTGGAGTCATGATTGACAACCTTAACCTTGGCGATTTTTATAAGGTTTAGTATATGCGAGAAATAAATCCCTACAGAAGTTCAGGTAATATTCATAAAGGTAAGTATGTTCAAAAATCATTGTGTCAAGGATGTGGAAAGAAACACCTAGGGAAATGTCTCAAATCGACAAGAAGATCCTATAGATGTGGAAATGAAGGTCATAAAGCAAGAACCTTCCATAGAAAAAGAAGCATCTAGTTGACTCTTGGAAAGGGAAGGAATCCCTTTCTGTGGGATAAATTGAATGTTTTAAATGTGGTGTGCATGGTCATTATGAAAACACATGTCCTACTAAGAAGTTTTGGGAATGGGATCAACAGGATAATACAAAGATTCATTTACCAATACCTAATGCCATTCAGATTGAGGATGAAGAAACTGACAATGGCCAATGAAAGGAATGGATTATTTCTTAACATCTGTTTCCGTATTATTGAAATCTTAAGATATGATACATGATTTTGTTTGTAGGAATGAAGTATTTCATAATTATATGGAAGTGAAGGTTTAATGGAACATGAATAATGTTGAATGAGTTAGAAGTAAACATATAAGGGATTCAAGAGTGTTGGGCGGAGAAAAGCAAGGAGTGATGGCAACAGGGGGGGTGAATTGCCTTTTAAAAAATAATTAACAAATTAAAAACAAAGTGAAAGTTCAGCGGAAATAAAGAGGCAAGACACAAGAATTGATAACAGAGTTCGGCCAAAAACCCGGCCTACGTCTCCGCTCCCAACTCAACCGTTGAGAGATTCTACCGCTTGCTTTTCAATGGTTTTAGCAAGAAACCCACTAGGCTTTGAGGTAGCACTAGAACCTATTACAGCTTGCTTTTGGTGGTTAAGCAAGAACCCACTTGCTTTTAATGGTTGAGCAAGAACCCACTAGCCTTCTTACAGGTGAAGGCTAGCTCACCTATGACACAAGCCTTTTAAAAGGAAAGGCTTGAAGAAACCTCTTCACACCTTAGTGGTGATGTGAAACCCAAAAGAGAGAGGAATAGAAAAGGAGTTGGGGTTTGTAGGCACAAACCCAATTTGAGATCTCAAAAAGATAAATACAATAAAACCCGTAATTGGAGAAGCCTTGGGCGCCTTTGATTGATAGGAGAGTTTGAAGGCCGCTTCCAAGCTTTTTTGGTGGTGCTCTTGGATGTGGAATTGGATGGAGCACTTGGGGATCCTTGAGGTGGCTCGCCGGAGGATTGCCGAATGATCAACAAAGTGTCCTTGGGCTTGGTTTTTAGTTCCAGTTAGTTTCTGGGGCTTCCTCAGCCTTTATTTATAGGCATGTAACCCATTGGGGGCCTTCGGAGCCGTTGGAGAAGTCCTCGGAGCCGTTGGAGGCCAAAAGAGGGTTGACTGGTCAAACCAAACGACTAGTTTGACTGGGCTACCGGCTGGCCGGTGCAGGGCCACCGGCTGGCCGGTGCCTTGGATGTTGAGAAGGCCTTCTGCCCAGGCAGCACCGGCTGACCGGTGACAGAGCCACCGGATGGCCGGTGGTGAGGCAGTAGCCATCACTGTTGTATCAGGTTGCCACCGGCTGGCCGGTGACAGAGCCACCGGCTGACCGGTGGAACCTGGCAGTGGGCAATGCCTCTGCCAGGTCCACCGGCTGGCCGGTGCTATCACACCGGTTGGCCGGTGGACTGAAATTCAGTCCACTTCTTGATTCTTTCTTGGGCCATTTTCTTGGCAACCTTGTGCCTATCATTCAAAAACACTTCAAACAAAATTAGACAAATAATAAGGTGATTGTGATCATGAAAATCAAACAACGAGGGGAACGAGAGGTACAAAAATCTCCCCCTATTTTGATGATCACAATCACCAAAAAAAATGTAAAATACATAAAAGAAAGACATGCTTAAAGGATAAAGAAAGTAAATGCTAAGAATGATCAAAAAGGTTTCTCCCCCAATCAATCAAGAAATTTCTCCCCCTTTGTGATTATCAAAATAGAATGGGGCATAAAACTTGATTGAGGGATAATGATTTGAAAAACAAGATTTGAGATTTGAAAATCAATTGAGATTTTTGAAATTGAAAGATTGAATAACAGTTTGAATTGAAAGTTTTGAATCAAAAAACAATTGAAAATTTTGAACCAAAAATTGAATTGAAAGTTTTGAATCTAAGACAAGGTTTTGAAAATTCTCCCCCTAAATAAAAACAATGAATCACCGGGGAGAGGGATTTTGAAAAGAGACAGTTTTAGGCCCGGAGAGACTCACTAGAAGGGATTTTTCAATCCATACTTGTCTCATGGCGGGTCTTCTCCTATAGAACTCATCGGAATAGAAAATAGACTTGGGTTGGCCGTACCGGGCATTTTTGCAATCACACTCGTAAATGAGGTGGCCGGGTTTTTTACAATAATTGCAAAATTTATAACTAGAGCTCCCCCTTACAAAACAGTGGGTTCATGGGAGGAGGAAGTTATATTGGTGTAGCCAAGTCCATTGGTGGTTCTAGATACTCGTTGAGAACCTAAGAGTTTGGACAAATTTTGTTCATCTTGGGTGAACTTGGCTAGGGATTCTCTAAGGTCCTTGATGGTTGATTCCAAAGAATCAACATTGGGGAAATTTTGGATTTTTAGGGAGAGTTCCTCCTTCTCTTTGAGAAGTTGGTCTTTTTCAGAGGAAATATTTTTGAAATTATTTTTCAAAGAAACAAATTTAGAAGAATGTTCATGAAAACCATTTTCTAATTGGTCGCTAACATGTTGGAGTTCTTCATATGACAAATGATTGAAAGAATTTGAAGAACTAGAAGACGAGGAAGAAGAGTCGGAAGATGATACCTCAGGTTTTTCCATTAAGCATTTTTTACCTTGCTCGCTCGAGGAGAAGGAGGAGAAGGAGGAGCTATCACTCCATGTTGCCTTTGAAGCCTTCTTCTTTTTCTTCTTCTTGTCCCTTTTCTTGTGAAGTGGGCAAGCGGGTACGGATTTTGCATCGGGTTCTTGCTTTTGAGCGGGTTCTTGCTTTTGAGCCATGCTAGTACCTTCATGGGTAAGTTCTAAAAGCTTCCAAATATCATAAGAGGTAGTGCAAGAAGAAATACAATTAAATATATTACGGTCAAGACCACAATGAAGAGCGTTCATGGCTTTGCCATCAAGCTCAAAATAAGCAATGTCATTGGGGGTCCATTTAGACTCATCGGGAGAGCAGAGGGAAAATCCTTGCATAACAATATTATAAATTGGATAACCAATACTTTTTAAAAAAGTGGTCATGCGGGTTTTCCAAAAAGAATAGTCAGTTCTATCAAACAATGGAGCACGACCCAATGAATGACCTTCGAGAGTTTGAGAAGAAGAAGCGGTAGAAGCCATCAAAAAGGATCTTTAATTTGAAACCGGTTAAGGGAATTATTCAAATTTTGCCTTTGATACCAATTGTTGGGCGGAGAAAAGCAAGGAGTGATGGCAAGAGGGGGGGTGAATTGCCTTTTAAAAAATAATTAACAAATTAAAAACAAAGTGAAAGTGCAGCGGAAATAAAGAGTCAAGACACAAGAATTGATAACGGAGTTCGGCCAAAAACCCGGCTTTCGTCTCCGCTCCCAACTCAACCGTTGAGAGATTCTACCGCTTTCTTTTCAATGGTTTTAGCAAGAAACCCACTAGGCTTTGAGGTAGCACTTGAACCTATTACAGCTTGCTTTTGGTGGTTATGAAAGAACCCACTTGCTTTTAATGGTTGAGCAAGAACCCACTAGCCTTCTTACAGGTGAAGGATAGCTCACCTATGAGACAAGACTTTTAAAAGGAAAGGCTTGAAGAAACCTCTTCACACCTTAGTGGTGATGTGAAACCCAAAAGAGAGAGGAATAGAAAATGAGTTGGGGTTTGTAGGCACAAACCCAATTTGAGAGCTCAAAAAGATAAATACAATAAAACCTGTAATTGGAGAAGCCTTGGGCGCCTTTGATTGATAGGAGAGTTTGAAGGCCGCTTCCAAGCTTCTTTGGTGGTGCTCTTGGATGTGGAATTGGATGGAGCACTTGGGGTTCCTTGAGGTGGCTCGCCGGAGGATTGCCGAATGATCAACAAAGTGTCCTTGGGCTTGGTTTTTAGTTCTGGTTAGTGTCCGGGGCTTCCTCAGCCTTTATTTATAGGCATGGAACCCATTGGGGGCCTTCGGAGCCGTTGGAGAAGTCCTCGGAGCCATTGGAGGCCAAAAGAGGGTTGACTGGTCAAACCCAACGACTAGTTTGACTGGGCTACCGGCTGGTCGGTGCAGGGCCACCGGCTGGCCGGTGCCTTGGATGTTGAGAAGGCCTTCTGCCCAGGCAGCACCGGCTGACCGGTGACAGAGCCACCGGCTGGCCGGTGGTTAGGTAGTAGCCATCACTGTTGTATCAGGTTGCCACCGGCTAGCCGGTGACAGAGCCACCGGCTGACCGATGGAACCTGGCAGTGGGCAATGCCTCTGCCAGGTCCACCGGCTGGCCGGTGCTATCACACCGGTTGGCCGGTGGACTGAAATTCAGTCCACTTCTTGATTCTTTCTTGGGCCATTTTCTTGGCAACCTTGTGCCTATCATTCAAAAACACTTCAAACAAAATTAGACAAATAATAAGGTGATTGTGATCATGAAAATCAAACAACGAGGGGAACGAGAGGTACAACAAAGAGTTATGGTAGAATTTAGGATGGAGAAATGTATAAAAGTATTAAGGGTCTTCAGATGTTGGGATTACATTAGAAGACTTTTTATAGTATGTGTAACCCTGATGTTTGATATATGAAAAATTTTATTCAAGAAATAATTATCTTCTCTTTTGTGTATATAGTTATAAAGAACTATTTGGGTTTATATGATCCTTTAATTTGAAGCAATTACTGATTAATACATTATGGGATGAAAAACAAAAGTTATTAGATAACATTTGTGGTTAAAATATTTTATGGTTATTTTTGATGAATTTATCTCTTTATGGAAATGTTTTATAATTATGTAGTTTTTGAAAAGGGACAACACGAAAACCGTGTGACAACCCGTCATGTCAGACGAAGCTGTGGGAATCGAACCCACAACCAAAGTGCAACTGGTATTTATCGCCTCCCACTAGACTATGTGAAGTCCCTGGTCAGTATGACTAATTCATTTTAGTTATATGGTCTTATGAATCAGGAATAAGTTTATTTTGGGTTATCTATTGAAATTATTGACCTATCCTGGAGGATATGTTATTAGGTTAATTTCTATTTAGTAAGAGACTTTAAGAGTTACTGGTGATTACTTGGAGATAAATGATAAGATATATCTTGGAAGTCTATGTAATTAAATCCTTATGATATTTGGGTTACAATCACTGTTTGGATTAATTTTGATTATTTTTTGGGATAATTGTTTATTGAATGGTCTTTGTTGAACATTGGTTTTTATTATGGAAAAATTTGGAGTTATAGCAGTTTCTCTTTATGTAAAAGTTTATCCTTTTTGGGGATTATCTGAACTTATATGAAACATTTTGGTTTTAGTTAATATCTAAAGACAAGGGAAATATATAGTTCATCTTTTTTGTATTATTTTATTCTCTCGAAGATGATTATAGCACTTTTAATGTAAACATGTAATCTTGAATACTCATTGTATGGAGGAAATATGAGTTTGTGTTATAAATCTATTAAAGGATAAAAGTCTACATGAAAATTAATTTTGTTTCCTTATGTTTTTAGTTAAGCTCAAAAATAAATTCCTCAATGAAAAGTAACATAAAATAAAAAAACAAGTCTGGTAACTTTTCCTACTAGGAAATCAAAGAATGTTTAACCCATCACATGTTTGAGATTTTCTGGTGGATAACTTTCTCCTAAACATGTTTTCTATCACTATCCATTAAAACTTGATCGTTTTTTTCTACTCCGTATCAATGTTTTTCTAGAATACTAGTAACTGTTTTCTAGGGTATCCTTTTTACTTATCTTCCATTATTTTAAATTGATAGTTTTATTGACTCTTTTTTTCGATGTGGGCATTCAATGATGTTCCCAAGCCCAATTTTTCAAATTGAGAGAACGCAATTCCCAAAAGGGGGGAAGGATGTAACATCCCAGGAAAATAAATAATATGAAACTTTCATATTTATTAATATTTGTGAATTAAATATTAATTTTACTTTAAAGGAGTTTCTATGTTCGATAGCGTACCTGATACACAACAATGGATTTCTTTTAAATCTTAAGTTGCAAACTAATAATATAATATTAATATTTTAAATGGTAGTTATCTCCATGCCGTTGTATTGGAGGGAATGAACAAAACTAACTAAAATATGATTATACATGTTTATTAAATGTATTTACATTTATCAAATAAATGTTAGAGGATTAAAATGTGAATGAATCTAATTTTAAGCATAATTTACAATAAAAGGTTGATTTACCGCCTTCTAATGGAGAAGACACATTAAATCTAATTTTGGTCACTTTAATACATTATATTTAACAAAATAAAATCTTTCTTTAGAATGGGGACATCAATATTTACTTTGTGTTATTTTTTTGGAATTTTTCCGATAAAGTTCATTATTAATGAATAGTGAAAATATTGTATTTTAATTCAAAACTACATTTTAATATAATTTATATATATGGTTATTTTATCCTTTTAATTTGTTTTAAAGATTAATTAGAATATATTTTAACCAGTTAATCCAATTCTGGTCATTGGAGTTAATTTTTCTTTGTAATTGGACGTAAACAAGTGTCAATCGTTTGATAGTTATTGTTTCTTAAAAACAAACTATTTGTTTTGATAACGGGAATTAGTTTTAAAATTATTTAATTCCAATACTATGTTTATAATTTGAAAAAATATACATCATTTTTGAATTCATAATATCAAATATATCTTAGGCTGAATTTTTGGTATTTTTCTAAAAAACATCAATTTTTGATGAATAGTGAAACCACATAGTGGTAGTTAAAAAAATTGACTTTTTCATTTAAATAAAAATTTACCACTTCTGTGAATAGAATTTCAAAAATCTAACATACATGGTTGTTATCAAGAAGTAAAATTTGGTTTAGTAAGATGAAAATATTTTTTGTTGAATAGTAACTTTTAACTTTTATTTAACGTGGTTAAACTTAAATAGGGTAATTCAAGGTAAAAAGAATATTATAATAATTCAAAATTACCTTACCACTTATCCAAACCTTATTTTTGGAGTCATTAACGACCATGGGCATCTTTGGGTCAATTTTGGGACTCCATTGAGCCACATGGAATTGAAAATGACACTTTAGATTTATTAATTTAATGTGAATACAAAATTGACATTAAAAAAAATCTTTGAGTAATTAATATTTATATAGTGTTATATAAGTCATATTTTCAACTAAAAATATTCATTGGAAAGATAAAAAAATTCTACATCATGGTGTTTTTTTTATAATTTTTAGACGTCAAATAAATTAAATTATTTATGACATAATAATGATGTCGTATTTACCTTATTAATAAATGATTTAAATAAATATGATTATAATGATAAAATTATTATCCAAAACATGTCCAATTTTAATTTTATGATTTTATTTCTAATATGAGTCATATTAGCTTCGACATTAATGATTTTTGGAAAATTATAAACCGAATATAATTATATTATAAAATAATATTTTCACATGTTCCAAAAGAGCCCCTCCTCTACCTTATAAAAAGAGACCAATTATAACCAATTCCTCACTCCTTTAAAGACATTATTTTTGTACAAAATCTACCCGATTACAGTCCCTACATCCATTTCCTCTACCTAGAAGCCTTACCTTAAGCAGAAGGCACTTCAAGAAGTCCGTTGGTTCAAACCAAATGGAGTTACCCAAATAAATGTTATCAGTTTCTCTTAAATTGTTTTCTGTTATTTTACATCTCCAACCCCTAAACAATTTTTATTTACATTATTTTGTAACAAAACCAGTATTATAAATATACTAGGATGTTTTTATGATAAGGATTCGAACTACACTTACACACACCACCATTTAATGGATGAAGAACATAATACTTCTGTGGATGGAAAAATAACGCCTCACGAAATGATGATTGTTCAATTACATCTTACCACCTCTCATGGTGGCCATTATGATGGAACTGTATTTATATATGATATATATTATGTTGATGATTTTCTTATTCTTCTGTAATTCCCAATTATATCAAGCATTTATGGTTTCCATAGTGGCTAAATATGATAATATCATTAGACGAAGTGCAGACTACCGCCCCCTCAAAGTGATGTCATTCGTTAATGCCTTATGTGGGATGTATAGCAGAGGAGTTAATGATATTATATTTGATAATATACTGGAATAATAATATAATTATGTATATTTATGTTTTAATTCGATTAAAATAATAAATGGAAATGGAAGTAGCAATAATGCATACGTACGGCTTACCGTCTCCATGAACGGTGCATTTCACTTCTTACCTCTAAATGTTATGTAATATTATAAATACATGTATTTAAGGGAAATAAATGATATATATGATATATAAATAATGAATTTCATTATGTATATAATGGTCTATTGACCAAATGGACAACTTGTAATTATAAGAAGTCCATTTTTGACTCAAGTACCCAATATCAACAAAACATACATTATTAACATAAATGATTACATATTGTTTATAACATGGTAATAAGAGATATAAATAAGAATAATAAACATGAAAAAATCTCTTAATCAAGAAGAAATTATCTTTAGTTTATTATTCATGAGATTAAAGAACGATCGTGTCAAGTCGGACACGAGGTAAGGGATCTGTCCTCTCTCTTTCCTTTCATGTACTCTCTTTTATGTCATTTCATTAATGCTCAATGTCATTATGTTGGAGGATGTTATTTTTTATTCAACATACATTAATTTTTATTTTCATATGATGAGAGACACCTTCTTACTCTCATCAATTCATTTAATGAATTTTTATGTGGTGAAATTAGGCTGCTGAATTTTTATAAGGGATTTATTATCTCACTTTTAATCATGTGAGATTTCAATTGTTTGCCACTTATTTATTGCATGTGGTGTATTGTGTACTGACTTTTGATATATATTTTCATGATTATCATTATATTCATGGTTTATTCTGATTCATTCGGTGGTTATTAACTTTCAGTAATATGACTCAATTGATTACAACGTGGTAATGGGTTTTCATCTTACTTTTTATCCTCGTGAGATTCATGCAATATTTTCCAATACATCCTTTTGTGTGGTGTATGTACTGCCCATGATTGTATTCTTTATGGGTATTTACATCTTCATTGAATGATTTTTCTTTTATGTGGCATATGTTTTATACGTTCTGAAATCGTTAAGGGAACCTTTCAACCTCCTTTTTTTAAAAGAATTATTTTTGTTGTGCCTTTTAATTTACATCTTACTATGTTAGGATATGTTATTCTATATCCTTATTGATGTAAAATTTATTTCTAAGTGATGGGATACCCTTTTTGTCTCATCCACTCATATTCTGGATTTTAATGTGAGGCTGTTAGGCTGTTGAATTTTTTGAAGGGAACGTCTTAACCCAATTTCGATTTCTTTGGGTTCAACTTGTACTATTTGACACATGTAATCCTATGAATATGTGTGAATGACCTCTTATTTGTTCACACTTAATATAAACTTATATTGGGTTCATTTATATTTCTCACACATAATTATGGGATTGATTTATCCTTAATATAAAGATACCATCTTTATAGTGGATTTCATCTCAATTCACATTTCCATTGAGACTTCATTGGTGTTATGCACCAATTCACTCTTATATGGTGAATATACTATCCTTTGACATATTATATCCGGAATCCCATTGTTCTCATGATATTATATAGTTCTGATTAAATGTTATTCTTCCATTATTTGTTTTCAAGAGTCTCTCATTTTATTAAATACTCTTTAAAAAAAATATCATTTTAAATTTTTTAATGATTTATTATTCTAAATCTTTATCATCAATATACATGTTTTCCATATGGTTTTCATTATTTATTTATATGGACATTAATTTTCTAAAATTATAATTCCATTAAAATATTCAAAGTTGAATGGGACACTTTGATTCAAAAATCACTTTTAAATGGTTTTTGAAAATGGATTGATTATTTCAATATCATGAAATTATTTCTTATGATTTCAAATAAAATGTTGTTATTGAAATGGTTATATTTACAATATTTTATGTTTAATTATGGTACTTAGACATTTTATGGGTGCTTATGTGACAAACCATATGACGGGTGTTGCCGTGAATACCAGGACGGGTGGTTATGTTATAACCACGAATGCATTGAATATGGACGCTGTCTGTATAGATATTCTATTTAGTTATATGTGTGGAAGTCTACCATATGGTTATTCCATTTAAGTATGTTTATGTCCCAAGTTACCTTTACATGTTATGTGTTTTTTATATGGGTTTTATGGTAATTTTTGGTTACAAAAGGGTAAGTAATGATCTTTTATTTAGTGAAGAGTATTTACTACTTCATAAAGGTGAAAAAGATTACTTATGTTAAAGTATTCATGATTTACTTGTTGTTTTGATAAAATAACAGTTTCCCTTCTTTGTGTATCCCTTACTGAGCTGTTTTTGCTCATCCCAAATTTTTTGAAATGTTTTCCACACAAATTAAAGTTGAATAGGGTCAAGGATGGGATCATGGAAAACTCATGTTGTCTGAAATATGGAACTAGACATATTTCTATTTAAGAGTTTTTAATTCATGAAAAAAATGGATACTGAGTAGTAGTGACCACTTGTAATATTCAAGTTTTTATGTAATTGTTATGGACTAATTCTCTAAAACACTAAACCTGAAAAGATCCTCAATGCAAACTATTCATTTAATTCAAGATTATGTAATGTTTAGGTTCGGGTCCTTATAAGAATTGTCAACCTTTTCCTCAATGTGATGATCAATTTTATTATGTATGGGGATCATAGTGGTTCTCTAAGATAAATATATTGTGAATAAATCTTTAGTTATTGGTTAGAGACTATGAAATCTTGATGACTATGTTTAGGAGAAGGTATGGTCTATAAGATTATTTGAAGATGCTCTTTTGACTAAATGGTTATATGAAAATGTTTTTGGTTCTCATGAACAAGATCATACACCGATATCTTGATTCATTTGACATTTTCTTCCATGATGAAATCATACTTATTCACCAACCCTAATGAATCAATTTTGAAATATTCATATTGTCTTATAAAAACATTGAGAACATCGGTTTCATACAAGTTGTGAATGGTTCTCTTTTGAATTCAAAAGGATCAATTATTATGGCCTATTGTTTCTATTATGGGTATATTAGTAGAACTAGAGAATCTATGGTAGTGATGTACTAGAAAGACCCTCATAATGTGTTAGATAAAAAAAATCATTGAGATACTATTAATGTTTTATCCATGACATCTCTTATTTTTTAGCACCCATGACTGTGATGATGATGAAATCTGTGTTGTTTAAGTGTCCAGACATGCCTAAATGGGATTTTCATAATCACAAGAGTAGAAGAACTATAAATATACTGTGGATTAATCTATGGAATATGATTGGTTATGTTGTATATTGTGATAAACCATGTGTTGTTTTGGGGTTTGTTATCATTTAATAGAATCATACAAGAAACATCCACTATGACAACATCAATAGAGTTATTCTTAATATGATATAGGTAAAACAATTGAGGATTGAGATTTGACATGTTTGAAATACTGCCTCTTATGAGAGAGGATTATTCTATACATAGAACAAAAGATCCTATGATATATCATTACATAACGGGATATGAATTTTAGGCTTCCACAAAAGGTAGAATACCTATATGAATTACAATTTGAGAGGACCTTTTCACTGGGTATTGTTAGTGACATTTCATATTATCATAGCCATAAGACATAGGTATCTCGTGATATTAGTGAATATTTCTCAGAGTAAAATTTTGACAAGATGATATTTTTGGTAGATTGGAGGATAAATGCTTCTATTGAAAATTGATCAACGAAATTTTCCCCATTAGTGATAAAATATTTATTTTTCGAAAAGGTGTTGTCTAGTCAAGAATATATTTATAATTGGGATGTGATGTAGGAATATATAGAATGCACTGACCTGATACATGTATGGTCATTAGACAGTGAAAATGTACCCCTAGTGCATGTGAGAGATGTAGTCCTAGTATCTGTCAGAAAAGGGATGATGATATACCATCATACTCTAAAGTTCGAAGTTCATCATGGAGTGAAAAATATGTACTGTGACCTTAGGTATGATTTTTAGTGTCCAAACATTTAGAGGGATGTTGAAGGATTCATTTTTCAATTCCATATCATCTAGAGGATAATGGTTGAGATGTATTTTCTTGTTTTTTTATCCAACCACATATTATACCCGTTTGGAAGTTGGAAGATTTCATTATGGTATTTTTAATAAGGTTACCTAGGATCTGGATAATCCAAGATGCATTTTAGATGTGTATTGATAATAAAATGGAAGTTATCAATTTTTAACCATCCATAAGACTCATCCAAATGACGATATATGAATTTTTTATGAATATGAAATACTATGATTTTATATAATTCCCGTAGGAATTATATCTAAAATTTATGCATGATTTACATCACTATTCAAATTGGTCTTATAGAAGGCCTTACGGTCTCATGTAATATAGAACACAACATACCATCCTCAGATAGACATATATATTTGGAATGGAATATTCAAATATTAGATGTTATTTTCAGGGCATTAATTTTATATTTTTCTAGGACCTTATAATGATCACATATATTTTTTTACTTATCATTCAAATTAGTTTCTATGTTTCATTTCATATGGAACTTTTTGTTGCTATTTACGTGAGGAAAGGTATTTTATTCTTTGTTGGCATGAGGTAATTGTGGTTATAATTATATTCCAAGTTATGATATATGAGACCTCCAATAGAGAAAAAATAATTCCTAATAGTATGATCCTAGATCAAATTAGGCATAATTCTTATGTGAACTATAAGAAGATACCATTGGATATTCCTATAAGTGAATTGTTTTTTGAGTGTAATTCATGCATTTGAGCACTGAGATTCTAGAGTAAAATGTATTCTAGAACCAAATTATGTTTCAAACTTAATTTTTAACATGATGATTATACTATTGGGGTATCATATGGATCATCCCATACACTACAATTGAATTCCTTATGTGTTTCACGTGTCCCATATCATAAGTTACATGCCCAATGACATGTAATTTATTTGCTGTGAGAATGTAGATCTATATTCTGATGTATCATACAAGGAATTGCAAATTTATCTTATACATGGTGGTAATAAGGTTTTATTATGGGCTTTAGTACAACTTGTGTAGATTTTATGGTGTCATGGTCAGATCTAGAAGGAGGCATGGGAGTGGGAGAGATAATTTTAAGCTCAATGTATTGAGTTGATTGACTATTGATGAAGGCACCTCTCAAGGATGAGAAGTCTATAGAGGTCGGTAATTTTAACGTCGTCATTTTAATCTGATCTAATATATGTTTATATTTATAAATTTCATGTTACTCTATTTTTATCATTGATATAGTTTTTATGTGGTTTATTTTTAATGTGAAAATAGTCCAACATTCAATGGTTGGAGAGTAGGGTAACATCGTGGAAGTTCTATGTTTGGAAACTACCCTAGCTAGCCTGCAATGTTCGTATAAGTATATAGATTTATATATATCCCACCAACCAGGTGGTGGATGAGGCCTATATAAATTCAGGTAATTCCAGGCTCGGAATGCATTAAATTTACCATATATATTTTTACATAGCTTACTTTTCTACCTTGTAAATTTCATAATTATAACTAAAACAGCTATTGTCGAATTAGAGAACATTATGCTTAAATCTTAAACACTCCCATTCTTATCCAATTGGTTCTTTAATTATGTATTTATTTGGTGAGACTAGAAATGTATGTTATCCCTTATTTTAGAGAAAATTGAAATTCATTATTGAGATATGGGTGTCGATCTACGATTAATTCATTATTTCTACATGGTCATATTGATTCATTCTTCCTAAGTTTTATTTTGATAATAGAACTAGTGAATTACTATCATCTATTGAATAAAAACATATCTACCATCACCTATGAGCAATTTATGGGGATGTGTTTATAAAAAATCTTCTTAAATCTATTCTTGGAGGAATATTTTTGATTGAATTATAATATTTTAAATGTTCATTGATAGATTGGTTAAGGGATCGATGTGTAAATGATATCCCCTCGACCAGAGAAAGTTTTTTCATTAATGGTTATTTTTTAAATGTAATTAAATTAGATAGATTATCATAAGATTCTATTAATCCTGAATCCATATTGGGTCTTTATTATATTGAAGTACTTTTTTTGATTGAACATATTTTTCTATACATGATGTCCACTTCTAGAATTGACATGTAATTCATAACCCATTATTAATTTAACAATTGACCTATGGAATTGGTATCCTCTACTACTAAAAATAATAGAAATAGTTCTGTTGAAATACCATGTGAGGTATGTGTTTCTAGAACTACATTTCATGGTATGTAGTATCATTAGGAATATTCTATAAACGTCTTCCTTGATGAGCCATAACCAATCTAAAAAACTTGATGTGCGACCTAGTCCACCATAGGTTCACAATGTGATTATATATTTTTTTTTGAAAAATATTAGAGTACTTTATCAATAATTATATGGTAGAATGTTTATTGACATTTTTGGTTCTTATATAATCTTAATATATTGGTGTGATTTTCTTATGGAATCACATGTATGACCATACATGATACTTATCAATTTGGGGTGTTTCTAAATCCCATGAGAACTATTTATTATTATTGATTCCATGAGTACGTTTATGTTTCTTGTATCCAGATTATATATTGATGAAATATTTATATATCTTTATACTAATCATAATTATTAAATTATATTACTTTCATTTTATTATATAACCTATTATATATAATTACTATACCTTTGGAGGTATATTTTGTAGCACTAGAAATAGTTGGAACATGGTGATATGGTTATCTATTATACGGGGAGTGTGTAATGATTCCAATGAGAGAGAAAATGGATATTAGAATTGGCTAGGGGTATGTATAATTGTTATGGATAAAATGTTGAATGCTCACAAGATGGTTAGGATATGTCCTGTAGCATCTTCAATCGATCCCTAGTGGATGCGGAGTAGTGTATACACTTAATTCATACAGGATGTTGTGCATCATGTTGACATGATTTGTTGTGTATAATGAGTAAAATGTTCTCATGATGCCATGGGGGTATCGAGTAACATTTTCACTAGGATTTTGGATAGTATTGGATCTAATTCAATACTATATTCTTCATTCCTACATAGATAAAAAGTAAGTAATACTGAGGATATTGATGCATGGTTAACAAATAGTTTCACATATTATGAATGATTATTATTGGCTGCACATTTATTTGTATCATTTAGTAAATATATTATACAAGTGAACACATGTTATGGACACATTATTGGTGTACTAATAGGTTTTATTACTCACACCCTTTATTATAATCTCAATGAACATATAAAACTCATGATTTAGGATCTAGGTAAATGAATAAGGAATATAGTAGATAGATAAGGTATAAAAAATGTAGAAGGTAGAAAAATGGATGCAATATGAAGGTCCCCACAATTTTTCATTATATGTATTGTTATACTTGAATGCCCTGATTTGTATGTTCACATTGGGAGCCTTGTTTATTTCATTTTATGATTTATGTTCCATCATCTTTTAACATTATGATGTTTATTCTTTTACATTTTATTTGAGTTGTCATTTTTTATTTATTTTTAGTGTGTATGTTTGTTATAAAGATAGTATTGTCTACCCATTGATGTTATAGATACCCTCATTTAAAATCATAGCCTCTTACATATGAGGTGGAACACATGAGGTCTTATAAATCATTAGGTAGATCCTGTTTTTTAGGTCAGGGATTTGAAAGATTCATTTTTTATATATTCCAAAACACTTTTGGAATAATATTATTATATACACAATTGAATCACATCATAATGGATATATTGTGAATTCCTATCCAAGACACGTTTTATATTAACTCTAAATCACATTTCTGAGTTGTTCTTTGAGTCAAAATTGATCCTTTCTCATTCAAAAACTATATCTGACACCATTTTCATTTATTGAATTCACTAAAAATATGCATATATAGATCCATAATTATATCCAATGAGGATACTCCAAAAAAGAATAAATGCTACTATTTTTATAAATGGATTATTTTAGATCTCCAACAAACACAAGTATATTGATACCTATGTCTATGTATCAACATTATATGAAACTAGGAATTGTCAATATTTCCATTAAATAATACATTATGCGACCGTGAGACATTAATTTTTTCAATAACATTTATAACACTCATATTTTATCTATTATGACAATATAATTCGTAGTAGTTGATAAATACTTTATATAAAAATTACTTACATGGATGATCACATCACATGTCACTAATTCAAATACATAAACACATGAAATTGAATTTTTAAGAGAATATTTACTCTCTATAGTATATCTCAATCAATGGACCTGAGGCCATACTCATTTTGCGAGAGGAAATATCCCATCAAGGTTACGCTCCATCCAAAAACATTTTCATCATCATACACAATCTACCATGGATCATCTAAGTCAACATGCTTACATGTGTATGTAGGGTACCAAATAATGATGGTTCTCAATCATGAAGTCCCACAAAATTCTTGTGTAGTGACTGAAATATGATCCAAACATGACTAGAACATTGAATTAAACTACCTGTCACACAATTTGTTATACTTAATAGGTCATCTATTTATAAAAACATTTCCTACCTAATTATCATATTCTGTATCTATACCAAATAATTATACTCACACAAACATGAACATTTAATTATAACCAATAATTATAATTACTAATCCTTTTACTATTTATAATTTCTTATAAATAATAATAATATTTGATGTCCTATTTTATATACACCATTGAACTAAAATGATCTATAAACTAATAGGCAAACTACATTATACAAAATATCAGAATAATAAAAGATATTGTGAATTATATGATATTATTCATCTAATAGTGGTGAAATTAATAGGATACATAAATTTGTATATAAATAATGTGTTGTCCAATGTCTTTAATGGTGTTTCATATTTATGAAATTAAATTAAATCGGCCAATTATACATGATAAATATAATATTTCATCATATAATCTAATATATTATCACATTGTAAAATTTATTTTGTTATGAAATAACAGTATCGACACATACTGTGTAAAATTTTCCTTTTTAATAAATGTATATTATCTATATATTTTATATTTTGATCAAAATATAAATATATAATCTTGAAAAGATAAATTACTATTTTTTCAAAAATGTTTGATTTTAAGACATTTTAAATAGAATGGAATGAATTATAACATTATATAATTTTTTTATTAATATAATATATATTTAAGGAATTAAATTATTATTCTTTTTATTATATTTTGAAGATCATAGAAATCATATTCTTATCATTTTAGTTCAGAAATGATATTTTCCCAATTAAAAACTATATTTGGTGATGTTTTTAATTTGAAAAATATTTGAGTAAAATTATGTCCTAGATTACATTGAAAGCCAAAAAAAATAAATTTTATTATAATTGAAATATTTAGGTCTCAAAAATAAGAAACAATGTTAATTTTTAACCATAATGAAATTTTAGCTTTCTAAACAAAATTTTCCCAAAAATTATTTTTACACATTATGTGGCTTAATATTATAGTTAACACTTCAGCCAAATAGATATTTTATATCATAAAATTAAATTATAATTTTAATTCTAATGTTTAAAATTAATTAAACGTGTTATTTTGTAACTTTTTATTAATATTATTTAATATGGTTTCAAGTTAATTCCCTAGTAATGTAAAAATTTAAAAATATATTTTGTAAGAGGAAAGGACTCAAAACATGTTAAAAATGTTTTCCAGATGGTATTTTGATGTTTTCTACATCACCAAAATCATCTTCATTATTTTTTTTCAGTTTGGAGACTTTCACACTATAATTTTATCACTACATTATTGAAAATGAAAATTGTAGTTCCAAAATATTCACCATCTTCACTTATTAAATGGGATACTTCCACAAATTCTTGTCTCACCTTTCCCATCTATTTTATTCATAAAAAATCAATTTTTCCACCTTAATACCTCTACCACTTACATAATAATCTAGTATAAATTAGATAACTCATGATATTCATTTCTAAGGATATTTACAATATGAAACTCTAAGAATAAACATACATATTTACTTTTTAATATTTTTCTCATAATATTCCTCTTACAATGTATTTTTTAACCTTAATATAATGAATTTTGTATAATTAATATAACATGATGTTTTTATATTAATGGAAAAAATGATATTTATTGTTTTACATCCACTATGAAAAATAAAACAATGTTGATCGTGTGTAAATACAGACTTCCGCGACCAAGAATCAACATCTTCCATTTTTCATAACCACCATTGACTGATAGATATAATGATTTAATTGATTGTTAAATATAGTATATAAAATACATTTATGATTATAATATGTAAAATGATATTTACTTTCAATATCCCTAATTATTTGAAAAATGAAAACATCATCATGTGTATGTATAGACTATCACCTCCATGAATGTCATGTACTTATTTTATTAAACACCTCTCATGTATGACCCTAATAGTGAATTTAATGAACTAATAAAATATTTATAACATTATTATGTTTTATAAGAAATAAAACCATTCCGATCATCCGCTTGTTATATTATTAAAATGAATACTCCATATGACGATACATGTAGACTACCACATCAATAAAAGTGATATAAATTTTTTCATTCATATAGACAGTTCATATTTTTACAAAAAATAAAAAATATTATTAAACAAATTTATAAAATATAAATTATATTATTCTAATTATGTAATAATGATATTATAACGAAAATCACTGCATAATAACACTTATCTATTAATTACAACATATACATGTTTTGGTATGTTAAAAAACACATGAACGAAGCTACAAATTTCAATCAGGGGGTATTATGGAAACATAATAAATCATTATATTGTATACTAATAGATAAATAATTTCATTAAGTATCTAGATTATACAATATTAGATGATATAGAATTGAAATTTACAATATTCTATTGTATAAAAATTAACCGTAAAAATGAATATTTCATGTTACATTTCATACATGGAGTCTATTTTGGATTCCTATATAACTATATGAATATTATACTAATTTAATAATAAATAAAACAATACCCTATAATATTTCATGTTACAAAGAAATTTTTCTATACCTTTTAAAATTATAATTTTTCAGAAATAGTTATTGAAAATTGTTCTAAAAAGCCCTACGTAACAGAGGAAGGATAAAAAATATAATAGATAAATAACACATGATAATAGATAAACATTGGAATATGAAATATAAATTAATATGGTTCTTATTAAATTTTTCAATAAATTTAATTTGATTATCAAGTTAGTCAGTCACATGTTTAGAATTCTATAAGACTTAGGTATGTGGTTGTTGTCTCATGTTTAGTATCTTGGGATATATTTCTTTCCATGAACCATTAAATATTTAATAATATTTTATTACATAATAATGAATTAATTTTACCATATATACATTATTCACGGGGTTTTATGAGTCACATAATGTTCATTGTTTAAATTGAATCATTTTAATGGATTCTATTGTTATAAGGATTTTTACTTACTCAATTTCATTCAATTGAGTCTCTAGCCTTTATGTAGAACTCTGTCATTTGATGATTGATTTATTATAACTATTTAATTAATAATAACTTCATTCTTGACTATTTTTCAGGGTTATCAAAATTATAATTTATAACCCTAGTATCAAATGACTCATACATGAATGATTATGCTTCATAAAAGTGTTTTTTTCATAATTATAAAATATAGGGAATGCTTCTTATAATAAAGAAATTTAATATTATATATTGTATATATTTCCTATTTATTTTATTATATCATTAATTATATTTTATTAAGGATATTTTATGTTAAATTTCCTTATTTCTCACAATTATGTGTTTTGAATTTGATTTAATTGAAGCCATAAGGTTTGTATTCCCTATCTCATTTGATGATCCATACCCCTAAAATGATATAAACAAACTATGTTTTCTATATTATTATTTCTATGATCAAAATAATATTTTTCTTCTTTAGTTTTATATAGAAGTTCTTTTCCATTACCTTTTTTGAAACATAATTCTTCATAATATTTTTAAACTGTTTATTCGTCAATATATTTGTTTTTATAATAATAAAAAGTAATTTTTTTTGTTGTAGACTACATATTGTGTGGATGTCTCTATATATATTTCAAAAATTATTAGTAATATTTTTTAATTTCCTTGAAAATAATTTCAATTTCCTTTAATGAAAATCATTTTATCATTTTCTTTAGGAGATATTTTTGAAAAAATGAATTCCATTCAAAATTTCTATGTGATGTCATATTTTTTATACCATTTTCAATTTAGATTTATATTTTAATATCTATTTTAATGGTTTCTAAAAGAATTTAATAATCTCTCAAAGTTATAAAATATTTATTTTAGAAAAAATTCAAAATATCAATGATATGTTTAATCTAAATAGTTATTTAATTTTCAATAAAAATATATTATGAGTCCAAATAATGAAATAACCCATACTATATCTTATTCCTCTACAAGGTTATTCATTGAATGATACCACCAACATTATTTCTCAAAATGATTTATGTATTTTTATTCTCTATCAAATTAATGATCAATCACTACCTTTTTCTTTTCAAATTACCCAATATGTGTAAATATGATATTTCCAAATATATACATCCTATGTGAACACATATTTCATTCCATTAATTGAAGGGTCATCTCCATGTTTCCATACATCAATTGATTTGGGAATTTTTTTATTTTTTGTATATCATTTATCTATTTGGTGTTAATACTATATGCTTAATTATCATAATACAATAGAATTTTCCAAGAATTTGACAAAATCTATATGGATACCAGTTCTATTTTTTCCTCTAGTAGATTCTATTGTGATTATTTAAAGAATTGGGAGTTTTTGATTTAGTGAATATATTTTAAAATGATTTTACTTCCATTAGATTTTCATCAGATAATTATGATGGGATGAATGAAATCTATTCCCATTACAAGGGTTCATTTTGATATGATGAATGATTGGTTTAATATAGAACTCGTATGTATGGATGATTATGATTAGGGTGATATATATCAATATAATGTATTAGATAATGTTGTTTATATTAAAAGATATTGATCTATGGACATAAGTGAATTTGTTCACATCCAAAAATGGTGAAACTATGTAAATTATCCCAAAATATAGAAGGTTGAACTTAAATGTATTTGGTCACCATTATTTATTAATTTTATGTGTAAGGCATAATATTATTCTTATTTATATCAATAAATTATGATTTCTTGGGTCATTTTAATAGAGTGATGTTTCTAAACTCTTATGATTCATATTTTTATTTTATGAAATATCATACTCCATAACTGATGTTTTATGATCTATAATTTTTTGGGTATTATTATCTTAAGTATCTTGATTATATTTACTTTTTCATCTTTTTATCACTTGTGATCATTGATTTTTATAACTTATGTTTTCCCTTACTAATCATTTTAGTTAACCCCTTCAATGTTTCCATTTCACTAGGTTATAAAAGGATGTATTATATATGACATTTATAGAAGAAAAAATGGTGTAGATATTTTTATATATTGATGAATCAGTACTAATTAAGTTATTTTTTATAATTTAAAAATAATTCATTTGATATAAATAATATGTGTTTAAATAATGTAATATTTTCCCTAATAATATAAAAATATAATCATAAAAGGCGTTCTTAATTTAATTGTTACATTAATAGAGAAATATATTATAAATATGTAGGTGTATTAAATCCAATTCGTAATTTTTGTTTATCCTAATAAAAAATGATGAATTGAATATCTAGGGTTCATTATTTGGTATCAAATATGGCTTGATATAACCAGAGTGGTTATGATCAAATTTGAAGAAGAAAAAAATATGAGTTATAATGTTTTTAAATATTGATAGTTTATGGTTGATAGTATTTTCAATGGTATATATAATTTGTCATTTTAATTGTAAGAACCTGGTTTTTAACTCAAGCTTCGATCATTTTAAATACAGTTTAAATAATTATTTTGGACATTGAATAGATTTTCTATTAAGTTATAAATGTATCTGAGGTTTTTTGGGGCCTGTATTGAGATCAGAACCCTGACTGGTGGAGAAAAAACACAAGACCACATGGTTAGTAGAAACCATGGAACCCAGCCCACACAGTCTCCCAAAACCATGTACAGTTGGACATAGGAGAAAAAATAGAACACTATTTTCGCTTATCATATGTCTAGGGCTACACACGCATTCAGAATGTCTATAGTTTTTACCAGATTTGATTCACACAGTTGGTGTAGGGTATCATTAAAAATGAGGACTAATCATGTTGGTACCCTCATTATTTAGTGAACCTCACATTGTTGGTGCATGGTTTGGGAAACTGTGTTACGGAACTGTGAACCTCTATTTTTCTTTTTATAAAAAATGAAAATGAACGTAATGATAAATTTTTTTCCATTCTTCATAGTATCATTCCAATATACAACAGGCTACTCCCTCTCCATATTGAGTAAAAAAACCCCTCTTTGAGAGGATTTTTTCTAGTTCTCTAATGCAATGTTCGATTCAATAACTGTTAGACAATATATATGGACATAACTATTTGATTTATTCCTTTTGGGACATTATTACTTTATATTATCCTTGATAAAGTTATTTAGATGAAATACCATATTCCTTATTTTACATTCATTGATCTGTTTTTTAGATTTATTTGGAGGCAAAATAAACTATTGGTTGATACTAGATGTTGTGAATCATGCAATGCATTGGTATGTGTAATATAAAACAAATATTATTTATAACCAAATTATAAATTATTATCATTGTGTGAACAAAAATTTCTTCATGCGTTGATGGATTAAATCACATGACATTCACATAGTCATTAAAATCATATCATATGACCATTGTTATATATCTTATCTATTTTTGGTAGTAATGATCTGAACATTGTGTTCCCCAATTAGGGAGTTTCCATATTAATGACATTAGAGGTTTTTCATTCTATTTTATGCCACCATTCGAGTGTGATATTGATTGAGCCTATTAATACTAATAATTTTCTTAATTAAATGAATTTCAATTAGAAATGGTTAAACCATGTACATGGTAATTTCAAATGACCATTCTAAGGAAGGTGTTATCATCAATTAATGAATCTTAATATGTGTTATTCGAATATATAATATGGATATAAAATTTCCTAAAATAATGTAATAAAATATTATGGTTACTTTTTGATAAAACAATATTCCATGAAAAATTAATGGAAATTGTGGGAAACTAATAAATTGAATATGACTTATATGAAATAATAAATTGTTTCATACCTTGTTAAGCCTTGTCACAAAAATTAATGGAATATACTAGTTCCAAATGACTTATTAATTGTCATGATCAACACAAGGGATAAATTCCTAATGAACCAATAATAAGGAGCCTATTTTATATGGACATGTTCACTATTGAAGGAGTTTTTAGACTCCTTACAACATTGGATACCTGTTGTAATTACTTGATCACACATGGATTCCATTGGGATTTAATGATTCTAGTAATCAAGGATAATTTGGACTTGAAACCTAATATATTTCTACAAATGGATGATATACATGACACCATACAATCCCTCTAATCTGATTATTGGATTACTTAGATACACTTCTACGATCCAGTGCGACATCTACAGAAATGTGACTGCATTGAAACAACCATTTGGAAGAGTCAAAGCATATCAGGGATTAGCATGGATTAATTCCTTAGAATGGGTTAAAATCATATTATAATTGAATTCCATGATATGTTCCCCTTGTATTAAAATAAAACCACTTATATCTAAGCTATATTTTATTAATGAGTTGGATCGCAAATTACGTTTAGGATTCCTTTGTTATTACCACAGATCCTCTTCAGTATGATAACCATTATAGGGTACCTTATTATACAAAGGATTCAATATTATTATTATCATGACATTATGGTAGTGGTTTTCATTCATCACATGACATAACATATAAATTGAATCATAATTAATATAATGAAACGGTTACCTGTTTAGACACTAGCTGACGCCGAATCTGGTACATTTACTTTACGTTGTTATATTCCATGACTTTTATATATGCATGCATTCACACTTTTTTATATTTTATTACATGGACTACATATAAATGACACTTTTTTTGGTGGCTTATTATGAATAATCATACACTGTATCTGAGATTTCATTGCTACCTAAAAAGATTTCATGTATTTAGGTTTGGACAAAGAGAATCATCCCACCAAGGACACCTAATTTTGTTTATTTCATTAGGATAGAGTTTTTTAGCAGTTAAAAAAATATGGGATCATGTTTTTTGATAGTATTTGGATTATTTCATTCTTCTTCTTTATATAGTTTATTTTCATCCTCCTTTTAAAATTATTTTCTTGTTTATGAGAAAAATAACAAACATTATCATCAATTTTTTCTTATTGTTATATGTTTCTTTAGTTTATGAGAAAAATTACATACATTATCATCCCTCTGGTAATGAGGGAATATTATCCCCACAGACACACCATACACCCTCACTGTTGGTATGTAGCCTCTATAATTCCAAGACAGGCACTTGAGGTTGTGTGGTAAACTATGCTTGGGGAACAATTAAATGAAACCCAGGATCAGGATGTCATAAAGATGAATTAGAGTGATTCATTTCATTTTTTACTATTTTGAGACAATATCTAGGATATTAAGAATTATTTTTAACATTGATATAATTTGAACTTGTACATAACTAACCCACATTAGCAGAAAATGCTGATGTTCATGAAATAATGATGTTTGTTCTATTTTCACCTATTGTAGTTGATATCCTTTTGAAATAGGGTTATTCACATATTGTGTGATGGTTATTAATGTAATAATTTGGTTTGAGGATTTCATTTTATAGGTGTCCCAATTATATGAGGGTAAGAAAAGTATTTACATGAATCATCAATGGAACCTACAATTCACATTCCATGAATACTCGATTCTATATAAGTGAATTTAACTTATTTCATTTTCATTAATTCCATATGTTTCCTATGATTTATGAATGATCTTTATATATATATATATATATATTCTTATTCTACTCTTTAGTTGTGATTAAGTCATTACTTATTTAAATTCATGTTCTGAATGGGCCCCTATGGGTTTGAATGAGTAGTTTACCAAACCAATTAATCATATATAACATTTATATATTAATATTCAATGAATATTTGGTTAAAAATTAATTAAATGGGTGTAGATTTCATTGATAAGGTGAATGTGCCCTAATTTACTAGGAATTTTAATCAATTTTAATAATCCATTGATACACTTGTTTTTGAAAATTAAACATAGAATAAAAAACATGGACTATAAATTAATGGTTTCCTATGAATAAACATACAATGTTTTATTGATGCCTTAATCAACTAAAACACCTAATATTTAAAATAGATTTAAAACTCCTACCTAGAATCCTAATCGTGTAGTTCGGGTGGAAGAAATTAGGTAGAGAGACTTTATTTTTATGTAATACATTTGATAGTGATTGTGTTTATTCATAAATCATGATATAATGGTGTTTTATTGGAATTTTTAGAACAATTCTTTAACAAAATAATTGTGTCATGCGAATGGACTTTGGAGACAACCCTGATCTAGACGCGGTGGGCCCTTAGCCTCCAGGAGTTGCAATTCATGAACTACCATCATTACATGATATGGGTACTGATGCTTATTAAGGAGATATTATCCCGCATCTTATGAAATCTATATATGGTGATCCATGACCCAATCCTAAAATGGGTAATCCGAATAAGATTTCAAATTGCAGCATCATCTGACCATATTAGGGGATGGAGGCCCAGTTAATATTATGTCTTGGATAGAGGCTACCCTATCTATCTTTGAGAATTTTTATATTCATTATTATTCCAAGTGCTGGTGGGATGTGAATACCATGGGTTTTTGTTATCATGGAATGGTATCAATTTATTTCAATAATACCTTCTATAATTATTTATTTCAACCAATTCTAAGAGTTGTCAGATCAAGATATTTCAGGCATATAGAGTAGGGTGATATTTCAGTCTTGGATTGTTTTGCACATTTTATTGGGTTATGGTGATTTTCTCGACTTTTATCCATTGTTGAAAATTCTTGTTCTAGAAAATTTTATTATGGTATCTAGTATTCCATATGTATTCAGATGAATGTTTTAAACCTACATACATTATCTATGATTTCAAATTAGGATCTTATCACCATGTTCTATTCTAGGGATAATGAAATTATTGAGTATAATGTATTTGTGATGAGGGAGGCCAACTATATAGCCCCGACTCCATAATCCTTGATCCAGTGCAATTTTTCATTACATTGGCATTATTACAAGGAAGCTAATCCTTAAGGAACATGCGGTTTAACTATCATGGAATAATATACATTATAGATGATAACATTATTACATAGGGAAAATATGAAATAAAAACATGATACATAGATAGAAAACATACTACATTAATGAATTCTTATTCAAAGACTTCTTATTTATAACCAAGTGAAATAAATGTAATATGTGTGAGTTTATATGATCAATAAGGTTATTTAAAGAGGATGATATAATGAATCAATGGAAGTAAACTAACATGGTAAAAAAATTACTACTAAAACATTCCATTTAATAACTAGGTAAAGAAATTTTATTATGGAAAGGTACGAAACCATTAACACACGACATTAAATCAATGAAATGAAAATGAAACTCATCCATAGATAGATCAACAGAAAAATATCTTGGATAATTAATATTTGATATCTCAATAATGGGAATTTTGGTTTTTCCAACATCATGTTTCATAGAAATATGATACCTTTACCAGTAAAAGACAATTTAAACTATTTTTTCAACTAACTCACCTCATGATACTACCAATGCATCGAGGGTCTTTCATTCATCGGTCCCCAACCCATAGGGCATTCCTTAAATGGCCCCAACCTATGCATAGAATGTCCAAAGCATTCCACATATATCAAATAAATAATATTCCTTATAAAATATTAATATTTAATAAAAAATATAGATTCCTCAATAATACATCAAAGGAGGTTATGTACAACAAGGGTTGTGGACATAAAAACATTTTTTATGAAAAATAATATTTAAACATTACAATGTTTCCCATACCACACTAATACATTTCAATCATAGTTATTATTGAATTAAATGAAACTTATAATATCATGAAAATAAGATTATTAAAAAATTTAAAATGTAAATATGTAGTATATACAACAAATAAATCTGAATTTGTTAATATGAAAATTAAGTCTCAATAGAATGTAAATTGCGACAAAATCCCTTACATTATCATTTATTTTTTATGTGTGGTATTTAGCCACATATCTCATGGTTTAAATTATATTAAAAAAATTAAAAAAACCAAAATCATGTATATAATATCATATATTAACTTATTACAATATTTTTATTGATTTTTTGTTAAAACTCATTCAATATTTTATCTATTTTTGGTGTTAATTGGCCAGTTTTCTCAAGTATGTTTTGACAAGTAATTTGTGGTTGTTATTAAGTCTATCATTGTTTAATAATATAAATAATATAAAACACATCTCCTTTATCATATATATTCAGTACATAGGTATTTATAATAGTTTATATCTTTTTTTATAAAATAAGTGCATCATTAATGGATATGGTTGGTCATACTTATGCATGAATGCTAATTTCATTTGTTTGTTGAATTAAATGAATTAAAACCAGATGATACTTATGTATATTATAATTTCCATTATGATATTTATGTTATTTATTTTTATAGGATTATTTTAAACATCCTTTATGCATTCCACGTATGGCATGAATGAGTCATATTCATTTGAGGTGCGGTAGCCCACACTTCCTTAAAAAAAATTATCATTTTTACACGTTATAGAAGAATAGTTTTATATTAAAAATAAGGACTAATGAAGCATAAAGTAATTAAAATTTTCATATATATAATAGATAAATATAGTTTCTTTCATAATGTCCACCATTATAGGTGGTAGGGAAATGTTGACCAATCATCTTTTCATGAAGCAGTAGTTCAGAATACAAATAAACAATTTTCTCTTACCCATTTGATGGAGGAATGTGTTTTTTTTGGAGTAAATATTATCCCTAAAAAACTAGTATATTTATTATACTAGGGTTTTTATGAAATTAAAGAATAATAATAATACAGGTAGTGGATAATGAAAATGAAACTAGGGAGCATGAGTGAAAGTGTTACCTCGTAATCACGTAACTTTTATTGCTGCATACGAAAAGATTCATTGGATTTCTTTTTGACCTAAGGGAGGATTCTTTGTCATGTGGATGTATTTTGGAAGAAAATATTTGGATTAATTTTCAGAATATAAGAGGCCTGAGAGGTGTGAGGTATCAGAAGATTTAGTGGCCTTTTATAGGCTTGGAAAATGACTCAATTGGTTCTCATGAAAAGAAGTAAGGAGTAAATATTTTATTATATTACAAGCTAATAAAAACCCACGAAATATAAAGAAAATATGTTTCATGGATGATATATTTCTGTTAAAAATCAATTGGATAGGTTTCTAGTTTATTTGGGCACTCAAACATAGGGTTTTAGCCCTTTTTTTCATATTTACACCATAATCATTGTAATTAATTTTAATAACATTCACAAATCATTTTTAATAAATATTAAGTTGATATTATTAGAAAGAAATAACATCTTTATTACACTTTTTTTGTTTTTTACTTTCAAAATTCATGTCACTAAAGAGGAAAAATGTAGTATTAATGCAAATCTCACAGACAAACAGATGAACAAATTTCATTAGAAAGATGTTGAAATGATTGTTTTAGTTTTTATTAAATTTAACATATAAATTTATTATAATGAAGTAATCTATATTAATAGAGTTGTAAATTATCCAAAATTTCATTAAAAAAATTTATGATATAATTTCACATTAAAATTTAATTAAATGAAAATACAGTTTTTAACAAAAAACGCAGTATTTTAACTATTTAATAAATAATTATTATTATTAGAAAATTTGAAAATATTAACCTAAATAATATTTGGACATTATGAATTCAAAAATGAAGTTTAATTTCTCAAATTAATGTAATAAATGTTCAAAATATTGATTAAAAATATGATCGTCATTTAAAGGTTGTAAAATTGCCTTAAAATAATTTATTTTATGTATAATATTTGGTTTGATAATATCTTATTCCTATTAGAAATGTTTAAATTTATTTATACATAATATATAAATAAACTGTCAAGAAGTGATATAATTTAATTGAATATTAAAAAGTTATTAAATAATGGTATGTTTAAATTGGGTGTTGTGTGTATTGCAATGTTATCTGATGGATATGTCGTAATGTCATGGGGTGATACATTCTTCCCTCCTATAATAATATAATCGTATATATTTTAGGTTTTCTGCCTTATAAAATATGTGTGTACCTCACCATCATAAAAACCCCTAGTTCCCATGTTTCTTCTTCAATTTTGTGATTTATCTATAGTGAATTTACTATAGGAGTTTTCTAATTCAGTAATATTGGATTTGTGGTATCAAGTATCCATATAGGTTCTTAACAATATGAAAGTATAGGTTCCAACTCTATTTCATTATATGTGCGCAGATGTGTTAGCTCTTCCATGTACTTCCTTAGAAAGGCTATGTGGTACAAATCATGATTCTTTGAGATATTTTGAGTGTAACACCATGAGATTTTGTGAGATATATTCTTTTTAAATATCATTTATGTCATGTGTTGTACACTACACCAATATTATCTTTCATTATATGCAATGCTATATCAACTTTGACTATACAAAACATTATTCTTGGCTTCTATTGTACATATTTTAATGTTATTTTGATAGAATTTATTACACGCAACACTGAGTATAGATTTTTATCAATGTATAAATGAAATAAGTTTAGATTATGTTATACTCGAAACCAAAGGAATCATTCATTACACACAACACTGACTTGTCTTATGTTACACACATGAGCGACCTTCCTCGATAGTTTGCGTTGCACATGATACCGAGTTTCACTAAACAACGATATATTATTAAAATATAATTATTTAATTGTTTAAAAACTAGCCATTATGAATTTTATTAACCACATTTTGATATTTATATAACATTATCATTCATCTTACACATTTTCTAGAACATCGTATGATAAAAAATCCATTATTTAGATAAAGTTATTATTATTTAAAAATAGCAGTTTTATAGCATTTTAGTGGCTCAACAATTTTAATTCTTGTTTATTTCACTCTTATATATTCAATTTTAAATTTTTTTTGTTATAATTGTAACATCAAAATTTTCTTTGGGTGAAATTTTTGTATTTATTATGATAAAATTCATATTTTTATAAATAGTAAAATATGATTTATTTTAATTCAAAACAAGCTTATAATCATATTTATTTATACAGTAAGATTGTATTTTTAAATGGTTTTAAAGTATAATTAGTTTATATTATTATATTCTTTTACAATTTTAATCATTGGATGAAATTTCAGTTTTAAATTAGACGATAATAAGTCAATATTTTGATTTTCATTACTTCTTAAAAACCCGCTATTTGGTATTGACAACCAAAATTAATTTTAAATTAATTACTAAAACTTATGTGTTTTTAATTTAGAAAAATGGATTCGATATTTTTAATCATAAGGTTTAAATTGTATAAATAGTTATCTTTTATTTTTGGACATTATGGATATGGACTATAGTAATTATTTTATTTACCATGGTTAATGGGTAAATATTTTAAATGAGGGTGAGAAAATAATATTATAATAATATTAAATTACCCACACACATTTCTTAATCCTAATAAATTAGATATTTCTGAACATTTTTGTCGTTGGTTCTATTTTGGGACCCCTTGGATTCACATGGATTTGAAAAAGAAATTTTATAAGAATTAATTTAATGTAATGATAATTATAACCTAAACATATATCATTTAATAAATGTATTCTAATATAGTATTTTATAACTAATATATATGTATTTAAAAATTCATTATAATGGTAAAAATATTCTCTACATCATGTTATTTTATTTATAATTTTTTTAGATTAGACAAATATATTTATTTATGGCTCAATTTTGATGTAGTGATTACCCCATTAAGGAATTATTCAAATAAATGAATTTATAAATATGAAATAAATTTAATTTGGAAAATCTGAAGTCATGAAATAATATTATGGATGTAATTGACATAATATTCTAGAGGTAATACCTTTGGTAATAATTAATAATGTTTATATTAATTTTTTAAAAATATCAGGTTTAAATTGTATCTAAACATGACATAATTCATATCATAAAAAATTATATTGTTTATCAAATGATATTAAATTCCTAAAAATATCATATTATACCAAATGGATAATATAACTCCAAATATTTAATAAATAACATTATGTGGTCTTTTTACATGATATGGCAATTACATTAATCCACAATGTGTAAATAACATGGTATCATGGTAAGAGCAAAAATGGTAAAATAAGTGTAAAACAAAAAAACGATAAGGATAAATAAATAGTTAAAACATGAAAAAAAACTATTGGATTATGGGTACTCAAATAAAACTAATATTATATTCGAATTACATATGTTTTTAACCATTTTTAATATAAATTGAGTTTATAATAAAATAATATTTTGGGAGTTTAATAAAGTGCCCCGCTCTACTCTTATAATAGGGCACTTATTCCCTATCCTCTTCATTCAATTTTCAGACTTCAAGCTTAGCCAAACCCAAAAATGTTCTCTTATAAACATCCCTAGTTACATTCTAGAGGTTCCTGGCTTCTCAAAAGTCCAACTATATTTCATTAAGAGAAAATTTAAAAGAGGCACGTCAAGGAAGATATAATCTCTTCTACTGATTCATTAAAATTTATTTCTTAATATAATTTATCTAAATTAGTTGTTTCATTATAAATTAATAACATCAGTATCAATAATATACTGATAGGTTATCATAAATATTAAACAACCCTATTTTACCTTTTATCTATCATATGAAAAACAGAATCACCAAGCGTGTGTTCTTACTACTTACTCTCTCCACACCATGGTGTAATATGTTTTTCACAACCACCTTACATGGATTTGAATAATGGTTGAAATAATAACTAAATATGATTATTATAACATTATAATAATTTTTAGATATTATACACAATCGACATCAACACCATTTTATAAATATGAGAAGGATATCATCGCTTGTGGCTAGGTATGACTTACTTTCTCCACAATGCGATGAGATTCATTATCCATGTTAAACAATCAAGAATGATGATAATGTTTATATAATAAATAATAATGCAATATATGAAATAATAATTATAATATTATTACTTATATATATTTCATTTAGTTATTTCCATTCAATTCAATGAGGAATATAAAACAGTGTTCCTGCATACGTATGGCCTACTGTCTCTAGAAATGGTGTATTAAATTTAATTAATCTATCTAATATATATATATAATTAATATATATGATATAAAAATCATTCTTACGTAATTAAATCTTGATATAAGTAATAATATAAGGAATAAAAATTCAAAACATGTAAGATAAATAAAACGATTATTTCCCAAATTTTTTTAACATGGAATTGAAAATGAATGGGTAATATAAAGTCTTAATTGAATCATATATGTTATAATAAATATTATTATGGTTCTGTTACAAGATTGTATTATGTTTAAATCCCATATACTGGAGTTTCAGACACATACAGAATAAATCAGTCCTAATATAGGGGATAATTTTCCAATCTCATTTTTATCATAGATTGTTTATACGTAATTATTTACTAAGGTTATATTTATCGTCCATGTTTTCTAAATAATTTTTAAAAATATTTTTTCCATTTTTATATGTATTATTGAAGTTATTTTTACCCGTGTTTACTTTTATTACATGGTATGTAAGGAATCCTTCTTTTTTTACATTACGAGGTACTTTTATAATTTTCTGCAAAGGTACGAGGAAAATGTTTTTATTTAACTTATATGGCATGAATGGATTTTTATGGTGTCATGAATCCATATTTCAATGAATCTTCTTCGAAATTATTTCATGATTATTTTCAACTATATTTTTTTTAATTATGTGGTATTCATGAAAAATAGAACATATTTGATGGAGAAATGATACCTTCTTCAAGAACTAATTTCACGTGTTTTATCAAAATTATTTTCCACCTAATATGATTCTCTTAAATAGTTTTATATTTATATCCGTATATTTATGATGATTTTATTTCATTAATAATGGAATGATATTTTTTTATTATGTTATGATGGAATGTTAGTTAGGATACCCATTTTTTTCTTTAGTTATGATATGATGAATGATTTTTTGTTTTTTGGAACACGTAAGAATGATTTTATTTTGAGATGGGTGGGACTAATATGTCTATCAGATGAATTGGGTAATGATTTATATATCATTTTATAGACATGAATAGAACTATCGGTAAATATGATTCAGTAATACATGGATGGAAAATCCAATAAACCCAGTACAATAATAGTCATTGTCCACTATGACGGTCTTGGCAGCAATGCCTTGGATATTATAGAAAACATATTATATTCTAGTTAGTATTATAAAATATAATATTTTATGACAATGTTATTCTATCATGTTTAATGTTCCTTTATGATCTATGTCATACATAGTGCCATGATTTATTTTATGACATAATATTTTTATTTTTAATCATTATGTTCATGTTTTTACACTCAAATGTATATGGTTTTGTTTTATGTTATCCATGATTACCATTAATGAGCATTTTAGCTCACCCTATCTATGTTTCCTTTTTAAATGGATATAAATAAAGGTTTTAGTTAGGAAAAAATAGGAATATATTTATGGGATATTTATATGATCTTTCACCATGATTATAAGATTTTATTCTGAGTTTCCAAGGCACTTAATAAATAAGATATTATGGCGTCTATTTGTGTATTGTGTTCAGTATTCTTTACATAAAATTTAATTTCCATGTATGTCACACATGGTTCTCTATAGTGGGTATCAGAGTGAAGGATTAGTAAACCATTAAAAAATAAGAGTCTAAAAATTTAGTGAGACCTCTAGATATATTTCTAAGGTTTACCTAGAAATGTCCCTAAGGATATGTATAAGTATAGGTTATTGTCCTAAAATCATGATAACAATCACGAATAACCAATGATTAAACATATTTAATTAGATACCAAACGTACACCTCTTTGATCATTATGTTTTCTTAGTATGATTTAGGACTATCACAATATTATTTTTGGGTTTAGATAGTGGTTGGAACCCAAAGGAACCATGTTAAAGATAAATTCACTAGGATATTAAAGGATTATCCTCTTGAGAAGACAATTTTTTTAGGAGATGGAGTGAAATTTTTTTTATTCCTACAGAAGTTATGAATCATTTTGGACATAAAATCAGCAGAGAGGGGAACAACATTCTACTTAGTCCTTCATGATGCAACATCCACCTTATTTCAGTGGGTCTTCTGATCCACTTATTACTAAAAAATGGATCAGTCAATTGAATTGATCTTTTCCATATATTTCTATTCGTAATATGTAAAATTCTTTTAGGTTGTTTATTGTTTAGAAGGTATAGTGGACCAATGGTGGACTCTAATTAAGAATTCTGTGCAGCATGATGAAATTGAACTTATGGAATGGGACAAGTTCAAGAACATATTTTTCAATAAGTATATCTCTCGTATTCTTCAAACAATGATGTAAAAGGAGTTACATCTGCTTAAGCAAAATTACGATGAATCTGTTGGTAAATATAATTTGAATTTTATAAGGATTTTATGGTATGCTTCTGGCTTTACCATCCATCTTGAATGTAAATATGATAGATTCTTTAGTGTAATAAAACCATGTCTTCAAATTAAATTATCTATAAGAGACTTTATATTCTTTGAGGAGAGTGTGCGTTGTGCTCTAAACATAGAATTGGATGTTGGGTTTTTATATCTATCTCATGGTTTTGAAATGAAAAAAAATATTGAGTTCAAGGAAAAATATCAAAACAATAGTGAAAAAGAGATGAATGTTTCATTATGAATACAGTGGGGAGAGAAGCATGATGGTGATTATATTAAAGTGACTACAAAATCCTTCTTGTGTGGAATTTACGGTTATAGGGTAGTTGAGTGAAAAAGTAATAGAAAAGGGTTTCTAATTATTTTAATGGAGAAAATACTACATTGAACTCACCAACAACACTTCAATACTACATGCTCATGGAAATGGGGAAATAGGCTAACCAATACCATAATAAAAAGTTTAAGGATGATCAATGTCAGAAACCTCTAAAATATAAATAAAGAGGGAAGTTGCATGCAGTCACTATTGTTCTTATTGAGTATGTGAATGAAGTGATGGAATTATTATGTTTTTATGTAATGGGATTCTGAAATAGTGTTGTGAAATCTCGTTTATTGTATTATGGAATATAGGAATTTCTATGTATTGGTTTTTTGTGGTGTTCAATAATAATATGGTACACCTAACCAAGATAAGGGATTGAAAAATATTTGTAAATATCATTATATTAACATAAATAATGGATAGGGAGATAATGAGATGTTTGATAGTATTAATTAGATCATGACATAAAAATTGTGAAAGTGATATCATGGTTTTATTATATAGAATATTTGTTATATTCAGTGTTTGAAAAAAGTTAATGCTGATATATTGAATGTTATCACTACCAATATAATGTAATTTGTGTTATTATCATGTTTTAAGATAGTACATGATTAAGGTATTTATATTTTTGAAATGTGAAAACAAATAACTACATTATAACATATGGGAGATAAATGTTCTTTCAATTTAGTTCACATACTTTTAAATTTGTATATATTAGTTTTTGGAAGGATTGTAATTTTTTCCATTTATTGATAGTATACGTTATTTTCTATTTTATGTTGCTAGATTAATGTATTATATCACTATAAGTGGACTTAAGATTATTTGATAACATATTCTATCCTTTTTGTTGAGATTTATGGAATGACCAATAATTCTATCACCTCATCTGGTAACACTTCAAGAATGAAAAATTAAACATAATTTCTTAAAAAAAGATATTATGTGGAAATTTTTCAGGGGAA
The DNA here is from genome assembly GCA_963277665.1 of Viscum album. Taxonomy (NCBI): domain Eukaryota; kingdom Viridiplantae; phylum Streptophyta; class Magnoliopsida; order Santalales; family Viscaceae; genus Viscum; species Viscum album. The sequence continues at coordinate 2,011,174,404 of OY728145.1, read as the reverse complement.
ATCAATACTGAGAATTTCTTGAAATCAATTCTGTATTTCTTATCATGAAAAAAGTCTTCAACATTTTGGAAATGATCTTGAAACCAAAAATGATATCATATTATTTTCTTATCTAATGAATTAGATGATCCCTTAAATAATAACATATTTATAGCTTTCTTGTAGTTATCATTCTCAATACATATTCTCTATCACAATCCTTCAGAACTAGATGGTTAAATATCTCTTCCATATCCATATTTTCACTTCCCACCTATGTTATCCAACATGGAAACCCAATGATGAGTTAATATGGGTAACCACTATGTTTCTACATTCCTTTTAAATATTTTGATTTTGTATTCATTTTTATAATATGGGTTTCTATTAATGAATTTTTCATGTCATAAACCATTTATAACCTGGATGAATTTGGATGGCGATATTTATTTTAAGGGTGCGGAATGTTACACCATGAGCTTTTATGAGATAGATTCTTTATAAATTTCTCTGATGACATGGTTTTAAACTACACCAAAATAATAATGCATTATATGAAACAACTTATTATCTTGTAGTGCACGCAACACTATTCATGGCTCTTGTTTCACATAATTTCCAGTTCATTTGATAGAATTCAATTCACGCAACACTGAAAATATATTTTGTTCTATGTATAAATTTACTTTGTTTGGATTATGTTATATTAAAAAACAATGGTATCTTGCACTACACACAACACTAGTTTGGGTTGCGTTACATGCAAGAGCGACCTTCCTCAATATCTTTTTTTGTACATGTTACCAAGTATCACTATTGAACGATATATTGTTAAAATATTATTATTTGATGGCATATAAACTAGCCATTATAAATTTTATTAACCACTTATTTAATTACATATAATATTATAGTTTGTATTAAACATTTTCTAGAACATGATATGGGAAAAAATCAATTTTCCAGATAAAAGAAGTATTTTAAAAAAAAATTAAATTTTGTTGGATTTTGATAGCGCACAAATTTTATATCTACTTTGTATCACTTTTATATGTTCAAAATATAAAAATAAATTTTTTATTTTTGAATAATAACATTAAAATTTTCTTTGGATGATCTTTTAGAATAATTATTATAAAATTCATATGTTTTTGAATAGTGAAAAATACTGTATTTAAATTTAAAAAATTCTTTTAATCTAATGATTTTAAATCTTTATAATATAAATTTAATTTGCTTTAAAGTATACATAGATTATATTTTTATAATTTAATCAAATTTAGGTCATTATATGAAATTTTAATTTTAAATAGGACATAAACACCTGTCAATCTTTTGATAGATTTTAGTTCATAAAAACCCACTATTTGGTTTTGACAACGGGAATTGAATTTTAAATAATTACTGAAAATTATATGTTTTAAATTTGGATAAATCAATTCCATATATGGAATCATAATGTTCAAATTTTTTAAATGTGTACCTTTTTGGATGTTATGAATAGTCACTTTAGAAAATATTTACATACCATGGCAATAAGTTAAATATAATAAATAAGGGTGATGAAATAATATTATAATAGTATTAAACTACACTAACACAATTTCTCATCCTATTGTATTATATATATCCTACCATTATCATCTTTGGATATATTTTGGGACCCCATGGATTCACATGGATGTAAAAATAACATTATGTAAGAATTAATTTAAAGTAAAGATAATTGTAACCTGAACATGTAACTTTTACTAAATTGATTTTAAGGTAGGTTCACATAACATATATCTGTGTATATAAATAATAATTATAAATATAAATATATTTTCTAAATAATTGTATTTTATTTATAATTTTTATTAATTATAGAAATATATTTATTTATGAAACAATTATGATGTAGTGATTACCTCATTAACAAAAAATTTAAATAAATGAATTTATAAATATTAAAATAAATTTAATTTGAACATTTTGATGACATACAAGAGTTTTTTGGAAGAAATTTACATATTATGGTTCAGTTGATTCCTTTTTATCAATGTAATAAGGGGTTTATGAAATTGATTACAAAAGTAAAGTATGAATAATATCTGAAATTGAAATAAATCATAACTTAAAACATAAAATAGTTTGTTAAATGATTTAAAATTCCATAAAATATCATATTCATCCAAATAGATAATATATTTCCAAATATATCAAAAATAACATTTCTTGAGTCGTTTGACATGATATGGTAATTAAATTAACCTACAATGTGTAAATAACATGATATCATGATAACATTATAAAGGGTACTATAAGGGTTAAACCAAAATGATAAAGCTTATTCAAATCCCTTGAAAATATTATTAGATTATAGGAATTATAACCAATATAATTTTATCATCTAATTCAATATGTTTTGATACATTTTTAATTGAAAATAAATTTCTAATAAATTAATATTTTGAGAGTTTCTTAAAGTTCCCCTCCCCTATCTTATAAAAGGGAAACTACTCCTTCTAATATACACTCTCTTTTGAGCCTTAATAATTGTCCTAAATATTCAAATTTATCATATAAAATTCCCTAGTTACTTTATAGATGTTATTTTCTTCTCAAAATACAAATTCTATTTCCCTAAGAATAAATTTAAAGGAGGCAGATCGTGGAAGAGGTAATATCTTTTACCGATTTTTTCAAATTTCATTCTTCTTCAATATCTTCTTATTTTTTCATTTAATTATAAATTAATAACATATATATCACTCATATAATTATATGTTATCATTAATATGAAAAAACACTAGTCCACCTTTTATCTATCCTACTCGTACTTGCTTACATACGATTTACCGTCTCCACGCTGTGGTGTAATATGTTTTTCACCACCACCATACATGGATGGGTATATTAGTGGAAATAATAACTATATATGATTATTATAAAATTATACTAATTCTGAGATTTTATAGACCATCTACTTCTATACCATTAAATAATTATGAGAAAAATATCGTCGCTCGGGCGTACGTATGGCTTACCGTCTCAACGAAGAAATGAGATTCATTATCTATGTTAACCATTCAATAAAGATTAGAAAGTATATATAACTAATAATAATGAAATATATGAAATAATTATTCAATTATATATATATATATAATTTTCATAATTCAATTCAATTAAATAATGAAAACAAAAACAGCATTCATGAGTATGTTCGACCTACCGTCTCAATGAATGATGTATTCCATTTCATTTATTTATCTAATATATATATATATATATATATATATATATATAATGAATATATATGATATATGAGTAGTTTTATAATTAATTAAAACTTGATATAAGTAATAATATCAAGAATAGTAATTCAAAATATATATGATAAATAAAACAATTACTACCCAAAATGATGCATTGACGTGTAATTAACAAATGAACGGTTAATATAAAGTCACTAGTGAATCATATATGATATCATAAATATTATTATGGTTTTGTTAGATGTTTATAATATGGTTAAACCCACAATACAATAGTTTTAGACACCTAAAAAAGAAATAAACACTCAGGTTAGGGATGCATTTTCAACCTCTTTTTTAATCTAAGATTATTTATACGTAAGTATTTACAGGGGGTATATTTATCATCCATGTTTTATAAAAATGGTTTCAATTTTTTTTCAATTTTTCAATAAATGTATAATTTTTTTTACCCATTTTAAACTTTTACTACATTCAATGGAAGGATTCTTTCTTTTTTTTTTACCATAAGAGGTACCTTTTGAGTTTTCTTGATAAACTACGAGGAGCCTGATTTTTAACATAGAGAGCATGAATTGATTTTTATGGTTTCATGACACCTTCTTTCCATGAGGCTTCCACTAAATTATTTAAATTTTACTATAAATTATAATAATTTTTATTCTATTTATGTAGCATTTTGAGAAAATAAAACGTTTTTGAATAAGAAAACTTATTTTTCTCAAGTACATAGTTCATGTGTTTTATCAAAATTATTTTCCATCTAAGATGAGGCTATTAAACAGGGTTATTATTTTATACCAATTATTAATATGATTTTTTTTTCATTATTTATGTAATGATCATTTTTTATTATGTTATGATGCATTGATATTTAATAATCCCATGTTTCTTGGGTTATGAAATGATGAAGGATTTATGTTTTGTGGAACATGTAAGAATGAATTAATTATAAGATGTTTGGGACCTATATCTACATCTAATGCATTGGGTAGAGATACATATATTGTGAGATAGAAATGAATGGAATGATAGGTAAATTTGGTTCAGTTATACAAGGATGGAACATCATGTATACCCGGTTCAGTAATGGACTTTGTCCACTATGATGGTCTTCGCAGCAATGCCTTGGCTACTATATAAATCATATTATTGGCTTAATATTTTTCCACAATTACATGTTTTATTCCAATTTAATTCAATCATGGTTCATTTTACTTTATTATCCATGCCTTACCTATAATGATGAATTATTTTATGACTCATGATTTTGATGTATATTCTTTTTATTCATGTTTTTACGTTAAAATGTTTTTCATTTGTTTTATGTTCTCCATGTTTAACCTTACTTAGGATTTTATCTCACCATTTCTATGTATTGTTTTCTCCATGACATGAAGAAACGTTTTAGGTCATAAAACAATAGGGTAATGTCATTATGAGAGATGTTGATGATCTTTCATCATGATTAGAATATTGTGTTCTGAGTTTCCAAAGACACTGAAAAAATATGATCATTGGGTGTCTCGTTGTGTCATGTATTAATTATTCTACAAATGAAATGTAATTTACATGTACTCCATGATTGGGTCTCTATATGGAGGTAGTACTAATCAACATGAAACAACTCCATCTCCTTAAATAATCTCAAATGGTCTGATGTACTTTGGACCCAGTTCTGCCTAATTACCAAACCTAATAACACCCTTCCATGGATAAAACGTTACACAAATATAATATTCTTCTTGGAATTCAAAATAAATTTTTCGATCTTTGGTATAACCCTTTTTCCTATATTTTTCTTTTTTGATATGTTCTAGAATAGCCTTTATTTTTATCATCATCTCTTCTGGAAGTTCCAAACATATGATTTTTCGTTCACTAACATAATCCCAACACATTGGAGTACTACACCTCTTTCCATATAAGGATTCATATGGTGCCATTTGAATACTTGAATGGAGACTATTATTAACAAAAAACTCCACCAAAGGTAATTATTAATCCCACATACATTCAAAATCATGTGAAAATGATCTCAATATGTCTTCCATTGTCTAATTTGTTTCATATTTTCCATCAATCTATGGATGGTTGGAAGTGCTCAAATGATGCTCATTATAATGAATATTCTGAAGAATCTTCCAAAAATATTATGTAATGTAGTGGTGTTGATTGGATACAATTCATGTGTATGACATGATGTCATACGACTTCATTAATGTAGAGTCTTGTGAGGTGATTTATAGGTAGGTCCTCTGCTATGGAAAGAAAATCTGCATATTTGATCAGGTGAATAGAAATTAACCATAATTCATAAATTCTTTAGGATGTTGTCTTACACCTTTCACTTGTTGAAAAACCCAACATCAAGAAATATAATTGACAATTTCATGCACCATGTTTTACCACTAAAATTTTTCCATCATGTTGTAACATCCCAAGTAAGTAATGAATAATATATATTTTTATCTATGTCTATTAATGATTAAGATAGTGTTATAGAGGCTTAAAATAAAAATAAATACAATCTTATGCATGGAATACACTAATATTCTTAAAAGATTGTTTTACTGCCTTTTGATGGCAAACCATTTTTGAATCTATCTTTTGACAATTTTATAAACTATGTTTTTCAAAATAAACTTATTCTTTATGATTGGGACATCAAAATTTACCTTTTGTGAATTTTTGGTATTTTTCTGACAATGTTCATTTTTTAATGAATAGTGAAAAATACTGCATTTTACATCAAAACTGCTTTTTAATCTAACTTATTTATATGATTAGATTATCTTTTGAATTGGTATTAATGTGTAATATGAATATATTTTTACCATTTAATCCAATGGTGGTCATTGGAATCAATTTCACTTTGAAATTGGACTTAAACTAGTGTCAATCTTTTGATACTTATTGTTTTGTAAAAACACGCTATTTGCTCTGGCAGCGGGAATTAATTATTAAATTAATTAATGTGACTTATATGATTTTAATTTTGTAAAATATACTTCATTTTTGAATTTGGAATATCAAAAATATCTTAGGGTAAATTTTTGGTAATTTTCTGAAAAACTTCAATTTTTGATGAATAGTGAAACCACTAAGTGATAATCAAGAAAACTTATTTTTCAGTTAAATGAAAGTTTACCACTAATGTGTATTGAATTTTGAAAATCCTACATACATGGTTGTCATTAGTATGTAAAATGTGGTTCAATGAGATTATAATAATTTTTTGGTGAATAGTAACTTATTAAGTTCTTAATCACGATTAGTGGTAATTAGGGTAGTTTAAGAAAATAAATAATACTTTAATAAAATGAAATGACCTAGACTCATGTCCCAACCACATTTGTTGTGTCATGGCCGACCATGACATGCCATGGGTCATCTTGGAGACCCCATGGATCCACTTTTGTTGGGAAATGACATAAATTAGTTTTTATTTAATGTTAATGTGAAAATGACACAAACATAATATGTTTTACGAAAACAATTTTTAAGTGTGGTTATACAAGTCTAAATTTTGAATATAAATAGTCATTGGAAAGATAAAAAGTTTTTCTATATCATAGTATTTTTTTTTAATTTTTAGACATGATATAAATTAAATTATTTATGACATAATAATGATGCAGCGATGACATCATTATTTGACGATTTAAACAAAATGGAAAGATGATGTAAAATCAATGAACTACACATGTCCAAAACCAATTGGATGAGTGGATTTCGAATCATTATCACCTTATCCACGAATTATATCAATGTGGGACCTTTTGAAACCGAAATTTTTTTTCATATAAAGTAATATTTCTTTACTTTCCAAAAGTGCCCCTCCTCTCCTCTTATAAAAGGCCCCCACCTCTACCTCATTTCACACACTCTTCAAGCCTTTGGCTCGGCCAACCCCTTCCCATTTACTCTCTCCACATCCCTCTCCTAATCCTAGAGGATTCCCTTTGGGCATAATCCTTTCAAAAGAATCCTTTAGGCTCAAATCAAAAGGAGTTACACTTTTAAAGGTAATTCTTTCTCTCATGTTCATTTGTTTTATTTTGCTTCTCCAACCCCCTAAACTCTTTTTATTTACTTCTTTTGTAACAACACCAGTATCTTCAATATACTAGGATTTTTTTATAAGATTTTTTTGAGTTACACTCTCACACATCTACATCAAATGGTTAAATAACATACGGTTTCCGTGGATGGCGAAATTCTGCCTCCCGAAACGATGATTGTTCAATACTCATTTAACTCCTTCAAATGTGGCCATTATGATGTCACTATTTTTATATATGATATATGATATGTTCATATTTTCCTTAAGATTCTGTTTTTTTCATTTTTGGCATACCTTTATGGTTTCCATTATGGGTAAACACGATATCTTCATTTTAGGAAGTGCTGACTACCGCCCCCTCAAAGTGATTTGATTCGTTAAATACCATATGTGGGACATATAAAGGATGGAACTATGATATTATATATGATATTATAATGGAATTATAATATACCTTTATATCATTATGATTCCATTCTATAAAATATGAAATAGAAATGAAAGTAGCGTTCATGCGTACGCACGGCTTACCGTCTCCATGAACGGTACATTTCATTTCTTACCTCTAAATGATTATGTAATACTATAAATTAATGTATGTACTGGATATATATGACATATATGATATCTACAACATGAATTCCATTCTGGATATAATGAACCTTTGACCAAATTAACAACATGTAAGTGTAAGAAGTCTATTTTTGACTTAAGAACCAAATACCGACAAAATGAACATTATTAACTTAACTGATTTCATGATGTTCATAACATGGTATAAAAGGAATAATGAACATGAAAAGATTCATAAAAAAGTAGAGATTAACTCATGTTTATTATTCAGGAGATTAAAGAACGGTCGGGTCAAGTCGGATAAGAGGTATGGGACTTCGTCTCAATCTCCTTTCGTTGAGGCATATTTTATTTTATACACAACTTTCTTTTATACGGTGTATAAACCCCTTTGACTTTTACGTTTATTCAAAAGGAATCTTTTTTATACGAAGTGTTTACTAAACGACAAAAGGGAATGTTTTTGTCGTACGTGTGCGGCGACAACGACTTCTCCGCCGTCATGAACGTTATTTGAGTTTCGGCTTCCTCTACAAGCCATACCTTCTTTTTAAAAGAAAAAAATAAATACCATGTTTTACTTTTCTTTTATTTTGGTATTGAAAATGGTTTTCATAATATTTTTATATCAATGTGTGGTATTGATATCTTGTGATTGAATGGTGGAAATGTTATGTTTCCATTATGCATGTATTATGTGATACGTTTATGTTGAGGTTCTTGGGCATTATTATGAAGACGGGTGGTTCCGTGATAGACTAAGGGCGGGTGAGCCCGTTATAGCTCTCCAATGAATTGGGTAACGCGAAGGAGTGAAACGTTAAGGTTTCTCCGAAGATATTTTAGGGAATATACTGTGATGGGTATTCCAAACTTAACCAATAGGGTTACTCCCTATGTAAGAATGTTATGAATGCCTCAAGTTAACTTTATGTCTTATGGTTTCTATGATTTATTCATGATTTTATGAGGTATGTTACAGTGCCTATGTTTTATGGGTAATGTATGATTTCATTCTTATGTATATATGAACTCATGTTTCCTTTCCATGTTTTTATAACCCATACTGAGTTTTTATGCTCATCCCATGTTTTTGAAATGTTTTTCACAGGTCAAGGGAAAGGTACATGATAAGACGATAGAGTCAAGGATGTGTCAAGAAATAATCCATGTTTTATTTTAAATGTGTTTCCATTGATGGGAATGAAGAATACTATCTTTTTGTAACCACTTTGTCTATATGTGGAATGTAATGCATGTTTTATGATCTAATTCTCTAAAACTCTAAACCTGAAAAGATCCTCAACATGTAATCTTGTAATAACTCAAGATTAAGTATGGTTTAAGGTTGGGGCCTTATAGTTGGTATCAGAGGTTGGATTAGATAACTTTAGGAGTTAGAATTATATTAAATGATTATCCAATTTTTTTTTTTGAAATGATATAGCATTTACGGATTACCATGTTGCTTCATATAAGACATGTTTGTTCAGAATGGTTTTCCGCAGAGGAAACATGGAAGCAGTTCTAGGAAGGCATACAGAAGGAAATAACCTTTCGAATCAGCATCCAGAAATGGTCGGAATTGGAACTGAACAGTTTGTTGCAGTAATGGCACAGTTGACTCAAGCGAGAAATGGCGGTGGTATCCATGCACGAGATCAGCCAGATCAACCGCAGAGGAACATGTCAGTGGTGGAAAATTTCATTAGGCAACATCCCCCATCTTTCAGAGGATCATCTGACCATGTGCTAGCTAAAGGGTGGATTAAAGCACTGGAGAAGATTTTTGATGTCATGCGGTGTTCAGACAATCAAAAGGTTAGTCTTGCTATTTACCGTTTGGAGGGTGAAGAAGATCAGTGGTGGTATATGGTTAAGAATATCAGGGACGTCGATGAGATTGATGCTCTTGACTGGGATGAATTCAAAGGTATGTTTCTTGAGAAGTATTTTCCTAAGGCTGTTCAACTTAGGATGGAAAAGCAATTCTTGGAATTGAGGCAAGAGGAAGACGCAGTGGCTGCCTATGTAGAAAGGTTCACTCGTTTGGCAAGGTATGCTCCAAATTTTATCCGGGACCTTGATAGTAAAATCAATCGTTTTTACTCAGGATTAAAGCCAAAATATCGAAGGGCATTAACTTCTCGTGAGTTTAAAAGTTATGAAAAGCTTGTTCGATGTACTAAGAAGGTGGAAATGGAGTTTTCCGATGACCAAGTGTTCTATAACAACCAGCAGAAGGAGAGACCGAGGTGGCAGGATAAAGGTAAGAATTCTTCAAAAAAGTCTGATGGTAAGAGAACTAAGTTTCCAGTTTGTGATAAATGTGGCAAAAGGCATGGTGGGTAATGTCTTCTGAATTCTGGGAAGTGCTACTGATGTGGTAAGATGGGACATAAGGCTCGTGATTGCACTGAAAAGGATCAAGGGGAAGGTAAGAACAAATTTTATTTACATTTAGTGAAATGTTATAAGTGCAATGAGATGGGTCAGTATGCAAACGAGTGTCCGACAAAGAGCTTGAGTGATGGGAAGCAGTTAGACTAGAAGCAGAAAGGGGTGGTGAAATCCTTTACAACTACTTCAGCAGATGTCGGGCCATCAAATGAAGTTGTATCAGCTCCCGGGAGCTCAGTTTTTTTCAAAGATTGACCTGAGATCGGGGTACCATCAGCTGAAGGTAAAGGAGGCAGATATTCCGAATACCGCGTTCTGTACGAGATATGGCCATTATGAATTTGTAGTAATGCCATTTGGGCTAACCAATGCACCTGCTGTATTCATGGATTTAATGAATAGAATTTTCCATGATGTCTTGGATAAGTTTGTGGTGGTTTTCATTGATGATATTTTGGTGTTTTCTAAAAGTAAAGAGGAGCATGAAAGACATTTAAGGGTTATCTTGCAAACCAAAAAAAAAAGAAACTGTATGGGATATTCAGCAAGTGTGATTTTTGGTTGCAACAAATTTCTTTCCTTGGTCACATTGTTTCTAAAGATGGAATAACTGTTGATCCTGCAAAAACAAAAGTTGTGGAAGAATGGCCAAGACCCACAAATGTAACCGAGATTCGTAGCTTCTTGGTTTGGCGGGCTATTACCGAAGGTTTGTTAGGAATTATTCACGGTTATCTAGTCCAATGACTAAGCTTACTCGGAAGGGTGTTAAGTTTATCTGGACAAAAGAATGTGATGATTGTTTTCAGGAATTGAAAAGAAGAATGGTGAATGATCCAGTTTTGGCAATACCTTCCAGGAATGGTGAGTTTATTATATACAGTGATGCTTCATTAAAAGGACTTGGTTGCGTCCTAATCCAGAATGATCAGGTAATTGCTTATGCTTCACGACAGTTGAAAACTCATGAGGTAAATTATCCTACACATGATTTGGAATTAGCTGCTGTTGTTTTTGCTTTAATAATTTGGAGGCATCATTTGTATGGAGTAAAGTGTGAAATATATACTGATCACAAAAGTTTAAAGTATATATTCACTCAGAAAGAATTGAACATGAGACAAAGGAGATGGCTAGAATTAATCAAAGATTATGATTGTACAATTCATTACCATCCAGGAAAAGAAAATAAAGTGGCTGATGCTTTGAGTCGAAAAAGTAATGCTTCAGTAACAATGTTGCATTTGAAACGTGATCCATTGGTTAAGGATTTGTTGAACTTTGGCATATATGTTTTTGGTGCAGGAAGTTCTTCTGTTTTTTTTCAGGTATCAGTGAGATCTTCTCTATCAGATAGAATCAAGAAAGCACAGAAGCAAGACAGTGAGTTGGAGAAAAAGGTAGAGCTGGTTCAGAAAGGTAAGTTGCCTGAATTCAACATTGATAATTATTGTGTTTTGAGATTTGGGAAGAGATTGTGTGTGCCTTGTGATTCACAGTTGAAGAGAGAGTTGTTATGTGAAGCTCATAGTTCTCCGTTTTCAGTTCATCCGGGTAGTACTAAGATGTATAGAGATCTGCGGTAGTATTACTGGTGGGATGGAATGAAAAGAGATATTGCTGATTTTACTATGAAGTGTTTGACATGTCAACAGGTTAAAGCAGAGCGGCAGTTACCGAAAGGGATGCTTCAGCCTTTACCAGTGCCAGAGTGGAAATGGGAGAATATATCCATGGACTTTGTTGTTGGATTACCGAAGACATCTCGAGGTAATAATGCAATCTGGGTTATTGTTGATCGCTTGACCAAGTCTGCTCATTTCCTTGCTATACGGGATACTTTCTCTCTTGATCAACTTTCCCGTTTGTATCTTAAAGAGATAGTCAGGTTACATGGAGTTCCTCTCTCCATTGTATCAGATCGTGATCCCCAGTTTACTTCTAACTTTTGGAAAGGCCTTCAGAAGTCGTTGGGTACTGAATTAAATTTTAGTACAGCTTTTCATCCTCAATCAGATGGGCAGTCATAACGAACAATTCAGACATTGGAGGATATGCTACGAGCTTGTTCTATGAATTATCAGGGAAGTTGGGACCAACATCTTTCTTTGGTTGAGTTTTCTTATAATAACAGTTTTCATTCCAGTATACAGCTGGCACCATTTCAGGCATTATATGGGAAGCGGTGTCGAACTCCAGCTTTCTAGGATGAAGTGGTTGAAAGGAAGTTGATGGGACCAGAATTGGTAGAAGAGATAGCAGAAAAAGTACAGCTGATTCAGAAACACATGAGAACAGCTCAGAGCAGGCAGAAGAGTTATGCGGATAACCGGAGGAAGGATCTATCTTTCGAGGTAGGTGATCATGTTTTTATCATGGTTTTTCCTTGGAAAAGTGTGATGAGATTTGGTAAGAAAGGAAAGTTGAGTCCAAGGATCATTGGACCATACAAAATTCTGGAGAGATTTGGATCAGTTGCATACCGAGTGGCTTTACCTCCGAGTTTATCTCAGGTACACAATGTTTTTCACGTTTCGATGTTGAGAAAGTATATGCGAGATCCATCTCATGTTTTGAGTCCAGAGATAGTTCAGCTAGAAGAGAACCTATCTTATGAGGAACAACCGGTCCAGATTCTTGACCACAGGGGGCAAGTGTTACGGAATAAAGTGATTCACCAGGTAAAGGTTTTGTGGAAAAACCACATGATTGAAGAGGCAACATGGGAATCTGAAAATGCAATGAGGGATCAGTACCCCCATTTATTCGATAAGTAAATAAATTGCGGGGATGCAATTTTCTAAAGGGGGGAAGGATGTAACATCCCAAGTAAGTAATGAATAATAGATATTTTTATCTATGTATATTAATTATTAAGATAGTGTTATAGAGGATTAAAATAAAAATAAATACAATCTTATGCATGGAATACACTAATATTCTTAAAAGATTGTTTTACTGCCTTTTGATGGAAAACCATTTTTGAATCTATCTTTTGACAATTTAATAAACTATGTTTGTCAAAATAAACTTATTCATTATTATTGGGACATCAAAATTTACCTTGTGTAAATTTTTGGTATTTTTCTGACAATGTTCATTTTTTAATGAATAGTGAAAAATACTGCATTTTACATCAAAACTGCTTTTTAATTTAATTTATTTATATGATTAGATTATCTTTTGAACTGGTATTAATGTGTAATATGAATATATTTTTACCATTTAATCCAATGGTGGTCATTGGAATCAATTTCACTTTGAAATTGGACTTAAACTAGTGTCAATCTTTTGATACTTATTGTTTTGTAAAAACACGCTATTTGCTCTGGCAGCAGGAATTAATTATTAAATTAATTAATGTGACTTACATGATTTGAATTTTGTAAAATAGACTTCATTTTTGAATTTGGAATATCAAATATAGCTTAGGGTAAATTATTGGTAATTTTCTGAAAAACATCAATTTTTGATGAATAGTGAAACCACTAAGTGATGATCAAGAAAACTGATTTTTCAGTTAAATGAAAGTTTACCACTAATGTGTATTGAATTTTGAAAATCTGACATACATGGTTGTCATTAGTATGTAAAATGTGGTTCAATGAGATTATAATAATTTTTTGGTGAATAGTAACTTATTAAGTTCTTAATCACGATTAGTGGTAATTAGGGTAGTTTAAGGTATAAATAATACTTTAATAAAATGAAATGACCTAGACACATGTCCCAACCTCATTGGTTGTGTCATGGCCGACCATGAAATGCCATGGGTCAACTTGGGGACCCCATGGATCCACTTTTGTTGGGAAATGACATAAATTACTTTTTATTTAATGTTAAAGTGAAAATGACACAAACATAATATGTTTTACGAAAACAATTTTTAAGTGGGGTTATACAAGTCTAAATTTTGATTATAAATAGTCATTGGAAAGCTAAAAAGATTTCCTATATCATAGTAGTTTTTTTATAATTTTTAGACATTAAATAAATTAAATTATTTATGACATAATAATGATGATGCGATGACATCATTATTTGACGATTTAAACAAAATGGAAAGATGATGTAAAATATATGAACTACACATGGCCAAAACAAATTGTATGAGTGGATTTCGAAGCCTTATCACCTTATCCACGAATTATATCAATGTGGTACCTTTTGAAACCGAAACACATTTTCAAATAAAGTAATATTTCTTTACTTTCCAAAAGTGCCCCTCCTCTCCTCTTATAAAAGCCCCCCACCTCTACCTCATTTCACACACTCTTCAAGCCTTTGGCTCGGCCAACCCCTTCCCATTTACTCTATCCACATCCCTCTCCTCATCCTAGAGGATTCCCTTTGGGCAGAATCCTTTCAAAGGAAGCCTTTAGGCTCAAATCAAAAGGAGTTACACTTTTAAAGGTAATTCTTTCTCTCATGTTCATTTGTTTTATTTTGCTTCTCCAACCCCCTAAACTCTTTTTATTTACTTCTTTTGTAACAACACCAGTATCTTAAATATACTAAGATGTTGTTATAAGATTTATTTGAGCTACACTCTCACACAACTACATCAAATTGTTATAGAACATACGGTTTCTGTGGATGGCAAAATTCTGCCTCCCCAAACGATGATTGTTCAATACTCATTTAACACCTTCAAAGGTGGCCATTATGATGTCACTATTTTTATATATGATATATGATATGTTTATGTTTTCCTTAAGCTTCTGTTTTTTTCATTTTTGGCATACCTTTATGGTTTCCATTATGTGTAAACACGATATCTTCATTTTAGGAAGTGCGGACTACCGCCCCCTCAAAGTGATTTGATTCGTTAAATACCATATGTGGGACATATAAAGGATGGAACTATGATATTATATATGATATTATAATGGAATTATAATATACCTTTATATCATTATGATTCCATTCTAAAAAATACGAAATAGAAATGAAAGTAGCGTTCATGCGTACGCACGGCTTACCGTCTCCATGAACGGTGCATTTCATTTCTTACCTCTAAATGATTATGTAATACTATAAATGAATGTATGTACTGGATATATATGACATATATGATATCTAAATCATGAATTCAATTCTGTATATAATGAACCTTTGACCAAATTAACAACATGTAAGTGTAAGAAGTCTATTTTTGACTTAAGAACCAAATACCGACAAAATGAACATTATTAACTTAACTAATTTCATGATGTTCATAACATGGTATAAAAGGAATAATGAACTTGAAAAGATTCATAAGAAAGTAGAGATTAACTCAAGTTTATTATTTAGAAGATTAAAGAACGGTAGGGTCAAGTCGGATACGAGGTATGGGACTTCGTCTCTATCTCCTTTCGTTGAGGCATATTTTATTTTATACACAACTTTCTTTTATATGGTGTATAAACCTCTTTGACTTTTACGTTTATTAAAAAAGAATATTTTTTATACGAAGCGTTTACTAAATGGAAAAAGGGAATGTTTTTGTCCTACGTGTGCGGCGACAACGACTTCTCCGCCGTCATGACCGTTATTTGAGTTTCGTCTTCCTCTACAAGCCATACCTTCTTTTTAAAAGAAAAAAATAAATACCATGTTTTACTTTTATTTTATTTTGGTATTGAAAATGGTTTTCATAATATTTTTATATCAATGTGTGGTATTGATATCTTGTGATTGAATGGTGGAAATGTTATGTTTCCTTTATGCATGTTTTATGTGATACGTTTATGTTGAGGTTCTTGGGCATTATTATGAAGACGGGTGGTTCCGTGATAGACTAAGGGCAGGTGAGCCCGTTATAGCTCTCAAATGCATTGGGTAACGCGAAGGAGTGAAACGTTAAGGTTTCTCCGAAGAGATTTTAGGGAATATACTGTGATGGGTATTCCAAACGTAACCAAGAGGGTTACTCCCAACGTAAGAATGTTATTAATGCCTCAAGTTACCTTTATGTCTTATGGATTCTATGATTTATTCATGATTTTATGAGGTATGTTAAAGTGACTATGTTTTATGGGTAAAGTATGATTTCATTCTTATGTATATATGAACTCATGTTTCCTTTCCATGTTTTTATAACCCATACTGAGTTTTTATGCTCATCCCATGTTTTTGAAATGTTTTTCACAGGTCAAGGGAAAGGTACATGATAAGACGATAGAGTCAAGGATGTGTCAAGAAATAATCCATGTTTTATTTTAAATGTGTTTCCATTGATGGGAATGAAGAATACTATCTTTATGTAACCACTTTGTCTATATGTGGAATGTAATGCAAGTTTTATGATCTAATTCTCTCAAACTCTAAACCTGAAAAGATCCTCAACGTGTAATCTTGTAATAACTCATGATTAAGTATGGTTTAAGGCTGGGGCCTTATACATGTCATTATCCATATTTTTTCTCCCATATTATATTAAATAAATTTATCTATGAAAATCGTCCTAAAATTCCCTTTTTAGATTAGTTAAAAATGGGACACATATCCTCTTTAAAAATTTTAGAACACAATCTCTACTTACAATAACTACTAATTTTCAATAATTATAACATTTAATTTTATTCCAAATATCCACATCATCACATTGATAATTATTTATCAACTATATTAAATATGTTTTTGAAATAATATGAAAAATTAATGATGTATCCCCTTACATAGAAATTATAATATCCATATTCACTAGATCCATGAACATTGAATACTTCTCAATCCCTAATTGGGTTATAACTCCATTATCCTTCCTACTAAATGCATCTATTGACTTATTTTCTTTCTATATAAGGTATTTTATTAATCAATAATAATCCTTGAGTATTTTGGGCAATCACCTTTGTCTAATGTTGATTTCATTCAATGAGAATATGTAATTCACTATTTTATGAGAAATCTATATACCACATATATCATCATAGAGGTAATGTATCTATATTTTAAAAGCACATATTATAGCTTCTAACTCCAGATCCTGGGTTGATATATTTTTTTGTGAGTATTTAATTGCCTTGATGAATATGTGATAACATTTTTATTTTTCATTATGGAACAATCAAGTCCCTTATATGATGCATCACTAAAAATGAAAAACCCATTACAACTAAATGGTAGAGTAAAAAATGGAGAAATAACCAATATTCTCTTTATATTATCAATGTATTCATCACATTAAATTTTCCATAAAAACATAACACCACTACATATATTCTGGGTGAAGGGGTTATATAATCTGGAATATTTTGGAATGAATTGTCGATAATAACCATCTAAACCAATTAATGTATTTACCTTGGTAATGTTTGTTGGTGTAGTTAATTATATGACTACCTTTGTATTTATAGGATCATCTGATATTCTATCATTGGAGACAAAATTTTAAATAAAATATACTTCTCAACGAATGAAATTGTATTTAGTAAATTTCCAATATAACTCTTCCCTCTTAAGTGTGATAAGTATGATCTTCTTGTGATCCTCATTACCCTCATTTGTTTTTGAATACACTTGAATATTATCAATGAATACTATAACAAAATTATCAAGATATTCCTTGAATAGTTTTTTCATATTCACAATTAAAACAGAGGGAATGTTTTTCTACCCAAATGACATTACTAGAAAGTCATACTGATTATACCTTGTCTGAAAAGCTATATTTTGAATGTCTTAATTCATCACGGGAAATTTGTGATAGCCACAATGAAAATCAATATTAGAAAAATAATGGTCACCAAGAAGATGATCATGAAATTAATTAATGTGAGGTAGCATATACTTCATTATTATTGTAATGGAATTGATTTCCATATAATCAATGCACAACCTCATGTATCCATATTTTTTTAACAAAGGGTAATGGGGATCCCCAAGGAGATACACTAGGGAGAATAAATACCGTATTAACAAAATACTCTATTTTTTTATTAAACATTACTAATTTTATTGTGGACATTCTATTGGTAGATATTGCTACTGTACATGCATCATGGATTCCATCAATAGAGAATTCAACATCCCATTCTGTGAGATGTCCAGTTAAATACTTAATAAATACATCAATATATTTATCCACAATAGGTACCTAGTACATTAGTTTATTACCTTCTTCTTTACTAGACACTTATTATATTCTTCTATAATAATATAATTTAGTAGATTTACAAAGTATGGATCTAAATAAGAATTTGGTAAGAAATATTCTTCTCTAAAGATGTGGGATTCAACATTTTCTTCACAAATCATACCTTCCTTTCTGTTACAATAAATATTTGATTCATATTTTGAGATATATTTCATATAGAGAATAATGAATAAGACAACCGTAGGTATGACTATATGTTTTGAACATAAGGTATGTTTATGTGTCATTATTTAGACTGATCAACACATTTTTGTTGAAATGATAATCCCCTTAAGTGTTTTTACCAATAACTCTATTATGAGGTCAAAAGGTAAATGTCTATTTTTCTTAGAAAACAAGGTAGATATAAAATATTTGTACAGTCCAGAATAAAATAATTCCTTCAATAAATCTGAAGACATATGTAATTTACCTTTAACTACATCATATAGAACTTAAAACTCTACTGTACTAATTGGATATGCTTGTCCATCTCCCCTTGGCCTCTTCTATGAAAAATTCAATTGACTCTAATGGGATTAAGTTGTGTATATCCCCAGCTCTATATAGGTGAATCAATGAATATCAATGTTTTTAATATTACCTTTGTTGTATTTAATATTATTACCTTTTCTACACAAATAAAACAGACTCTCGTCCCCTTTAATCATTTCCCAAATTCATTTTTCCAACATTCTTCACAAGGTTGGATTTTCATCATTCCCTTATAATTTATTGAAATATTCCATTTCATAGGCTCCTTAAACTACATCTTCATTTCATAGTTTCCATTGAAATACTATTATATCAATAATTCCTTCTTCATCATGATGAAAAAGTCAGACAAACTAGTTCCCATAAGAGATTCGTCTAATGACCTTCACATAAGCGGTTAATCTTCAACTCAATGTCATGTATATAATCTGTATCATACCATACTAACAATGTAAAGATAGATTCATAATCTAAACACATTTTTATTCTATCTACATTAAACTATGTAAAATTCCCTTCAACACAATTATTTGATCACGAGGGATGTATTTATCAAATAATGTCTTCATAAAAGTCATCAATTTGATGAGTAAAATTTCTTCTTCCTCCCTTGTATTCTAGACCACTGACCATTACTAATCATCATCACCTTGGAGACAATAGACCAAAACTGTAACCTTTTCCACTTAAATACATTCTACTTCTATATATATCTTATCTAAAGACTTCATATATTTCTCAAATACAATTGTATTAAATGTCCCACTATAATATAGGGCTTCTATCACATAAAACGATATATGATAGAAGATCCAATTCATATAATTTTTTCCTACATTTGTCAAGGTTATTTATTTTAACCTGATTTAGATTCCCTAATAATACCATGATTTTATTAATTCCCATACTAGCCGAATTGGTTTCTATAAGAGAAGAATCACTTGTGACCACATCTTCCTTCCTAGATCCATTTCTAGAAAATGACATATATTTAATGATCTCATGAACTATATATAACTATATACTTGGTATCATAAAAAACATAAATATATGAATCACAAAACCATGAACCATAAACATAGGTTAATTTGGGGAAATCATTAATTTTTAATCCTTCATAATTATAGGTAAATAAAATACAATTTATCTTATGAATACCCCCTGGGAGTGTCAAACAAGTTGCGCAGTAAGAAAAATTTTCAGTTACTAGGTAACCTCGAGTAATTTTAGGAACACCTCGTAAGATTTGTTACTATTTTGTACATCTCCTCCAAAACCTTGTACAATTGTATTATATAGACATGTATGTATTTCTAGGAACACCTGCATAATCTCTACCATCACAAAATTCAAGGCTATTCTACTATACATATTCACAATGTCTATCTTATGGGTTTTCTACCTATTTTATGTATTTCTAATTTGTCATTCCATGGTTTTTGCTAAAACTCATCTGGTAGCATATTTAAATCCCCGAACCTATAATCACAGAGCCAGTGCATTATAACCTTATATTGGCATTATTACATGGAAAAAAATCAAGAACAACCATGTATTTTTTTAGTGTTTGAATTCCATATTACATTAATGATACTAATATTATGGTTGGAAAATAGTAAATACAAACATGATACATAAAATGAAAATAAATGGTTTCCTTGAATTCATATTTAATGAATTCTTCTTCACATCCTGGGGGAAATAA
Source organism: Viscum album (assembly GCA_963277665.1). Classification (NCBI taxonomy): domain Eukaryota; kingdom Viridiplantae; phylum Streptophyta; class Magnoliopsida; order Santalales; family Viscaceae; genus Viscum; species Viscum album. Next base: position 2,011,153,804 of record OY728145.1, on the reverse strand, counting down.
TCATAATAAGGGTGAGACCAAATCGTCAATAACTGTAATTAAGGAGGAATAAATAATGAATCCATTGAAATAAATAAAATTTAAAGGTAAATAATAGATAACAAATTTCATTTAGTAACTATATAAGGAAAGGTCAATATTCTAATGTATGAAATTGGAAACACATTCCATTAAATCAATTAAATGAAAATGAAACTCATCCATAGACATATTGATGTAAAATCTTATGGACAATTAATAACAAAATTAACAATAATGGGAATGCTTCTTTTTCATACATCATGTTTCCATGGGAAATGATTCCATTACCATCAAATGGTGGTTTAAACTATATATGCAACTAATTCCCCTTAATAGACTACCGAAGTCTCAATGTGATTTCATTCACTGATCCCAAACCCATTGGGCATTCCATAAATAGTCTCCAAATAGTGAATTGCATGTAAAAAGAATTAATCATATATTAAATAAATATCATTACTTATAGAATAACCATATTTAATAGTGAACATGGATTGATCAATAATACCTCAAATGAGGTTATGTCAAACAATGATTTTTAACATTAAAACATTCTTGAAGAAAAATAATATTTAAAAATATGAATGTGTCCCATACAACATTGAAACATTTAAATCATAATTCCTATTGAAATAAATGAAAAATATAATATCATGATAATAAGTGGATTCATGATATAACATGTCAGTGATCAATATATACCCAAAATAAAATTTAATTTGTTTGTAAGAAAATCAAGACTCAAATGAATATAAATTTAGCTGGAATCTATTACGTTATCATTCAATTTTTATATGTGTAATTTAGACACTGGTATATTGGATTAAAATATGTTTATAACTAATACCAGAACTACAATCATGTTTACAATATCTTATATTAACTTATTATAATATTTTATATTTCTTTTCCTATCACTCATTCATAATTTTAGTTGTTTTGGGTGCTAATTTCCTAGTTTTCTCATGTATGTTTTGACTTATTATTTGTTATTCATAATATATATATATACAATTTATTCATAATCTCTAGAATATGATCCATAACTAAATTATAATATTTATTCATTATATATAAATTTATAATATTCCATAGCATATTTTGAGATTAGAAATGAAGTGCACCATTCGTGGAGATGGTAGGTCGTATGTACTCATGAATGCTACGTTCATTTCATTGTTGAATATAAAGAATTAAAAATAAATGATATTTAGGTATTTTATAATTTACAGTATTATATGTTTGTTATATATTTTTCATATATTTATTACAATCAACCATTATACGTTCCGTGTATGAAATGAACGAGCCGTATCACGTTGGGGGCGGTAGTCCACACTTTCTAAAATGAAATTATTTTATTTACACATGACGGAAAATAAAGAAATAAAAAAATTAGAGAATCATAAAGAAATTAAAAAATTTATATATTATATATAAATATATTTTCCATCATAATGGATACCTTTAATGGAGATAAGGGAATGTTGAACAATCGTCATTTCACATGGTAGTAGTTCACTGTAGACAAAAATAATTTGTTCTTACCCATAATATGGAGGTGCGTGTAATTGGTATAAATCATAAAATAATAACATCATAGTATATTGAGAATAATGGATATTAATTAAATATTATAATAATAATATATAGGGATTTTATTAGGGAAATGAAACATGAGGTCTTGATGGATAATGTTACCACTAAATCAGGTAACTTCTTTTGGAGTATAAAAAAATAATCCATGGATTGAATTATGCACAAATGGAGGCTTCTAGGTCATGTTTATGGATATTTGGATACAATTTTCCTGAGATTTTCTGATATTAAGAGGTATTAGAGGTGTGAGGAATAGGAATATGTGGTGTCCTCTTATTAGAAAGAAATATTACTCAATTTGTATACTTGAAATGAAGATAGATATACCCATTTTATTACCCAATAAAAGTCACCCCAATCCACAAAAACTCAACAATATAATTTTCATGGATGATATATGTCCATAAAATGTGTCTTTAAGATGTTTCTATGTTATTTTGGTGATTAAACATAGGTTTTTTTTACAAATTGTAAGCCCAATTTCACCTTAATCAACGTAATTAATTCTAATCACTATCACAAATATTTTTTGTAAAAAATTAATTTGATATTATTAGAAAAAATATATAATGGTTGTTAAATTTTTTTATGTTAGTTTTTCAAAATATAAATCATAGAAGCAGCAAAATTATGATTAATGCAAATCTAAAAGACATATGGAAGAACTGGTATTCGTATAAATATTTTCAAAAGATTATTTTGTTTTAATATTCAATTTAAACTTTTAATTTATTATAATTAAATAAAAGGTTTTAGTATATTTATAATTTGACCAGTAGGAATTGAAACAAATTTAGGATATAATTTTACATTATCAATTATTTAAATGAAATTAGCAATTTTTAACAAAAAAAATAGTAACTTTCAGAATTACATAAAATATTATGTTTCTCGAAAAAATCCGAATAAATAACTCTAATATAATTTGTACACTTTCATTTATTAAATTATGTTTATTTTATAAAAAAATTCATAATTTGAATCAATTTTTTATTTTTATTGGATCTACATTAAAAGGTGGTAAACGTTCTGTAATAATATAGTATTTTATGTATAACATTAGGTTTTTACTTATCATTTTCCAATTATCTGAGTGTAAAATTATTTTTTGGATTTATAATATATAAATAAATAATATAAATGTGATATAATTCTATTTTATATGAAAATGAGACTATATAATGTTTCGTTTTAATCTTGTGTTGTGTGTATTGAAGAGATATCTAATGGTAAATATGGTAAAGAAATGGGGTGGTACACTAATAGTTATTTTGTTATAAAAAATAACTTCACTAAGGATTTATTTCAGTGTATTTCTAATCAATTTAATTTCATTTAATTCTACATTTAATTACATTAGTGTGAGAATTAGGGGCATTTGAAGCCTTAGCTCGATAGATACCAAACAAAGTAATTTTCTTGAATCTATATATGGAATCTACCAAGATTTGGTCAGACATTTAAACCTTCATCAAGTGGAAGGGGATCCCCAAATGATTAAATTTTATGTGAGGGGGATTTTATGCTACATAAGGTAGGGAGATATAGTATAACTAGTAGGAATGTCCAATGAGGAGGTCACGATCATGTAACCAAACTCTAGTTCACCAGCTCTAGCATAGTGGTCCTACATAGGCATGTTAAAATATAGCATAGGTTTATGGATCAGGTCAATATATTACATTATAGGAAATACCCAAGGATTATGTTTATTTCAACCTCTAGTACGAGTTACTATTATACTATCCACCATTATATTATCAAAATAATTTGATAGATGTTTTAAATCATATTCAACTCATTATATACCACATAATGTATCATAAAATAAATTATGTATTAATGTTGTGTAATAAACCTGGAAAAACTGTTAGGAGTAAATTTAGAGGGATAAAGAAATTTTAGGGACTATCCCCTTGAGTTGGGTAGTTATCCATTCTTGTGTGACATATTTGTTCTCCTGATAACTGGATTTTATTTCATTATTAAGATGTATTGGTTGTTTACATATCACACCGTAGTTGATTTTTGTCATTGTAGGGATTAATCTACATCACCAAAGAGATAAAGATATATACACTTTGGTGAGGTTAATTTATATGATTTCATTAACACACCATATCATCATGTTCTAGGTAGTTTGATTGCATATATTTACCATCTTATAATAGAGGCACAAGGTATACACTTGGAATATTTACATCCATTAGTAGATCATTTGAGGGACATAATTCATCATTTTTCATATGGAATACCACATAATATAGAAGTTTATTCCCTGATTGATCCTATTCCAAAAGAATATATAGTTTCCAGAAACTCATATAGAATGTATGATACAAAGATCAAGGTGATCAGGAGACTGTTGTAGAACATAATGGACAAAGAATTGATATGATCCAAAAAGAATTCCTCAAGGTCAACCATGAATTTCTCCAAGAATGAGGATGATAAGTTTTACCTTTTCATGAATTACATATGTTTAAACCTGGTTATGGTCTATAAAATGTATCCCCGACCACAAAAATATAATCTCTTCAACCTACTATGTGGAGCAATGGTATTCTCATAAATTATGCTGTGATTAGGTTATCATCAGGTTCATGTAATGATTTCTGACAAACCATATACATATTTTTGTAGCAATTATGTAATATATAAGTATCTCATGATGTCTTTCGATCTTACGAATCATCCTTCCATTTTAATATATATGTTGAATAGTGGGTTTTCTTTACTATTAGAATTATATTTCTATGGTGTTGGTGGATGACATATTAGTTTATTATCACACCTGTAGTGACCATGATAGGAATCTTGAGATCCCCCTAAATACAATGAAAGAGAATCATCATTATGAAAATATTTTAATGTCCCATTTATGTATCAACAAACCTCACCTATCAAGTCTTATTATTTCATAACCACGAGTCTCTATTGTCCTCGAAAAGGTGAGTGATTTGATTTCTAGGCAGTCTTAATAATTCATTTGGTATATAATGTTCCTTGAAGATGTATGTATTTTACAGGTGTTCCATACATGACTCATCATGCCTTTATTTACATATTACATGTATTGAAATGTAGGTTTTTGTGTTCCTAATGTTGAAATCATGTGGGAAATCATTTTAAGAGCTTTATGGAAGGCTTCTTTCACACCAATTATGATAATTATACTTTATGAAATATGGTATACTATGTTATATAATTCACCAATCATTGGGATACTTGATTTGAGGACACACATGGAAATATATTTTACAAATGGATATTGGTTGAAAATTTAGAATGATAGAAAATATGCAGTGAATGACCTTGAGTGGTAATAATTTGTTCATTCCCTATGTTGTCAGAGGCTTTATCTATTGGGTAAATTATTTTTAGTGTATACAGACCACAACAACCTCAAATATATATTTATTAATTGTAACCTATTTCTCAAACTAAAAATATGGTTCAAATATATTTAGTCCTCTGATTTTGATCTTTCCTAAATTCATGGTCTATGAAAAGATATAACTGATGTATTGATTCGAAAAATTGAATCATAGACCAAAATAGAGGTAGCTGATGAATTTAAATTGATGGACCTATTTTCTGAGTGGTTTCTATAGTTTAATGATAGTCATGAGCTATTGTCAATCAAACATCAAAATTAACTCTTCACTCCTTGAGAGGGTAGTGTGTAACAAGTTATTAGACATTGAGGGGATTGTTCTCCAAAAGAGTATTTCTAGTGAGGAAAAGCCTCTATATTTGTTTATTGATAGAGATGATATCAGTTGTGTACAAGGGTGTGTCTAGGTTACTAAAACTATGATAGAAGAAGTGATGAGTGATCATCACACTTCACAGTTGGATTTTCCTAAAGGAATATCCATGATGTATATAGATGTATGATAGAACTACTGGTGGCATTGGATGAATCGTAAGATGTTAAGTATTACCACCAGGTGTAAAAAATATCAATTTGTGAAGGTGGAGAACTAGAAACATGAAATCTTATTACAGTTGCTTCTATATCCATAAATTAAATTGGAAGATGATGAAATAGATTTTTTATTTTTCTTAGAGAGGTATCCTTGAGGTAGTGACATCGTTGAGGATGTCATTGAATGACTGGTGATAGTATACCACTTCTTTTCCACCTTGGATAGTTTCTCAGTTGGAAAGCTCAAAATGCTGCATGTACATTATATTTTATTGCTACACATGGTCCCTCATAATTTTATTTTATATAGGGATTCATGTTTCTTATCAATGTACACAAAATGGTTGTATAGAGCTACAGGTTCAAAGGATCATTTGAGCACTTCTTTTAAGCCACTGACTGATGGAAAGTCAGAATAAATGATATATGTGTTAGGAAACAAGCTCCTATAATGTGCCCTTGATTTATGTGGTTATAGGGATAATCATATCTCTCTTATATTATTCTCCAACAAAAATATTTTTTACGATATAATTTATATTTCTTCTTTTGAGGCTATGTATGGTCAGACATCCCATTCACCCCAATACTAGTTATAGGTACGTATGTTAGTGTTACTAGGTCCTCCACTAGTTCAAAAGACATTATAGTAGGTACAAATAATTAGGAATTAAAATTCTTCATCTCTGTATAAAAATAAATTTTATTCAAATAACCATCAATGACCTATGGAGCTTGAGGCTGAGGATATTATTTTCCTACGGGTATCGACCATGATTTGGAATAGATGAATTCTATGGTAAGGGAAGCTATCGCCTAATTATGTAGTGGTTTTATATATATTATATTCAGTTAGTATGGTATCCCATTGGTTTTTACTATATCACATGTATCATTACATGCATTACATCTTACAATGTTCATTGATTCAATATTATTATGCATGTCCATCTCATAATTTTGATCCCAATGATGATTAATTAGATACTGATGGTTAGTATGAAATGATACTATGTGAATCGTTAAATGAAGCATGAATGATCACTAATTTAGGTTCATTCCAATATTATGGGTGTTATTGTATCACTGGAGTGTAGATTAAATGACTTGGGAGAATTAGGCCAATGTACATGCCAAGTGGAAGACTTGTTCTCAGACTGTGTTTTCCACCCAAGGATGGTGCACATGGGGATGAGTTCCTTGATGGGTGGAAGACAATAAGAACTCATTTTTCAATTTTGTATGGATCTCTTTATATTTGTCAAATTTATATATTTTGGACCTAATTTAGATTTCATATGTGTTTAGAATGGTTTTGGTGGTTTCTAGGGCTTATTTGGATATCTGAACCCCAACCAGTGGAGAAAAAAACATGCTCACCCAGTTAGTAGAAACCGTGCGACCTTGATGACATGGTCTATCCAAACAATGAAGGGAGTCACAAAGGATCAAGATGGGTGTAGTACTTTTTCAAACCATGCATCTAGTGATGAACACCCATATAGAATGTAAATATTTATTATTATAGTGGATTTACATGGTTGGAACATGGTTTTCCTAACTGTGCAGGATAACCAAAGAAGGAACCCTCCTTAAGATGTGATCCCCTCATGATTAGTGCATTGTTTAGAAAAAAATGTATCAATACGAATCAGTTTTTTATGGTGTGAAATGAAGAGAATTCTTTAATGACCTAATATTTTCCCCTTCAAACACCTTGGCTCATTCTACCAGACATGAAACTCCACCATACAAATTTTCTACTCTTAGATCCCACATTGGAATGTTTTTATCATTTATCTTATACAAATTATGATTAAATACTTGTTATTAATGTTGGATACACATCAATAATTGATCAAATCCTTTGGAGCAATTATTATTTCCTATTATACTCGATAGAGTTATGTTTGATGCAGGTGGATATGACATATTTTTTGAGCATTGATCCATTATTCATATTTATTCCTAATTAGGTAATATGAATAGATATAACTATATTAGGATATTTTATGAGATTAGGTCATGTGTTATATGAATCACGCCATAATTATCTCTATATCGTAAAATTTATGTCATTGTGGGCTTACCAATTTCATTGGGTATCAACTATTTATTTCATGTTCCTGGATTATAGTATTTAGAATAATATTATATGAAACTTTTAACATAAGGTATCCATTATTGGAGATTATTACATCAACATTGACTTAACCAGCATTGTGTTTCCATATCCATGCCTTTATTGGGTTTTCATTTTCATCTGTGACACTATTAGGGAGTGCTAAGGCTAAACCTGATTAACTGTAATAACTTTTTTTAGTGAAATGAATTAAGAATTTAAATAATTATCTATTGTACATTATAATGTAACATGTGAATTGAATTGTACAAGTTCTAATAAATAAAATAAAAATAAAATGGATTATTTGTATGTATATTATTGATATCAATTTAAAAACATGAATATAACTAAATTGTTTTGTCTTCTGTCATTAGCACTCATTTCCATGCACAATTGATGGTGGAAAAGTGATACTAATTAATTGATTATGACTTATATGATATTATAAATGTATTCATTCCATTTTATGAATTGTCACACAAATGAAAGAAAAATACATGATCCAATGTGCATATTAAATAATATTATTACTACATGGAATAATTTTTTAATAAATAAATTATAAGGTTCCTTTTGCATATGATCATATTGAAAACTGTAGGAGTTGTTAGAATAGAGCCAAACTCGGATTCATGAGGTAATGCATTGAGAAATGGTGGATTCCATTCTGATTCAAGGATGATAGTTACCAAAGATGTTAATCACCCTATAACCCAAACATTTTATATTTAGGGATGTTGGACAAGGTGTTGTAGGCTCCCTCTATTATCATTATATGAATACATGGATGCACTCTCTCTATATACCATGTCATCTACATACATGATGCACCATGGATATGCCCATCGGGTCTAGACATAGCTTATCCCATTTTGATATGGATGAATACAATAAACTGTATTAGAATCAAATTATAGTGGAAAGCCTTTGGAAATTACACTTGTATTAAACAAATACACCTTATATCCCAGCTCTATGATATTATTGAGTAGTATTGACCTCTATGTTCAAGGATTCCTTACCTATTAACTTGTATCATATTCACTATCATCATTACATAAATATATTTTATAACTTTGATCCATTATTATTATTATCATGACATGAATTATGTTCTGTTTATAGATCTCATGACATAAAATATAGACAAGAACATAATTAATAAAATTAAATGGATAAATGGATAGAAACTTATTGATACTGATGAAATAATTGGGTATTTACATTTTTGTACATATTTACATTTATATATTAACACATGCACACTATTTTCATTTATATTACATGGACTATATGTTATATATTCCATTAATGGTACCCAACAATGATTTATCTCACACTCTATCCATAACGCCATTGGAATTATTGATATTTCATGTATGCATGTCTTTACAATGGAATGCTTCGTACCACGCACACCTTATTTTTCTTTCTTGTATTTTGTTGGATCATTGTGGTGGATTCCGAGATGGAGAAAAATATACATGAATATTGTAACAGCCCGAGATTTTATGAAAAATATTCTTTTTTTATTTCACTAATGTCTTGTGTTGTACGTTACACCAAAAGGATCTTGCACAACACGCATCCTTGACTTGCCTTGCATTACACGCAATCGCGACCTTCCTCGATAGCGTGTGTAATACGCAATACCGAGTTTCACTAAACAACGATATGCTAGTAAAATATTATTAAAACTAGCCGTTATGAATAGTAATAACCACCTTTTAAAATTTTAGAAATTTTAGCTCTCAAAATGGACTTTATTTTTGGATTCGGAGTATCGAATTTAGCCTAAAGTGAAATTTTGGTGATTTTCGGATAACTTTCATATTTTGATGAATAGTGAAAATTTCAAAATTTTAGTTAAAAACAACTTTTTCAATCGAAATAATTAATAGTGATAAATTATTAATTTTAGTGGTTTTAAAGTATATTTAGAATATATTTTTACAATTTAATACAATGTTGGTTATTGGATGTAATTTCACATTTAAACTAGATATAAACAAGTGTCAATCTTTTGATAGATATTGTTTCTTAAAAACAAGCTATTTGTTTTAACAGCAGGATTTAATTATAAAATTAATTAATGCAACTTCTATGTTATGAATTTGGTAAAATATATTTCATTTTTTAATTCGGAATATGAAATATAGCTTAGGATGAAATTTTGGCATTGTTCTGAAAAACATCAATTTTTGATGAATAGTGAAACTACTAAGTGGTAGGTTAAAAACTGAATTTTGTATAAAACTTAATTTTACCGCTTCTGTGAATGGAATTTCGAAAATCCGAGAGACACGGTTAATATCAAGGACTAAAATGTGGTTCAATGAGATGAAAATAATTTTTTGGTGAATAGTAACTTTTTACTTTTTTTTACCGCGGTTAATAGTAAATAGGGTAACTAAGGGTAAATATGATATTACTATTACCCTAACACATGTCCTAATTCTATTGGACAAGTGTAATTCGACCAAAAACAAACTTAGGAATAAAATATGACCATTTAGGCCCACATGGATTAGATTAGGACATTTATTATTAATTTATTTAAAGAAACGTTAAAATAGTTAAAATCAAAGTTTAATAAGTAAATCATTTTTAATATGGGGTTATACATAAGATAAATTCGATTGTGAATATTCATTAGAAAGATAATAAGATTTCCTACATAATGGTATTTTATTTTTAATTTTTAGACTTTAAATAATTTAATTTATTTATGACACAATGATGATGCAGTAATTATCTTATTAATGAAATATTGACATAATTGATGTTATAAACACCAAAATAAATGTAATTTGAGACTTTTTATGAATTCCACTAATTTTCTAGATTACTATGATATATTAATGTTGATTTAATCAACTTGGTTCGAACATTTATTTCTGTTATGACTTTCACAAAAATCATATATCAAATAGTGTCAAAATTGACACAAAATAGTTTTTAAATCAAATATTATATTATTAATTGTTATTGTATTCCTAAAAATCTAAGGTTCGGCCAAATGACTTAGATAAGGATATATATATTAATAATAAACAATTTGGGGTTCGTTTGGCATGTTATAGTAAGTTTATTAACCATATAGTGAAAGAAAACAAAAAGACATGGTAAAAGTTAAATTATTTAACTTAGAGTTAAATCTAATTGATAAGGTTAAAATAATATCCTAAACTTGTCTAAATTCTATTGGTTGATAGGATTTCGACCCATCCCCACTTTAGCTTCGAAATAAGACCCTTTGGAACCATTATAAACCGATTTTGACTTTAATATAAAATAATATTTTGAGATATTCCTAAGGTGCCCCTCTCCTCCCCTATAAAAGGACACCTCCTCCCCCTCCTCCTCACACCAATTTGAGCACTCAAGCTCGGCCAACACCTGCCAAAATCTCTTCTCCACTTCCCTAGCAACATCCTAGAGGTTCTGGTCTTCCTCAAAGACCAATTCTAGTGCCCTAAGAAGAGGTCTCAAAGAGGCACTTCAAAGAAGAGGTAATTACCGTTACCAATTCTTTCATCTTTATTTCTTCTTCCACTTCTTCTTCTTAGGTTGTTTCATTATGAAGTAATAACATCAGTATCACTCATATACTGATATGTTATTATAAGTATGAAACAACCCTATTTCACCATCTATCCATCCTATGGAAAAAGAAATCACCGCGCGTGCGTACGTACGGAATACCGTCTCCACGCCGTGGTGTAATCTATTTTCCACCACCACGTTACATGGATGGGTATAATGGTGTAAAGAATAACTATACATAGTTATTACAACATCATATTGATTCTGATATATTGTATAATCCACTCCAATTCAATTCAATATTTATAGAAATGATATCATCGCTCGTGCGTACGTACGGACTACCGTCTCCACGACGCGATGAGATTCATTCTCCATGTTAACCATTTAAGAATGATTATAATGTATATATAAGAAATAATAATGAAATATATGACATTATAAAGCTACTGGATTTATGTATATATACATATGTATGTCATCTACTTACTTCCATTTCAAGACAATAAGGAAAGGAAAACAGCGTTCATGCGTACGTACGGACTACCGTCTCCATGAACGGTGTTTTTCATTTTATTTATCTACCTATTATATATATATATATACTGAATATATATGATATATAAATCATATTTTATATTCTGGAAGTAAGTAAATCATGATATAAGTAATAATGATGTCAAGAACAACAAGTCAAAACACCTACGATAAATGAAACGATTTTACCCAAAACGCTTCTTTAACATGGAATTTACAAAAGAATGGGTAATATAATGTCATATGTGAACCATATATGATATCATAACAATGAATATGATTCTGTAATAAGTCAATAACATGATTTAAATCATTATACAGGAGGTTCGGACACTTACAAAGCAAGTCGGATCTAAGGTAAGGGAAATATCACAATCTCACTTTTATCCGAGATTGTTTTTACTTTGGTAATTACTGGGGTGTATTTTATCATCCACATCCATGTTCCATCAATATTTAATATTATTTCCATCCTTATACAATAGTTTATATACAATTTTACCCTTCTGTGAGTTATTTGTAAAAGATATGAAAGGAATCTTTTGTCATTTTCGTACGAGGTACTTTTTGACTTTTCCGACAAAAGTACGAGAAGAATGTTTTTTTTAACTTATACGGCACGAACGGATTTATACTGTTTTACAAAGCCTTATTTTCATGAAGCTTCCTCTAAAATATTTCATGACTATTTTCAATAAAATCTCTTTCTTTTAAAATTTCATGATGTTTTGTGAAAAGAAATTGATTTTGAAGAAGAAAGGATATTTTCCTCAAGAATTCAATTCAAGTGTTTTATCAAAATTATTTTCCATATAAGATAATAAAGGGTTCTGTTTCTATCCATATTTTTACATTGATTTGACTATGTTGTGATGGAATTATGTTTATGAATTCCTTTATCTTATATGAATGGTTTTATGATGTCATGTTGTTTAAGAATCCCATTTTTATTACATGGGTTATGCAATGATGTATGATTTATGATTTTGTGGCACACATAAGAAAGGATTCATTAAGAGATGGGTGGGACCTATATCTCCCTCCAATGCATTGGGTAAAGATTTCATATCTCATGAGATAGACATGGCTGGAATGGTAGGTTATACCGGTTCAGTGAAACAGGACTGAAACGAGGATTACTCGATTCAGAAAGGGACTTTGTCCACTAAGATAGTCTTGGCAATGAGTCTTGACTAACAAGAAATGATTCTCTATGATTATGGGTGTATGCCACAATGAGTAATGTTTTATGTAAGGGTTTCATTTTCACTACTATGATTTATCCCATGTTATGAAATTATGCTCTCTTTTGCAGGTTAAGATTTCCAAAAATGTTATGTTCTTATGAAAATTATGTGATTGATATTTCTTTTGTTTACCCTTACTGAGCATTTGAGCTCACCCTTTTTATGTTTTCTTTTCCCCCGGATATAAAGAAAGGTTTTAGGTAAAAAAAAAGGAAGATCTTTGTGGGAGATTTTGAAGATCTTTCACCAGGATTAGAAGATTACGTTCCGAGTTTCCAAAGACACTAAACTATTACGATCCTTGTGTGTGTTTTTGTTATGTACTAAGTATTCCGCAAAAGTAATGTAATGTCCATGTACGTCAGGCTACGGGTCTCTACAGTTGGTATCAGAGGAAAGGTTTAGTCAACCTTTGGAAACTAGGATGTGAAAACGTTAGTGAGATCCCTAGAGATATTTCTAAGGTATGTCTAGGTATGTCCCTAAGGTTAAGTATACGTATAGGTTATAGTACTAGAATTACGCTAACGATCATAGAATTAAACCTAAGATGTTAGATATTGAGGGTTCTCCCCCTTTACTATGTTGTCTTCCCTAGCATGATTTCGCCTCTCACAAATTTTTTTTTTTTGTGTTTTAGTTAATGGAGGGAACCAGAAGGAATTCGGTTAACATTGAGTCCAATGGGCAAATTGGTGACTATGAGCAACAAAATTGTGTAATGCCTAAAGATAAAGATATTGTGATTATGCCGAATCAGTCTTCGCGATATATGATTAACAAGGTGAAATTTAGCGGTATGACAAATTCATCAAAGAAGACGAAGATAAACTATTATGCATGTTCGCATGTTGAGGAGCATAAAGAAAGGAAGATTGAGATTTCTAAAGAAGGGAAGAAGAACCTTGAGGAATACCTCAAATGGAGGGACCGATGTTATCTTTGTGGAGAAAAGGGTCATAGAGTGACAGACTGTTATGGAGTTCAATGTCTTATTTGTGGAGAACATGGGCATTACCCAACTCAATGCCCTGACCTAAAAAGATACTTCTAAATCAAGGAAGGACTTCTTCCAGGACAATCATTGAAATGGATGGACTGAAGTGTTTATGTATTGGTATTCAAGAATAATGTTGTTGAGGTACTTTTATGGTGTACTGAAATATTTATGTTTTGATCTATTGTGGTTTTCAATAATTTTATGGTACCGGTAACCATGAAAAGTGATTGAGACATTTTTGGTAAACAGATGATATGAGCATAATGAAGGAATAATAAGATAATGAGGTGTTTGATTTTATTCACGAGCTCATGATTGATATAAGGACTAAGTGATATCATGGTTTGAGTATATAGAATTTTGAGGATTTCGGTATGTGAAAAGTGTTAACTTTTAACTGCATTCAAGTTTTCACTAAGGTTCAATGGGTATTCAAGAGAGTACAAGATTAAGGCCTTTGAATGTTTGGAATGTGACCAACAAAACATATCTTATGATATATGGGGATCAACGATGGTATTAAATCTCTGGTAATCGTTTTCACTATGTTATGAGAATGGACTGCAGTATTATGGATAAGCCTAAATATTGGAATGGATTATGTTGGACATAAGTTAGTAGGATAGAAGTTTTTTCGATATTATTGATGGGATGTTATAGTATTATAGTTTTAGAAAAAGGACAACCTGCAGGACGGGCGACAGCCCATCGCTTCGGACAAGGCTGTAGGAATCGAATCCACAACCGAAGTGCGACTGGCCTTTATCGCCTTCCACTAGCCTACAGGAAGTCCCTGTTTAGTAGAAACTAGTTTTATTATATTAAGCAGTATGATATATGAAGTATAAGCCCATTTTAGGAACCATATGTGATTAATCTCACTATAGACCGACTTATGTATATAATTTTTGCTTGAGACAGATGGAATGACCCGTCATTCTATCACATGATCTGCTAACACTTCACGAATAACAAATTCAACTTCATTTATTTAAGAGATGAAGTGGAAATTGTTAAAGGCATGAACAACAGTGAGATTGTACCAAAATAAAGTAAGTATTTATTCTAATTCAAATTCTTTAACTTTAGGGAAATGATCTTGAAAACCAAAAATGTTGTCCTAGTTCTCTTATACCTGATAAATCAGATGATACCTTAGATCGTCACAAATTTATGGATTTGTGATTACTGGCTTTTCCATAGCCATGTTCTCTACCACTCTCCACCAGAACATGATGGTTAGATTTCTCTTCCATATCCATATTTTCACCTATGTGGAAACCCAGTGATTAGTTTATTTGGGTAATCGTTACATTTCATACTTTAGTTTTTAAAGCCAAGTATTGGTATTCCCTTTTACGATGTGGGTTTCTATTAAAGAAACCTTCGAATAGTAAACCATTTATAACCCCGACGAATTTCGAGGGCGAAATTCATTTTAAGGGGGGTAGAATGTAACAGCCCGAGATTTTATGAAAAATATTCTTTTTTTATTTCACTAATGTCTTGTGTTGTACGCTACACCAAAAGGATCTTGCACAACACGCATCCTTGACTTGCCTTGCATTACACGCAATCACGACCTTCCTCGATAGCGTGTGTAATACGCAATACCGAGTTTCACTAAACAACGATATGCTAGTAAAATATTATTAAAACTAGCCGTTATGAATAGTAATAACCACCTTTTAAAATTTTAGAAATTTTAGCTCTCAAAATGGACTTTATTTTTGGATTCGGAGTATCGAATTTAGCCTAAAGTGAAATTTTGGTGATTTTCGGATAACTTTCATATTTTGATGAATAGTGAAAATTACTAAATTTTAGTTAAAAACAACTTTTTCAATCGAAATAATTAATAGTGATAAATTATTAATTTAAGTGGTTTTAAAGTATATTTAGAATATATTTTTACAATTTAATACAATGTTGGTCATTGGATGTAATTTCACATTTAAACTAGACATAAACAAGTGTCAATCTTTTGATAGATATTGTTTCTTAAAAACAAGCTATTTGTTTTAACAGCAGGATTTAATTATAAAATTAATTAATGCAACTTCTATGTTATGATTTTGGTAAAATAGATTTCATTTTTTAATTCGGAATATGAAATATAGCTTAGGATGAAATTTTGGCATTGTTCTGAAAAACATCAATTTTTGATGAATAGTGAAACTACTAAGTGGTAGGTTAAAAACTGAATTTTGTATAAAACTTAATTTTACCGCTTCTGTGAATGGAATTTCGAAAATCCGAGAGACACGGTTAATATCAAGGACTAAAATGTGGTTCAATGAGATGAAAATAATTTTTTGGTGAATAGTAACTTTTTACTTTTTTTACCGCGGTTAATAGTAAATAGGGTAACTAAGGGTAAATATGATATTACTATTACCCTAACACATGTCCTAATTCTATTGGACAAGTGTAATTCGACCGAAAACAAACTTAGGAATAAAATATGACCATTTAGGCCCACTTGGATTAGATTTGGACATTTATTATTAATTTATTTAAAGAAACGTTAAAATAGTTAAAATCAAAGTTTAATAAGTAAATCATTTTTAATATGGGGTTATACATAAGATAAATTCGATTGTGAATATTCATTAGAAAGATAATAAGATTTCCTACATAATGGTATTTTATTTTTAATTTTTAGACTTTAAATAATTTAATTTATTTATGACACAATGATGATGCAGTAATTATCTTATTAATGAAATATTGACATAATTGATGTTATAAACACCAAAATAAATGTAATTTGAGACTTTTTATGAATTACACTAATTTTCTAGATTACTATGATATATTAATGTTGATTTAATCAACTTGGTTCGAACATTTAATTCTGTTATGACTTTCACAAAAATCATATATCAAATAGTGTCAAAATTGACACAAAATAGTTTTTAAATCAAATATTATATTATTAATTGTTATTGTATTCCTAAAAATCTAAGGTTCGGCCAAATGACTTAGATAAGGATATATATATTAATAATATACAATTTGGGGTTCGTTTGGAATGTTATAGTAAGTTTATTAACCATATAGTGAAAGAAAACAAAAAGACATGGTAAAAGTTAAATTATTTAACTTAGAGTTAAATCTAATTGATAAGGTTAAAATAATATCCTAAACTTGTCTAAATTCTATTGGTTGATAGGATTTCGACCCATCCCCACTTTAGCTTCGAAATAAGACCCTTTGGAACCATTATAAACCGATTTTGACTTTAATATAAAATAATATTTTGAGATATTCCTAAGGTGCCCCTCTCCTCCCCTATAAAAGGACACCTCCTCCCCCTCCTCCTCACACCAATTTGAGCACTCAAGCTCGGCCAACACCTGCCAAAATCTCTTCTCCACTTCCCTAGCAACATGCTAGAGGTTCTGGTCTTCCTCAAAGACCAATTCTAGTGCCCTAAGAAGAGGTCTCAAAGAGGCACTTCAAAGAAGAGGTAATTACCGTTACCAATTCTTTCATCTTTATTTCTTCTTCCACTTCTTCTTCTTAGGTTGTTTCATTATGAAGTAATAACATCAGTATCACTCATATACTGATATGTTATTATAAGTATGAAACAACCCTATTTCACCATCTATCCATCCTATGGAAAAAGAAATCACCGCGCGTGCGTACGTACGGAATACCGTCTCCACGCCGTGGTGTAATCTATTTTCCACCACCACGTTACATGGATGGGTATAATGGTGTAAAGAATAACTATACATAGTTATTACAACATCATATTGATTCTGATATATTGTATAATCCACTCCAATTCAATTCAATATTTATAGAAATGATATCATCGCTCGTGCGTACGTACGGACTACCGTCTCCACGACGCGATGAGATTCATTCTCCATGTTAACCATTTAAGAATGATTATAATGTATATATAAGAAATAATAATGAAATATATGACATTATAAAGCTACTGGATTTATGTATATATACATATGTATGTCATCTACTTACTTCCATTTCAAGACAATAAGGAAAGGAAAACAGCGTTCATGCGTACGTACGGACTACCGTCTCCATGAACGGTGTTTTTCATTTTATTTATCTACCTATTATATATATATATATACTGAATATATATGATATATAAATCATATTTTATATTCTGGAAGTAAGTAAATCATGATATAAGTAATAATGATGTCAAGAACAACAAGTCAAAACACCTACGATAAATGAAACGATTTTACCCAAAACGCTTCTTTAACATGGAATTTACAAAAGAATGGGTAATATAATGTCATATGTGAACCATATATGATATCATAACAATGAATATGATTCTGTAATAAGTCAATAACATGATTTAAATCATTATACAGGAGGTTCGGACACTTACAAAGCAAGTCGGATCTAAGGTAAGGGAAATATCACAATCTCACTTTTATCCGAGATTGTTTTTACTTTGGTAATTACTGGGGTGTATTTTATCATCCACATCCATGTTCCATCAATATTTAATATTATTTCCATCCTTATACAATAGTTTATATACAATTTTACCCTTCTGTGAGTTTTTTGTAAAAGATATGAAAGGAATCTTTTGTCATTTTCGTACGAGGTACTTTTTGACTTTTCCGACAAAAGTACGAGAAGAATGTTTTTTTTAACTTATACGGCACGAACGGATTTATACTGTTTTACAAAGCCTTATTTTCATGAAGCTTCCTCTAAAATATTTCATGACTATTTTCAATAAAATCTCTTTCTTTTAAAATTTCATGATGTTTTGTGAAAAGAAATTGATTTTGAAGAAGAAAGGATATTTTCCTCAAGAATTCAATTCAAGTGTTTTATCAAAATTATTTTCCATATAAGATAATAAAGGGTTCTGTTTCTATCCATATTTTTACATTGATTTGACTATGTTGTGATGGAATTATGTTTATGAATTCCTTTATCTTATATGAATGGTTTTATGATGTCATGTTGTTTAAGAATCCCATTTTTATTACATGGGTTATGCAATGATGTATGATTTATGATTTTGTGGCACACATAAGAAAGGATTCATTAAGAGATGGGTGGGACCTATATCTCCCTCCAATGCATTGGGTAAAGATTTCATATCTCATGAGATAGACATGGCTGGAATGGTAGGTTATACCGGTTCAGTGAAACAGGACTGAAACGAGGATTACTCGATTCAGAAAGGGACTTTGTCCACTAAGATAGTCTTGGCAATGAGTCTTGACTAACAAGAAATGATTCTCTATGATTATGTGTGTATGCCACAATGAGTAATGTTTTAAGTAAGGGTTTCATTTTCACTACTATGATTTATCCCATGTTATGAAATTATGCTCTCTTTTGCAGGTTAAGATTTCCAAAAATGTTATGTTCTTATGAAAATTATGTGATTGATATTTCTTTTGTTTACCCTTACTGAGCATTTGAGCTCACCCTTTTTATGTTTTCTTTTCCCCAGGATATAAAGAAAGGTTTTAGGTAAAAAAAAGGAAGATCTTTGTGGGAGATTTTGAAGATCTTTCACCAGGATTAGAAGATTACGTTCCGAGTTTCCAAAGACACTAAACTATTACGATCCTTGTGTGTGTTTTTGTTATGTACTAAGTATTCCGCAAAAGTAATGTAATGTCCATGTACGTCAGGCTACGGGTCTCTACAAATATTTTATGGCTTATTTTTTATTATTTGTATAGAATGTATTATCTATTTCTACGTATAAATGGTTTATAGTTCTTTAGATCCCTTAAATATATTATAATAATCTTATTATTGTTATTGTCAATTGATTCAGTTATTTAATATCCATGTATCCTTTTGTTGTGGTGGGTCAGTAGTCCATTATTATAGAGTCTATTATCTATCTTTTGATCTATTTATTATATTTATTATTCGATTTTCCTCATATTATATTTATCTATTATTCCCCATTAGCATAATGACTGCATAGTCTCCCCCTAGAAACTCCATTGGAATTTATTTAGGGTCTTGATCCTCTAGTATTCAAAGAGGTGTTCTTTACAAAATGTGGCCAACTAGATATAGGGAACCTTTAAGTGGATTCAAATTTCTAGATATTACATTGTTTATATTGAATATTTTATGTTTTTTAGAGACTAGGATGAGAGATTATTAGGGAGATCCATAGGGAAAACGTATTGGGATAAGTCCTTATATACGATAACATCTTAGTGTCTTGGTATTATTGAGGATAAATGTGTTTCCTAACAATTATATATAATTATTTTGATATTGGAATGTTGATTTAAACATTCAAAAAATTCATCTAGGTGTAACGACACATAAAAAGCTTAAATGACTATAAAATCAACATTCACTATGTTGTAAGATGATTGGGCCTAAGACAACAGACCTAGATAAAACTCTCAGGGGTTATGCTTTTCTCAATTAACATTATAATTATAATCCATAATGAGGGATTTGAATATAGTTAGATTAAAAAACAAAATAGAAATGTGAGCATGTATAAAATAGATTGAAATGTTTATGATTGAATGTTTTGTTACCTGTCAGTTGATATTTTATTTCTTGGATAAAGCTATGTTGGATTTAAGAGTAATGATTTTGATGGTTTATAAGATTATAGTATTTTATGAATTTTTGTTGTTATTTGGTACATATGTTTCAAGGATCATGATAAAAACAATGAGAGAACCCATAATAAAGAATCCAAGACTATATTATGAGTTATTTGGGTTTTATTAAATTGAAATATAATTGTTTGATAGAGTAATATATTTTTTGGTTGGTATTTTCTTAATATAATTTATGATAATTCGCTTTTGATGTTATTAATCCATCACTCATGTTAACCCATTATTGTTTTATTAGTGGATAAAGAATAAAAGAACCAAGTAAAAAATGAATTCCATGGAAAATGTTTAAATTTTAATTATGTGAAAACTAATAGGGGAATATCTAGAGTGATAAGTCATCTGATTAGGTCTAACTGGCTATGAAAAATTATGATTAGTAATGTGAACTTAGAGGAAATACACAAAACCCAAATAAGAGAATAAATATGTTTCATATAGGTTTTAGGGATTGAAATGAAGAAGGAATATATATTCAATTTACTATTTGTATTTTTTAAAAAAAATATTTTCTTTATGAGGACATGTATATTCTACATATGTGGACATAGAGTAAATCATGTTCACTTTTTTTGGAAGAGGGAATGTAAAAATCAAATTATTCAATTACAATATTATTGTGAATTATGAAAAAAAATCCCCAATCCCAAGGATATAGAATTAATTAGGAAAAACCAATTGTATACCCTGTGAATATAGAAAATATGGGGAAATAAAAATTATTAAATTTAATATTGATTTTTCACGCTATATTAATAGATCTCATATGTTGTGTAACATTTCACCAAATTAATATTTAATAAATTTATGATGATGTATATGGATATTATTTATATTATTTTGGAAAGGTACCACATCTAGATTTGTCTCTTCTTCACTTATTATAGATTTATTATGAATGGATTAGATCTCTATAAAAAAGGATCATAATTTTTTAATAGAAGCCTCTCTTAAGAACCACAACCAACTATTGATTGTTTATAAGTTTATTTTTTATTATTATATCAATATGGTAATTACTCGCATAATTTTTTTAAAAACATTTTGAGTAGAAAATTTTTTAGGGGGGGGTATTTTACTTTATATGATTTTAATATATAATTTTTCATTTAAATAAACATTATGTTCCATAAATTATTCTTTATACAACACATAAATAAAATACATCATGACCTAATTGATAAATACTATTAAAAACTTAATAATAATAATAATAATAATATTAAATAACAATGTATTATGTAACTGAAATGTATAAATTTAGAGGATAAATAATTATGATATTGATAAATAAATATGTTATATAAGAATTTTATAATTATATTATAAATATATTAACATTTATATTCAATCCATAGATTTTTTTCAAAAAATAAATGCATTGGGTTGCATACAAGTTGAATACCACCTACATAAACCAAATTTATTGTCATTATTAAACACCTAACATGTACAGTTATAAAATTATAATTATTGAAATAATTAAATATAAAAATATTATTAATGTTAAAAATCAAAAGTTGTTCCTTAATTTACCCATTTTTTATAAAACTAATTGTAACATCATATTTGTTCGTGCCGGATACCGCCTATATAGAAGTGAAGTATTCATATATATTTTCTTCTTTTTTTCATATTTTTTATTTGATTTTGACTAATATAAACAACCATATTAAAATAGAAATAATTTTATCTTAGTTATATATAAATAATATTATAACTAAATTAACACATTCTCTTACTTATACTTTAATTTGACTATCGAGGAAGTTAAGTGCAGGAATAGAATTAATCTGATCTCAGGTAATGGTTTCTTATATCAAATCAAATTCCATGGGTTTTCATTTGAATCACAATGTTACCATAAGGATTAAATTCTCAAAATCATTTTAAAATTAATACCCCTAATATGTAGAAAACTATTTAGTGAATATTAAGAGTATTTTCTTCCATGATCATAATCATTTTCTTCTACATTACCTATCTATGGTAACTATTTTTTTTAAATTATAATATTTTAAATTCGATGTTATATAATATTCTAAAGTAATATGGTTTTTTGGAAAATGGTATTCTTAAAATATAAAAAATGGAATTAATTATTTTTTTAAATCTATATTTTTTGGATATCCCTATATTTTAATAAATAATTGTGAATTTTTTTTTGAACTATCATGTCCTTATTTTAGTTTTTTTATAGAAAAACATTCTATCACTTTAGGTATGGGTCATTTAGGCCCAAAACAATAATGTCCAACATCTTCATAGTAATATATATCTTGGCCAGCTTTTTAATTTTATATAAAACATTCACTATATGTTTTTATGATCTATAAAAAAATAATTCTATCTCTATTTTATAATATATATATATATATAATTATTTAAAATGATCCGGGGTGTTTATTATTTATACTTTTTTATTGTTTTAAAATACTTTAATTTTTTTCCACTTATATCAACATCCCATGATATAAATATTTTAAGATAAAAGATATTTATCAAATGATACCACACACCATCAATAATTGGGACAATTTTTTGTTTTTATTATATATCCAGGGAATTATAAATCCCTTCATTTTTCATTATAAGAAATATGTTGTGTATAACTTTAAGTATTCTTGCAATGTATTTCATATATTAACACATTATATTTTCATCCACTAATTGATGGGTTTTAACATGAATTACATACATGGATCCATCTAGGAAATTATTCACTTTACCATATACCATTTATTATTATGGTTAGAAAATATTTAATATTATAGTTATTAAAATATATTTTCCTTGAAAAAGATGAAATATCATAAGATACCTAGTTTTTTCCCATGGTAATATCAGGTTATGTTTACTGATGTAATTATGAATATTATTCTTATGTTGCTTCATTTGAAAATGACATGAACTATATTATCTTTCAATAGATTCATTTTGATGTGTTGAATAAAGAACCATTTATTTTACATGGATTTGTTATGATATTATGAATGAATGATTTCTTAGGGAATTCATATATATGTATACTAATGGTTGGGGTTTAATATAACCTACTAACACACTAGTAATGGTTTTATATCACTGGATATAATGTTCCATTTCCCTAGTTGGATTTTGTTCCCCAAATAAAGTCATGGACATATTTGGAAATCCTCAATGTTTTTTCCATTGTGTATGGTTATTTAATTATATAATTCTTTTTAATTTTACTAAATAATGATTTAATGGCCAGTGTTAACTTTTAATATCTTCTAAAATATTATGATTCCTTTCATATAGTACACAAATCCATACTCAATAAATCATGTTCTAGGATTTAATCTGTGTCTGGTAATATATTATTCATTGTCATGATTATATCCTTATAATCCAATTATTAAAATATAAGAAAAATGATTTCTATTTTAAATGTCATTTATTAATAATAATTTAATCACCCCTTCTTTTGTTTCATTTCGAACTAAGTTATAAAAGGAATTATTATCTACGAATTAACTATAAGGTAAGACTTGGGTTGAATTATTTTAAGATGTTGATGAATAATTTTGAATTAAATATTTTAATATAATGGAAGAAATGATAATTTCAAGATGTAAACATGGGTTATACTACTTAAATATTTTTCCTAACTATTAAGAAGGTTTTACCAATAATGGTATGGGGATTTTAATTTCTAATTATTATGAGATCCATCATGTAATTATGGATGTGCGTCAAGGATATTATATAATGTAATTTATTTTCACTGCATGCTGGAGTGTAATCACTTAGAAAATAATTTGGTATTAATGTAGGGATTAGATAATTTTATATGATTATATGTCATTGGGTGATGATAAATTCTGTGTTATAAAATTCAGTCACTACTAATCTGTTACATTGAATAATAATATCTAACTTATTTACAATATTTTTTTATATTAAATATTTTATATTTTATTGGGATGAGGAATAGAGAACATTAGTGAAAATCCAAGAGATAACAAAAAATATAAGACTATATCGTCATTTTTTTAAAGAAGGGGAAAATTATTTTTGGTGAAATTTAATCCCTATATGGATACAAGAAAGTGAATATAGAGAATACATTGAATCGCTTAGGGGTGATGAACATTAAAAAGTCTAGTATAGATTCAAATCAAACATTACATTTGTTTGTGATGACTAGGCCTACAAATGCACAACTATATAAAAACTCTTATGTGAAATAATTTGGTTAAAACATATTCACAATATAATTTTTTTTTAGGAATTTGAAAACATTTAGGTTACACAACTAAATATGAAAGTGAACATTGATATCATAAATTTAATTATATAAATATCTATGTTATGTTATATATTAGACACTATGTTAGTTCATTGATTATGGGTATATTCAATTTTAAGTGTATAGAATTGAAGGATTTTAAAGATTAGAATATTTTGAGAACATTCATGGTAAATTGGAATCTATATATTGATTATTATGAAATGGGGTGTGAGAGAACCCAACATAAATAAGTATTGAATTATTCAAGAGTGAATTATATTAAACTAAAATAAAATGAAATAGTTTTATTATTTAAGTCTATTCATTTTAGAGTTTTTCGAAAGAGAATTTATGATAATTATATTATCATGTGAATTATTCATCGCTTAGATTAATACATTTTTATTTTAGAAATAGGTGAATCGCTATAAAATCATTTAAATGACTGGTTCCATCATAAATGGGGATTTTTACCCTGATAAAACTAATATAATATGAGAATGTGTGAAAAATCATCTTATTATTCCATACATGGTATTAATAATGATGATTAACCATGTAAACATAGTTGAGATCTAAAACACATCAAATAAGAGTAGGACAGTTTCTATATGATGTTCATGTGATGGGGATGAATATGATAATAAAATTCAATTTTTTATTTGTAAATAATATAGAAATTACAAATGCTTCAAGGGGATGGGTTATTTCTACAAATATGGACATAAAATCCAATAATATCATAACTATGAGGGAATGAGATAAGACAAAAAAACTTATTCTCATTTTTTACAAAAATAATTACATGTTTGAGAATCAATGCCCTAATCTACGGGATAAAAACGAGAAATAAGGAAAATACCTCACAGACTATTGTAACGAGAAAAATCCTCTATAATGACACTTATATAAGTGAATTGTGACTTTCATCTCCATATTTGTAGATATTTCATGTCATTTTGTTTTTCACCAACTACATATTAAATTGTATATAATAAAATTTTTCATGTGATAATTATATCTATTGTATAAATATACTTTTATAATATTTTTTAAAGTTACATGATAAGGATTTATATCTTCTTCACATATTTGAGTTATAATAGTAATGGAATTACTCTCTTTAGAAAATTCTCATACTAATTTTCATAAATGGAAACCTCATATTAGAACTCAACTAACTAATTTCCATTTACCTATGAATTTTAAATTATGAAATCCCTATGAAAACTACACACATCTTATGTTTTCTAAAATGTAGGGGGAACTTGTTATTTGAGGTTGGGGGGAATGTAATGACCAAAGGTGAAACTATACTATTTTTTACTTAATCAAAATTAATGATTAATAAAATGGTGTATATACACCTGTAAACAAAAATAAAAAGAAAAAAATAGATAAATACTATTATAAAAAATATAATAATAATAAAACCTATATTTAAATAGAGATAACATTAAAAAAATGTTTAATTTTCGAGGATATAGAATAAATGTGATCTAATTGTTAATTCTAAAATAATGATTAAAACAATTGTGTATTTTCCCTATATAATTAAATCAACCAATTTTAACTGAAAATATATAATATTTCAATGTATGAAGTAATATATTTTCCTTCTATAAAATAGAAATTTTTATGAAAAAAATACCAATCATGACTAATTTAAAAATTTGTGATTTTTCAATTTATACAATTTTCTGTTTTATTTTTTTCACACAAAACATAAATATAAATTTTTTATATTTAAAAATAGGTAAAATTATAATTAATTTTTTATTTTGATTTTTAAAATTCATATTCAATTAATTTTTTTCATTATTTATAGATAATGGATATTTAGGTGAAGGGTTATTTTTTTACAAATGTAATGATTTTTGTGAAATTTTGATAATATAAATTGCGTAGAAATTTATAAAACAATTTCTGATTAATAATTTATTTAATGTTGTTAAAATATAATTGTTTTTAAAATATCAAGTTGAATTTAAAAAACATATCCATAATAATTTCCACTAATAAGAAATAATAATCATTTATAATTAACATTAATTTTTGAAAAAACTAGTTTTGTAATTCACCACATGAAAATTAATTTTTTATAATACACCAATTTTTTCCGACAAAATAAAAATTACTCACAATTTATTCCAAAAAATTAATTTTGTGCTTATAATAATCATTTTCTAAAAATACCTTTGTGCGTTACATGTGATTATATTAAAATTATGGTTTCACATTTTTTTTAGAATTTTTTTTCACAAAATAAACTAAAAAATGATATAACATTAAATAAACTAAAAAAGGAGAATTTTAATTTTATTTATTAATATTAATCAGTAAAATCAAAAAATAATTACTCATGTAATTTTAAAAATGGAAAATATAGATTTACTAAGTGGAAATGAATCGATAAAATGTTTAACACATGTGTTTAAATTTTTTTAATGCATGGATCGAAAAAGACACACATCCGTACATGTGTTTTTTCTATTTTGTTCCTTTTAACCATGAATTGTATCATTTCATTACTAAAAATTTAATGGGTGATTCCAAACATTCCATCTAATTTTCTTATTAAATAACATCCTTTCACTATATCATGTCACTCATTTAACTTCCATTTTCATCACAAAAACCTGAAATTTTATTCACAAAAAAATAATATACATCTTTCATAAGCATCTAGCCACCATACTATTTCTTAACAGCTCAATTTGAAGGAATTTTTCTACTGTAAGTCCCAATATCTTAATAAGAGTATTACATCTTCATAAATTATTTTATCTTAATATTCCTCAAAAAAATTTATAATATCATTAATATAATTTTATAAGTATATTTAATATATAAATATGATATTATAATAGTATTTCCACCCTTATTTATTTATATAAATCCACTCTGAAAAATAAATAATCATTGATAATGCGTACACACAGACTATTACAATCATGAATCGACATTTTCCAATTTCATAACAACTTCAAATGGATTTAAATAATGATGTTAAGTATGAAAAATTCATTATATATAATATATTTAGGAATATGAGTCTAAAAAAATACTATTTAAATTAATTCCCACAAGATAGTTGATAAATAAAAACATCATCATTCGTATATGAAGACCAACACATACTTGAATGACATGTAATATTTTTCATAATCATATAACATGGTAAGTACTAAAAATGAGGTTAACAACATAAAAAGATATTTAAAAAATGATTAAGAGTTTAAATTTATGAACCTTTCCCTAAAATTTTGTATTTCTATAGAATAATGAAAATAAACTACAACTTAACGTGCTGACTACTGCCTCTACAATAGTGATATATATTTTCATCTAGAATTATCTTATTTATATAAATATGATATTGAAAAACAATGTTGGTAGTTCATATATATGATCTAACACATCTAGAAAATTGAGATCATTCTTTATTCATATCCACATCGCATGTATATTTAAAATTATTATATTTATAAAAAAATATTATATATATATAATTTATAATTTTGAAATAAAAAATTACTATTTACATTCAATCATTCATTTTTTAAAAAATTAAAAACTTCACCATGCACACGTGCATACTAGTGCCTCCATGAAAACATGTGTAATTTTTATTGACCAGTAATCATGAATGGTTATAAAATTTTAATTAACAAAATAATTAGATATTAATAATATTTTTAAGGATTAAAAATTATAAACCATTCCCTATATTCATCTTATTGTTTGAAATAACTTATGACATTTTACATACTTGCATATAAACTACCACTTCCATATAAATTAATTTTTAATATATATTTTTATATAGTATTATTATATTTGTCATATAGTTTTGAATATTATACCGAACATTGATAAAATATAAATAATTAAATTATAGTTATATAATAAAGATATTATAGCTAAATCAAACAATAATAATACTTATCAATTAATTTGATTATCCAGTAAGTTGAGAACCTGGAAAAATGGATATTGGATAAGGTAAGGGTTTCTTAACTCAAATACGATTTCAAGAGGTTTTATTTGAATGACACTAAATCCATTAGGATTCAATTCAAAAACACATTTTAAAATTTATACCACTGAAATATCATAACTTATTTATGAATTTTTATCGAATTTTTCTCCAAGATAAGAATTTTTTTTCTTCAGATATATATGGTCATCATTGTTTTCACATTGCAAATATTTTGAGAGGATAATTTATAATATTCTACGGAGATTGGGATTTTTGGAAATTGGTTTTTTTAAATATTAAAAAGGAATTATTTTTATACTCCACTAGATATTTTGAGAATATCCCAATATTTATATCAATAGTGATGAATTTTACTTTTAAACCATTATAAAAATAATTGATTTTTTTTAATAGAAAATCATTATATCAGTTTCTATATAGGTAATTTATGAAAAAACAATTCTCCTCCATCATGTTCTTGTGAATATATCTCTCTACCACCATTATTTTTTAATATAAAACATTCACTCTATGATTTCAAGAATTAAAAAAATATATATTTTTATCCCTATTTTATAATATATATATAATTTGAAATTATTTCAAATGTTTAGTGGTATTTCTTATTGAAATTATTATATACTTTAGGATGAAACTATAAATTTTGTACTTATATCAACATCAAATGGTATAATTAATTCTAGATGAAGGATATTAATTCAAAGAATGTGTTCTTAGGAACCTAATTATGTATTAATGTTGGGATTTGATAACATTATAGGATTATATGTTATTGGTTAAACATAAATAAGTTGTTATAAATGTCATTGTCAACTGATCGTTGAAGGTGAATAATAATGTCAATATTTTTTTTGAGAAACATATCATTATTATATTAAATATTTTATATTATTGGGGACAAATAAGAGATATGATTACTGAATAATCTAGGGATAAGTCAGAATATAAGATTATATCATCATGTTCTTGTAAACTGGATAGAAAACTATTTTATGAGAAATTTCATCCCTAACTAAATTCATGATTGTGAATATAGGAATCACATTGACTCCCGTAGGGGTAACCACCTTTAAAAATGTACAATATTGTTTGAACATAGTATTTACTTTTGTGTATAAGGACTAGATATAGGAATTCCTACCTGACTATATTCTCTAAGGTGATATGATGTGGTTAAAAAATATTCTCTCTATGAAAAATTTTGAGGGATTTGATAACATATATTTTATACAATTAAATATTAATGTGAACATATATAACCTAAATTGAATAATATATATTTGTTTGTTATGCCACATATTAGTTTTTATGTTCATTATTATATAAAGGGTACATTTTATTTTTAGAGTATAGATTTCTAGTATATTTATGTTTCGAAATTTCTTAGACTGTTCATGGAAAATTGGTATCTATATATTGATGACTAGGTCAGAGGATGTGAGTAAACACAACCTAAAGAAGTCTTGATTGATGTTAGAGTGAATTTGGTTGAAATAAAAGATAAGTAAATAGTTATATAGTTTATGAAATTTCATTGTTTTGATTTTCAAACAATATTTTATGATAATTTACTTATTATGCTAGTTATTCATCTCTCACATTAATCCATTTTCGTATTAGTAATGGATGAATCCCCCTAAAACCTTGTAAATGAATGATTCAATGAAAATAGAGGGATTATTTCATCGAGAAACCTAATTGGATATGAGATTGTTTCATAAATATGGGAATTATTCTAAACATGCATCCAATAATTAGGATTAACTATGTGAACTAATATAAATTATAAAAATCGGAAAATAATTATGGGATTGAGTAGCCTAGAAGTTTGGCTGATGGAGACGATGATGACAATAGTATTCAATCTCTAATTGGTAAAAACTGTGGAAATTATCATTGCTTCAATGGGATGGGTAGCTGCTAGAAATATAGACATAAAATACGACCATATCATAATTTTGAGGGAAAGAGAGGACCCCAAAAATCCAATTCCATTACTTACAGGAAAACATATAATTATGAAACATAATGCCCCAATCCAATGGCCAGTAAGGGAAATACAAAATAACCTCCCAAAGCATGGAATTATGAAAAATCCAATTCAATGACTCTTACTGAAGAGAATATTTATTTTTCTAGTGATATTTGTGGATCTTTTATTCCATTTACATTTTCACATATAACATATAAAATTATAAATAAGAAACCTAATTTATATGATTATTATATCTAGGTTATATATATATTTTGAAATTATTTTATAATGTTACTTTTATAGATTTATCTCTACTTAAATTATTTAGGTTTTATTAAAAATCGATTAACTCTCACTAAAAAAGTCTTGTTATAATTTTAATAAATAGATATGATAAATTAGAACTAATCCAATTAATGATCATTTAACAGTGTATAGTTATATATATAATACCTATAAAACTACTCCCATCATGTGTTATTTAAAATTGTTGGGGAACATGTTATTGGGAAATTGGTGGGTGGAGGGAAATTTAATGAACAATGAGGATACTATATAATATTTTCTTATAAAAAATGATGATCAATATATCATTTTACATACACCATTAACTAAATGAAGTAGTCAAACAATAGAAAATACAATTCTGAAAGCTATATTAATTATATTACCAATAGTAAAAAAAAAGATATTATTCCACAAAATACTCATAAATTTAAAGGATATATAGTATTTTCTATCTAATTGGTCTATTTCAAATAAATTTTAAAACAATTATGCATATATACTATAAAATTAAATCAACCTATTTTAGGAGAAAATATATATTATTTCAATTTAGGAATTAATGAATTTCCATTATATATAATAAATATTGGTATAAAACAATAATAATCACAACTAATGTATTAATTTTTTATTATTCATGAAATAATATTTATCATTATATTTTTTTTCACATAAAAGTGATATATATATTTCTTATATTTAAAATTAGTTAAAAAATATAATAATATTTGAATTTAGGTTTTAAAAATTAGTTTAGGATCATTTTTTTTATTTTGTACAGATAATGGATTTTCATGTGAATAGATAATTTTTTTACTTATATAATGATTTATGTGAAATATTCATAACATAACTTGAATTTTTTTTAACATATTATTATTATGAAATTTTGTATTAATGGAGTTAAAATTTTATTCTTATTGAAATGTTTGAAGAAACATAGAAAACTTATGAATAATATTTTTCACTAATAAAAACTAATTTCGGTTTTTAATAAACCTTTATTTTGGAAAAATTCAGTTTTCTATTATATGAAAATCCATATAATTTTTTTAATAAACCAATTTTTCTCCCTAAAATAAATATTATTTATAGTTTTTTCTGAGCCCATTATTTTGAGATTAGAGATAACTTTTCACAAGAACAAGTCATTACACAATAGATATGATTATTTTAATTTATTGATTTTCACATTGATCTGGTTTTTATATTATATAATGGAATCCAAAATAGATATAATATTGAAAAAATTATGTAAATATTTTAAATTTAATTTTTTTTTATTTATATTACTTTATAATATTGTAAATTAATTACCCCAGTAAATTTTAAAATGTTAAAAATACATTTGATAAGTGTAAATGATTCAAAAAATGCTTAATGCTTTATTTTAAATGTATATTTAATTTAAAGATCGATGAAATATCACATACCTTCATATTTTTATTCAATTTTGAGACTTTAACCATAGAATAATTACATTTCATTGTTATAAATTTTGTGGGCGATTCCAATATTTCCCTTAGATTTACTTATAAATATGGTTCCTTCCTCTAATTCATGTTACATATTTCATATTAATAACATTAATAAAGAAAATTAAATTTTTTTTCATATAAAACTATCTTCATCATTATTTATCCTTTAGTCGCCATATGTTAGCTAAATGCCTCCATTTATATAGAGTTTTCAAAGAGAAAACTGAAGCTCTCAATAAAAGTATTATATCCCTTTTAAATCTTTTCCTCTTGATAATTAAATTACAAGAATTTTGTAATCATATTAATATAATCATATAAGAATAATTAATTTACAAATAAAATATAATATTAATGTTACCACAATTATTTATTCATATCGACACACTAAGAAAAATGTAAGAACATGGATCGTAAATACACACTGACTACCACCGTCAGAAATCAACATCATTCAGTTTTCATAACCACCTCAAAGGTATTGAAATAATGATTTAAATTATGAATAATTTATTTACATATAATATATTTGGTGTTATAAATTTAAAAATTAATAATTTCCTTCATTCACTTATGTATGTTGAAAATTAAAAGGTTATCATTCGTATGTGAAGACTACCACTTCATTGAATGAAATATCATATTTTTTTAAGAAAATAACATGGTATATACTCAAAATGATGTTAATAAATTAAAATGATATATATTAAATGATTAAGTTTTGTTATTTATAAATATTTCTATAATTTCTTACCTTTATATAGAGAAAATGATAATATCATACTAGGGAACACTCTCAATACCACCACCACAAATGTGATGTATTTTTCTCATTTAGAATTATATTGTTGTTGTAAATATGATACTGATAAATTATTATTGATAGTTATTATATGAGAACTACCTCCACTAAGAATTTAATTCCATTATTTTTTCGTGGCTAATTTTTATGGTTAATTATAGTTATGATATTTATCAACAAATATTTTAAATAAATATTTTATTATTATAAAATAAAAAAAGAATATTTACTTTAAATCCTTCAATTTTTTTAAAAATAAACAAATCATCATGTGTACACGTGGACTAAAACCTCTATGAACAACTTGTTTTTTTGTTAACAAATTTTCATAGAAAAATAAAAAATTATAAATAACGAAAAAATTATATATTAATAAATTATTAAGGTTATAAAATTGATAATTCTTACCTATGTTCCTCTTGTTTAATGAAAAACCGTTATAACATCCTACGTATGTATGGGAAATCTACCACCGCCAAGGAAAAGAAGTATTTATATAATTTTTATCTAATACTTTCATATGTCTTCATTAATTTTGATTATTATTCACCACATTAATAAAATCTAGATACTTTCATTATCGTTATATAATAATGATATTAGAAATAATCACCCCATAGTCACACTTATCAATTAATTTGATTATACTTGATGTTAAGTGCATTTATATAATAAATTTAGGCAAAGGTAAGGGTTTCTTATCACAAATTTAATTTCAAGGGACTTCATTTGAATGACATGAATTCCATTAGAATAAAATTCATAATATCTTTTTAATAAAGAATCCTCTGAAATATGATACCATATCTAGGGAAATTTTATAGTATTTATTACATAGATCATAATCATTTTCTTCGTCCCTAACTATCTATAGTCATATTTATTTTCCCTTTAAAATATTATCAAATCGATGATTTATAATCATCTAAAGTGATGTTGAATTTGGGAAAATGTTATAATAAAAATATAAAAAAGTAATCATTTTTATTCTTAAATCCATATTTTTTCCAATCCCTATCTTTAAATAAAAAATTGAGATTTTTTTAAACTATTGTGATCTTATTTTAATTTATCTAACAAAAAATCCATTTTCACTTTTTTTTCTTGTCATTTAAGACAATACTATTGTCTTCCAACATATCTATGTGAATATATATCTCCACCCCTTTACCATTTTATATTAATCATTCACTCTATGATTGCATTGTTTGTTAAAAAAAATTGTCTCTCTATTTTAATATATATATATATATATATATTAAAAAATAATTTCAAATTATAAAGTGTAATTCATAATTAAAAATTTATTGAATTTTGAAAACACTTAATTTATTTTAACATATATCAACATAACATGATATAACTAATTCAATATAATGTGTATTTTCAAAATGATACCATCAACCATCTTTCATTGGATGCATTTTGTTATGTTATTCCTTATACAATGAATGATACATCACATCCTTTTTTGTTCATAGTCATTCATTGTGTATAAATATGGGATTTCTTGAAATTTATTTCACATCGTAACACATTATGTGTTCACCCAATAATTTAATTATGGTCACCTAGAGTCCAATTAAGGACAGATCATGGAAATTATTGACATTACCATAGAAAATTTATTAGTACAATTTATATACCATATGCAATATTTTCATGAGTAAATGATATTTACAATGAATCTAATGAAATATCTTTAGATTCCAATTTTTTCTAGGGTTATATGATTTTATGTTTATTGATGGAATTATGAATTCTTTCCTTAGGTTAAACCATGTTAAAATGATATGAACTCAATTTTCCTCTAATGGGTTTTTAATGATTTCAAGAGTGAAACCCATTTACATTTCATATATTTATTATTATATGATGCATGAATGGTTTAATATATAACTCATATATATTTATACTGATGGGTGTAGAAATTTATTTCCCTTTAATGCATTGGTTGTGGTTTTATATCACATGGTATAATGATGCATATAAATTCATGGATTTGTTCACTATATAAAGATGTGGACATAATATGAAATGATCCAATTTTATTCCTTTTTTTATTGTTTATACATTATCATATTCATATTTCATTTACCATATTATGATATAATTGATCACATTCATTTATTAATATTTCCAGAATCTTATGATTCCCTTTTTATATTACTCCCACATTTATTTCATTAGTCATGTTTTATGATTTAGTCCATGTTGTGTATGATTTTGTCTAAATTTTTATTATTCCAATATTCCCCTATTATTATAACATAGAATAAATGTTTTTTTTGTAATTGAAAATTAATAAATATAATTTGATCACCCCTTTTATTGTGTCTATTTTTCCTATGTTATAAAAGGATTTATTTTTTATGAATTATATAGAAGGTAATTTTTTGGAGAATTTATGAGAGATGTTAAATAATAACTATGAATTATGTAGTATAATATAATGAAATAAATTTTTATTTCATGCATTAAACATGAGTTTTAGTGGTTCGATTTTTTTCCCAACTCTTAGAATGCCTATAAAAAATGTCTATGACTTTTAATTTCCATGACTTCTAAGAGACATCATATAATTATGGATATGTATCCGGGATATTGTTTAATGTAATTTTTATTAGCATTGTATCCAAGAGTGTAGTCTTGGGGAACCTCACTCTGTAATAATGCAGGTATTATATAAAATTTTAGGTTTATATGTCATTTATTGAAGAAAAATTAGTTGTTAGAAATGTCTTTATCTACTGTTGGGTTTAGGTGAATAATAATTTCAAACATATTGATTTTTTTTATAATTTATAATTTATTTGTTTGGGGATATGGAATAGGGATTATTAGCGAATAGCCTAGGGATAATAAATAATATAATATTGTATACTGATATTTTGGAAAATTAGAGAGAGTAATATTTTCGTATAAATTACATCCATACCAAGATAGATGAAAATGAATGTTAGAATAAATATGATTCACCTAGTGGTAACCACCCATAAAAAGTATGATTTAGTTTCAACCCAGTCATTACTTTAGTTACTGATGACTAGGACAGAGAATACAAACCTTTCTAGATTATCCTTGAAAATATGTTTTAGATAATACACATTCTCTTTATGAAAAATTTTGAGGTATTTGAAAATATTTATGTTATACAAATAAATAGGAATGTGATGATGGATAACAGAAATTGAATTATATATATTTTTATAATATTTTGTATATTAGTTTCTCTAATTGATCTTTGATAAAGGGTATGTTCAATTTTTTGAGTATATATTAAAATGATTTTTTGGTTAAGAATATTTTGTGAATGTTCTCGGTAAATTTGGATATATATATATATATATTGATGATTAAGTTGTGGTATGTGAGAGATCCCAACCCATATATATTTCTCAATGAATGTAATAGTGAATTAGGTTCACCTGAAAGAAAATGAAATTGTTTTTTTCTTTTACTCATTTCATTGTTGAGTTTTTCATAAGATCATTTTTATTCCATTATGATTTTAATTATTCATCACTCAGGGTAATCCATTTTGGTTTTAGTAAAGGATGAATCCCCACAGAATCAAGTAAGAGATTTATTCCATAAGAAAAAAGGACATTTTTTCAGTTAGAATACTAATAGGATAAGTTATTGTGTTATAATTCACGTTATTATTCCAAGCATGTAATAAAAATTATGATTAACTATGTAAACTTTGTTCGAATCTCAAACACTACAAATAAGAGTATGATTAAGTCTCACAAAAGTTCGACTTTTGGTGATGATGAATAAAATAATATTCAATATCTTATGTGTAATATTTTTTAAATTACCATTAGGTTCAGGGGATGGGTATTTGCTACAAATATATACATAGAATCTAACAGGTGCATAGGTGTGAGGGAATTAAAGAATACAAAAAATAAATAAATATTCATTAATTACAAGAAAACATAGAATATGGAAAATTGATACTCTTATCCATTTTCTAGTAGGGGAAATATAAAATAAACTTCCCAAACAATGGGGGCTAGGATAATCCTATTCAAATACACTTATTGATGTAAATAGTGAATTTTCTCTCAATATTTTTAAAAAAATTATATATTTTAGATTTTCACTAATTACTTATTAAATTATAACTTCAATCACTCATCATATAATTATTATGTATATGGTATAAAAACATTTTTTAATTATTATTGAAATTAAAATCATGTTGATTTATCTATTCTTCACATGTTATGTTTTTATTAGTAATGTATTAACTCCCTGAAAAAGGCTCATTATAATTTTTAAAAATGGAAAACTCAATTCAGAACAAATCCAATTCATGACCATTTACTAGTCTATAGTATGTATAAAATCCCAATAAAATATTCTCCCATATTTGGTTTGTTAAAATTTTTGGGGATATGTTATTTGGGTGTGGGGGTGGCGGGGAATGTAAGGACCAAATATGATACTATATAATTATTCATTTAAATAAAAATAATTTTCAATATCTTGTTTTATATACCCCAATAAAAAAAATATACAGCAATAAAATAGATAAATTATATTATTAAAACTATAATAATTTCAGTACCTGTAGTAAAAAAGAAGATATTATTCAACTAAAAATGTTTAAATTTATATGATATATAATAAAGGTGATATAATTGTTCTGTCTCAAATAATTTTTAAAACTATTGAGTATTTTTGCAATAAATTTAAATCAATAAATTTTAAGCAAACATATATAATATTAAAATTTATGAATTAATATGTTATCATTCTAAAAATTAAAATTTGTTATGAAAAAATTACAAACACAACTAATGTGATTTTTTAATGATTTTTCAATAAATAATATTTTCCATTATTTATTTATTTTCACTCAAAATGAAATTATATTATTTTAATATTAATAATTATTTAGAATTATAATATTTTCTGAATTTATATTTTAAATAATTTTATAGGGTTAATTTTTGTGAATTTTTATAGATAATATATTTTTAGGTGAATAGGGAAACATATTGTTTTTAACAAAATAATGACTCATAACTAACATTTTTATTGATTCTGAAAGAAACACTATGTACAAGAAAGATCATGGGGGTCTAACATAGTGGATTCCCAAGGCATCATTAATAAAAAAACATAATCCCCTCAAAAAAAAAAGAAATGCTAAGAAAGAAGGAGATACATTGATATGTTGAAGCCATTGAAACCATGAAGTCTGATACCATGTTCCCCGCCACCCAACTGGGAGAGATCTATATGTGGTTACCGAAGAGATTATTGCACCAATTAGTGATAATGAAATATTAAAGAAAACCCCGCCTTTATCAAATAGTTCTTTATAGAGGATTAATGAATCTGTCTCCACTTCCATTAGTAAGATTTGTCTCTGATCACACAATTCCAAACCTGTGTCCAGTGCCTATTCTTCAACTTATAAAACATAGCCCCTTATAAAGAAGGATGATAATGCTAATAAAAAAATCTCTCTTTGTCCCTAATGTCCCCACCCCCATGAAGAGACACATCTGTGTTATGCTTGATCCCATAGAGGAGAGGATTCTAATAGGCAAGATTTCCATAACCTGGGTCACTGTCCGAATTATATAAAACTGGTTCAAGATGACCGCTCTTATCAATGGGGTGGCAAGGCAATCTATACACAATTTGACCAGATCCATAAAAATGTTCTTCATATTAAATATGATGTTGGTCTAACAACCCCTTATAATTGTGGAACGAATCATTCCTAGACTTCCAAATATTCTAGCATCCTACAAATAGGATAATAGACATAGCCTTCCCCCCGAGGCCATGGTCACACACTCCTTGAAACAATAAACTCTGAAAAGATTCTCACATACCTCAATTGATACTACAACCAAAACATAAATCAATGATGGTTTTCCAAACCCATAAGGCCCAATCTATATCAAATAATGGATTCCCCACCATTTCGTGTTTGGGATCACAACAACACCAGCACTTGGATTTGATGCTAACAATAATGTGTTGGATGTTCTATTCTATGGGAACAACTTTATTCCTTATCCTCCAAAATAAGAAATTAAATTAGGATGGAACCTCCTTGCACAATATATGCATAATATTTTTCTCTAATAAAAAATAATTATGGTTATTAATTATCCATTGTTTTGGAAAAATTCAGTTTTGTATTACTTCAAAGTCCACAGAATGTTTTTATAAATAACCAATTTTTTCCCATAAACTCAAAATTATTGACAATATTTTCCCAAAAATTACTTTATTTCTTCAACATAACATTTTATAAAAAATACTTTTATGAGTTACATATGAATAAATTAAATTTAATATTTCAAACTATAAAAAATATTATTTCATATAATAAATTAATGAATTGATATAATATTAAACAAACAATGTAAATATGTGCTTGCTAATTTTGGTTATTTGAATTAATTTATAATGTTCATAATGAATAAATAATGTAATTTCAAAAATGGAGAAAATTGATTTTATAAGAGGAAATGAATCAAAAAAATGTTTGAAAAATGATTTTAAAATTAATTTTTAATGCATGGATGAAAAAACACTCATTTGTGTATATTCTTATTATATTTTGGGCATTTTAACCTTGAATAATAACATTTAATTATTAAGAAATTAATCGGTGATTCCAGGATTTTGATTTGCTTTAAATATTTTAAGGGATCCTTCCACCACTTCATGTTACACATTTACCTTCAATTTTCATCTTAAAAATCTATAATTTGTATCCTCAGAAAAAAAAATTAATATTTATTAATCCTCTTGTAACAATAAAATAAATTAAGGCCACCATTTTGATTGATCATTCTATAAGAAAACATATGCTCTCTAAAAGAGTATTACATCCCTATTAATCATTTCATAGTAATAATCCACTTTCAATATATTTATAATCACATTAATATAATCATAAAACTATAATTAATATAAAAATATGATATTATATTAATTTTACCATTTCTATTTATTAATATTAACACACTAATAAAAATAAAATAATAAAGACCATCCGTACACAGAGACTATTACTATTAGGAAGTGATATCTTCCAATTTTCATAACTACCTCACAAGGATGAAAATAAAGATGTTAATGATTAATAAAATTTTTATATACAATATATTTTGGATTATAAATTTATAAATTAATATTTAATTTCATTACCAAATGTTGGTTTATAAATAAAACTATCATCACTCATATGTGAGTATTACAACATCCTTGAATGACATGCATATTTTTCATAAGCAGGTAACATTGAGGGTCATAAAAATGTTGTAAATCAACTAA
This sequence comes from Viscum album, assembly GCA_963277665.1. NCBI lineage: Eukaryota > Viridiplantae > Streptophyta > Magnoliopsida > Santalales > Viscaceae > Viscum > Viscum album. The sequence continues at coordinate 2,011,113,057 of OY728145.1, read as the reverse complement.
AATGATATTTATTAAATTATTAAGGTTTAAAAATATTAAACCATTCCCTGACATCCTCCCTTTCTATATAGAAATAGAAAACTTGTTACATCTAAATGTGCTTACTACCACCTCCACAAAAGGGATGTATTTTTTCATCTATAAATATTCTATTTATTTAAATATGATATTGATAAAAAATTCGATAGTTCATATATATAAACAACCACCTAATAAATTTTACATCATTCATTTTATGTAATAACCTTTCATATATAGTTATAATTATGAGATTTATAAAAAATTATTTTATATAAAAATTATATTTCATTGAAATAAAAAACAAAAATTTACCATAAATCCCAAAATACTTTTGAAACATAATAGAATAATCATGTATACATGAAGAATACAGCCTCCATCACCAACATATATTATTTTTATTAACTAATTAACATGGATGGATCAGAAAGTCTAATTAAATAACTAATTAGATATTAATAATATTATAAAGATGATAAAATTATAAATAATTCCCTACATTCATTCAATTCTATGAAATAAATTATAACATCCGATGTGCATGCGTGTAGAATACAACCTCCATGGAAGTGAAGTATTCATATATTTTTTCATATAGTACTTCCATATTTAACATTTAATTTTGAGTATTATACACCACATTAAAATAATCTATATAATTTCATTATAGTTCTGTAATAATGATATCATATCAGATTTACCCCAGAGTCATAAATTTCTATTAATTTGACTATCCATTAAATTTAGCACATGAACAGAATACATTAGGGATAAGGTAAGGGTTTCTTGTTTCAAATTTAATTTCAAGATTATCTATTTGAATAAAAATTAATCCATATAGATTGAATTCATAATATAATTTTAAAACTAACACCCCAAAAATATGATATACTATCTAAAGAATTTTTATATAAAATTTTCTCAATATGATAATCATTTTCAACTACCGTTGTTATCCATGGTCTGAATATTTTTCACTTTAAAATATTTTGAATTTGGAATTTTTTAATATTATAAGCTGATATGGATTTTTTTTAAATGTCTTTTAAAAAATATAAGAATGTAATTAATTTATTTATCAACTCCATATTTTTTGTATATCCCTATATTTAAATCAAAAATTGATAAATTCAATTTTAAACTATTACTTCCTTATTTAATTGTTCTTAATAAAAAATCATTTTATCATATTCTGTATCGGACGTTTAGGAAATAGCAAATCTCTTCCAATATCATCAAGTGAATATATTAGTTAACCACCATTTTCATTTTTATTAAACATTCACTCTATGTTTTAATGGATTCTAAAATATATTCTCCCAATTTTATAATATATATTACAAAATTATTGTATCTAATCAAAGGTATTTTTTATTTAATTTATTTAATATGCAAAAATTGTTAATTTTTTAAAACATATTATCTCCAATGGTATAATTAATTATATATAATGGATATTAATTAAATGACACCATTCACCATTTTTCATTGGATACATTTTTTATTGTTATCATCTATCTAATGGATGAAACACCACTTACCTTTTCATTGTTAGTAATTAATTATTTATAAACACGATCTTTCAGGAAATGTATTTCATTTCATAACACATTATAGTTTCATCCACCAATTGGAGGGTTTTAACCTAGACTCAATACATATATTGATTAAGGAAATAATTGACTTTAACATAGACCATTTATTATTATGGTTTAAATTACATATTCTAGACTATAATTATTAAAATTATTTTAACATGGAACTGATGAAATATCACAAAATACAAATTTTTTGTCCATTATTATATCATTTCATGTATACTGATAGAATTATGAATGTTTTCTTTATGTTAATACATTTTAAATTGATATAAATTACATTCTCCTACATTAGATTCATTATTATGTGTTGAGTGAAACCCATTTCATTTCTATGGGTTTGTTAAGATATGATGAATGATAGATTTCATAAGGACCTCATTTATTTGGATATTGATGGGTGGGGTCATATACCACCCTCTAGTGCATTGATTATGGTTTTATATTTGACGAGATAATGATGAATTGACATTCACTGATTTGTTCACCAAATAAACTGGTAGACTTAATTTTACAAGGTCACAATTGTTTACTTTGTTAATCATTATGTAATTATCATATTCATATTCTTCTGACTATATTATTAATTAATGGGTCATGTTTATTGATTAGTCTTTCCAAAATATTATGATTTTTTTTTAAATTTTATTACCTTATGTACTCCATGACTCATATTTATTTATCTTTTTTATGTCAGGTGTGATCTTATTTTTTGTCTTGATTCTACACATATGAAACTATTATACTAACTTCGGATAAATGATTGTCATTTTTTATGTTAAAGAATATAAAATATTTGAACATTTATTCTTTTTTTCCCATTTTTATTATGATATAAATGATAGTATTATGTATGAATTATATAGAAGTAATTTTTTTTGGAGAATTTAGGAGTGATATTGAAGAATAGTTATGTGTTAATTAGTTTCATATAATGAAATAATTGTTAATTTCCTGAAATGAACATGGGTTCTATAATTTTAATATTTCTTATATCTCAATAAATGTATATACCAAAAAAAATTATATGGATTTTAGTTTCTATATTTTATAGGGGTGATCAGGTAATTATGGATGTGTATCAATGAGAGTGGGTAATATAATTTTTCGTCACTATAGATCTACGTGTGTAGTCCTGGGGAACCTGATTTTGTATTAATGCATGGATTAGATAACTTTATAGTTTTATATGTAGTTGATTTAAGATAAATTATGTGTTATAAATTTAATTCTATATTAATAAGTTAGGGGGGATAATAATTTAAAATATATTAATAACTAATTTTCGTTTATTATATTATATATTTTATATTTTTGGGGAAAAGGAGTGGGATAGTTAGTGAAAACCCATGGTATATGTAAAAATAAAAGATTATATCTTTATATTTTGGTAATGTAGAGAGAACATTATTTTCATAGAAATTAATCCCATATCTGGATTCATGATAGGGAATGTAGCTATGAAATTTATTTACCTTAGTGTAACCATCATTATAAAATATGGTTTAGTTTCATTTGATTATTTATAATGGTGTAAGATAACTGGACCCAAGAATGCCCACCCAGATAACTTTTATTGGAGGTATTCTTCAGTTAATTAATGTTATCTATAAAAAAAATTTAGGTATTTGAAAACATTTTGGTTATACAAATAAATAAGGTTGTGGCCATCGATTAAATAAATTGAAGTATATAGTTTTTTGTTTTTTGTTACATATTAGTTTCTATGTTCATTCTTTGATAAATTGTATGTCTAATATTTATAGTAAATATTTCAATGTGTTTGGGGGTTAGAATATTTTGAGAATGCTAATGGTAAATTGTGATCTATATATTGATGATTATGTGAGGGAATGAGAGAGAACCAAATGTAAATAAGACTTGATAAAGGTAAGAGTGAATTAGGATGAACTGAATGAAAATGAAATAGATTTATAGTGTAAGACATTTAATTTTTGATTTTTTCATATGATAATTTATAATAATTCTATTTGGATGTTTATTATTCATCACTCACAGTAAAATATATTTTTTAGTTTTGGATAAAGAATTTTAGAACAAATCTAATGACTGATTTCATGAATAATGGGGAGATTATTCCAATGATAAAATTAATAGGATAAGAGCGAGTGTTATAAATCATGTGATTATTCCAAACATGGTATATAAAATTATTATTAACCATATGAACTAATTTTAAATTTTAAAGAAAATAATAGAATATTAGGATGGAGACTCTTGGATTTTTAGATGATGGACATGATGAAGAATATAATATTTAATTTCATAAATGTAAAAATTGTGTAAATTACAATTGAATCTAGGAGAAAGGAAGCTTCAACATATATGGACATAAAATCTATCAATATCTTTAGTTTGAGGGAAAGAGAGAAGCCACAAATTATACATTTTCTTGAATTATAAGAAAAATTAGGAGTATGAAAATTATTTCCCCAATCAAAGTGCTTGTAAGGGATATGGGAAAAACCTCCCAAAATATAGGGACAAAGAAAATCCTATAAAATGACCCTTATTTAAGTTAATAGTGAATTTTCTCTGAAGATGTGTAGAAAATTTTTTCATTTATATTTTTATATATTTCATATTAAATTATGAATAAAAACATTCGACATGTAATTATTATATCTATGTTATATGGATCTTTTTCATTTATTTTCAAAGGTTACTTATATGGATTTATCTCTTCATTACATATTAGGGTTTTATTAGTAATGGTTTAAAACTCATTAAAAATTTATCACTGCAATTTTCATAAATAGAAACATTACATCATTACTAATGAATATAATGATAATTTAACAGTTTGTACTTAAATATGAAATCCCTTGGAAAACTAATCTAATCATATATTCTTTTATATTGTTGGGGAACATGTTATTTGCGGGGGGTGGAAAATGTAACAAAAAAATTAACTATATTATTTTTTCAATTGAACAAAAATAATGTTCAGTATGTTGTTTTATATACACCACTAAACTAAAATAAGAATTGAGGGAATGGTTAAATTCTGTAATAAAAATAATAATAATTAAAAAAACTATAGTAGAAAAGGATGATTTTATTAAACAAAAATATCTTAAATTTAGAGGATATATTGTAAATATGATCTAATAAATGAATCTCAAATAAATTTTAAAACTATTTTATATTTTTTGTTGAAAATTACATAAACCAATTTTAATTGAAAGAATATAACATTTAAATGTATTAACTAATATATTTTCACTATATAAAATAGAAATTGGTATGAAACAATACCAATCACACCTAATGTATTTTTTTTCAAATTTTCAATAAATAATATATAGCGTCATATTTTTTTCCCTTAGATGAGAAATATATAATTTTTATATTTATAATTAGATAAAAATATAATGGAAATTTGAATTTATATTATTAAAATTTGAATAGAGTTATTTTTCTATTTTAAGATATAATGGACTTTTAGGTGAATAATGACTTTTTTTACAAATATAATGATTTTTGTTAAATATTCATAATATAACTTCATATAGAAATGTAGGTACCATTTTATTATTATTATGTTTTGTATTGTTTGAGTTAAAATTTTATTCTTCTTAAAATATCATGAGGAACATACAAAACATATGCATATCATATTTTACAAATAAAATCTAATTTTGAGTTCATATTTAACAAATATTTTTGAAAAAACGTAGTTTTGGATTACATCACAAGAAACAAAATTTAATTTATTTATAAAAAATTATTTTTTGCATAAAATAGAAAATAATTATATTATTCACACCCATTACTTTTTTACTAAAAAAGATATATTCTTAAAAAATATCATTATATGTTAAGTAATATTATTTTAAAATTTTGATTTCACACTTTTAAGAATATTATATCATATATGGAATTAAGAAAATTAAATAATATCGAAGAAATATATATACATATGTTAATGTTAATTTTTGATATTTATATTAAATAATAATGTTTAAAATTAAATATTTGATTAATTTTAAAATAGGTAAGATTATAATTTTTAGTGGAAATTAATTAAAAAATATAATTCATTTTTCTAAATGAATCATTAATGTATGGATCAAAAAAACACACATCCTGGATTATTTTTATTCCATTGTAAGCCTTTTACCCTTGAAAATTAACATTTCATTACTAAAACATTAATAGGTAATTAAAATATTTCACTTTACATTAAATACAAAATGAGATCCTTTAACTAGTTCATGATGCACATTTCCCTTCAATTTTTAACATAAAAACCTGAAATTTCTTTCATTAGAAAAGCCTTATTCATCTTTCATAATTCTCCTATAACCAAAATTTATAGTAAGGACTCCAATTATATTTATATTTCAATGATAAAGCCCATGCATTAAATAAGAGTATTACATATCAATATTTTTATCATCACAATACAATTAAAACACATTTATATTCACATTAATATAATCATATAAGTATTAATAATATAAAAATATGATATTATATTAATGTCTCCACCTTTATTTATTCATATAAAAACAAAAAACAAAAATAAATAAACATTGACCATGCATACACATAGACAACTACCATCACAAATCGACATCTTACAGTTTTCATAACTCCCTTAAATGGATTTAAATAATGATATAAATTATGAATAATTTTTTACTATCAATACATTTAGGATTATAAATATGAAAATTAATATTTAAATTTATTCCCTCTTGTTTGTCGTTAATTGAAATTTTTACCAGTCATATTTGAAGAATACCACTTCCCTTAATGACACGTAATATATTTCATTATCACCTTATATGGTAGAACATAAAAAAAATTAACGAAATAAAATTGTTTTTATTAAATTATATTTATTTTTAATATATTAACAATTTCATAAATTCCACAATTTATATAGATAAAATTTTAATAAAATAAATTTGAATGTACAGGCTACCACCCCCATGACGCTGATGACTGTTTTCATGTTAAATTATCTTATTTAAATAAATATTCTAAAATATGATTCAAAAAATTAAAAAAGAAAGAATAAGTTCATTATAAAAAAATTAAAAAATTTATCATGACTAATGAAAATGATAATCTTATGTATACATTAAATATATAATTTTCATATTTTTTTAGTCTAACCACCTACATAAATGATGCAATAATTTTAAATCATGGATAAAAATAGAAAATTAATCAATGGATATAGTGGGTAATAATAAATATATTATGATATTTTAATTTTCTATAAATAATATATTTTATATTATAAAAAAGTAATTAAAAATAATCTAATTTCATAGATCTAAGTACTAAAATGGAATATTTCATTTTAACTTTTACAAATGGAGTTGATTTTGGAAATTTATGGAAATATGTGAATTTTTTAAAAAGAGAAAAATATGTGAAATAAAAATATCGAAATAAAAATATGAAGAAGATATTTTATGAACATATTTAAATTTCTTCAATATATAAGATGAATTATATATAAAGTAATAGAACAACCTAGAATAATTGACATAATAATGAACAACATAATTAATAAAAAATATAAGAATATATAAAAAATATATTATTAAATATAGATAAAAAATGTTCTTAATAATATTTCTTTAGAAAATTAATTTTATTATGTAAGAAGCTAATCACATGTCCATAATGAATCAAGAACAGAGTAAGGGGTTATTGTCCTTAATTTGATTTGATGAGACATATTTAATATTGTGTCCTATAGAATAACTAATAAGGTGTTATTACAAAATAATGAAATAATTTTACCATATACATGTAATTATTAAGATTTTAGAGATATTTCATGTCTGTTTGAAAAATTCATGTTCATTAAATGGTTACTAAAGATGTATGGGTTTTTTTCAAAATCAATTTTCTCCTAATGTATTATTATATTTTCATTGAACACTATAATAACAATTATATTTATTCTACATAATGAAAATTTTATAATGTATTTATATCTTTATAGTTACACAATTTTTACCAATAAAATCATTAATAAATGACTCTTATATATTAGAATACCATTTATGTACCTTGATCTAAATTCATAATTTTATGGAATTTCTTATTTTATGTACCAATTTATTTTTAAATAGAGTATAAATTTTATATTATTATATTATAAGATAAATAATATATTATTAAGTATATTTAAATTTAAATTTCAATATCTATCTCATTTAAGGGATTTGATTTAAATTTCAGTCCATCATTAAGGTTTCTATTCCATACCTTATTTTTAAATTGAGTCCACAAAAATGTGATAACAATATATGTAATTTGAATAGTACTTCATTTTAATATCATAAATAATTTCCTCACCAATTTTTTTCCTTGGTGAGACTTTTTTCTAATTAATTTATTTTAAATATGATGAGTTATAATCTTATACGTGGAGTGGTTTTCATGAATATTGTTTTAAAAAACATATAAATTGAACTTCATTTATGCATATCTCTTCATTTTTTGGATATCCATATATTTATTTCAGAATATTAAAAAGGTAATTTCCAACCACCGTAATTTAAATTGTAAATTTATTATTTTAAACATTTAATCATTTTCCACATGGGTAATATTTGAAAAAAATAACCTCTTTCAAAATTTCTATATGAACGAATCATTCCACCTAAATTATAGTTTTATATGGAATTTTATCTCTATGTGTTAACAGTTTCTAAGTGAAATATTTTGTATCTACATTTTAAAAAATAAATTTTTTATAAAATTTCCTAAATTTAATGGTATTTATTTTATATATAGTGTAATATTTTCTAAAATTATTTTTTTCATCTATAACATCTTCTTTTGATATATATTTTTCTCGATCAATGAAATTCTTCAAATGCTACCATTTACCTTATTTCCAATGATTGCTTTTTTTTGTTCTTATCAATTGAAATCATGATCCATATTTTCCTTTTTCGTTCTAAATCATTAACTTTGTATAAATGTGACTTTTGTTAAATGTATTTTCAAGGTGAACTCTTCATATTACCTTTTGATTGAAGAGTGTTCATAATGATTCCACACAAATATTTATCTTGGAAATTAATATAATAACTAAAAAAATTTATCTATCTGATATTAATACAATATTCTATATTATCTAGATTAAAAGAAATTTTCCTATAATGTTTCAAAATATATTTGGACACCCATTTATTTTTTCCATAGACATATCATCATATAATTTTTAGTGGAATTATGAATGTTTTACTTATATAAATATATTTATCAATGATATGAAACCCATTAATTTTCTTATTTGTTCGTTATGATTTAGTGAATGAAACCCACACTGTTTCAACTGTTTCATAATGATAAGACGATTTATTGATTTTTTTGATACTTGAATTTATAGATAATGGTGTTTAGGAACCTATTTCATGATCAAATTAATTGTTTATAGTTTTATTTTTCATGATATAGTGATTAATGGATATATATAGATTTATTCACAACATAAATGGGTGGATATAATAGGATTTTATCACAAAATGAATGAGTGGGAATTCATGGATTTTTTAACTATGTTTTATGATATATAATTGTTTTCTACTATATTATTTTTATTAGTTTGACTATGTTTTGTTTTCATGGAACATGTTTATTGAATAATGTTTCCACACACTAATTATTCATTGCTTATTTAATTTTATTACATACTCCTCAACTTGTGTTCTAGGATCTACGTGTTTTGGGGTATTATTTTCTTATGTTTCATTATTATACACATATGGTTGTCCCATGCTTATATATGATCAATGATTGTTATCAGTTCTGATTATTCTTATTGAGCATTTGATCTCACCCCATCTTAGGTTTTCATTTTATAAAATTATGAAATGAAATATTATATAAAATTTATCTAGAAGATTATCTTGTGTGGATAAGTTTTTAAAGAGTTAAAAGGAACATTATGGGTTAAAATGTTTCATATAATAGAAATGATATACATTTTATAAAAAAATAAGGAATATACTAATTAAATATCTTATCTGACCCTATAAACATGTAAACAAGATATGTATGTGGATTGTAGTTACTATATAATATGAGTAAGATCATGTAATTATGGATATTTATCATATAAAATGTGTAATGTATGTTGTTTTAACACTATAATCATCAGTACAGGATTATGGAACATCAATACTTGACTATTATTAACGTTAAATAAGGATAAATCCAATTCATATTTTGAGAGGTAAATTATATGTACCCTTCATGAAATGTATTTATTTACATATACACATAAATGTGTCCACCATCAAAGAATGATTTTTTTATAAATCCTGAAATATTCTACACAACCAACTCTTAACCCCTTTATAATATATAAAAAACTGAACATAAACACCAGTTTATCTATTATATTTAATATACATTAGTATTATTCTTATATATTCTACACTCTTAAGGATTCTATAAATTAATTATGTCAAATTTAATTTATATCCAATCTTAATGTGGCCCCCTACTAAAAACCACCTCCTAAATTTTAGTGAGAAATATCTATAATGTAAATCATAATAATGACAAATTTCGGGAATCATATTCATAACTATTCAACTAATTGAACATATTAAAACATTATAACGTTAAAAATTAAAATGTTACAATGATAACTTATATTATATTCTTATAAGTATTTATAATGTCATAAAAACATATCTTATCAATATTTCTATTATGATTTTAAATTAAATTTTTTAAAATAATTCAAATTATATATTATTTCGTTAAATACACATCCTTTACCCTTTTAGGATAATGTAAAATATGAATAATCGTGTTAGCTAAACCTACTTGTTACATTTTTCTTTTCCATAACATAGTTAAAATATTTTGAATTTCAAGAGTAGATACATTTTTTATTTGGATGGTTCATTATTATCATGATATCTATTTATTCATGATTAATACATGTAATTTTTTTCATTTTTATATGTCATTACATATCATAAAAACATTAAGAAATTCAGTAAATTTCTATTTCATCTTATATAGGTCTTATATTTTAGTTTTCATCATTGATCATATCTGTTGTTAAACATACCCCAATATCCTCTTAGATTCTATATTATTCTTATAATATCTTACTAAGAAACAGAAAGTTCTTTCTAATCGAGAAATAAACTTTATTTTATTTTAGGTGGAAATAAAAAAAATAACAATTATTTATATATCATAAAATTTCCTATTTGTTTAGTGTGTCTTTTTTATAATAAAATTTCATTCATTAAAATTTACCACTGATGGATTTTGATTATATTCCTTCTTATTTTACAAATAGTTGTATAAACACATTATTATGGATAGTGACATTTATCTATATATTTTCCTAAAAATATGTTATAGGATCTTGATGAATCAAAAAAATGATAGATAAATAATAATTTCATATTTCTTACAATAGATCCTTGTTATCAAACCCCATATTTAATAATATAATTTAATTAATATGAAGATACACAACCATTACTATGACTCGTTGGTACTTGACACAATCCTTTACAATCAAATATATGATGTAGAAAGTAATTTTATATTCATTTAAGACATAACTAGAAGCTTTTCAATTATTCCATTTATTTGTAACTCATATATATCTACAATGCCTTTAAAATATATATTTTAGTCAAAAACCATTCAAAAATAAATAATTTATTTCAATAATACCCACACATAACATTGAAATCACAAGGTGTTTAGAAATATACTTCTTTAGTCTAAATAATCCCGTCATATAGAATTTTTAATATTCATTCTAGATAACCTTAGTTTTTTATGAACATGACTATCATCTTGAAAAAATATTTATGAACTTTTAAGTCATCTTTTCTTCTACATGTTTGATCTTTTATCCATGCGTACTATATATACAATAATTTCAATATGGAAAACATATGCCTAATTCATATATATTCCAAAAAAATTAATAATATCAGGTAAGAATTTCTGGAATTCAAAAATATCTTCATAATATTTCGTTGAGTGAAAATCATATTAATTCCAAAAATATACAATCAAATTTTAGTCTCAATTAAATGATGTTATAAGCTTGAATAAATCATGGAATATGTCTATCATAAATACATTCTAATTTAATTTAATCAATCACTATTAACATGACAAATTGTTAAGAAAAATCAGTTAAATAGACACTGTAATACAAATTAATATAAGGCGTAAGTCTCCAAGACTCCATTATAGAAACACCATTTCTCCACGATAGGCACACCAGCTTCGATCTTGATCATTCATTCATTTCATTTTATTTTTTTTCTATTATCCTATATATTTAAACCAATAATAATATATATATATATATATTTTATATAATACCATTAAATGGAAGGAAAATAATTCTATAAAACATATCCGTGAAGTTGAAAATCAATGTGGATTCATGTGGACTTTTTGGTAATCAAGGATATTTATTCTTCTATGGTTAATTTTCTATAATATAATAATTATTCATCAATTTTCATAATTTTCATAGATGGTGGTGTAGCCACACCATATTATAATTTGTTCCCCTTTTGGGAAAAAATAATTAAATTCTCATTTCTTTACCATAAAAAATATACTTCTGTTGGGACCATCAGTGTCCAAATTTATATTCCTCAATATATTAAAGAGATACCATAACTGTTTAATATGACCAATATATTATTATTAAAAATAATCTCGTAGAACAATTTTTATAATTATTTAAAATTAAATTTGTATCAAATTCAATAATAAGTGGTGGAACAATCATCCACATGTAATATCATTATATTTTATAAGTAATAGTCATTCCATAATGTACAAGATATGTAACATAGAGCGTAATTTAACAATAAAATATAATTAATTAAATGATGTTATTATAAACTAGATGTCAAATGGGAGGGTTTGAATAGAGACAACAAATTTATGATATAAATATAAAATAACTACTAAATATAAATTCATTGGTTAATTCTTAGAAAATATTTATTCAATTTTTTAATGTCATTTTATTCATAAAAACTACATTATCATAAAAAATTGTTTTTTAATGAGTGAATATTATAATTATTTTCTATCAAATTTAGAAAATTAACTTTTAAAACGAAATATAATTTTTTTAATAATCGTTCCATAAATTATCTTAAGATGAAATTTTAAAATTTTTTGGATAAAAAGAAATTTATTAATGACTAGTGAAAAATATTAATTCATTAAATATTTCTTTTTTAATTTCTTACATATAATTTGAGTGGATTAGTTTTAAAATATAATTTTTTACTTTAAATTTCTGATAATCTAATTACGGGTTTTAAACAAAATTATACTATAATTTATTATATAAACTATTTATAATTATAAAGGGATTTTTCATTTCTAAAAAACTATTTCTGATTGCGTATTTCAAACTTCATTTTAATATATATTCAGAAAAAAATTTAATTAAATTTTTAAAAATTTATTCCATATTTTGATTAAGAGGGTAATTATTATGTAAATAATAATCTTTTATTTTTAGTCAATATGAGTAGTAACCTTTGAAAGTTCTTTACCACAATAAAGCATAAATTTGGTAATTAGTGTTAAAAAATAATAGAATATGGACTATAAAATTACTCTAATAATACACTATATTCTTTTGTATGACTATATCTCACACATAATTATCTAATAGTTGATAATATGACCTTTTTTTATTTATATGTGATTATTTCTTTCGTAATATTACATTTCCAAGGAAAACAATTATTAAACTGTTGTTTTTAATAATAATATTATTTTTATCATGGATATAAACATCTGTTATATTAAATTATTAATATTAATTTTTAATATTGAGGATTTATATTAACCATAATAAATTACATTTTTAATTGATGAAATTATTACCTTAAATTAATTTTCAATAAGGACGCCTTAATAATCCCATTAATGGAAAAATGAAATAAATGAATATAAAAAAATTCTTAATTTATGATATTTAATGAGACAAAAGAAGTTTACAGGTGAAAATAAAATTTTAGTGATGAATTAAAATATTTGGTTCAAATTTTATAATTTTTCATGATGTTAATAATGTCAAATTGATTAATGGTTCTATAAATTGATATTTTTTATAATTTTTAATAAATAATACTTATTAAATGTTTTATGATTGTTAAAAAAATTATTAGGATAAATGATGACTATATGGTTTAAATTAATGTCTATTTTAACTAATTATAATTTTTTTTATATAGTAATTAGCTTGACAACTAATGTGACAAAATACTTATTGTCCTTATAAGTGTTAGATTGGTTAATGAGTTGATAAAACTAAAAGAAAAAGTAACAAAATAGTTTAAATTGTATAAATTTTCATTGATTCATTAAATATGAACCATCATTATCATTTCATATTAATAAATATATTGGGATCCATTTAAAATTTTTATTCATTTGATATTAATTTAATATTTTGAAATCATCCAATAGTGCCCCACCCATATCTTATGTAATGGAATATCATTTTCTCAATAAATCACATGTGAAAAATAATTTGTTTTTTTCATAACCTAGAAAATATATTTCTATAATACCTCTAGTAATTTTATATGTTTTTATGAATAATATTATTCTCATAGTCCTTAAGGTTTTAATCAATTGAATAATTTTGAAGAAGGGGAATAGGTATTAACTTGATGTTATAGTTTTATGTTTTTTAATAATCCATAAAATTATATTCAATCCTAATAAAATAATAACACTAACATACACCATTTATATAGATTCTATTAGGTTTTTGGAATAACATATTTTTTTCTATAAATTCTATCGAATAGAAGATTAATTCATAATATTTGTGTATAGCGGACTACTGAATCATGAACTAATTCATTTTTTTCAATCAAAATCTCCTAAGAGTAGTTAAAATGATGGAATTTATTTTTATATTTCTTATATATGGTATGTTTATTTTTCAAAAATCATAATATATCATTTACCATACTACCTTTCTATTCACTGGAAAATAACAATGTTGCTCATTTGTATGTGTGATGTACCACATCCATGATGTATTGTAATTTTTTTTATCACCACAACACATGAATTAATTTATATGTATAGTTAAATAAATAATATTATATTTATGTTATTATTCTCATTACGTAGATATTGAATAAGACTTACCTTATTTTCATATTAATAAATGAAAATAAAATACATTACTTATGAATAGGAATGTAATATGGTCTCCAGGACCATATAGTAGTTCATTGCATCAAAAACATATTTAATAGTCATATTTAAAACTAAAATTGATGTATAAAAGTGATAATAATTTCATGACTATTATTATAGATTTGATTTAGTAATTACCACTTTGACCATACTTAACCAACAAAAGAAATTCTAAAATAAATTTTAAATATCGTCAAAACATAAATGATGGCCATAAAAAGATAATCTATTATATAGAAAAGGTAACAAGAAAAATAAAAGGAAAATAAAATTTAGAAAGGTTATTTATTTAGAAAATCAATAACAAATTTTTTTCATTTGTAGAATGAAATTGTTTGATGAGTTGAACTCAGGGTAAGGGAGTCCTCTTTTAAAAAATGTTTACAAATGTATTAACAATTTATTTTCTAATTAATTTTCTTCCATAGTCAAAATATAAAAAAATATTATATAGATATATTTAATTGGATATAAATTAATGATAAATGAAAGCATATGTCATCGTTTACTTTATTTCAAATTTTTTGAAATGATTCTTTTATGGAATATTTTGACTTTATTTACAAAAGTCCCAACGAAATGTTATATATTAACATATATTTCAACAATGACCTTTACACTACCATAATATTTATTTTTAATTTTAATTCCTTCAATTCGTTTCTTTATTTTTTGATAAAAAAACTCTATTTCCCCTTTTATTATAGAATTTTGGATTTCAAATATTGGGTTTTGATGTAAATTGATATATTAGTATCTTAAAATGTTTTCAAATGGATGTTATAAAATGAATGATGAAAAATTATTGTCTTATGAAGTATGTTATGGTTATATATAAATTTTTTAACGAATTTTAGTTTCATTATAAAAAAAATTATGATTGTACCATGATATACCTTAAATGAATTGATATGATTATGTTGGAAGTTAACTATGATGATTATTCCAACTATTACTATAATGGATTCTCAAGGTATAACAATGAGGGTTATTCAATGTGTAACTTTGATGGTTACTCCATTTTTATCCATGAATATTACTCTGGGTGAATGTATGATATGAAAATGATTTCACATGTTAGTTATATGATTTATCTATTCTTTTAAAGAGATTCTAGGGAAATTTTATGATTTCGAAATCTAATGTAATTTATATTTTTATATGTATGGGTGAGATGTTTTACATTACAAAAAAAGTTATGATGAGTTATATAGGATTACCAAAAAACCCTATGAGTTATATTTTTCATATTCTGATTTCCTAAGAAATTTTTTGTGAATATCCTCAGGTGGAGAAGGTAATTTAATAGGTTATAAAATTTTTATTTTTATCTCAATTTTTATTTTAAAATACTTAGAAAAATTGTTTTTTAGTTTCATTCTTTCTTTTTAAATCCCTAACTAATATATTGTGATCATCACACATTTTAATAATATTTCCATATTAATTATGTTTATGTATGGTTCTGGAATAACTCTATTTGAATGTCATGATAATTTATCAATAAAACAAAACAAGTTTCATTTTAAACGTTTATGTTATGAGGAAAAGGATACAGGTTAGATGTGTAAACATTATATATACAATTTTTTTTCAAATTAATCCCCTAACAGTCAAAAAATATAATCTTAAAAGGTATTTTGGAAGGTAAGATATTTAATTATATTTCAAATTCACTATAATGTGAATTGTTAAAAGATGGTACCTTACACTACTTGTTATTATCATACCATTCATTTTGAGTACATGAGTGGAGAATTAGGATTCATTCATCATCATGATCCAAAACATCACTTAAAAAACATTATACAGTTCATTACTAATCAAGTCCTAATAATTCTTTTTTAGGTTTTCAGAGGAGTGTTATGTATAATTAATAGACATTATCTATTAATAAAGATCAATAATCAATTCTATAATAAATAGTCACACAATCCCAAGTATCGAAGGATTGGTGTCATGGTTTTTCTGTTATATAAACAACTTATGTTATAATATTCATGAAGATTTTTCTATAATTGTTCCAAATAGACTTCCTTATAGTTTTTCATATGTTATAATGATATTTAAGACCCAGGTACGGAAATCAAAATAATTGTTTGTGATAAAATTTTCAATTACGGAAAAATATTTTAATATGTCACTAAGGTATAAATCATAAGTATATAAAATACATGAAAAATATAGAGAAATATAACTAACCAGAACATATAATGATAAGTGATTTCTATTAGAATCATAAAATAATATTTAATCTCAAATGAATAAACATATATTACAATAAAATAATGAGGAATCCTAAAACAATAAGATAAATTACTGGATCATTATCATAAGCTCATAGAGTATGAATTTTCCATGACATTAAAATATATCATAAAATGAACATTTGAATATAAAATAATGAATAGAATCCAAACATAGTAGATTATGAATCACATACAATTTTTATTATTATATTGTAAGAAAATACATATTTTCCTTGGGGGACTAGGATTGACATTCCTGTTTCCCTTGGTATATCATGTATCACAACTCATTTCCCAATATCTCCTTAGATATAAATATTTACCCAATGAATTTGAGGGATATGTTCCCAACCATAATCATATAAAAATAAATATATATTTGTGTGCCACATGAAAATAACCATCATATCATAAATATCCCATGGTATGAATATAAGTTTCATCACGTTACCAATCATCACATCATAAAATTACCCATGGAAGAAAAATGAGAGTAATCACATTTTCAAATGGTTTCAAATAAATAAATCCTTCATAATTAGAAAAATAATTATAACATGATAAACCCATGGAATAAAAATATGTTTCTAATGATATTTAGTAACATTCTATATAATACTCATTCAATTAAGACAATAATGTATATGGTATTTACTATATATAAGTGAAATGTATATGGTTTAGTCAATAATTTTCTCATTAAATCAATGTATATAATATGTGTGAACACACTTTAATTAATATGGAGGAAATATAGTTTTCATATAATAAAATAAATGATATAATAATCATATTTATACACCATGGTTGATTATGAAAGATAAAACCAAAAAAGTATTTTCCTTATTATAATCCACTAAAATAGTAAAATTGAATTTAGAAGGAAATTATTGTGAAAAAAGTATCTTTTGCAATAAACTCTTCTATGATATTGTTTCAAATGTAAACTATTTCAAAAACGAGTTTTTAAAATCTATTTTTATCATTTTTTTATGATGAATAAGTTATAAGTCTCAACCAAAATATAATTTTAAAAATGAAGATGTTAAATGATTTAAAAATATTTTACTTCTAAAAAAGAACCCTCAATAATAGATCCTAGAAAAATTAGAAAATAATATCTAATAGAATTATGAAGTAAATTTTAAAACAAAAAATCATATAATTAAACTCATCTTTATATTTTATAATACCACTATTAAAATTCAATATAATAAATAGGGATACTAAAACTTTATTATAAAAAGTGAAGAAGATAAATTTTAATTTAATATAGAGAAAAAAATAATTATGTTCACAATTATATAGGATAAAATTTGTGATAATTAAATATATATATGAGGAGGGGAAACTTTCATTAATGAGAATATAGAATATTAAAAATAATTATATAATTTTTAGGATAGAAATCATCATGGTAAAATTATTTTATTAAAAAATAATTATACTTGGAGGGTAAAGTGAAGTATTATTAAATAATATATTATGATAGAAGAAATAATTCTTTGATTAATAAAGATCGTGAAGAATAATAATAATTCATTGAGTTATTTTGTGTTAACAAATCCCATACAACCATAATATCATTTGACAATGAATCTATTTATTGATGATATCTTATATGGATCATCAAACCACATGAATTACATGAAGTTGCTAGAATACATACATTGGAATAAATCACCGCATTAAAATGATAATATTGATCAAAATATGAAATTTATCTAATAAAATTAAATATTATAAAATAATCCCCTCTGTAAAAGTAACGTAATGTTCAAAAGATCATATGATACTTATAGAGAGATAAAATCAAAATACCATAAGATGAATAAAAATAATTATATTTTATGAATATATGGATTTTAATTTACCATATATATATATATATTAATTTATGGTTTGTAAGATCAAAAATGATTCAATGAATTGAAAATAGAGACAAATAACACTTTCCTTAATTCTAAACACCCATTAATGTGATTGTATATCATGTATTAAAAATAACTATCTTAATCGCCAGTTATCGAAAATTGTCCATATCAATTACTTTTTATAGGTAATGTTTATCAGTATTATATATATGTATATTAGTATGTGAATATTAATTTTCAAGATCATGTATGAGTAATCTTGATCATTTATAACTAGTTTCGTTATAGTTGTGTTTTTATATTTTTATAACACAATGTTCATAATTAAAAATAATAAAATATAATATATTTAATTATTTTTATTTATATATAATGTTATAATTTCATTATATATGAGTTTTGGTTATTAATCATAAAGATTATATCAATAATGAACATGTTGTGAATATTTTTCGGGAACTGCTATTTGTATAATAATTAAAGAGTTTAAAACCATTGTATAATTTAAGGAGAAAAATTAAATTAATTATTTACTTCTTTATATAATATATTTTTAGAGATAATGTTTCAATTTCCTTCCAGGATATTATTTTATAGCATTTTTTCAAGTATGTGTGTAGGATGACTCAAACATGAATATACCTATATGAATGGAGTATTATTGTTATGGAAGTATATTCTTTGGGAATAAAATAATTATTATAAAATAATTATGATATTATATATATATATATCGAATTGAATCATATTTTAATATAGTTTCATAACACCACGGTTTTCATGTTTTACTTCATTCCGTTTCGGGTTGTGTTCATGGTCCTTTCCTTGGGAGTCTTCTGTGATTGAATTGATATTTTAGGAAATTATTTTCCTTATATTCATTCCCAATCATCCCAGCTTGGTTCCCCATTGGTCCCCCTTTACATTTAGAGCATTTTTTTACTGGATTGAACTGGTCACATAGGTTTGTTTCCCAGTATATTAAACCGTGCAGTCAAACCGTGCACAATGTCTTGTTCATTAAAAAACATTTGAAATTCTTATTTTTCCATTTAAGATTAACCCTAATGTACCCCTTTCTTCCCCCATTTAACCATTATTGGTATATAAGGCTTCCAAGAACCCTAAAACTCATGAGGATTCCATTTTTGAAGGGTTTTTTGGTTGGGTAACTTCAATATCTTTCAGGTCAGTGAATTCCTCTCTTTTTTCATAAATCTTATTAGGGTTTCTTCCCTCTTAAATGTTGTTACAAATTTCCATAAACTAGGCAATCATTTATGAGTTATATTTATTTATTAACCTTACTATAATGTCTCATACGTATTTTTGGTGGTGTGAAAATCATTCATTATATAACTAGTTTTTTATTTAATATTAATGAATAATTTTCTCTAGAAATTGGTTTTTTTTATGGTAACTCAAGTGGTATTATTTAAGGGAATTTTATAATATATTAATGTTATTTCTTAAATGTTTATAGGTCTTTCAATTATGTTTTTTTATGGTATTGTGGTTAATTTATACATGAAAAGGGGTTTTGAATGAATTATCTTCGGAAAGTATTATTTTACTTCTTCATATTGATTAATGAAAATTTAAATGGTTTATTGAGTTACATAAAGGGTGAAAAAACTTTGAGATACTATTCTGGTTGGTGTATGTTTGTAAAATGGGGTTTTAAAAGAGAAAATATTGATTTTTGAAGTGAAACATCTTTATAATGTTTAATAAATTTTTGAGATGATTAATTAAATAGTAAGAATGGTGTTTGATGTTTTAGTTGGTGGTTTTTGTGTGTTTATTATGTCAAAATTAATATTAACGTGAAAAAAGATATTATGTTACATGTGTGTGGTTTTTTGGCATGTACATGATTTAGAAATGAAATTTTCTTTTGAAGATTGAAATGACCTGGAAATTCTGTGGAAAATTATTTCTTAAATACATGGGATTTTTACAAGTCCCCGAAAATTTATGGCACTTGATTCTGAGGCCCAATGTGAATAGAGTCAATTATTGATGTTTTGTTTATGTACGTTCAGTAGACGTATGAGCAGGATTTTATAACTTTTGAACTAGTGAATGGAAATGAAATTCGAGGGCACAGTTGAACTCGCAGCACCAGTATTCACTTATGAAGACTTTCACCTCGATGGTAGTTGGTCGAGAATAAAAGTTTGTTAAGGGGTTTTAATGAATAATTTTAAATAAAAATAATGTGTGTTGCTTATTTTTATTTGGTGGTTAAATCGTCCAAGTGGAGGTCGGGGTGGGGGATACCACACCTTAACCTCTTATGAGTGGATATGGTGGTGGGAACACCCGAACATAATCTCTATTGGGAAGATATATTTTGGTGTGGACAACCTGAACTTTTAACCCCTTTCACTCCACATTTTAGTAGAGAAAACACTTGAATTTCCACAAAAATAAATTGGGCCAACTCTACCCCCATTAATTATGTGACATATCTCATTTAATTAAACACCACATTTTGAATTCATCCAACAAATAAAATAATAGAAAAACTATTGTTTCATTTGGTTGGCATCATTATTTGTTGGAAGGGAAGAATTTAGGAGATCTTGATGATTGAACGCAAAGGAAGGAAGAACTCTCCAAAGAGGAACTCACACCGAAGAATGATAGACACCTTCTTCCTTCATCAACCAGAATAAAGGATGGAGCACTGCCCTTGAAGAATGCCGATGATGCCATCCTCAACTTCTTCATTTTCTAAGTCAGTGAATCGACGTCTTCATTTCCACGACATCATCAACGAACAACGAAAAGAGGTAGCAGATTTAATTTTGAAATTGTTTCCATTCGTCATAATTCAATCTTGGTAATGTTTTTCCGATTAATATCCCCATAATGTGGAGGGATCATGATGCAAAACCATAGCTCGACCATCCCAATTCGTTTTACCTGGCTTTTTCACGACCGCGACGGAGCAACGTCGGCCAGCGTCGGACCGGCCGTGAAGAAATTGATAGCGTAGGGCCGTTGGGTCACCAGAAGAACATGACACCATTGTGTAATGCTGAAGAATGTGACATGGTAAGGCCAGGCTACGGTGGAAGTCCGCGGTGCCATTGCGCCATGTATAAGTGAAGGGGGCCGCTACCAGGGCGTGCGGTGATGAAAGGGGGCGGCATCGTTGCTCCATGTGTCGGAGGAGAGTAGCGTGGAGAGTGGACCGTAGCGGAAATGCAGTGGCAGCCTAAGTCGACCCGGCCGCCGGCGGTGTGGATGCGGCCAGCCGCTCGGCTAGCAGGGAGCAGTGGGACCCTGCTGGGTCCCAACTTACTTTCACTGGTTCCCCCATGTTCCGGTTTGGTACACAACCGAACGGCTATTCCATTATGGAATCCTGGGGGCGCACACCTCCCCCTGGACGCGGCAATGGTTAGACCCATAGGGCACTGCTAGTCACTGGACTGCCAGGCCAGACCAAGCGTGGTCCAGACTGGGCACGGGCCAGGCCACCCGCTCGGGCCGGGTCAGACCCGCGGACTGGGTCGGACCCCATTCCAGACTCGTTGACCCAAATACACCTTTTCGCCCATATATTGGGCTATTGGTTTCCGATTGATGAACTGTCTATGGTGGTAAGAATCTTGGAGTGAGAATGCTCTTTTTGCATAACCGGCGTGTAGTTGTAATGTAGTCGGTGTATGGTAAGGTAGGTTTGAACCTAAAACCAACTGGGCCCCTCAGACAGAAATGTCAATAACTAACAGACCGGGAGTCTGATTGATGCGTCGTCTGTTGCATTGAGACCCCTCGGATGTGGAGGACCTTTTAGATATATCTTCGTGGAACTTCACGATAGTTGGAGTATTTACCAATAGCTCATGGATCAGATCCCTCCAGTGACTAGCAGACGGAGTGGAGAGACATAGTATCTAGAAGACCTAACTACTTCTTACCCGTTTCGACTAAGAGACATTCGACTAGCCCGGTGGAGAGCTCTTGGCAGTTGGCAGTAGACCCATAGTGGAAGAGTGGCTGGTAGTTGGCGGCAGACCCGTGGTACTCAACATGAGTAGTACCTCTGCAGGCCATTAGGGGGACCTCCTGGTAGTTGGTGGTAGACCCATAGTAGAGAAGCACCTAGTAGTTGGCAGCATAGTTGAGGTACTCGATAGGAGGAGTACCTCAGTAGTCCAAGGTTAGTGAGAAGTGCATTGGTGTCGTTAGAGGAAAAATGTACTCGAAAAAGGAGGAGTTCTCCATCAGCTCTGGTTTCGATAATGAAAATCCGGGATTGAGTTGAGTCAATTACTTTTGTGTTTTCTGCATGATTGAGATGGGTTACTAGATAACAATGTTATATGTATGAGCATTTACCTAAGTAATGGTTATATTATGATTTAATACTTTGTGGTCTTTTCCTTGAGGGATTTTCTAAGACCCTGAGGGTCTCGTGTCCCTGCTGTGTATTTTTATACTCACATCTGCATGGGCTATGCCCGCACCTTGTTGTGTTGTATGTAGATGACAGACATTGCAAAATGAAGTAGAGAGTAGTAGGACTATACGATATGTGGAGGTGGATCACTCGGTGTGAGGGTGCATGGAGGAGACGGACGTATGTGGAGTTCCGAGGAAGCCATTTTTACCTACCCTTCAGGTAAGAACCCCAGAGGATGACCCAGTAGCATCTTTACTTATCTTCACTTGCACTATGTTTCGGTTGTACTTGTACTTTCCTGTTGGGCTTGTATTTCTGGTCCGTTTTACTTTCCAGCACTTCTTTTTTATACAGTTTTACGTAGGTATATTCTTCCAGTTGTGTACTTGGATATGTTAGTTTAAAGTTATAAAGGTAATTCCTCAAGAAGTCCAGAACTATTGGTGGTCGACCGCATGACTCGGGATCT
This sequence comes from Viscum album, assembly GCA_963277665.1. Taxonomy (NCBI): domain Eukaryota; kingdom Viridiplantae; phylum Streptophyta; class Magnoliopsida; order Santalales; family Viscaceae; genus Viscum; species Viscum album. The sequence continues at coordinate 2,011,089,178 of OY728145.1, read as the reverse complement.
GTTGTGCGGGGCACCTAGAGTAGAGACATAGAAATTCATGCCAGGAGAGGAAAATTTTACTCGTGTTGTGGGATTAGTCACATGGCTCGTGACTGTCCAACCCGCTAATCAGATGATCAGTAGATGGTCGAAGGACCACCTAGACATATACATAGATTCGAACGAGGTAATCCATAGGGAGCTGGCAGACGTGGAAGAGGAGCTGGTCAAGCAGCTGGTGATGGTCGATGTTTTGAGGTGTTTCAACCACCACCACTAGGAGATCCACCCTGTTCGTAAGGAGCGGGTGGACAGGGGACAATTCAACTTCAGGAAGATGATGCTTACGATCACGGCGCTCTAGAGATGATTCGAGCTATGATCTGTGTTTACTCCACCTTAGATATAGTTCTTATAGAAACAGGTTCCCTTCACTATTTCATTGCCACTGCCCTCGTTCAGAGTTCATAGATTCCGAAAAAGTTGTTGGCTAAATCCATACGGCTAGATAATCCTACGGGAGAAGACTCGACAATTACGCACTAGTGTCACCAGTGTGAGCTTACTTTAGGAGGTGAGAGCTTCAGTTGGGATCTCGTAGTAGTGGCGTCATGGCCTCACGATGTCATCTTGGGTATGGACTAGTTATCTATAATCCATGCTCAGATCGACTATATTAAGCGAAAAGTCCGGTGTGTCCACACGGATGGGACCAGGTTCTCCTTCTATGATGAGAAAGGAGCCTTTATAGTGCATGACCGACTTACTTGGGGGAGGGTACAACCAATCACTCATTTGGTGTCCTGCCTTACCCTCATAGTTGTATATGTGGAGAGTCCGTGTTGTCAAATAGTGGTGGACCAGTACGTGGATGTTTTCCTTGAATATGTTCCAACACTACCTCATTGAAGATAGGTGGGCTTATACATTGACCTATACCCCGGAATGACACCAATATCTACTCCATCATATCATATGGATCCCAATGAGCTTCGTGAGCTACAGGTTCAACTAGTGGAATTATTGGGGAAGGTATTCATCAGTCCTAGTGTTTCTCCCCAACCATGCTTGATTCTATTCGCCAAGAAGGTAGATGGGATCTTGAGGATCTGTTCTGACTACCGTCACCAGAACCAAGTTACTGTGAAGAATAGGTAACCAATTCTGAGGATTGACTAACTCTCTGATCAGCTGAAGGTGGAATGGTGGTTCCCTAAGATAGATCTCAGACCAATCTCTCACCAACTCAGAGTTCGAGATGAGGATGTGCAGAAGACGATCATCAGGTGTCATTTTGGCCACTACGAGTTCTTGTATATTACCATCAGTGTAAAAAATTCTCCAGTAGTGTTCATGGGACATAGGAATAGGATCTTCCAGCCTTTCCTCGATCACTTTTTCTTATTCTTTATTGAAAACATTCTGATCTACTCGACTATTGAGGAGGACCAAGCCTACCATTGCAGGTAGTTATGGACACACTCTAAGAGCACCGGCTTTATGGTATGCTCTCAAAGTTCCAGTTCTAGATTTGAGATGTTCACTTATTTGGACACACCATCTTGGAGGCAGGGGTTTCAGTGGATGTATTTAATATTTAGGTGGTACTCGCTTGGGAGCCACCCAGGAGAGTGATGGAGGTACGGAGTATCCTGGGTTTGGCTGGATATTACCTGAGGTTCGTGAAAAACTTCTCCAGAGTTGCATGACCACTATCATCCTTAATGTAGAAGTGGAACACATTTTTATGGTTAGAGAGATGTTATAGGAGCTTTCAAGAGCTGAGGAAGAGGCTGACTACTGCTCCCATATCGAGGATTCTGGAGGAAGGAGTTGGGTATGTTGTTTTCTACAACACATCAGGGACCGGACTTGGGTGTGTCATGATGCTGGAGAGATAAATGGTTGCATATGGTTCTCAGAAATTGAGACAACATGAGCAGTACTATGATACCCATGATCCAGAGTTAGCAGTAGTGGTCTTCACCCTTAAGATGTGGCAAGACTACCTAATGGTCAAGCGTTTTACAGTGTACTTTGATCATAAGAGTATCAGGTATATCATCTCTCAGAAGGACCTGAGTCAGAGACAAAGATGTTGGAAAGAGTTCTCCAGGACTATGACATCAAGATATTCTATACTATTGGGAAGGGGAACTTTGCTGTAGATGCGCTTAGTAGGAGATCTGGTATAGAGGTACTAGGAGAGGCGACGAAGCACCTAACATTATTGCAGATATCCTTTGTTGATAGAGACAGAGAAGCCTTTCTACAGTCTCATACGGTCACTCCCCCACTGCTTCAGTGAGTCAAGGGATCACAACATAGGGATGTTGTCTGTGAGATAACACATGATCAGATATCCACTGGGCAGGAACCTGATGAATTTTATGAATATGGGGAGCACTCCATCATCTTCAGAGGACGTACATTCATACCAGTGGCACTATAGGAGGAAGTGTTGAGGGAGTTCCACACGTCCCCTTTAACGGTATATCTAGCAGTGCCAAATATGTACTAGGACCTTCGATAACAGCACTGGTGGCCAGGTATTTAGAAGACAGTAGTAGAGTTTGTCTCATGGTACCTCACCTGCCAGCATGTGAAGGTAGAACACCAGGTACCAACAGGCTTGGTTCAGAATTAAAAGGTCCTAGAGTGGATGTGGGATGGGATATCCATGAAATTCATGATGGGGCTTCCATGAACATCTAGATGACATTACTCGATTGGGGTGATCGATTACTAACTCCCAAAGTCAGCCCACATCCTACCGATCAGAGTAGGATTTCGTAGAGAGAATGGGACACCTCTATGTGTAGAATAGTGTGTGACTACATGAAATACCTACCTTTATTGTCTTCGTTAGTGATGCAATGTTTACTTACCAGCTATGGAAGTGGTTGCAGGTGGCTTTTGGGATACAGCTTCGCTTGTGCACTGCCTTCCATCCTCAGACATATGGTCAGACAGAGCGGACCATTCAGACCCTCGAGGACATGCTATGTGCATGTTTCCTCAACTTCGTCCACAACTGGGAGGATTAGTTTCTTTTGGTAGATTTTGACTCAACATCAACTATAACTCCACCATAAGGACGGTACCTTTCAAGGAATTGTACGGACGGTCTTACAGATCACCTTTTTGATGGACATAACCAAAGGAGTCAGCAATGGTCGGACTAGACATGGAGCATGCTACCACAGAGATGGTGGAAATCATCCAGGAGCGGATGAAGACTGCATAGATTAGGCAGAAGTCAGATGCTGATAGGAGGAGGAGACCTCTGGAGTTCAAGGATAGGGACCATGTATTTCTATGGGTCTCACCCCGACAAGGATTACGTAGATTTGGCTGAGGAGGAATGTTATCTCCAAGGTTCAGTATTCCATTCCAGGTTATCATCAGAGTAGGTGAGGTTTCATAGTCACTGGAACTTCAACCTATGTTACACCGGGTGCGCGATGTCTTCCACGTATCACAGCCAAGGAGATATGTGCACGACCCTTCACACATCATCGACTGGATTTTATAGAGGTTACAGTTTGGATTGTGGATTGATAATAGTGGGTCCTATGTGGATAGTCGATAACTCAGGTGCGCGTTTGCTAGAAAGATGAGAACCTTGTGGAGAGAACATGGTATTAGGAGGCTCAGATGTGTGCTCAGTATATCCATTCGTTCCCTTAGATTGAGTTGTAGTTTACTGGGATGTAAAGCACTGAAGTGGGTAGAATGTAAAGACACAAAAATTTCGTGGATTTTTTTAAGTACATGATATATTTATGTGTCCGCAAAAATTTACAATGCTTGACTCAGAGGCTCATTGTGCCCGGAATCTATTTATGATGTTTTTTTGGGTACGTTAATTAAACATATGAGAGGGATTTTATATCTTTTGAAATGGATCTCGAAACTAAAATCTGAGGGAACTTTTGAACACTTAGCGCCGATATTCACTTATAAAGACTTTCACCATGATGGCAGTTGGTCGAGAATGAAGGTTATTTTTTGGGTTTTATAGAATAATTTTAAATAAAAATAATGTGTGTAGTTTATTTTTATTTGGTGGTTAAAACTCCATGTGGAGGTTGGGGGTGGGGGCCACCACACCTTAATGTCTAATGAGAGGTTATGGAGGTGGGGCCCACCCGAACATATCCTCCCTTGGGAGGATAAATATTTGCGTGGACCACTCCACCTTTTAACCCATTTAACTATTCATTTAAGTGGTGAAAAATATTGACCTTCCTCGCTAATTAATTGAGCCAACTCCACCCCATTAATTAAGTGAGTAGTATCATTTAATTAAACAACACATTATGAATTCATGATAATAAATAAAATAATAGAGTAACTATTATTTAATTTGGTTGGCCTTATTCTTTGATGAAAGGGAGAATTGAGGAGCTCTAAGAGATAGAATTCCAAGGAAGGAAGAACTCTCCAATGAGGATCGACCACTGAAGAATGACAAACACCTTCATCCATATTCAACTGGAACAATTGATGGAGCGCTGCCCTTGAAGAATGCCAATGACGCTATCCTCGGCTTCTTCATTTTCGATGTCAACAAATTGACATCCACCTTTCTGAAACATTTTCATTGAACAATGATATGAGTTAGTGGATTTAAGTGTGAAATTATTTCCTTAATTCATCGTTCAATCATGGTAATGTTTAGCCAGCTGATATCATCGTAACATGGAGGGTTCATGCCACAAGAACATGGACCGACCCTACCCCTTAATTTTATCTCCCTTGTTGACGACAACAGCAGAGCAACGATAGCCGGAGTTGGACTGACCGTGATGAAACTGGAAGCACAGGGCTGCTGGGTCCCCGGAAGGACACGACAACATCGTTCTGCACTGAAGAAAGGGTCGTGGCCAGGTAGGGCCATGGTGGAAGGATTCATCAATGTCTTTTCATGCAGAGGAGAAGGGGTCCTCAACCACGTTGTGGCAAAAGGACGCGATACTATCGTGCCACCTGGAGGTGAAGGGGGCCACGGCCAGGGTCTGCCATGGAAGAGGACTAGAGGCGGCCGACGTTGGGCAGACCGCCAGTTGTGGGGAACCAGCAAGCCGCTCGGCCTTCTGGGAAGAGTGGGACCCCTCTAGGTCCCATGTGACATTAACTGGAACCACCTGGCACTGGTTTGGTCCCCACCCAAATGGCTCTGCCATTCGGGAATCCAGGGGGCATGCGCCTCCCCCTAGACGCGGCTAAGGCGGGCGCCGCTAGCCACTAGCCAGCCAGGCCCCGCCGGGCTGCCGGGACGGACCCAGTGACGGTCGAACCCAACGCTGGACAGACGCAGCGTGGGCTGGGCCACCCCCATGGGCAAGGTCACGCCCTTCACACCAGGCCTCCTGCTCAGGCTGGGTCGGACTCGCAAACTGGGTCAGACCCCAGTCTTGACATGTTGACCCGAATACACATTTTCGCCCATATCATGGGCTATAGGTGTCAAATTGGTGAACCGTCTATGGTGATGGTATTCATAGAGAAAGATTGTTCTTTTGGCATACCCTACATGCGATTTTGACATAGTTGGGGTAGTTCGGGTTGGTATGAACCTATAACCAACTGGGCCCCTAGTACAGAAATGCCAATAACTAATATATCAGGCGTCTGATTGACACGCCTTCTTTTGAATTGAGACCCCTATATAATGGAGGAACATTGATATACATCTTCATGGATCTTCGCAATAGCTGGAGAATTTCTCAGTTGCTCCTGGATCAGATCCCTCTAGTGACGATCAGAAAGAGTGTGGAGACCTAGTAGCTGGCAGACCTGATGACTGCTTGACCAATTCGACTTAGAGTGATTCGACTTGCCCAGTGGGGAGGGCCTAGTAGATGGCTCCAAACCCACGGCAGATGAGCACTTGGTAGTGGGTGGTATACCCATGGTACATGATATGAGGAGTATCACTATAGGCTATTAGGGGGAGCGCCTGGTAGTTGGCAGTAGAATTGTGTTACTTGACAGGAGGAGTACCTCAGCAATCCAAGGTTAGTGAGAAGCGTCGTGGTGTCATGACGTGCCAACTATACTTGACAGAGGAGGATTTATCCTTAATCCATGGTATTGATAATTTAAATTTTGGTTTGATCCGAGTCAATGTCTTTTGATTTTTCCTCATGATTGAGATGGGTTACTAGATAACTTAGGTATATGTATGGGAATATAAATAATTAATGGTTATCCATTGATTACATACATTGTCCTTTATCCTTGTTGGATTTTGTGAGACATTGAGGGATTCAGGGTCCCTAATGAGTATTTTTATAGTCACCCCTATACGAGATATTCCCACACCACATTGTGTTGGTTTCAGACGAAGGAAAATGCTGACTGAGGTTGACAGTAGTAGGACTGGATGGTACCCGGAGGTGGATCACATGGTGTGACGGTGAACAAAGGAGAAAGACAGACGTGGAGTGCAGAAGAGGCCATCTATACCTACCCTTCTGGTAGGAACTTCGAAGGACGACCTAGTATCTTCTTTACATTTCTTCATTTGTATTTTGTTTCAGATGTACTCATACTTTCCTACTGGGCTTATATTTTTTTCCCCTTTTTCTTTCTAGTGCTTCTTTTGTATACAGTTTTACTTAGTGTTTTCCTTCCAGTTGTGAACTCTGATAAGTTTGTCTACAATTATAAAGGAAATGCATTCCCAATTTAGGAATTTTCACCCTTGGTTCTAGTCTCCAACCCCTACCCTATAGAAGGCGGTCTTGGGTTAGTCACGATACGGGACCTAGGGGATGGGTTGTGACACAGATTGTATTTTATGATGTGTCGAAAACCATTGATCACAAGGAGGGAAACTTATGTATTAGGTGGGCATATTATATCTAGTATACTAGTGTTCTGGTAGTGTTATTGTCCATGTTTAACATAGAATGTTTGACTATTGAAAGAATAATTAAAAAATATGATGTTGGGTACCACTAGTCCATTGGGTTTTCCCTCTTTATGGCCCATGCACATGAAGGATATTGGTTATGGTTACTTGTATCCCAAGATATGATGTACCTTAGGCCCCACATCTACCTAGTGCCAAGTGGTGTTCCCATGACTATTGTTCATCGGATATATTGTACGTACCGTCAGCATGTTGAGTGTTTTCTGGGGTAAAAATTCAGTACAATTTGTTTTATATTTAAATTTGTACAGTCTTCAATGACTCCCTCTTAAAAATTGATTAGATATAAATTTGCATCTTTTAGAAATTTTTACCCTGATTTATTGATTATAAAAAATTAATTTTTTTCCTTAAAATGTTCATCACATGGAATATTTTTTGGGAAACTCTATTTGTGATAGGAGCACACACTACATAAACATTTGGTTCTATGTATACATGACAATGTTTGACATAGGTAAGGGAATGGTCCTTAAAGGCAAAGATTCGTGTTATTGAATTCTCTCAAATTTTCGGTGTTATTGAGAAGGCATGGGGGGATGTACTCTTTCCATGCCATGGTTATTGAGTCAAAATTTCTTCCCCTTTTGGTTTTCGACCCTATTGGGTTTTGTTTAAAAATATGTAAGTCAATAATTAAATATATTAAAATATAGTTTGGATTAAATTTTTGGTTTCTGTTTATTTATTTTTATTGGTTGTTTAATACTTATATACTATAGTAAATTGTTCCCAAACAATTATTTATGATACTTGGACACTTGCGATAGCATGTGTGGATAGGTAATTCTATTAGGGTATTGTCATGGGTCATGTTGGATGACAGTTTAGAAGGGGAGTAGGTCTAGTTTGTTACAAAATTTTATTAGAGATTGTTATCTCTTTTGGGTCATGTTATTTTAGTAATGACACTTTGTAGATCGGAACTAGGATCGTAGAAACGAAAATGTTATATTTAAGATTTAGGTTCCTAGACATTGTTCCTCATGGTGGGACTAGAGTTACATAGGAAATTTGATTTTCATCTATCTCTTTTGGTCTTTTGGTTTCTTTGTAATTTGGGAAATGAAATTAGAGTTAGGACAATGGTCTTAGTGAGCTCATTAGGCCTATCAAGCCATGTGGATCCAGGGATATTGGTCTACAACACTCTCTATAATGGTGGTGTGATTGGCTTATAGCCGCCAATCATATATTTGAGTCACTTATTAATACAATTTTTTCGTTGTTTTGTTTAGTATCTTTATGGGTCTTGGAAATCCATTTTGAAAAAATTGTTTTAAATTTATGGAATCGAGACTCTAAAATGAATTGTTTTTTCATTGTATGGCTTTTACAATATTGAGATTGTATTTTTTTATTTAAACATGTGATATATTGAAAATATTTTTGGGAAACCGTATTTTCTTTTTAAATCATCTTAAAAAAATATAATTTCAATGAGATTTTAAAAATAAAATCATGTGATATTTAAAGGGGTTGAAAATGGGTTTTCAAAACTATTTTGAGTGAGGTTTTGAAAGGTTTTATTTTTATTAAATGGTCTTTTGGTACGATGATATTGGATATTTATAATTAGAATTTTTGGATTCAAAAACTCAATGGTTTGGAAAATAATGACGATTTTGATGTGTGTCTTAAAATTAAATTGTGAGTGTAATGATATTTCTTTAAATTTATGTGTAATGATTGATAGTGAGATTTTTTTGGAGTAATTATTTAATGTTGGAAATGTTTTGTGAGAATAAATTTGGGATTTTTTTTGGTTGGTTCTTTTTTTAAGAGGATTTTTGTGAAATTTAAATTGCGTTTAATTTTGTGAGATATGTTTTAGAGAAGAGGATGTGTGGGATGGCTATTATTTTGAAATCTAGGAATAAATTTTTTTCCTTTTGTATTTTAGTATATCATTACCTGAATATGATATGTGTGGGAATTGAATGTCTTCCCATTATTTCATGAGGATAATAAATGATAGTGGATCAGTGGTACACCATTTGTGAGTGTGCATTTCACCCTCCTATTTTAATTTTCGAAATCACATTTATTAAAAGGAAACAGTATTTGGTTACCATTAATTGAACCATGATTCTTCTTTTATTATTTTAATGTTGCAGTGGGGTGTGGTGAGTTTTAAAGACTCTACTATTTGGATGATTTTTTGGGTTTGTGTTTCGTTAGTAATTGGTTATGAACTATTGGTTACTACTATATTACAGGAAATGTTTTGGGAAGCCTCTATGGAGGTTCCCACAGTTGTGAGGTTCTAATTTGGGGTATGTTTTTTCGGAAGAACTATCAATGTTGGGTCCTTGGGTCCAATTTTATTCTATGGTTAGCCTCCAAAATGAGTTAATACATGATTTATGTTCAACCACTAGTGATTCACTATAGGAAGGTATTTCACCTGTTCAATGTAAAAAATCCCTTCTTAGGTTTTTGGGATGACTTTTTTCAAATCATATTTAGTTAAGTGGTTCCTCTTGTAATGTGAGAGTGGTTGTCGAAGGTAGAAAGGAACCATAGATTCTTATGTTTTCTGAATCATTGAAGGTGATGTTTTAAACATTTGGGTCAGTATATTCTATATGAAATTCGTGAAGGGGAATTTTACTGATAAATGGTAAAGTATTCATGATTTGACGTTTTGGGCCGCGGTAATTAAGGGTATTTGGGAATTTTGTTGGTTTCTAAAATGAATGGTATTAATATTCGAACACCAGTGTTGAAAATATGGTCTTTAAAAGATTTTATGGCGGCATGGGGTAATATTATGATTCATAGGACTCGGTTCAAGGTGTCACTCCTTGTAGTGTCTATATCGATGAATAGGTTCATAATTATTTATTTCTTATTGTGTATGGTGTTCTTTTTTGGGAAAATGTGGTTGTTGTGTAAATTTTTCTGGACAATTATTTAAATGGAAGGGTGGTTTCTTCTGAGAATAACTACTATTCTATATACCGAATGATGGTGTCTTCCCTAGGTTCTTTATTTCATTACATCTTTTTTGAGGTGAGATTGAGCAATGCCTTTTCATCATCGAGTCCCCTACATAAGTAATGGATTCTTGGTATAGTAAAATGGGCTTAAAATGTGTTATGTCCTAGTTGTTTTGAAATAGAGGATACATGGATGCATGTGGAACCAAAATGAGAATTTTTTACAAAGGTTTTTCATTTCATGACTATGAGGAAGGGGATGATTTAATCATCTAAGATCCATCCTTAGTTTCTGGAGTAAAGTCATCATGTAGTTAGGAAAAACTCTATTGTTTTATAGAATTTTCGTTTTACTTCTGTATTATATGTGAGATGTGTATAAATCATGAGGTTAGGATGTGTATGATTCTTTTCATGTGGTTCAATGTCATTGAAAGAGACAGGACTACACTATTCCTCAGGATTGAAATCTGTGTTGGTGGAAAATTCCATCCTCGGTTTTATAGAGGTGGGGTGTTACATTCTTCCACTCACCCCAATTCTTGATTCCATGTTGGTACATATCCTTGAATGAATGATCATGTATGAATAATAATATAGGTCTTTATCTAACTTAGTTTTGGATGGACTTATCTGAGGATGGTAATGCTCGTTGGAGGGGTGAACCATGTACTGTATCTACAGGGTTAAGTTCTTTGAACATTTCTATTGTAGTTGTAGAATAAGTTGTATAGAAATCCACAAATTTATCCCATGTTGGGTATCATTATGGATTTTTCTCTTTGGTTAAGTTGTTTGGTACTTATGGTGGGGAGAGAATCTATGGTTCTTATTAAAGTTATTTTGGAATAAGACTAATTTTAGATTACCACCACTGGTGGGGATTACATTCAGGCCTCCCCTATTGGTTCCCTTATTCTATCTCAAAATATTAACTTGTCTTTAAGGTTGCAGATTGGGTCCTCCCCCATTTGTTTTCGGGTTCAGTATTGGGTGTTAGTTTTTTCTATGGTGGGGTGTCTGCTCGGGACTCCCTGTATTAGTAACTCGATTTTGACCTTGGTATTCAGTTAGTGGTAGGTAGCCTCGTTCAGATCCATCTAACCACAGACTTTCATCTTGGGGAAATTTTCAGATTGGATCAAACCCAACAATTATGTTGAAGCAAGGTTGTCATGAGCTTGATTGAATTCATTTATTGTTTCAAGTAAATTTCTTGAGATTCACCTGATAGTATTTAAGGAGTTTTATCATTGGATGTAGTGAGATTATGTTATCCCATTTCAATCAAGTGGTGCAATTTTTTGAATTCTGAGAGTATCTTTTCCATTGTTTTGTCAGCTGAAGGAGTTTTCTCTTTTGGTGGTGGGTGAACCTTACTCTGGGAGTTCATCTTGGGCTCTAGAATTATCTCACATCTCGCTTTTCTGGCTAGCACAGTCCTTCATGTCTTTCCATTAGGAACCCCCTTTTAATGGGGAAATATTATTGGGATATCATTCCATCTATTCATGCTATGGATTTCTAGTGGTAAAAATCGTTATGGTGGGGGAAATTGTCACACGTGGATTTTAATGTTTTACTTCATTCCGGTTTGGGACGTGTTCTTCATCGTTGTGTCAGGAGCTAGTTGTGACATGTTTGAGATTTTGGTGAATCATTCATCTTCTATTACTAGAATATATTTCCTCCTAGGTTCCACCTATACCCCTTTTAATTTTTGATAAAATCTACAATTTTGGAGTGGAAAGAATATGGTGCACGATTTGGCTGTAAGGATAACAAAACCACGAAGAAAAACTCTGTATAGTGTCCAGATCATTAAAAATATTATTTTATTTTTAATTTTCCCTTTCAAAATTTACTCTAATGTTCCACATTCTTACCTTATTCATCCATTATATCCATGAAAGGTTTTCATGCTCCCTCAAGTTCCTTAGGAAACCATTTGAAGGGTTTTTTGTCTGTAGAACATCATAATCTTCCAATTAAGTGAATTCCACTCTTATTTCATCCATTCTAATATGGTTTCGTCCATTTTTATTGAAGATATATATGTACAGTAATAAGGGATTCATACCTAGGGTTTATTTTTGAGTATATTGGATCAATATTATTGGTTATGATTTTTTTTCATACCCATGTGGTGTGGTGGTGGTGCATTTGAGGTATCACTCAAGGATTTGGGATTTTGATATCTATGGTAGCTAGTTACATTTGTAATCATTTGATAATGGGTTAGCCTGATTTCCTTACCTTCCTATCATGTTTATTTTTTATTAAATGTTGTGAGAAAATAATTTTTGATAGAATTGATTAATAGTTTGATTTTAATGTTGCATTTTTTCTTGAAATTTTCTACTTTACTTGTGAATCTCATGTGGTATTATTTGGGGGAATTTTATGATATAAAAAGGTGGTTTATTAAAGGATGAAAGGTCTTCCAATTCGATTTTAATAGGGTATTGGGGTGCATTTGTCCGTGAATGAGGGTTTTTGAATGTATTTTATGTGAAACATCATATTTTACTTTCTAAATTGTTTTATGAATATTTCTACTGTTTTTTTGAGTTACACAAAAGGTGAAAAATAAGTGAGGGTAATGTTTTGGTGGGTGTGTGTCCTTAAAAGGTGACTTTCAAAGAGAACATGATTATTCATGATGTCAAACGTTTTGATAATATTTTACATTTTGGTCAGATGATTTATTAAATTTTGCAATATATGTGTGAAATGTTTGTGGGATATTTTGTTGATTTTATGAAGATAAAATAAATTTGAATTTGAAATGCGTATTATATTCCATGTGTGCAGGTTTTTTTGGTGTGTGCATGATTTTAAAATAGAATTTCCTTGGTTAAATGGTATTTTAGGACATGTGTTATTTGATTGATGTCAATGAAGGAATCCCATGTATCTATGTTAGAGGAATAGGACTAGTATATTAGTGATCTATTAGTGGTATCCTCCCTATTTCACCTTGTAATTATGATGATGAAAACACTAACTAAACATTGATAATGTTTGGGGTTGAAAATAACATTGGGGTTTCCCCTTGTAGTGTCTCATGCATGACATGAATAATGTTAATGGTTTCTTATACACCAAGATAAGATGTACATAGGGCCCCACACCTAGTATGCCCCTAGGGGTGTTCCTAGGATGAGTGATCAATGGATATAATGTACTTACCATCATAATTTGTAATTTTTTGTGGAATGAATTTAGTATCATGAGCGTTTTATTTAAAATTGTACATTCATAAATGATTCCAACTAGAAGTTGATTTTAATTTCATGTTGAATCTTTTAGAAATTGATACCAGGATTTCATGTTAATAATAACTTGAAATCAATTTGTCTTAAGATTTTTATCACATGGGTTCTTATGTGTGGAATACTATTGTGATTATGCTCACACCATACATACTATTTTTTTTGTAATTAAATGTGATAAAGTTTGAATCATTACTAGGAAAGGTCCTTGGAGACAGTGGTTCATGTTGTCAGCTTCTCTTCTAGGTGTGGTGTTGTGGAGAGGTCTTGGAGGTGATGTTCCCTTGTCGTGCGATGGTTCAAGAGTATGACATGATACTCGTTTTGAGTGATGCCTCCATTGGATTTTGTTTAAAACTATGTAACTAAATTCTGAATTACATAAAAGGCTTTTTTTATTAAATTTTAAAATGCAATTTATTTATTGTTTTTGGTTGTTTAATGCATCTGAACTCATGTAAATAATTCAAAAACAATCATATATTATAATAGGGAACTTGTGCAAGCCTGTGGGGGTATAGAATGTCGTTTTAGTCTTACCATGTGATATTTCGGGTTCCGATTTGGATGGATACTAGTTATGGTTCATGAAATATTAAAATTCATGTAAAAAAATAAAAACCAATACTTCATGGGGGTGGTCATCGAGATTCACGCACTCTCAAAATTATATTGTATTAATTATTATATATAAATGAATAAATACATTTTATAATATTAATACAAAATAAATTATTAATAGGATTCAAACTCAATATGTTATGATGATTATGGTTGGTTTGAAAGAGAGATATTTTGATTAAAATGGTTATGGACTAATGAATGCATGTGTTGATACATTGATCTTCATTGTCAAAAACTCATTATAAATAAAATAATTGGGATATACTGTACTAAAAATGGGACTACAGATGTTAATGTTAATTATATGAGAAAAAATATTTGTCTTGGATCAGGGAAATATCAATGGAATAGTGGATCATTGACATGATGGAATTGATCCCTATTTATAAGTGAATAAAAATGATCCTTTATGAATAAGAATTACTTATGAATGATAACATTATACTATTAAATGGTCATGGACTAAATTATATCTAAATTAGGTATTTTAGGGTGAAAAGGGGATGTGAAATCATGAAAAATGAATTTATACACAATTTTTAAACATTTTTTTTACTATTTTTCTCAATTTCTCTTTACATTTTCCTTTTTATTCACTCGGGTAACTTGTTTTTACTAAAGTTAGATATGATTTAAGAAAAACATAAAATAACGCATCAATGAAAATTTTTGGGTATGGAAATTAAATATATTCTCTATTCATTGTATTTTAATTTGTAAATAATATTAAATTATATTTTTAATTAAAACATTTAATATATTGAAAACCCAATTTTTTGGAGAAATATGTTGTTTACCCCATTATGTGATCAAAATATCATATAAAAATAAATAAAAATTAAATTTATTATTATATATTTTTATATTGGATTAAAACAAAATTTTATTTTATAAAAAGTGATTAATTAATTTGGTTGTGTAAAAATTACCTTATGAAAATAAAACAATTCATTCGAAATAACCTTTTTCCAATAATGTAATAATTGACGTAAATATTAATAATAATTCTTTGTACCTAAAATTGAAATAAACCATATTGAATAATTTAAAATATATATAACAATTATGAAATATAATTTTTTATATTTAATTTATACATGTAATAAAAACTAATTTTTAATATAATAGAACAAAAAATATATTTAGTGTGAAATATTACTTACGTTTTCAAATTGTTAAACAAGGGTTTTATAAATAAAGATAATATTTTCATATTATTTATATTCATATATATATATATATTATAAGATTTAATCATAAACAATTATGTCATTATTGTATTATGATAATGTCATAGAAGACATAATGTTATGAAAATTGATATTTTTCTCACGTCACATAAAAATCATTTATTTTTTAAAACAATAATCACTCTATGAATATTAGTAAATTATAAATTCAAAATATATGTTTATTTTACCAAATTTAAATAATAAAATCTATTATCCAATCAGTTTAATAAAAATAAAAATTATAAGCAAAAAATATTTATTGTAAAATTCCATTTTTAAACAATAATTATTATTAATAATATTATGTATGAATATATAATTGAGTAAAATTGTTAAATTAGTAGAGCTTTTTATTCAATATATTTCATAAAGATATTAATCAATATGTCTTTGGTCATTTTAGTTTGGAATTTCATGTGAAAAAAATTACTCAATGAGTATTTTTTGAAGTAAAATTATATAGAAAAATATTTGGGAATTATATATATCCCAATTAATCAAATTGAATTGTCAAATTATTAATTATTAAATATAAATGAAATTAAATATCAATGTATTAAATATAGGCAACAATCCAGAGAAAATTTCTAGAGATATATCAACCATATAAACTACAGAAAAAATATCTTCATTCAAAATAGGTTTACAGTTAAAATTTTGTTTTCTCTAACCATTTGAGGTATGTACTTATCATTATTTTACTTAGAGACAGCCATTGTATCATTTATTTATATTGGGATTCCATAATATTCCTTTCATTTGTATCTTTTCATATGTTGATATGATATTTTATTTCCTTATTCTAAAAAGTAATTTTTTTCTCTAAGGATAGAGAACCATTTTCTTATTCCGTTGACAAATTACTTTGGGTGATTCTTTATACATTATTGAAACATATGAATCAATATTCATTTGTTTACCATTTTCATGAAATGAACATCATAGGGACTCCATCATTCATTTCTTGGATGAGTTTCGAAGATTAATTATGTCCATGTTGTTATCCATAAATCATGATAACTTATTTAGAATATTCACTACAATTCATATTTAAGTTATTACCCTCATAAGTTTCTATATGGGATAATCGTGATATTTTCCAGTAGAATATCATGAAATTAAATCAATTGGGATTCATCCACTAAATAAAATATTGTATTTAACATTTTTTATAGATATTATAATATAATTATCATATATAAACATAATAAATATAAAAGTAATTATGTATCACAATATAACACTATCTTGTTTGGAGATATTTGTTGCAGTTCAACTTGTACTAAATTTTAGACATCACAAATCACTTTTTTTTAATTTAAATCATTATTGGATCATATTTGGTTTCCTAGAATTAGGTTATCATATACATCTCAACCTAATCCTCAACATAGACGATTAGGTTATCATATACATCTCAACCTAATCCAGGGGAGTCTTCTATAGCTGGCAGTAGAATGATGTCGCAGAGGACCAAGAAGTCCAGAACTATTGGTGGTCGACCGCTTGACTCGGGATCTGTTGTGCAGGGCACCCGGAGTAGAGACAGAGCAATTCATGCCAGGAGAGGACAATTTTACTCGTGTTGTGGGATTAGTAACATGGCTCGTGACTCTCCAACCTGCTAATCAGATGATCAGTAGATGGTCGAAGGACCACCTAGACATATACATAGATTCGAACGGGGTAATCCATAGGGAGAAAACAGACGTGGAGGAGGAGCTGGTCAAGCAGCTGGTGATGATCGATGTTTTGAGGTGTTTCCACCACCACCACTAGGAGATCCACCCTGTTCGTAAGGAGAGGGTGGACAGGGGATAATTCAGCTTCAGGAAGATGAGGTTTACGATCACGGCGCTCTAGAGATGATTCGAGCTATGATCTGTGTTTACTCCACCTTAGATATAATTCTTATAGAAACAGGTTCCCTTCACTATTTCATTTCCACTTCCCTCGTTCAGAGTTCATAGATTCCGAAAAAGTTGTTGGCTCAATCCATACGGCTAGATAATCCTACGGGAGCAGACTCGACAATTACGCACTAGTGTCACCAGTGTGAGCCTACTTTAGGAGGTGAGAGCTTCATTTGGGATCTCGTAGTAGTGGCGTCATGGCCTCATGATGTCATCTTGGGTATGGACTAGTTATCTATAGTCCATCCTTAGATCGACTGTATTAAGCGAAAAGTTCGGTGTGTCCACATGGATGGGACCGGGTTCTCCATCTCTGATGAGAAAGGAGCCTTTATAGTGCATGACCTACTTACTTGGGGGAGGGTACAACCAATCACTCATTAGGTGTCCTGCCTTACCCTCATAGTAGTATATGTGGAGAGTCAGTGTTGTCAAATAGTGTTGGACCAGTACGCGGATGTTTTCCTTGAATATGTTCCAACACTACCTCATTGAAGATAGGTGGGCTTATACATTGACCTATACCCTGGGATGGCACCGATATCTACTCCATCATATCATATGGATCTCAATGAGCTTCGTGAGCTACAGGTACAACTAGTGGACTTAATGGGGAAGGTATTCATTAGTCCTAGTGTTTCTCCCCAGCCAATGCCCGATTCTATTCGCCAAGAAGGCAGAT
The DNA here is from genome assembly GCA_963277665.1 of Viscum album. Lineage (NCBI taxonomy): Eukaryota > Viridiplantae > Streptophyta > Magnoliopsida > Santalales > Viscaceae > Viscum > Viscum album. The sequence goes on along the minus strand of OY728145.1, from coordinate 2,011,071,588 downwards.
GGGATCTTGAGCCTCTGTGTTTTCTACCGTCGCCAGAACCAAGTTATTGTGAAGAATAGGTAACCAATTCTAAGGATTGAATAACTCTCTGATCAGCTGAAGGTGGAACGGTGGTTCCCAAAGATAGATCTCATACCAATCTCTCACCAACTCAGAGTTCGAGATGAGGATGTGCAGAAGACGACCATCAGGTGTCGTTTTGGCCACTACGAGTTCTTGTATATTACCATCAGTGTAAATAATTCTCCAGTAGTGTTCATGGGACATAGGAATAGGATCTTCCAGGCTTTCCTCGATCACCTTTTCTTATTCTTTATTGAAAACATTCTAATCTACTCAACTATTGAGGAGGACCAAGCCTACCATTGCAGGTAGTTATGGACACACTCTAAGATCACCAGCTTTATGGTATGCTCTCAAAGTTCCAGTTCTAGATTTTAGAGGTTCACTTATTGGGACACAACATCTTGGAGGCAGGGGTTTCAGTGGATGCAGTGAATATTGAGGTTGTACTCGCTTGGGAGCCACCCAGGAGAGTGATGGAGGTACGTAGTATCCTGGGTTTGGCTGGATATTACCTGAGGTTCGTGAAAAACTTCTCTAGAGTTGCATGACCACTACCATCCTTAGTGTAGAAGTGGAACACATTTTTATGATTGGAGAGATGTTATAAGAGCTTTCAAGAGCTGAGGCAGAGGCTGACTAGTGCTCCCATATCGAGGATTCTGGAGGAAGGATTTGGGTATGTTGTTTTCTACAACACATCAGGGACCTGACATGGGTGTGTCCTGATGTTGGAGAGTGAAATGGTTGCATATGGTTCTCAGAAATTGAGACAACATGAGCAGAACTATGATACCCATGATCCAGAGTTAGCAGAAGTGGTCTTCACCCTTAAGATGTGGAAAGACTACCTAATGGTCAAGCGTTTTACCATGTACTCTGGTCATAAGAGTATCAGGTATATCATCTCTCAGAAGGACCTGAGTTAGAGACAAAGATGTTGGCAAGAGTACTCCAGGACTATGACATTGAGATATTCTATTCTATTGGGAAGGGGAACTTTGCTGCAGATGCGCTTAGTAGGAGATCTGGTATAGAGGTACTAGGAGAGGCGACGAAGCACCTAACATTATTGAAGATATCCATTGTTGATAGAGACAGAGAATCCTTTCTACAGTCTCTTGCGGTAACTCCCCCACTGCTTTAGTGAGTCAAGGGATCACAACATAGAGATGTTGTCTGTGAGATATCACATGATCAGATATCCACCGGGCAAGAACCTGATTAATTTTATGAATATGGGGAGCACGCCATCATCTTCATAGGACGTACATTCATACCAGTGGCACTATAGGAGGAAGTGTTGAGGGAGTTCCACACTTCCCCTTCAACGGTATATCTAGAAGTTCCAAAGATGTACTAGGACCTTCGATAACAGCACTGGTGGCCAGGTATTTAGAAGGTAGTAGCAGAGTTTGTCTCATGGTACCTCACCTGCCAGCATGTGAAGGTAGAACAGCAGGTACCAACAGGCTTGGTTCAGAATTAAAAGGTCCCAGAGTGGATGTGGGATGGGATATCCATGAAATTCATGATGGGGCTTCCATGTACATCTAGAGGACATTACTCGATTGGGGTGATCGATTACTAACTCGCAAAGTCAGCCGACATCCTACCGATCAGAGTAGGATTTAGTAGAGAGCATGGGACACCTCTATGTGTAGAATATTGTGCGACTACATGAAATACCTACCTCTATTGTCTCCGGTAGTAATGCAATGTTTACATCCCAGCTATGGAAGTGGTTGCCGGTGGCTTTTGGGATACAGCTTCGCTTGTTCACCGCCTTCCATCCTCAGACAGATGGTCAGACTGAGCGGACCATTCAGACCCTCGAGGTCATGATGCGTGCATGTTTCCTCAACTTCGTCCACAACTAGGAGGATTAGTTTCTTTTGGTAGATTATGACTCAACATCAACTATAACTCCACCATAAGGACGGTACCTTTCAAGGAATTGTACGGACGGCCTTACAAATCACCTTTTTGCTGGACATAACCAAGGGATTCAGCAATGGTGGGACTAGACATGGAACATGCTACCACAGAGAAGGTGAAAATCATCCAGGAGCAGATGAAGACTGCATAGATTAGGCAGATGTCAGATGCTGATAGGAGGAGGAGACCTCTTGAGTTCAAGGATAGGGACCATGTATTTCTACGGGTCTCACCCCGACAAGGATTACGTAGATTTGGCTGAGGAGGAATGTTATCTCCAAGGTTCAGTATTCTATTCCAGTTTATCATCAGAGTAGGTGAGGTTTCATAGTCACTAGAACTTCATCCTCTGTTACACCAGGTGCACGATGTCTTCCATGTATCACAGCTAAGGAGATATGTGCACGACCCTTCACACTTCATCGACTGGCTTTTATAGAGGTTACAGTGAAGATTGTGGATTGATAATAGTGGGTCCTATGTGGATAGTCGATAACTCAGGTGCATGTTTGCTAGAAACATGAGAACCACGAGGAGAGCACATGGTATTAGGAGGCTCAGGTGTGTGCTCAGTATCTCCATTCATTCCCTTATATTGAGTTGTAGCTTACTCGGATGTAAAGCACTGAGGTGGGGAGAATGTAAAGACACAAAAATTTCGTGGATTTTTTTAAGTACATGATATAATTATGAGTCCGCAAAAATTTACAATGCTTGACTCAGAGGCCCGTTGTGCCCATAATCTATTTATGATGTTTTTTTGGGTACATTAATTAAACCTATGAGTGGGATTTTTTATCTTTTGAAATGGTTCTCAAAACTAAAATATGAGGGAACTTTTGAACTCGTAGCACCGATATTCACTTATAAAGACTTTCACCTTGACGGTAGTTGGTCGAGAATGAAGGTTATTTTTTGGGTTTTATAGAATAATTTTAAATAAAAATAATTTGTGTAGTTTATTTTTATTTGGTGGTTAAAAACTCCATGTGGAGGTTGGGGGTGGCGGCCACCACACCATAACGTCTAATGAGAGGTTATGGAGGTGGGGCCCACCCAAACATATCCTCCCTTGGGAGGATAAATATTTGCGGGGACCACTCCACCTTTTAACCCATTTAACTATTCATTTAAGTGGAGAAAACTCTTGACCTTCCTCACTAATTAATTGAGCCAACTCCACCCCATTAATTAAGTGAGTTATCTCATTTAATTAAACAACACATTATGAATTCATGCCAATAAATAAAATAATAGAGTAACTATTATTTAATTTGGTTGGCCTCATTCTTTGTTGAAAGGGAGAATTGAGGAGCTCTAAGAGATAGAATTCCAAGGAAGGAAGAACTCTCCAACGAGGATCGACCACCGAAGAATGAAAAACACCTTTATCCATATTCAACTGGAACAATTGATGGAGCGCTGCCCTTGATGAATGCCAACGACGCTATCCTCGGCTTCTTCATTTTCGATGTCAACGAATTGACATCCACCTTCTGAAACATTGTCATTGAACAATGATATGAGTTAGTGGATTTAAGTGTGAAATTATTTCCTTAATTCATCGTTCAATCATGGTAATGTGTAGCCAGCTGATATCATCATAACATGGAGGGCTCATGCCACAAGAACATGGACCGACCCTGCCCCTTAATTTTACCTCCCTTGTTGACGACAATAGCAAAGCAACGATAGCCGAAGATGGACCGACCGTGATGAAACTGGAAGCACAGGGCTGCCGGGTCCCCGGAAGGACACGACAACATCATTCCTCACTGAAGAAAGGGTCGTGGCCAGGTAGGGCCATGGTGGAAGGATTAATCAATGTCTTTCCATGCAGAGGAGAAGGGGTCCTCAACCACGTTGTGGAAAAAGGACGCGATACTATCGTGCCACATGGAGGTGAAGGGGGCCACGGCCAGGGTCTGCCGTGGAAGAGGACTCGAGGCGGCCGACGTTGGGCCGACCACCAGTTGTGGGGAACCAGCAGGCCGCTCAACCTTCTGGGAAGAGTGGGACCCCACTAGGTCCCATGTGACATTAACTAGAACCTCCTGGCGCTGGTTTGGTCCCCACCCAAATGGCTCTACCATTCGGGAATCCAGGGGGCATGCACCTCCCCCTAGACGCGGCTAAGGTGGGCGCCGCTATCCACTAGCCAGCCAGGCCCCGCCGGGCTGCCGGGACGGACCCAGTGACAGTCGAAACCAATGCTGGCCAGACGCAGGGCCGGCTGGACCACCCCCATGGGCAAGGTCACGCCGTTCACACCAGGCCTCCTGCTCAGGCTGGGTCGGACCTGCAAACCAGGTCGGACCCCAGTCTTGACATGTTGACCAAAATACACATTTTCACCCATATCATGGGCTATAGGTGTCCTATTGGTGAACCGTCTATGGTGATTGAATTCGTAGAGAAATATTGTTCTTTTGGCATACCCTACATGCGTTTTGGACATAGTTGGGGTAGTTCGGGTTGGTTTGAACCTATAACCAACTGGTCCCCTAGGACAGAAATGCCAATAACTAATATATCATGCGTCTGATTGACACGCCTTCTTTTGAATTGAGACCCCTATATAGTGGAGGACATTTGATATACTTCTTCATGGCACTTCGCAATAGCTGGAGAATTTCTCAGTTGCTCCTAGATCATATCCCTCCAGTGACGATCAGAAAGAGTGTGGAGACCTAGTAGCTGGCAGACCTGATGACTGCTTGACCAATTCGACTTAGACTGATTCGACTTGCCCAGTGGGGAGGGCCTAGTAGAAGGCTCCAAACCCACGACAGAGGAGCACTTGGTAGTTGGTGGTATACCCATGGTACATGATAGGAGGAGTATCACTATAGGCTATTAGGGGGAGCGCCTGGTAGTTGGCAGTAGAATTGCGGTATTTGATAGGAGGAGTACCTCAGTAATTCAAGGTTAGTGAGAAGCGTCGTGGTGTCATGACGTGCCAACTATACTTGACAGAGGAGGATTTATCCTTAATCCATGGTATTGATAATGTAAATTTTGGTTTGATCCGAGTCAATGTCTTTTGAGTTTTCCTCATGATTGAGATGGGTTACTAGATAACTTAGGTATATGTATGGGAATGTACATAATTAATGGTTATCCATTGATTACATACATTGTCCTTTATCCTTGTAGGATTTTGTGAGACATTGAGGGATTCATGGTCCCTAATGAGTATTTTTATACTCACCCTTATACGATATAAGCCCACACCACATTGTGTTGGTTTCAGACGAAGGAAAATGCTGACTGAGGTTGACAGTAGTAGGACTGGATGGTACCCGGAGGTGGATCACAAGGTGTGACGGTGAACAGAGGAGAAAGACAGACGTGGAGTGCGGAAGAGGACATCTATACCTACCCTTCAGGTAGGAACTTCGAAGGACGACCTAGTATCTTCTTTACATTTCTTCATTTGTATTTTGTTTCAGATGTACTCATACTTTCCTACTGGGCTTATATTTTTGGCCCCTTTTTCTTTCTAGCGCTTCTTTTGTATACAGTTTTACATAGTGTTTTCCTTCAAGTTGTGAACTCTGATAAGTTTGTCTACAATTATAAAGGCAATGCATTCCCAATTTAGGTATTTTCACCCTTGGTTCTAGTCTCCAACCCCTACCCTATGGAAGGCGGTCTTGTGTTAGTCACGATACGGGACCTGAGGGATGGGTTGTGACACAGATTGTATTTTATGATGTGTGGAAAACAATTGATCACAAAGAGGGAATCTTATGTATTAGGTGGGCATATTATATCTAGTATACTAGTGTTCTGGTAGTGGTATTGTCCATGTTTAACATAGAATGTTTGACTATTGAAAGAATAAGTAAAAAATATGATGTTGGGTACCACTAGTCCATTGGGTTTTTCCCACTTTATGGCCCATGCACAAGAAGGATATTGGTTATGGATACTTGTATCCCAAGATATGATGTACTTTAGGCCCCACATCTACCTAGTGCCAGGTGGTGTTCCCAGGACTATTGTTCATCGGATATATTGTACATACCATCAGCATGTTGAGTGTTTTTTAGGGTAAAAATTCAGTACAGTTTGTTTTATATTTAAAAGTGTACAGTCTTCAATTATTCCCTCTTAAAAATTGATTACATATAAATTTTCATCTATTAGAAATTTTTACCCTGATTTATTGATTATAAAAATTTAATTTTTTTCCTTAAAATGTTCATCACATGGAATATTTTTTGGGAAACTCTATTTGTGATAGGAGCACACACTACATAAACATTTGGTTCTATGTATACATGACAATGTTTGACACAGGTAAGGGAATGGTCCTTAAAGGCAACGATTCGTGTTATTGAATTCTCTCGAATTTTCTGTGTTCTTGAGAAGGCATGGGGGGATGTACTCTTTCCATGCCGTGGTTTTTGAGTCAAAATTTCTTCCCCTTTTGGTTTTCGGCCCTCTTGGGTTTTGTTTAAAATTATGTAAGTAAATAATTAAATATATTAAAATCTTGTTTGGATTAAATTTTCAGTTTTTGTTTATTTATTTTTATTGGTTGTTTAATACTTTTATACTATAGTAAATTGTTCCCATACAATTATTTATGATACTTGGACACTTGCGATAGCATGTGTGGATAGGTAATTATATTAGGTTATTGTCATGGGTCATGTTGGATGACAGTTTAGAAGGTGATTAGGTCTATTTTGTTAAAAAAATTTATTAGAGATTGTTATCTCTTTTGGGTCATGTTATTTTAGTAATGACACTTTGTAGATCGTAACTATGATTGTAGAAACTCAATGTTATATTTAGGATTTAGCTTCCTAGACATTGATCCTCATGGTGGGACGAGTGTTACATAGAAAATTTGATTTCCATCTATCTCTTTTGGTCTTTTGGTTTCTTTGTAATTTGGGAAATGAAATTAGAGTTAGGACAATGGTCTTAGTGAGCTCATTAGGCATATCAAGCCATGTGGATCCAGAGATATTGTGCTACATCACTACCTATAATGGTGGTGTGATTGGCTTATAGCCGCCAATCATATTTTTGAGTCACTTATTAATACTATTTTTCCGTTGTTTTATTTAGTATCTTTATGGGTATTGGAAATCCATTTTGAAAAAATTGTTTTAAATTTATGGAATCGAGACTCTAAAATGAATTGTTTTTTCAGTGTATGGGTTTTACAATATTGAGATTGTATTTTCTTTATTTAAACATGTGGTATATTGAAAATATTTTTGGGAAACCATATTTTCTTTTTAAATCAGCTTAAAAAAATATAATTTCAATGAGATTTTAAAAATAAAATCATGTGATATTTAAAGGGGTTGAAAATGGGTTTTCAAAACTGTTTTGAGTGAGGTTTTGAAAGGATTTATTTTTATTAAATGGTCTTTTGGTAAGATGATATTGGATATTTATAATTAGAATTTTTGGATTCAGAAACTCAATGGTTTGGAAAATAATGATGATTTTGATGTGTGTCTTAAAATTAAATTGTGAGTGTAATGATATTTCTTGAAATTTATGTGTAATGATTGATAGTGAGATTTTGTTTGAGTAATTATTTATTGTTGGAAATGTTTTGTGAGAATAAATTTGGGATTTTTTTTGGTTGGTTCTTTTTTTAAGAGGATTTTTGTGAAATTTAAATTGTGTTTAATTTTTTGAGATATTTTTTTTGAGAAGAGGATGTGTGGGATGATTATTATTTTGAAATCTAGGAATAATTTTTTTTCCTTTGGTATTTTAGAATATCATCACCTGAATATGATATGATTGGGAATTGAATGTCTTCCCATTATTTCATGAGGATAATAAATGATAGTGGATCAGTGGTACACCATTGGTGAGTGTGCATTTCACCCTCCTATTTTAATTTTCAAAATCACATTTATTAAAACGAAGGAGTATTTGGTTACCATTAATTGAACCGTGATTCTTCTTTTATTATTTTAATATTGCAGTAGGGTGTGGTGAGTTTTAAAGAATCTACTGTTTGGATGATTTTTTGGGTTTGTGTTTCATTTGTAATTGGTTATGAAGTATTGGTTACTGCTATATTACAGGAAATGTTTTGGGAAGCCTCTATGGAGGTTCCCATAGTTTTGAGGTTCTAATTTGGGGTATGTTTTTACCGAAGAACTATCAATGTTGGGTCCTCTGGTCCAATTTTATTCTATGGTTAGCCTCCAAAATGAGTTAATACATGATTTATGTTCAACCACTAGTGATTCACTATAGGAAGGTATTCCACTTGTTCAATGTAAAAAATCCCTTATTAGGTTTTTGGGATGACTTGTTTCAAATCATATTTAGTTAAGAGGTTCCTCTTGTAATGTGAGAGTGGTTGTTGAAGGTAGAAAGGAACCATAGTTTCTTATGTTTTCTAAATCATTGAAGGTGATGTTTTAAACATTTGGGTTAGTATATTCTATATGAAATTCGTGAAGGGGAATTTTACTGATAAATTGTAAAGTAGTCATGATTTGACGTTTTGGGCCGCGGTAATTAAGGGTATTTGGGAATTTTGTTGGTTTCTAAAATGAAAGGTATTAATATTCGACCACCAGTGTTGAAAATATCGTCTTCAAAAGCTATTATGGCTGCATGGGGTAATATTATGATTCATAGGACTCGGTTCAAGGTTTCACTCCTTGTAGTGTCTATATCGATGAATAGGTTCATATTTATTTATTTCTTGTTGTGTTTGGTGTTCTTTTTTGGGAAAATGTGGTTGTTGTGTAAATTTTTCTGGACAATTATTTAAATGGAAGGTGGTTTCTTCTGATAATAACTACTATTCTATATACCGAATGATGGTGTCTTCCCTCGGTTCTTTATTTCATTACATCTTTTTTGAGGTGAGATTGAGCAATGCCTTTTCATCATCGAGTCCCCTACATAAGTAATGGATTCTTGGTACAATAAAATGGGCTTCATAATGTGTTATGTCCTAGTTGTTTTGAAATAGAGGATACATGGATGCATGTGGCACCAAAATGAGAATTTTTGACAAAGGTTTTTCATTTCATGACTATGAGGAAGGGGATGATTTAATCATCTAAGATCCATCCATAGTTACTGGAGTAAAGTCATCATGTAGGTAGGAAAAACTCTATTGTTTTATAGAATTTTCGTTTAACTTCTGTATTCTATTTGAGATGTGTATAAATCATGAGTTTAGGATGTGTATGATTCTTTTCAAGTGGTTTAATGTCATTGAAAGAGACAGGACGACACTATTCCTCAGGATTGAAATCTATGTTGGTGGAAAATTTCATCCTCGGTTTTATAGAGGTGGGGTGTTACATTCTTCCACACACCCTAATTCTTGATCCCATGTTGGTACATCTCCTTGAATGAATGATCATGTATGAATAATAATATCGGTCTTTATCGAACTTAGTTTTGGTTGGACTTATCTGAGGATGGTAATGCTCGTTGGAGGGGTGAACCATGTACTGTATCGATAGGGTTAAGTTTCTTTGAACATTTATATTGTAGTTGTAGAATAATTTGTGTAGAAATCCACAAATTTATCCCATGTTGGGTATCATTTATGGATTTTTCTATTTGGTTAAGTTTTTTGGTACTTATGTTGGGGAGAGAATCTATGGTTCTTATTAAAGTTATTTTGGAATAAGACTAATTATAGATTACCACCCCTGGTGGGGATTACATTCAGGACTCCCCCTATTGGTTCCCTTATTCTATCTCAAAATATTAACTTGTCTTTAAGGTTGCAGATTGGGTCCTCCCCCATTTGTTTTCGGGTTCAGTATTGGGTGTTAGTTTTTTCTATGGTGGGGTGTCTGCTCAGGAATCCTTGTATTATTAACTCGATTTTGACCTTGGTATTCAGTTAGTGGTAGGTAGCCTCGTTCAGATCCATCTATCCATGAACTTTCATCTTGGGGAAATTTTCGGATTGGATCAAACCCAACAATTTTGTTGAAGCAAGGTTGTCATGAGCTCGATTGAATTCATTTATTGTTTCAAGTAAATTTCTTGAGATTCACCTGATAGTATTTAAGGAGTTTTATCATTGGATATAGTGAGATTATGTTATCCCATTTCAATCAAGTGGTGTAATTTTTTGAATTCTGAGAGTATCTTTTACATTGTTTTGTCAGCTGAAGGAGTTTTCTCTTTTGGTGGTGGGTGAACCTTACTCTGGGAGTTCATCTTGGGCTCTAGAATTATCTCACATCTCGCCTTTCTGGCTAACACAGTCCTTCATGTCCTTCCATTAGAAACCCCCTTTTAATGGGGAAATATTGTTGGGATATCTTTCCATCTATTCATGCTATGTATTTCTAGGGGAAGAAATCGTTATGGTGGGGGAAATCGTCACACGTGGATTTTAATGTTTTACTTCATTCAGGTTTGGGTCGGGTTCTTCATCATTGTGTCAGGAGCTAGTTGTGACATGTATGAGATTTTGGTTATTCATTAATCTTCTATTCTTAGAATATATTTCCTCCTAGGTTCCACCTATCCCCCTTTTAATTTTTGATAAAATCTACAATTTTGGAGTGGAAATAATATGGTGCACGATTTTGCTGTAAGGATAACAAAACCACGAAGAAAAACTCTGTATAGTGTCGTGATCATTAAAAATATTATTTTATTTTTAATTTTCCCTTTCAAAATTTACTCTAATGTTCCACATTCTTACCCTATTCATCCATTATATCCATGAAAGGTTTTCATGCTCCCTCAAGTTCCTTAGGAAACCATTTGAAGGGTTTTTTGTCTGTAGAACATCATAATCTTCCAATTAAGTGAATTCCTCTCTTATTTCATCCATTCCAATATGGTTTCTTCCATTTTTATTGAAGATATATATGTACAGAAATATGGGATTCATACCTAGGGTTTATTTTTGAGTATATTGGATCAATATTATTGGTTATGATTTTTTTTCATACCCATGTGGTGTGGTGGTGGTGCATTTGCCGTATCACTCAAGGATTTGGGATTTTGATATCTATGGTAGCTAGTTACATTTGTAATCATTTGATAATGGGTTAGCCTGATTTCCTTACCTTCCTATCATGTTTATTTTTTATTAATTGTTGTGAGAAAATAATTTTTGATAGAATTGATTAATAGTTAGATTTTAATGTTGAATTTTTTCTTGAAAATTTCTACTTTACTTGTGAATCTCATGTGGTATTATTTGGGGGAATTTTATGATATAAAAAGGTGGTTTATTAAAGGATGAAAGGTCTTCCAATTCGATTTTAATAGGGTATTGGGGTGCATTTTTCCGTGAATGAGGGTTTTTGAATGGATTTTGTGTGAAACATCATCTTTTACTTTCGAAAGTTTTTTATGAATATTTCTACTATTTTTTTGAGTTACACAAAAGGTGAAAAATAAGTGAGGGTAATGTTTTGGTGGGTGTGTGTCCTTAAAAAAGTGACTTTCAAAGAGAACATGATTATTCATGATGTCAAATGTTTTGATAATATTTTACATTTTGGTCAGATGATTTATTAAATTTTGCAATATATGTGTGAAATGATTGTGGGATATTTTGTTGAGTTTATGAAGTTAAAATAAATTTGAATTTGAAATGCGTATTATATTCCATGTGTGCATGTTTTTTTGGTGTGTGAATGATTTTAAAATAGAATTTCCTTGGGTAAATGGTATTTTAGGACATATGTGATTTGATTGATGTCAATGAAGGAATCCCATGTATCTATGTTAGAGGAATAGGACTAGTATATTAGTGATCTATTAGTGGTATCCTCCCTATTCCACCTTGTAATAATGATGATGAAAACACTAACTAAACATTGATAATGTTTGGGGTTGAAAATAACATTGGGGTTTCCCCTTGTAGTGTCTCATGCATGACATGAATAATGTTAATGGTTGCTTATACACCAAGATAAGATGTACACAGGGCCCCACACCTAGTATGCCCCTAGGGGTGTTCCTAGGATGAGTGATCAATGGATATAATATACTTACCATCATAATTTGTAATTTTTTGTGGAATGAATTTAGTATCATGAGCGTTTTATTTAAAATTGTACATTCATAAATGATTCCAACTAGAAGATGATTTTAATTTAATGTTGAATCTCTTAGAAATTGATACCAGGATTTCATGTTAATAATAACATGAAATCAATTTGTCTTAAAATTTTTATCACATGGGTTCTTCTGTGTGGAATACTATTGGGATTATTCTCACACCATAAATACTAATTTTTTTGTAATTAAATGTGATAAAGTTGAATCATTAATAGGAAAGGTCCTTGGAGACGGTGGTTCATGTTGTCAGCTTCTCTTCTAGGTGTGGTGTTGTGGAGAGGTCTTGGAGGTGACATTCCCTTGTTGTGCGGTGGTTCAAGAGTATGACATGATACTCGTTTTGAGTGATGCCTCCATTGGATTTTGTTTAAAACTATGTAACTAAATTCTGAATTACATTTAAGGTTTTTTTTTATTAAATTTTCAAATGCAGTTTATTTATTGTTGTTGGTTGTTTAATGCATCTGAACTCATGTAAATAATTCAAAAACAATCATATATTATAATAGGGAACTTGTGAAAGCCTGTGGGGGTATAGAATTACCTTTCGGTCTTACCATGTGATATTTCGGGTTCCGATTTGGATGGATACTAGTTATGGTTCATGAAATATTAAAATTCATGTCAAAAAATCAAAACCAATACTTCATGGGGGTGGTCATCGAGATGCACGCACTCTCAAAATTATATTGTATTAATTAGTATATATAAATGAATAAATAAATTTTATAATATTAATACAAAATAAATTATTAATAAGATTCAAACTCAATATGTTATGATGATTATGGTTGGTTTGAAAGAGAGATATTTTGATGAAAATGGGTAAGGACAAATGAATGCATGTGTTGATACATTGATCTTCCTTGTCAAAAACTCATTATAAATAAAGGAATTGGGATATACTGTACTAAAAATGGGACTACAGATGTTAATGTTAATTATATGAGAAAAAATATTTGTCTTGGATCATGGAAATATCAATGGAATAGTGGATCATTGGCATGATGGAATTGATCCCTATTTATAAGTGAATAAAAATGATCTTTTATGAATAAGAATTACTTTTGAATGATAACATTATACTATTAAATGGTCATGGACTAAATTATATCTAAATTAGGTATTTTAGGGTGAAAAGGGGATGTGAAATCTTGAAAAAGGAATTTATACACAATTTTTAAACATTTTTTTACTATTTTTCTCAATTTCTTTTTATATTTTCCTTTTTATTCACTCGGGTAACTTGTTTTTACTAAAGTTAGATATGATTTAATAAAAACATAAAATAATGCATCAATGAAAATTTTTGGGTATGGAAATTAAATATATTCTCTATTCATTGTATTTTAATTTGTAAATAATATTAAAATATATTTTTAATTAAAACATTTTATATATTGAAAACCCAATTTTTTTGGAGAAATATGTTGTTTACCCCATTATGTGATCAAAATATCATATAAAAATCAATAAAAATTAAATTTATTATTATATATTTTTATATTGGATTAAAACAAAATTTTATTTTATAAAAAGTGATTAATTAATTTGGTTGTGTAAAAATTACCTTATGAAAATAAAACAATTCATTCGAAATAACCTTTTTCCAATAATGTAATAATTGATGTAAATATTAATAATAATTCTTTGTACCTAAAATTGAAATCAACCATATTAAATAATTTAAAATATATATAACAATTATGAAATATAATTTTTTATATTTAATTTATACAAGTAATAAAAATTAATTTTTAATATAATAGAATAGAAAATATATTTAGTGTGAAATATTACTTACGTTTTCAAATTGTTAAACAGGGGTTTTATATATTAAAGATAATATTTTCATATTATTTATATTCATATATATATATATATATTATAAGATTTAATCATAAACAATTATGTCATTATTGTATTATGATAATGTCATAGAAGATATAATGTTATGAAAATTGATATTTTTCTCACGTCACATAAAAATAATTTATTTTTTAAAACAATTATCACTATATGAATCTTATTAAATTAGAAATTCAAAATATATGTTTATTTTACCAAATTTAATTAATAAAATCTATTATCCAATCGGTTTAATAAAAATAAAAATTATAAGCAAAAAATATTTATTGAAAAATTCAAATTTTAAACACTAATTATTATTAATAATATTATGTATGAATATATAATTGAGTCAAATTGTTAAATTAGTAGATCTTTTTATTCAAGATATTTCATAATAATATTAATCAATATGTCTTTGGTCATTTTAGTTTGGAATTTCACGTGAAAAAAATTACTCAATGAGTATTTTTTGAAGTAAAATTATATAGAAAAATCTTTGGGAATTATATATATCCCAATTAATCAAATTGAATTGTCAAATTATTAATTATTAAATATAAATGAAATTAAATATCAATGTATTAAATATAGGCAAAAATCCAGAGAAAATTTCTAGAGATATATCAACCATATAAACTACAAAAAAATATCGTTATTCAAAATAGGTTTACAGTATAAATTTTGTTTTCTCTAACCGTTTGAGGTATGTACATATCATTATTTGTCCTAGAGACCGCCATTGTATAATTTCTTTATATTGGGATTCCATAATATTCCTTTCATTTGTATATTTTCATACGTTGATATGAAATTTGATTTCCTTATTCTAAAAAGTAATTTTTTATCTCTAAGGATAGAGAACCATTTTCTTATTCCGTTGAAAACTTAATTTGGGTGATTCTTTATACATTATTGAAACATATGAATCAATATTCATTTTTTTACCATTTTCATGAAATGAACATCATAGGGACTCCATAATTCACTTCTTGAATGAGTTTCAAAGATTAATTATGTCCATGTTGTTATCCATAAATCATGATAACTTATTTAGAATATTCACTACAATTCATATTTATGTTATTACCCTCATAAGTCTCTAGATGGGATAATCATGATATTTTCCAGTAGAATATCATGAAATTAAATCAATTGGGATTCATCCACTAATTAAAATATTGTATTTAACATTTTTTTAGATATTATAATATAATTATCATATATAAACATAATAAATATAAAAGTAATTATGTATCACAATATAACACTATCTTGTTTGGAGATATTTGTTGCAGTTCAACTTGTACTAAATTTTAGACATCACATATCACTTTTTTTTAATTTAAATCATTATTGCATCATATTTGGTTTCCTAGAATTAGGTTATCATATACATCTCAACATAATCCTCAAAATAGACGACCCAAATCACCTTGACCTTTCTCAAAATATTCTTATTAGTAAGATCATTGAAATACACGATCAATGAAAAATAATTACCATTTATTCAGGAAAGAATATATCAAGAAATATGTCTAATAATATCTGAATATATGGGATTCAATATTTTTTAAGCATTGGAACATTATAAATTATTTATCTATCATAATTATATTCACATACGTTATATTATATTCACATCCATGATATTAATTATATAATGATAATGGGAATTAACAAAATAATATTACCTTGGAATGTTTCACTAGGTGTGAAGTATTAAATCCACTAAAAATTCATCAAGCGAATTTCATGTTAACATATAAGAGGCCTTTTATGGGTGATTACCCAATGATGCACATGGTCCACCGCTGCAATCACTTTATATTATATATACAGTAATTTAATTTCTATGAATAACAAAAAAACCTCATGTTTTCTATAATATTATTGTTCAATTAAATAGATATATTTATTCTTACTATTTTTTGTAATTATCCCTAGTCATAAAACCCAATAATAACTAATCTAGTCCTCCAAAAATAACTAAAGCATCCTTTTATTCCAAATCAAGAATCCTAGTCCTAATAAACACACTTTATCAATTATATTTCCACAATAATCTTTTTATCTTATAAATAGTCAAATATTTTTGTCAACTGAAGATTTAATGCCTTGGAATATTAGATAAATATAGAATAAAATACAATAAACATGAATATTGTATCATAAATATTCCAAATTAGACTCTTTTAAGGATTTATCATAAGTTTTAATCAATATTATTAACATCTTGAAAAGAAATAGAAGAAGGGGTGGTATATTATTATTAGCAAGTGAAAAAAATTCGACAAGTTATCATGCATTTGATAATAAATAGATTTGATGATAATAGAAAGGAACAAATCAAATTTACAATAACATGTTATATTGATATTCATCTATAAGAAAAAAAAATATATGGTTTATCTCAAAGAAGATAATATTTTCCATAAAAAATAGTATGGAATTGATAGATCATAATAGTGAGTACTATTGCATAATTTTAAGAAAATTTAACGATTTTTTTTAAAAACAAGTAAAATAGAATAAAAAATAACTTTTGAAGATAATATTAGCATATGAAACATAACATATTCGATCAGGTATCATACCCTATTTCATTAAGTGGATTTGGAAACACTACCTATATTTTTGGTGGATCATGCTTCATATACCTATTTCCTTGGGTGGATTATGTACCACAACAGATTTTTTATTATATCATCATATTTAAAATATCACCTAATAAATTATAAAGATATATGTGGCCCAACAATCATGTTTTGAATAAACGTACATAAGTGTGTGCCAATTGAAAATAATCAGGATTTCATAAATAACCCATTGAATGAAAATGGGATATAGGATATTTTTTAACATCAAATCATAAAGTACCCGTGGAAATATAATGGGGTCCATATCTTTTTTAAAATATTTTACATAAGATAGCATTCATGTAGAACCATCAGACCTGTACTCCTACATCTAGTACTGAAAATGATAACTTACAACACTAAATTTGATAAAAATATAAGATTACAGTACATTTATCATATTTCAATCATGTGTAACTTTTAGTATGGAGTTTTGGATTATTAGTAAAAATAATTAAATAATAAACCTCATTTCTTCTACTCAAATGTAAATTATTTTTTCCCATGATTAAAGATAATAATAAATCTATAATATGTCCAAAATGGTTCTAATGAATTTCTTATATAACATAATATTATAGGAATATTAAAATTAGAAATTTCTTTCCTAATATTTTAATGTAAAATATTTTTAAAGGGGATCTCAAACACTAATTATGGGAAAACCTAGAAAAGAGTAACCAGAGATCCATAATCCATTACATTGTATAATAATATTGATGAATCATAAGAATGAGAGAATTTTGTAAGGAAATGTTAGAATAGAACATGGATTAAAATATTATCCGAATAGAAGATAATGGTTTAATTTGAAATGTGGAAACAACAAAAATATGAAATCATAAGCATAAATTAATGACCATTTTTTCGATAATATAAGAGTGTTGGCTAGGATCAATACCTATCCAACCTTGTGGCTTCACACACTGGCCATGTAGCTTGATATTTCACTATATATAATCATCATCTAATGAGATTAATGTTATTATAATTCAAGGAACACTAATAGATTAATCAAAATCATTCATATATGTGCAACATGATATCAATTAACACATCTGAAAACACAAGGAAATAAAATATGTTGTATTTTCATTTTATATCATTCTTGAGTTAATCAATAATCTTAAAATGGCAATAAAAAAGATCATAAATGGGTATATAATGTCTCTAAACATCTTTCCAAGTTCATAACACTCAAATAAATGATTATGTAGATGGTATTTGAATAGTATATAAAATTGATACATGGATAAGACCTAATAATTCCCAATGCGTTTATGTATAGAAAACCAAGGTAAACACCCTTCAATAATGTAGTGAATCATTTGGAATTCATAGGGTAAATGATTTGGAAATAAATAATTCTTATATAATGGTATTATTATAAAATAAACAATTATTAATGGATCATTATATATTTTTAAATGAAAGATTTAATGGTTATCCTAATAAAGATTTTGGATTGTATTAATTAAAGAATACCATTAACCAGAAATATGACATATATTAACAAAACAATAAGATGAATTTGGAAAATTTAATAAAATAAAGAATTTTCCTTCTCCTTTTAAATAAATTAATATTTAATAGTTTTATATACTATGAGAAGAATAATTTTTATTTTAAAAGAATAAATAATAGAGAGTATGTCACTTTGAAAATGTTAATGATAGTATGAGTATAAATTCACATAGAATCTCGTAAAATAGATTAATTTTGGTTGAAAACAACACCATAAAACAATTAAAAGTTTTCCTTATAATTTTTGTAAATAGATTAAATGTATTTAATAATTACATTTAAAAAACAAGTTAGAAAGTAGTAATTTTGGAACATTATTAAAATTTACTTAAGAAGAATATTTTTTATGGAACTAATCCTATGGAAAATTGAAAATTTCCATTAATATAATATTATGAAAAACATATTTTAAAATGGATGATAAAACATTTAATTGGAATGATGTGAATGGAAACATAAAGGCAACATGTGATGAAACATATTTTGGTTATAAATCACACTGTTGATTGGAAAAACATGAAAAATGAATTAGAATATACATATGAATGTAAAGAAGTTTTTATTAACAATTGTTTTGATAAATAATTTCAAAAATGGGGGAAATTAATAATAGTAATAATCAACCCCAACAAAATAATAAATATATCATTTCAAAAAAATTTTACAAAGAGACATGTATGATCAAATAAAGAATATAATTTAAGACTCACAAGAAAAAGGATTTGAGTCATGATAAAAATTATGAGTGGGGAAAAATAATAATAATAACCTAATGAAGGAGAAAATTATTGATAATTCTTCTCAAATAACATGAATACAATATATGTTTTTACAATATAATATGTAAATTTTTGAAATAGTAAACCATGCCATAACAAAGGGAGTTTGAGATGAAAATTCAATACCTCTCAAGATATATTCTAATGAAAACATGAGGAAATAAATGGATCATGAATTTGAAGTTAAAATACCATGTATAAGGAAAATAAATTAGAATAATTATTTTATTGTAAAATTATACAACATTTAAATATAAATACGTACAAAATAGAATATATGTCTCTAGGAAGGGAATTTTCAGAAAAAAACCTTTCACGTGTTTGGAAGAATAGTTCACATTCCCTTGTATTACTAACTAATCTATTAATGGTTAATAATAACTGTAAAAATTATATTATTTATAAATAATTTATTTTATAGTTTCTACTAATCATTATATGATTCTCATTTATTAAAATGTTTTTACTTATGAATTTTATTCAAGGTGTGTTAGTTATTATTTATGTGATTCTCTGGTCAAGTCGAACCTATTTAATAATATTATTAAAATGATATTTATAACATAAATAATATAAAATTTCTAATAAATTTCATTTCGATATAATAATGAATTTTAAAATGATATCTATGTTGGGTGGTACTTAAAAACAAAACATGTCGTCCATTGATATAGTAGTCCTCACAAATGCCTGATGATATTTTAGATTTCTTAGCTAATGAACGAAATGATTTTTGATAGTAAGTGATCATTTAGTATTCATAAATAAATTATATATATAATGCATATTCATCAAATTTATAAATAATACCACCCATGAGATATGTTTCTAAGAAACCAAAATCAAATCATGGTATATGCGATAATCCTCGCACAAGGACTAACAATGATTCTTGTTTTTTTAGTTGATGGAAAAAATAATTAATTTTTCTACCATATTTACAAAAACATATACATACGATATTTTATCTGATGTTATTATTATACATGTTTTATTTATGTTCTATAATGAATATAATAATAATGAATCATTAATAAAAAAATTACCGACGTTGAGAAATTGAAATTTCTCTTTATGAAGGCATTAGATTTTAGGGTAATATGATGATTGGATACTTGGGAAAACATGGTGTGTATACAAATATAATAATTTTATATTAGGCTGATTTTTCATAGAAATTTCATAATGTGAGAGTAGTATTTATTGGGTGGAATTGAACCCCTTTTACAAAAGAGAAAGAATAAAATTTCGGAGGAAAATAATGGTTTGTAAGGTGTAGGAATGGAAGTGCCTAATTGATAGGTAATTTAGTTGTTGCATTATCTAAGAGATTTTTTGGTCTAAATTTACATTCTTAATAATAGTTTTCATAAGGTCTAAATTTCACAAAAACTATAGAAAATTAATTCTATATATGATTAGTCATTTAAACACTTATTACATTGAATTAAATATTAACCATGTGGATTATTATATTACTAAATATATAATAGGATTGTTCAAAAAAAGTAAATGTGTTGAATCAAAATTTATCCACTATTTAATATAAAATAAATTTTATATATGATACAATATTATGTTAATGTTAACACAGAAAAAATATAAAATTTGTTTTTTTATATAATGGAGTGTTTTGAAAATTTCATCTTATATATAATACATCGTTTTTTTTATTACTCATTTTCATGTTAATATTTGATTTAATATAAAACCAATGTTGGTTATGTTAATTTAAAATCTTAAAAAAAACAAATTTTTAAAAATTTAAAAAATATTAAATAAAATTAATAAAATAGTATTCTTTTTTAAATTGCCATTTTAATAAGTTTGAAACTTTATAGACCTGGGGTATATTAGAACAAATAATATTCTATAATGCATAACATTATTTTCTTGATTAATATTTTATCATATAAATGGTATTATAAATTTATACATTTCTATTATATATTTTTATTGTTATATAATATACAATATTTGAAAAAACTTCATTTATGACTCAAAATATATATTTTCAAATAATGTTTAAACGTTATAAAAGTAATTTATCACATTAAAAATTAAATAATTTATATAATATTATGTTATTATATTTCATAAAATTATATATTTAAATGTTACATTAAAATACACAATATATAGATAAAATGGTTGTATCGACCAATGGTGCTTTTAACCATTAAGAGTTTGTAATATTATTTTATACAACATTAAAATTGAATTATTATCACTATATTACATAATATGTTTATGAAACCTAATATTTTAAATATGAAGTACATAATTTATTAACATGTCATAACTTTTTTAGTATGTGCGTTGAAAGAGATAAAATTTAAAATAAATATATAAATGTTGACATCTTGGGTCATTACAGTCCCCCCCCCCCCCATAAATAAGTTACACCACTGTAATTTTAATTGTTCCATGAAAATTTAAAATATATATAATCATATAATTTAAACATAACTGATGAATTATTAGTTATTGAGATACAAATATCTCTATCTTAGGTATGTCTATGAAAATCACATAATACATAGTCATATTATATGATTATCAAATATTAATACTGGATATGGCGCCATAGATAACAATAAGTATTAATAGTTTCTAGAAAATTATATTTCATATATTTTAATTCATGAATCTATTTTAAAACAAATATTAAACCCATAATTGTGTTGGTAATATCTATCCGAATCATATTAATTAATCATAGGTATATGAAAACTCAATAGAAAGATGTATTCTCATATGCCATATTAATTTCTACCTTTAATAATTTGGTCAATATTATACATGGAAATATATAAACATATATTACAATATATATAATTGACTTAAATACCTTAATACATTATTTATACATGTTTAATAAAAATAATCTATTACCTTCTTCGAAATAGATCGTCTAACATATTTAGTTAGCTTCCATAAACGTATATATTATAATTATTGATAATGGTTTGTAAATAATATGTGAATTGACCAAATAATATCCCTTGATAGTGTATTTAATGTTTCATTGTTAGGGACCAATCAACATGTAGTATAATTATTTCTGAGATATATTTTACTAAATATTTTTTAGTTGGTTACACCTGAATAAATTATTTTAAAAACCACACCCCCATTCTATTATACTGAATGAGTTGTAATTTCGTGGGAATCATACAATCTCTACATAATGAAAAATTTAATAGTTTCTCTAATGTATATGCTTATAACTTGGGTTTTAACTAATGATTAATAATAATAATACCCATACAACATAATATGTTATAAACTTTTAACCTAAAATTTTATCTATACTATTGAAGCTAAGATCATTCTTAACTAATTAACTCTTCATTTATTTCCTAATTTTTAAATAATATTTTAGTTAGAAACATCATTTACTCAAATTTTATCTAAACTATCATTTAATACATACTATAGTGACCTTGAACCCACACTCCCAAATCTAGTTTTGAAAACAAATAACTTACAACATTTCCTATGATATCCCTATAATATTGAAATATTATTCTCACTTTTCTAATCCATTGAGCCTTCTGTTTATAGTTTTATAAAATTAGGAAAAATCAATAATAAAAAAATCTAAATTGTTCTCATCCAATGTATATTTTTTCCACCATACATGATGTAAAAAAATTCATAATGAATCTTCAACGCTTCCTATAAATTCTCCAAACAAGATACACTTATAGGCTTATCATACATAACACATTCTTTAATAACCTGATGGAAGAAAAAAATAATATGCGGAGATCTTAAATTCTAAGTATTGTTAATAAAATAAACTGCAAAGTGATATCCATGATGAGTGACATTATGTCATAATAATAATGAAACGTATGAATGAGTGCATGATATAATGGAATGATATCTTATAACATGAATTAGGCAATGATCATAATCTAAGAGAATGTAATTATAGTAAATGTGATGAAAAATAAAAATTGTAAAATAATAATAAGTCAACCCTCGAATCCTTTTTAACATAACGTTTTTGGCTCGTTTCACATCCCCTATACCATATCTGTCTATGTTCACTACCCACCCTCCCTGATATCTCATGATATTTAAACATTCACTAATGAATTTCTAGAATATATAATTATAAGATAAGACATCAAAAAAACATATACATGTATATATCAGTGTGTGTGTGTGTGTTCCCCTTTTTCAATAAACATTCCATAAAACCCCTAGAGAACTATAATTGTTTTTAAATCCTTTTAATGTTATTCCCAAAGGAAGATTTCATTATTTCACCTATAAACACAACATGAAAATCCTATGTGATATAAATTGTTTTATAATGACATTAATCATAAATATTGGTAGAAAAAATAAAAAAATATCACTAAACATTTTGTTTTTGCATAGTATAATAAATGTATATATAGTTTAGATAATAATTTCCCCAATTAATCATTGTTTTTGGTATCTAGGTGAACACTCTTCAAGCATGTAAATAAATATTATGAATTCATATAGGAATATAATTTTAAAAAAATATATCGTAAAAATGTTGTTACTTTGGAAAACAAATATAGTGATGGGTTATACCATATATCTAAAAGATAATTTCATATGAAATAATGATGAATAATGTGGATGTCATATTTTTATGAATACCCCTTATCAAATATACATCATAGAAGAAGAATAATCTTTTATGAATTTGGACAATAAAATTTAAAGAAGAATATCTATCCCACATTGAAATGATTTTATAAGGTAATTTTTGATAAACATGATAATAAATTTTTTAAAACATGAAATCATAGATATTAATTCTCCTAGAAAAATAATAATGTAATGAAATGGTATGCTTATATGGAAACATGTTAAAATATTACTCTCTATCAAAAATGAACTTTTTGAAAATATTTAGTATATTTCAATTTAAAATTTTTATTTTTAAAAAATTAAATAAAAAAATTCTTTCATAAAAGAATTTTTAATCAAGGAATTTTGAACATTTTTAAAAAATATATTACAAGAACACATTTTTATAAACTAATCAAGGAGAAAAAAATTGTTTTCTACCAAAACATTTTAGTGAAATCCACATAAAAAGGATTGTAGAACTACTAATTAATTAATTTTTAATAGAAAATTTAAGGTAACTTGTGATTAAACATA
Source organism: Viscum album (assembly GCA_963277665.1). Taxonomy (NCBI): domain Eukaryota; kingdom Viridiplantae; phylum Streptophyta; class Magnoliopsida; order Santalales; family Viscaceae; genus Viscum; species Viscum album. Next base: position 2,011,047,587 of record OY728145.1, on the reverse strand, counting down.
TTTAATTTATATATTACATATTACATAGTTAAAATAAGGACATTAGAGAAAAACATCCATAAGAAATTAAATGAGTTATTCTTATCATCATCGTGTTTTTATTTTAGGAATAATTTCACCAAAGTGGAGGATATTAATAAATAAATGTAATATTTTGAAATACAATGTAAATATTACATTTTAAAATATAATTTTTTGAAAATTACACTTATAACATCAAAATAAAAAAGTTTTTTCATAAATAATGATAAAAAGGACTTTCCTTGAGAAAGAATTTAACACTATAAAAACATTATAATCTAAACCCTTGATGGATAATAGAATAAACATGGACTTCAAAATACTTTTTTAAAATATATTTTATTATAAAATAACATCTACTATGAATAAAAACTATATAAAAGTAAATTGTTGTATAAAGTAAAACATGTCTCTATGAAGGGATATTTAGATGAAATTCCCTTACTACATAATAAATTATCTAATAAAAAATACATGAAAGAAGTATATAAATATTATTAATACCAAATAATACTAATAAGTACAAGAAATATTTTTTTAAATCTTAATGTATGTATGTAACCATTAAAAATGTGTTAGGTGCATAAAATAACATGTGTCGCAATGAAGGGTGTTTTGAGATGAACCACTTTCTTGTGTCCAAAAGTGGTCTTCAAATTCACTAAAAATCCCAACAATTAAATTATGTATATTAAAAACAATATCAATAAACCTATCAATCTATAATTAATATTACAAGGTCTATATATTGTTGAAATTTTCCCATTTATAAAATCTGTTCACCTTATATTTGTTACAAAAGGTGTTTATTTTGATTTCTATAGGAATTTGATAGAATTCTGAACTTATTTTAGGTATTTCAAAAATATATTAGCATAATAGAGAATATAAATGGATATATAAATAATATATATATATATATATAGTTTATTCTAATCTTATCCACAGTTGGTGTTAATGAAATATAAAACATGTTGCTTATTGGGGTGGTAGTCCCCATACCTGCATGACAACATTTTCATTTTACTCAATGAATGATAAGTGTAAATTTGGATAGTAATTTTTTGATTAATAAAACTAATAAAATTATATAAATAATATTTATTTACAAATACTATCATTAATATCATCTTTGAGAGGTGGTTATGGAAAACTAAAAACAACACTATATGTGGGTGGAAATCTGTACACACTCACTAATAGAGATTCATGTTTGTCTTAGTAGATGTAAGATAATAAACAATGGTTGTTCCAATATTAAAAAAATATATCAATACACTAATAATGATGTGGTTATTGATATAATATATTCATTTTTTGTTTAAAAAGGAATGAATATGAACGAAACTCTATGAGTCATATGAAACCTATGTTGAGTCCTAGAAATACATTTTGAAAAGGCATTAGATTTATGTTTCTTAGGATAATTTATTGTTAATAGCATAATTAGGGAATATGAAGTAACAAATTTATATTAAATTTGAGTTTTTTTTCATCGACATTTTGAAACTTGAGTGTATAATTGATAGGGTCGAAGTGATCTCACTTTTTTATTAGAGGAAGATGGATTGTTCTATTGGAAACAATGTGAAATAATGTCTAAGAGTGGATTTGGATAAACTTAATCTGAGATATTTTTTCTATGGTTGGTCATACATGTGGTTATGAATTTATTCCTTATTAATTAGATTCTATTATTTCTAATGGTCTTGAAAACATAGGAAATTTTCAGCCACCTTAGAGTATCTATTTAAACACTTATTACTCATAATTAAGAAATAATTGTGTCACTTATATTATTACATTATATATCATAGAACCCTCAAAAAAAAAATATATATGTTGAAAAAAAATTTGTCCAAAAATCAATCTATCTAATATTATAAAAATGAGAAAATAATAAATTAAATTAAACAAAAATAAAACAAAAATTCTTTTTTAAATAAATGAGTACATTAGAAATTAGGCTTATGTATACTATAAAATTTGAATGGTCGTTGTATTCCAAAATCTAAATTGATTTATTTTGAAATAAATCAAGTAAATATGACATTTAAATGATTCCATAAAATAATTTTTCCAATATAATAATTAATTGAACAAAAAGACATTAAAAATTTCTTTATTAATGTATCCTTTATTTCAGTTCAAAATAGTTCTCCATATATTTTCTAAGATAAAAAAATAATAAAAAATATATAAATTATTTCTATAATTTAATAATTTATCACTTAAATTGGTTTATGACCATATAGTTAATAACTATATATTTTGAAATTATTATAAAATTGTTATTTTAGTAAAATAATCTTTTTTATTGGAATTTGATATTTTTAGAAAATAATCAATAACATGTACTCATTAAATTATGATATTTTAAAATTTTTAAATAATATAATTTTTTATATATGTATTTATAATAATGTTTTATTTAATATTTTATTGTAATAACATAATATACAAATAAAAATCTTCATTTGACATACGTAGATTATAATCATTAATTGATTTATACTATTTTACAAAAGCATTCTTATTGATATAATATTAATACAATAGAACATATATTGATACATAATAATATCAAATAGGTGATAAAAATAATTTATTAACATACCATTATACTCATCTTTTTGTTTATAATGTTATCAAATTTAAACGATATATGTGTATATATATAGAAAGTCATGGAAAGATCTACTGATGGTGGGTATTAGTTTTATTCCTTGAAAAAGACAACGAAATTTAAAGTTAATGCCTTACGGATGATGATATATTAGAACGAGTTAATTTCTTGGAAAAGTTCTTGACTCATTTTGGTGTGAATATCTATGTGTTTTCTACCTCAATGTTGAAGATGTTGATAATAGGTGATGTTTTAGTGCTGTTAATGGTGTTTATATTTACTTGGTGGTGATTATGAAGGGAGGTGTTGGTATTCACATAAAAGAAAATTATTTTTTGTCCAAACCATTGGATGACAATATATAAGCTCTTATGTTACATTCCTCTAAACAATTCTTGTCCAATCTAGAGAAGTGGTATAAAAATAAACAATGAGATGTGTAGTTCAGTTTTAGATAGTGTTCCAATCATGAATTGATTTGGCATCATTCATTATTTTTGGAATTTCATTTAGATGTTTTTGTCATTTGGTGACTTTAATTGAGAATATACTATTTTATTTATTATCCCTTGATAACATCGATGATTATTTGGTGAGTTTGATACTATGAGATGATGTATGGTGATTTCTCACAAGTGAATTAGAGACAACGAAAGAGCATGAGTGTCTAGTGGAAGGGATCAAGGGTGCTCACATTTTAGGATCTCGTATACCCATATTTTTTATTGGTGCTAGGATTCATGCAAGATTTAAAACATTGAATATTTGGTTTTGTTTTATTAGGATATTAAATTTTGAATATATATTTGGAAATCTTAGTGTCTCTATATAATAATTTTATAAAATGGGTCCCCCACTAAACCGTAAATGGGAATGTATAAATATAAGAAAATAATATATTTGGAGTGACATGATTAGGAATAAGGTATTTATACCTTATAAATAAGAGATATTTGGTTTATTTAATCACATGAAAAATCAATCAAGGTACAAAATATTTTTGAATTCCTATAAAATTGTGATGTAATATGGAGTGTTTATAGTGGAATAGAATTACACAAATAAGTATATTTATATACCTTATTTTATTATTAAATAAAAAACAATTGATTGTATTCATTAATTTAATCCCCAAGAACAATAAAATAGGAATTATAATGATATTTTGGAAAATTAGTTTCCACAGAAATAAAATATTTTTAGATAAATAGGAAAATAGAAACCAAATCATTAGATAGTTTTTTAGAAAATATTTTTAACATAATTTTGAAAATAATAATTAACTTGTCATTTTTATAATATCATTTAAAAATAATTGATGTGACAATGTTAAAAAATAATTTAGTTTCATAAAAAACCCCACAATAATGGATCCTTGAAAATGATATAAATAAAACATATGTAAATTTTTAGTGGAGGATAAAAATTTACAATTGAAGAAAACACATCATAATATCTGAGAATACGTTTCTAAAATCCAAAATCATTAAAATAATTAATGAAACATCCACTTAATAAGAGGATAATGGACATAATATTGTAAAATTTTAGAAAAATAATTACATTCTTAAATATATAAGATAAAATTGGTTGGAAAGGAAAATATAGATTAAGAGGGGAATCAATTTTTCACATGGATATGTATTATTCTCAAAATTGTATGCTAATTATGGAATTAATTTTTCAATGTAAAATAATTAAATTAAAAATACTTTGACCCTATTCTGAAAGGGAAATTACCCTTTCATAAAATCAATTAATGGAAGCATCCATTCATGTAATAATGAAGTTCAATAATATGTATTATAACTCAATGATAAGAGTTGAGTTAACAATTTCCAGTATACCATATTATCCACTAAAATAATATCAATTTAAATAATGAATACAATATATAACATAAATCAACATGAAATGAATTTATATGGAAAATTTAATTTATTAGGAAGTAATAAGACTATTTAAAATTATTACAGTGCATAATATGATCATTTTATCATGAAATTAAAATTGATAAAAGAACCCCATATAGTAATGGTAACATAATATTCAAAAGAACATAAATTTTTATGATGATATGGAAATTTAAATATAATGAAAGGAAATATATTATTTATACATGAATTTAATAGGGATGTAAATAATAAATATAATAGAATTAATAGATTCAAAAATCAAACATATCTTATTTAATTTAAAATAGAGAAAAATAACCAATACCATAATTACGGACAACATCTGAAGTGCTTAAATCTCACATAAAAAAATAACCATATTAATTACCAATTATAGAAACATATCCTTAAATATAAATATTTATAAACCTCATTTTAATTAAACTCTATATATATATATATATATCATAGTTAGTTATTATAAATTTTCATTATATGTTATGAGTAATCATGATGGGTTTGAACTAGATTCATAATAACAACATTGTTCTTTGATCATCGCCAAATTTAAATCAATTAAAAACCACAAAAAGTACCATAATTGATTACTCATTATTATCAATAAATTTATAATTTAATTATATGTGATTTTTTTATCTTTAATTATAAAAAATGTGAGGAAACTCTTCCAATGATTATTGAATAACATGAATTGGTTAATAAATTAATGAGTTTTATATTTATATAGTCATTTTAAAACCATAAATCAAATAAGTATTTTCATATTTATATTATATAATATAAGAAATTTATTTCAAATAGTCATCCATGATATTATTATATATCATTACTAATTTATGTGATTAGATTGAACTAAACATAAACATGCATTAATTAACGGATGTGTACAATTATAAAAGTAGTTTCTTTTGACATAAAAATATCAATATAGAATAATTATCATATTATTTGGATATTTTCAAGTAATTGAATCATATTTACCATAGAATAATAAATTATAAAACACTGGATCAAAAGAGAAAAATGATAATTCATAGAGGTGGTTATTTACAGGTACGCATGTTAGATGTTTTAAAATCCCAACCAAAACAACTAGGTTCATGAAAAATTGTAAAATTAAATCATCATAGCATCCATATATGAAATAGGATTTCTTATAGTAGTGATTGTATATAAATTATAGTGGGTATATTATACCATCTCTATTGATTCATTACACAATTATAAATAAAAAATAAATCCAATTAACAATCTAACTAATCATGTATAATAATAATAATGAGATACAAGTCATATAATAAATATGATCCCAATGATGAAATTGAGTATAGTATTCAAATAATAAAATAAAGTAAATAATTCAACTATGGGTCCTCTAGTGTCTATATTGGTGTGATACTACATCCACCCTACTATTTTCAATTTTCCACCAAAGCGCCCTTACTCTTCCCTAGATCCCTTATGAAATCTTCAAGCGCAGTGAAATACCAATTCTGGGTGTGAGTATAATACATTATAGAATACATAATATTAATCCTCCACAAGGTGTTATTATGTATAAAAATGTATGAAATATGAATAATAAATATTAAATGAGAAAACCCATACAATCCAAAATATATTGTTCGTGTTCTAACCAAGTAGAAACAATCCACTAGCCATAATTATTTTGGCACCTTGTTAGAAAGAGAAATCATAACATTTTTCCAGAGTCACCAAGCTTGCCACGGTGCTACTGAAATTGTTTCTCATCACCCAAACGGATTTTTTGTAAATTAAACTCAGAATTCTATTGGCCTCATGAATAAAATGCTACATGGCACACCACTAGGAATCTTGCACTATACTCATTAGTTCACTATGCATCAAATAATGGTGTACTTAGAATCCAGGCAGTATGTGCATCCTTAATAAAACTACATTTTTGCATCATATCATCAACCAATGATATGGTCTACCATCTCCATCATCACATGTTTTTTTGTACACTCCCTCTATGGGATAACCATATCAGGATAGTCCACTAGTTCTGAGCACCACAAATGACACCTCCAAAGGAAAGGTAACATATAACACATTACATCATACGATTCCAACATATTATTGAAATAAAAGAAGACTATTAGTAGTGATAAATAAATAAATTTAACCATCAACAAACCTATCATTACATACGACAAAAGTATACTCAAAGAAATAACATCATAAAGAGACTCAAGGGATAAACATGCACCAAAATGTGATCACTCTCTATATTTATCAACATATTATGCTAATAAATGTATCACATTTAGTAAATAGTTCACATATTAATAGATAATGGAAAAAATTATTATGTCACAACTGCTATAGTTGTTATAAAATTTAAGCATGGTCTATCTGGATATCTAAAAATACTCATTGCATAAATTAACATACATAGACTAAAGGGTCTATATCTAATGTAGTGTAAAAAACATCTCTTGGTGTTAATATAGAATAATGAACACATATGTGAAAAAGACTTGTACATCAGTGTCTAGAAAAAAAGATAGTACACTATTTCTAATTTGGCAATGAGAATCTTGTCCATTTTTTTGTATAGTTAATTTAAATAAATAACTCTAAATTCTCATTAACATATTAAGAATAATTATTACTAAAAAACATGATATAATGTTCATTGTCTAAATTTTTTGAACATCATATCTTAGAAAAATAAATCATCATATGGAAATAATGGTAAAAGAATATGGGACCGCCTACACACACCCACATGTGATCATAATGAACCATAATCATTAATTATTTATATAGATAAATTATAATATTGAATTTTTTTAATGAGAGCCTAAAAATTTATGGAACATCATAAATTATCTAAAACAAAGACTAATTATGATGGTTGAAGTATTTGTTTAACTATACAACTGTCACACCAATGCATTCAAAAACAAAAAATAGGTTTTCAATTTTTCTCATCGGGATAAACCCAACAAAAATGTTAAATTTAAATTAGATCAATATCTCATGACACAATTAAGAGATAATATTTAAAATGAAAAAATAAAACAAAAAAATAGTTGAGAGAGGAATAGAAGTGAGAGGGAGGCATGAGATGAGAGATTATAACCCCTCTTATGTTTGTTCAATTGTGCACCTAACCCACCACCATATTATAACCTATTTTTTCTATTTCTATACTATTATTAAATTATTATTAAATAATGTTTTTTTCACTTTTCATGCGTTACAAAAAATCTCTTAATATTCATGATTAACGAACACGTGGTCCCAATTTAATCTTTTGTGATTTACCCGTAAAAATCATTTTTAACACATTTGGGGAAAAAAATTATATATTTACTACAATCATTATATATATATATACATATATCCCGACACACACACACACACATATATATATACATACGTACATTTACATATATACAACAACATATATATATACATATTCATTTATTGAACTTGTATATATACATGTTATATATCTATACATATTTATATATATATACGTACACACAATGAATATAAATTTATATATCATATATACATATACACATGATATATATTCACATTCACAACAATATTATTTTTATAAAATAATAATAATAATTAGTATAATAATAACAATATATATTGTTATTATCTTTAAATATCCATCATCATTGTCATACTAAACTTTTTAGTACATACCACCATTAAATTCCTATAATGGAAGTTATTTTTTATTAACCAAACTAAATTTAATTAATATCGAATAATTAATAATATTATCATTTTTTCATTATTCCAAACTAAATGATTTACTCAAATAATAACAAAATTATTAATTACTAATGACAAAAACCTATGGGGTTGAGGTATATTCAATCAACATTTCCAAAAATAGTTATGTCACAGAAAGGGTAAAATATCCATTATAGACCCAACGATGCTCTCATATTTCTCATATGATGCACTATTAGAGATTTATTCAATTATTTTAAGATAATAAATAGTATAATTATTAAATAAAATATCATGGCATATGATCTGATTAAATTTCCAATATGCACAAATGTTCTGACACTCCTAGTATAAAAAAGTTATCCCATAAATTTTGGCGGGGTTAAATATTTCATTAGAGTCACTTTTTATGAGATATTACATTTTAAAGAAAATTAATGTTTTCATAGGAAAATATATTTAATTTTTTTATTCATTCAGTATTAAGGCCCTATGGGCCATCAAATCGCATGCAATATTAGTGGAAAACTAGGAAAATATTCCTATTAATATTCAATGATATTAGCTAGAATTTTACCCTCACTAGATTCATTTAAAAACATATATTAAATTATTTTAATTTAAAAATTACATTTCTAACTAAAAATAATGATAAATTATTTACAAATATATTTTTATTATCCATAAAATATTCAGGGTGTTATAACTATCCACCTCTATTGAAATCTCATCAATGATATGTATATTTAAAGTTAATGTGCATGATATTCTTTCCACTAATTTAAAAACATGTACTCCTACTTTCAAATATTTTTAATTGGATGATCATTTAGATCAAATTACAAATCTCCAATCTAAGTGATCAGAGAATATTCTCATTAGAGACTATGGGGTCACAAAAGGTTCACATTGAATCCTACCCATAATCTAAGACATAACCCTCCATGAAAAAACCATTGTATATTTATCTTTAGTTTAGTAATAGTCATCATATATATTTACTTATCAGCACAAAAAACTCAATTCAACTAATTAATATAAATAATGATATATCACACAATATGTCCACATATTTACCATTGAAGTAAATTATCCCTAAATGATAGTGAAAAATAATGCATTTAATTAATGAGGTATAATGTGACACCATAACAGGGACTCTTATGGAATGTGAATATACATTCATAGGAATGATTCATGAACACACATGAAATCTCACATATCACACATAAACATCAAAATCATCACCCAATGTGAATTTAATTGAAAATAACAGAAAATTAGAATTATCCATTCATGAAAACTAAGAGCTTCACTATGTAGTGTTGTCCAAAAAAAGACATAGTTTCTCTACCTTATCCCTAATTTCTTATATCTTATTTACTCTATCCCAAAACAAGAAATTAGATTAAACAGTTAATTAAATTATAATTTTTGGAAGTCATAATTATCCATGATGGGAAATTATTCAAGAGGTATAAAGTTTGATTTATGGGATAGGATGAATAAAAAATACTCTGATGGTAGGGGATAATACCTTCCATGTGGAATGTTGGGAGGTATTTCTCCACCTCATGGTTAATGGACCTCACCAGTTTCATTGTGGAATATTCCTTGACATGTATCATTAAAAAAGTATTTTTTTTTAAACTATTCTTAGTAGAAAATTCACCATGTCATAATAATCAATTTCAACTAGACAAGTGGTTTCTAAACCCCTCTCCACTTTCTATGTGGAAGGTATAATCTCCTTCCATCTATTGCATTTTTTAGCCTCCTAATAACTCAATGTCAATACCTCTAGGACTTCTTATTGTCCTTCTTGGGATGTTATGACAGAGGTCTTGAGATTGAGTTATGGCGGAGGGGAATGGACTCATGGATGGAAGGGAATAATATCTTTTACATGGAAGGTGTTGTGGTGTTATGATACAAATTGGATGGTTGATGTTATAAGTATAGAGAGTTGTGTGTCCTCTAAAGGATCATTAACGATATTCATAATATTATTCATAGTTGATGGAAATCAGTAAATAAGGGTAGTTCAATTTATATAATAACACTTAAATATACTACTGATACTAAGATCATTATATTATTATGGTTATGGTAGTTTTTATAATGTATTATTAAGAATAAATTGGTGAAAGACCATGTAATACTTTGGTCAATAAAAACTATTTATTCGTTATAGTCATCATAGAAATTAATAACATTGGCTATCTTAAATTGATAATGTGAGTTAAAAAGGTAAAAAGTTATTTAGGTGGGTAAAACTAGTTAGGGGTATCAAAATAATTTTTAATGTAAATTAGAGCTTTGATATGGTGTAAGTGATCAAATATTATAAGTGACTGAAATGGCACTTCTCTGAATAACAAATATATTTCAATGATATCACCACAGAATACAAGGGAAAATCACTCCAAAATTTTAAAATAATATAGTTTGGTGTTTTCATGGGTCAGTAATTATTCATCAAGAAATTTACACACATTTTTTAATGATGTTTGAAATAATTTACTCGTATATTTTTTACTTTTACATTTTATTTTTTTATTCAGGGTAGTGAGTTTTCATATATGTAAATTATGATTAAATATAAATATTTAATTATCTATACTATCATATTTACTATATATAAAACAAATTTTAATCATCATTTAAAATAATAACATTTTTAAAAACGATAATATTGAATTTTTAATTAAAACATTTTATATATTGAACAATTATTTTCATAGAAAAATCATGTTTTAACCATTAAGTGTTTTAAATATTATAAAACATTAATTAATTATTTAATTAATGTTTGATAATATATTTATATATTGGTTTCAAAAATATATTAGATTCATTATTTATATGAGATTAACTTATTTAATTAAATAAATAATACTCAATGTTCACAACACAATTCATTGAAAATAATAGTTTTCCCATAATAGTGTTTAATAATGTTAATAAATGAAATATAATTTTGATTCTTTAATATAGAATTAAAATTATTTTGTATTGTTAAAATGCTCCTATAATATATTAAATATATTTTTAATATTCAATTTTTAAATTGTATGAAATATAATTTTTTATATAAGGGAATAAAAAATATTTTACAGTAAAATTTTACATAAGTTTCAATAATGTAAAACACTACTTTTATAAAATTTTCATAGTGTTTCTAATTTAATTACATTATTTGATAGATATAACTCTTTTTATAGAATATTATTTCAAATTATTTTATTTTATTATTGGCTGAAAATAATGTGATAAAAGTGATGGTATTTGAAAAATCTTTATTTTTCACTATTGACATAAAAATAAATTAATTTTGAAAAATATCATAAAATCACCATAATATAATTTTGAAATGATGTTTTATAAATTTTAGTTCATCTTAAAACAATCATATTCTAATGTTCATAAATATATACATTAAATTAAAAAAATAAAATAGTATATATATATATATATTGAAATATTCCCATTGAGGACATCAAGTATTCTTAATCTCATTTTTTATGAATAGGTAATTGATAAAAACATATTATTTAATAGGGTTTGGTATTTTAAAAAATTTAATAATAATATTAATTAAATATATTACTAAAAGGTTTAATTTTTTGTTTCAAGTGAGAAAAACATTCTAAATAGTGTCTATTTATTGGAAAATTATAAAAAAAGTATTAATGTTTTATATTAGAAAATAATATTATAGGGATTAATATCATCATGTTTATTTTTGAAAATATTCTTCAATGATGATGAACATGAGTGTGGAGGCTTCCTGTAAATACCTTATATTTTTATCATTGTCATTGAAATCCTTTTCAAAAACATATTCATTGGTATGCTTCTTGTGAAGCGGTTGTTTCAATACATATAATTTTCCATCTTGTTTAAGAACTATTATAATATTATGATACCATATATGGAATTCTCTACTATTAAGTTTCTATTTTTCGGGATAGATCTTATATCTATTCATTATGATGATCCCATTTTTCAATAAAATGTTCAACTACCAGAATAGTTTCATGTTTATTAAACATTTAAAAATGAATATTATTAACAAGACTCCAACTAAAATGATACCCCCATTAAATACTCATCCTAACCATTATTAGGATAAGACCGATCTTTCCCCATTACTTATACTATTTTGATTGAGTATATAAGACATGATTATTTATGGTGGGAATGATTCCAATCACACCAATTTCAACTCATGGATAACAGAGTGGATAACTCTTTATACAATCCATCATATGGAGAAATTAAACTATATTTATCTGGTATCCTAACAATTAGTGTTTCAATGAAAGTGTTTTCCAAATTAAATGAAATTAATAATCAACTATTTATCAATTAATGGGACTCATTCTAAGAAGTAAAATAAGCAATAAATTAATTCTGAGTCACTTATTATTTTCTTACATTCAACATATATTCTATGGGTACTCATTTTGCGCTCTAAAATATCATGTTGAATGATCAATGTATTAGAATGTGCCTCTTTATAAGGAATATGACCATAGTATTTGAATGGGAATTAAATATAACCACATTATCTCATTTTGTTAAATTATATATGAATTCTTCCTATGATTTTTTTGGAATCCTATTTCCCAAAAAAATCAATATATACAATCCCTATTCATGTGTATCCCTTTACAGAGCATATAGTTTATTTTACTCACTCAAAATTATTTTTCAATCATATTTATAAATATCTAAATGAATTATATGAATATGTTATATGATATTTTCTTATAAATTCATTGTTTTATGTCTGAATGAGAATAACTGCATGAGTATGCCTCGAATGATAGATGACAAACCATTTTCACCGTTTTGGAAATCCATAAACCTCTAGGATAGATGGTATGTTGTCACCATGTCCCTCTCTATAGGGATACATTACTCAAGAGAGAATATAATTTATCATTACTCTGAAACCTAATATGTTTGAACTGTGTTCAAAAAATAAATTTATGTTCATAACATCAATCTCAAACAATATTCAAGGTTTATGAAAATACAAATTCATTATCGAGTGATTCCCAGAATGAATATACAAGGCTATATCATAAAATAAATTTATCAGATAAATCTATTCATACAATATTCATAATATTAAAAAAAATATCAACAAATATGAAAATTGATAACCTTCAAATAAATAAATGATTCAAATATATAACCTAATATGATTAATTAAGTGGAACTTATAAATATAATATTAATATAAACACATTGATAATTTTTGATTTTTTCGGTTTGGACATTCTATAATTATGAACATATCAGATTTTATTTTATTATGAACATTTCATATTGAAAATTAAATGAAAGATTATTTTACAAATATGATTCTATCATTAATTATATACCATTTTATAATCCAATTTCTAACTTGGAAATATTTTAAATAATATAGATATATAATACTAATAATATCAAATAACGCATTATTTATTTTTAACAAGTCAAAATATTATAATATGAATTGTTTGTGGTTTATAATATAAAAATATTATTGCTGGACCTCAATTTATAATTAATAAAAACAAATAATTTTTCTTTTTATGATTATAAAATTAACACTTTTATTTATAATAAATAAATCATGTCAAATAAATTTGGTAAAAGTTATTTTCAAAATGAATATTTACTATTATGGAAGAAAATTATAATGGAAAATTTATATATTTAACTACAAACCATTAATAAATACCTAATTAATTTATAATGTAAAATTAAATAAAAATTTCCTAAAATATCTTTTATAATGATATATATATTTTTTATAAACCTTAAATACCATTTATATTTTATAGTTTTTTAAATATATCTATTTAACCATACAGAAGTATAGTGGAAAATAAAGAGGCATAACCATTTTCCCTGACATAGGCCCACTATGTAAAGATAAATCCATTGTTAGCTTTATGAATATCATCTATGTAAATTTAATGTGTTAGTTACCATTACACAACTCAACTAAGTAAAGCTAAAACCTAACATACCATTACACATCAAGTATACTTAAATGTATATACATTGCATACCGTTCCACAATCCAGCTATTTATAGGTCATATTTTAATAACCAGTATCTATAATTCTTTGTAAATGTAACATTTAAGTGAACATTATGCATACAAATGCGTAAATATAAATTATTTTGTATATATTTTCAAGAACTATATAGCGTTGATCTATTTTTCCCTTGTTCGTTTAAAAGAAATATTTAACTAATCAAAATCATGCAATGGATCAGTTAATTGTGGAAGGATTAAAAATATTTTTCTAAAACTTTTCAGATCAGTCCTAAAAATATAAAATCATTTACTTGTCAATTGTTACGTAACATATATGAAAACTACATAGTAAAATACATGAATAACACTTTAAAAAAAATATCGTCCACTAATTTAGTAAATGAAATAATTGTATATTCATCTACTAAGTGTTAGGAATATAAAGAAGTGGTATATTAAGTATTTCCATCCTTTTTTTATATTAATAAATATGACAAATCACAAATAATTCATGTCATATTTTTTCACCCATTGGGTTCTATGACATCATAATATTGAGGAAAACAAAAATTAAAGCTACATGTTATATATAGTTTTGGTCGAGCATCTAATAAGAACACAGATACATCAATCATGTTATAGTGTATTTACATAACCTATAATGATTATCCTTAGTGTAATTTTTTTCATCATAATTTTATAACTTATATTTAAATATCATAACAAATTCATACAATCATCACAATATGAGGAGGTTTTGGGTAATTTTATTAGCTGGAATAATTCATCAGTTATGTTTGGGGAAGGCACTAGCATTTATAAACAAAAAAGAATCTCTTTGAAGCTTAAAAAAATAGGGGATCTCTATAAATTATTTATCTTGGGGTGCCTCTGTTTTGGGGAAGAATAAAGCATTGTTATCATGTGAATATTTCTATGAGAATTGTTAATCTATTAGAAAACAGGAAATGTAAGAATATGTCTCAGGATGGATGAATCTACTTGGTTAATTCAGTCATAACCTCAAATATTGTCTATTCGTTCTATCTTTATAGATGTCTAAGGGATATTTTTAAAGAGAAGACTTCCAAGATTAGAAATTTTATCTAGACCGAATCAATTAATGAGATAATGTTAATCACAGTGGCCTGGAAAGTCTGTATTAAACAGATTCAAATGGGGGGAATGGGTTTGAACGATCCTATGTAATTTAATGATACAATTATCATGACATTTGTGTGGAACCTGCTCTCCAGATCTGATCCTTCTATGGTGTTCCTCTATTCCAGGTTTGTGAAAAACCTTTAATATGGTTACAGTTATTACATGACTTACTCCATTTGGCCTGCCATCAAGCGAGCCTATGTTGGTCTCATGGAGAACTCAAAATGGGTGGTTTTTGGTCAACCGCAACTGAACTGCTGGACAACTACATGGTTGTCCCATCCCATTTGTGAATACTTTGATTTCCCTTCATCTCTGGGTAACAGTGATATTTCCGATATTCATGGCCATGTGGTGATTAATTATTTATTACCTTCTCACCTCTGTCTGCAAATCTCTCATTATATATATATTGATTATGATACTCTGGTCTGGAGGCCCAGCTTGAATGGGATTTTCTCTACTAATGAGTGTTCTCGTCTTCTTTGTGGATCATCCCTAATCCTTCCCTCCTGGATTAAGGGTGTCTATAATGGCTTTATCCATCCTGCTTCACCGATTCTTTTGTGGAAAATCTGGATGCAGCACCTCCCTCTTCAAAACCTAATGCATCGTGTTGGAAAACATTTGGCCCCTGCTTTCCCCCTTTGATTGGAATCAGCTGAGAGTCATCATTACCTTTTCATTTCATGTAGATTTATATGCTGGGTGTGGAATTATCTATAGAATCTATTTTCTTAATGCTTCAATTTGAAGACCATGGATGAGCTACATTAGTTAATTTGTAAAAATGATTGAAGTGAATAAATCCACTCCCTTCGACTGGCTGATTCTGGGAGTTTCTTTTAATTTATCTGGAATACATGGAATGACTTGGTCTTCAAAAATATAAATCCCTCCTTCCTCAATTGTGTTATGTTTTTACACCATTCCATTCAGACTGCCTCTCATTTAAAAAAACCATCTATGGACAATAATGTTGATGATATTGTTCTTTTGAGATTTCGTGCTGTGAATGGAAGGTCCATGAAGCCACGAATGGTGAATTATGTCCACTGGATACCACCCATATCTGGAGAGCTAAAATTCAATGTTGATGGAGCAGCCTTGGGTGCTCCAGGTCATGCTGGTTGTGGTGGAGTTTTTCAAACTTCATCGGGGTTTGTTAATGGTTGATTTTTTCCATTTTATTTGAAATGGCCTTGCAATTGAAGCTGAGCTTTGGGCCATGATCAATCAAATCATATATTCTATGAATTTTAACTAGTGTCATGGAATCCGACTCGTTGATTTCTGTTCAAATCCTTAGAGAACATTCCCAAAATGTACCATGGAGGATTCTATCGGCTTGGATTTAATGTCTTAGGTTGATGGATATGACATCCTTTGAAGTCACACATGTTTATCTTGAGGCTAATCAGGTTGTTGATGCTCTTTATGAAAGAGAAATTTTGTAGGTTAGTTCCAGCTGGTCATGTGTCCTACGTGATGTTTGTAATGCTTATGTTCAGGCTGACCCTAGTGGTGAGGTATATTATTGCCTTTATTGAAATGATATGTGACTTTGTCTTGTTGAAACATTTGAGTTTAATTAATATATTCTCCTAGGAGAAGGTTTTCTTGTCTCCTAACTTTTTGGGTATAATATTATTCACTCAATAAATACTATTTATTATATATATCAAACATATATATATATAAAATTTATAGAATGTATATATCCAACATGATCTTCCAAAAAAATATATCCTTTCAAGGGATAGAGATTTATAGGGTGAGTGTAATGTGAATTAGGTGATGAGGTTTGTTGTTATGTAGATATAGAACATGATTCCAGGATGAAGTTGTGTTGATACATGGATATGATGTCTATGGAATGATGTATTGTTGAGTTACTCTTACATATAATGTGATTCCAAATAAACTGATTTCCCACTTAGAATGGGTGAATGAATTAGTGATGGTTATCTATTAAAATGGAATTTGAATAAAAATAATCTCTTTATTCTTGTTAATACATAGTAAACTAATGTTATTCACATATCCTCAATTGTAGTACATTAAAAAATAATCAATATTGGGGACACATAATTATATACATGGTTCGGACCCCAGTGTGGGTTCTTCCACCTTTCCATGTTCAACTCCAATCAAGCCACAAATTCTCAACTAAATAATTTTATCATGTACAATTTGATAGGTTAGGTATCATACTGAATTAATGATCATAATAAACTGATAGTTATGTATATAACATCCCTTTTTAAATAAAATGATCTAAAAAATTATGGAATAACACTTGGGAATTCAGCTTCATAGGAACAATTGATGATCTTCCACTTCAGCATTCAAAATATAAATAATAAAAATTGTGTTCAACCCAATTTATAGTATATTTATTAATTATAACATATATTTTATATGAATAATTTGTATTCATTGTTTTAAAAATTCTAATGATTGAATTTAATGGAATAACAATACTATAGAATATGATGTACTAATTATTAATTGATGTATCCATGATTGTTGAAGTAGAGAAGATGTTTCATTAGAAAATAGATATATATTCCTTAGAGAGTTTGTTTGGATGTTATTTAATGTTTTTTCCTTGCAAGTTTTATAAATATTTATGAAAGTTGATATAATTTTATTTGTTCTATAGAGAGTGTGTCAATATCTATATGACGAAGGAGTTTTTACATGGTCCATCTACAGAAGTCTAGATAGAGAACAAATAAGATGATTCCAAGATAGCAGTTCTTAATTATTATTTATCATTATTAATTAACCATGATTTAGTCTCTTCTTAACGCAAAAAGTTGCTTATGTGGTAGATAGAATGTTCTTGGAGTGTTAACGGGTTTAGCAAGAAAATAAGACCAAGATATGAAGACCACACCCATAGTGGAAGGTGTGCTGGAGAATCCAAGGACGGCCACACAAATGGTGGAAGCTATTTTGATATCTATGGAATGAAAAAATTTTAGTGTGGAATAATTGAAATATAATATGGATAATAAATGTAATATAGGTTAATGTAACTTCACATGATGTCTTGGTGAAGGAATATTCTTCTTTTTTGAAACAGGACAACGCATTATTCCTACTGTGGTATTTAAAGGTAGATTTCATTCATGGGTGGGGAAAAAAATACAAATCTGTAAATATATGACCACTCTTATGGTAGGAAATTCTATTGTAAATATATTTACATTCATGAAAAAAATAAAAACAACAAGACAATGTTGTAATATTAAAAATTGTGATGATAAAATGGATTACTGTTATAAACTAGGTCGTGGTGGACGGTGTGTCATCAAGGGACAAAATTATTGCATGAGAAACAAATAAATTGATTATTGAGAATTTATTTAGTTATTTCTAATGAAGTTTCACAGTTATTTGACCTTTATTGAAGTCAAATATTGAATGTACATGCAAAATTTCTCATCTGAATTAATAATTATTAATTCCAAACTATTAGTTGAAGGATGGTGTAATGATCATGTGTTTCAACCAATTATATATAAGATAAATGTAAATGAATTAGGTCATCATGGATATATGAGGCTGAAATTATTAATGGAATATATGACCACTCTTATTTAATTCTGTTTATATGAATTTATATAAAGTAGTAGCATTAAATTTTTAATTCATAAAAATGTTGAATATTAACATAAAAAAACAATACAAGAGACAATAATAGAATGTGTCCCCGACACTAATTATTTTATGTTAAATATATAAATATATATTTTTATGATGAATGTATAATATAGTGTTATTAAGATAATAGTTTGGAAACCACAAAAAAGATGGAATATTACAGTGTTATGAAAAAATAGAGTTTGGAACCATCATTTCATAGAGAAATATTTCTCTATTACAAGAATGAAGGTGATTTTTTATAACCAAAAAAACAAATATATTTTCAATGAAACGAATCCAGAATAATATAAATCCAAAATTGAGTCTTTAACTGAATAATTAAGAATAAGAGGAAAGGATGATAAGTAGTTTTATGAAATATTATTTATGTATTATAAATCAAAATAAGTCATAGAATCATAAAACAAAGTTAGTAATCATTTTCTAATAATAAGATAAGTTGTTTTTAGAATTTTATTATTTATATATAAGATAAGAAATCATTACATGTATGAATGGTAGTTGTAGTTGAATAATAATGGATGTATTGAATCAACAACGTTGAAGATGTTATGAAGAAAACAATATGGTTTCTATCTCTATTGAAATAGGACTATTAGAATGGATGTATAAATATAAACATTTTTAAATATTCTGTGGTATACATAAAACATAGGTACAAGTATAATCATTACCCAACCAGAATCACAAGATGATTTTAGTGGATATCACGATCCAGGTTTAATAGAGATCATTTCAAGGGCTAGCAATTCATTTTTAATATAAAACCTTGTAAATATTCCCATATATATTTTGTGTGTGTGTGTGTTAAATAATTTTTCTTTAAATAATTCATAATATGATAAATAGAATTTAAATAATAGGGCAATAATCTAAAATTGATTGATATATACATGTTAAGGGATAGAAAAAATAAAATGGATGTTTACACTGATTCAACACCCTTAATGTGAATAAAATATCTTTAACAGATGTTCTTCACTATTCAAACAGTACATAATCATATGATGATATAATATTCAAAACTCAAACATAGATTTTACTAACCTAAAATCATAATCACTGACAGATGATGATAATATATTCCACCATTATGTTCCATGTTTCTTTATTTTATCATCGTAGTTTTTTGTTTCAGTACTAAAATTTATTTTTCTCTTTATCGTGCTAATAAGAAATTCATCATCAGTCTAATTTTTTAATGTCATTGAATTTTTAATAATTTATGACATATTTTTTATTTCCTATCATAATCAAAAAATCAATCAATAGAATCAGTCCCCATGATCCTGTAGGATTTTCCAAATCATGTTTTGACTTAGGAAATTCACCACAATCTAAAATATAAATCATTTCTATAACTTCATTCCTATAGAACATTTAATTTATATACTAATTAACTATTTATATGTCATAAAATTTTCATTAGATATTATTCTACAGCCTGAATAAATATTCCAAATAATTACAAAACTATAAATTTTAAAAAAATTTGAATACCCATGTATTCTTCATGACTAAATAAAATTCAGATATATATTTTTTATTTTATTCTTAGAACACATCAGTTTTTCAAACGAACATGATTACTCAAATACACTTCTATTTTCAACCACAATATCAATCACTCCAAAATCTATTATAGGTGATAACACAAATTATAATATAACAAAACATTATAAAATAGACATTTAATATCTTATAAATGGTTCTTCATTACTATTAGACCAAAAATTAAGAACAATAAAAATTATCTACATAAACAATCTCAAATCATTTTATAGATATGAACAATGATTATAATTTTTAAAATATAACATAAATTGTATTTAATAACATTTTAGAATTTATTTTTTAACCATATCGATGTGGATTTCGCATAGTCTGTAGAGAACCAAACTTGACATACATTGATATAAAATTTCTTTTGTGGAATACATAATTCATAACAAAAATAAACAACCAAGGTCTGTAATAGTTTAGTGTCTTTGGAAAATCGAAGCATAATCTTATATTAATGGTGAAGGATCTTCAATATCTCCCTTAATGATCTTCCCTTTTTTCATACCATAAACTTTTCTTTATATCCTGTGGAAAATAAAACATAAGAAGGGTGAAATAAAATGATCAGTATGGTTATGCATGGTTAAAATAAAACAAACCATATAGATTTGAACTTAAAAACATAAACATAATGTTTAAAAATAAAAATCTTGAGTAGTGAAATAAATCTTGGCAGTACGTAAGTAATAGATAACAAAGGAACATTAATCCTGATAAAATATAATGGGATTAAAACATTTAATTGTGGCAACCATTAAGCACGTGTTATGATTTCCATAGTAGCCAAGGCATTGTAGCAAAGGCCATTATAGAAGACAATGTCCATTACTGAACTGGATTTACTTGCCATTCCATCCCTTTATTACTGAACTATATTCTCTTGTTGTTCCAGCCATGTCTATGTCATCTGATATAAATCTTTACCCAATGCATTTGAGGGAAATATAGGTCCAACACATCTCATAATGAAATCATTGTTTCGTGTGCCACAAAATAAATATAAATCATTTATCATAACCCAATGAATAAAATGGGTTACATAAACCTCATTCCATCACTACATAATACATATAAAACAGTGGATATAATTTCATCAAAAACAAAATGAAACCATGTAAATAATAGAGACATTATTCATGAAACATAAATATATTAAATAATTTCATCTTAGATGGAAAATATTTTTGATAAAGCACTTGAAATGAACTCTGGAGGTGTAACATCCCAAGTAAGTAATTAATAATAGATATTTTTATCTATGTCTATTAATGATTAAGATAGTGTTATAGAGGCTTAAAATGGAAATAAATACAATCTTATGCATGGAATACACTAATATTCTTAAAAGATTGTTTTACTGCCTTTTGATGGCAAACCATTTTTGAATCTATATTTTGACAATTTTATAAACTATGTTTGTCAAAATAAACTTATCCTTTATGATTGGGACATCAAAGTTTTCTTTGTGTGAATTTTTGGTATTTTTCTGACAATGTTCATTTTTTAAGGAATAGTGAAAAATGATGCATTTTACATCAAAACTGATTTTCAATCTAATTTATTTATATGATTAGATTATGTTTTGAATTGGTTTTGAAGTAAAATTAGAATATATTTTTACCATTTTATCCAATGGTGGTCATTGGAATCAATTTCACTTTGAAATTAGACTTAAACTGGTGTCAATATTTTGATACTTATTGTTTTGTAAAAACACGCTATTTGCTCTGGCAGCGGGAATTAATTATTAAATTAATTAATGTGACTTATATGATTTGAATTTTTTAAAATAGACTTAATTTTTTAATTCAGAATATCAAATATAGCTTAGGGTGAATTTTTGGTAATTTTCTGAAAAACTTCAATTTTTTATGAATAGTGAAACCACAAAGTGGTAATCAAGCAAACTGATTTTTCAGTTTAATGAAAGTTTACCACTAATGTGTATTGAATTTTGAAAATCCGACATACATGGTTGTCATTAAGAATTAAAATGTGGTTCAATGAGATTAAAATAATTTTTTGGTGAATAGTAACTTATTAAGTTTTTAATCGCGATTAGTGGTAATTAGTGTAGTTTAAGGTATATATAATGATTTAATAATATGAAATGACCTAGACACATGTCCCAACCTCATTGGTTGTGTCATGGCCGACCATGACATGCCATGGGTCAACTTGGGGACCCCATGGATCCACTTTTGTTGGGAAATGACATAAATTACTTTTTATTTAATGTTTAAGTGAAAATGACACAAACATGATATGTTTTGCGAAAACAATTTTCAAGTGGGGTTATACAAGTCCAACATTTGATTATAAATAGTCATTGGAAAGCTAAAACGATTTCCTATATCATAGTATTTTTTTTATAATTTTTAGACATTCAATAAAATAAATTATTTATGACATCATAATGATGCAGTGATGACATCATTATTTACCGATTAGAATAAAATGGAAATATAATGTAATATCTATGAACTACACATGTCCAAAACTTATTGGATGAGTGTATTTCGAACCCTTATCACCTTATCCCCTAATTATATCAATGTGGGACCTTTTAAAAGAGAAAAACATTTTCAAATAATGTAATATTTCTTTACTTTCCAAAAGTGCCCCTCCTCTCCCCTTATAAAAGGCCCCCACCTCTACCTCATTTCACACACTCTTCAAGACTTTGGCTCGGCCAACCCCTGCCCATTTGCTCTCTCCACATCCCTCTCCTCATCCTAGAGGATTCCCTTTGGGCAGAATCCTTTCAAAGGAATCCTTTAGGCTCAAATCAAAATGAGTTACACTTTTAAAGGTAATTCATTCTCTCTTGTTCATTTGTTTTATTTTTCTTCTCCAACCCTCTAAACTCTTTTTATTTAATTCTTTTGTAACAACACCATTATATTCAATATACTAGGATGTTGTTATAATATTTATTTGAGCTACACTCTCACACAACTACATCAAATGGTTAAAGAACATACAGTTTCCGTGGATGGCGAAATTCTGCCTCCCGAAACGATGATTGTTCAACACTCATTTAACACCTTAAAAGGTGGCCATTATGATGTAACTATTTTTATATGATATATAATATGTTTATGTTTTCCTTAAGCTTCTGTTTTTTTCATTTTTGGAATACCTTTATGGTTTCCATTATGGGTAAACACGATATCTTCATTTTAGGAAGTGCGGACTACCGCCCCCTGAAAGTGATTTGATTCGTTAATACCATATGTGGGATGCGTAAAGGATAAAGTTAATGATATTATATATGTTATTATACTGGAATTATAATATACTCTTATATCATTATGATTCCATTCCAGAAAATATGAAATAGAAATGGAAGTAGCGTTCATGCGTACGTACGGCTTACCGTCTCCATGAACGGTGCATTTCATTTCTTACCTCTAAATGATTATGTAATATTAAAAATGCATGTAAGTACTGGATATATATGACATATATGATATCTACATCATGAATACAATTCTGGATATAATGAACCTTTGACCAAATTAACAACATGTAAGTGTAAGAAGTCTATTTTTGACTTAAGAACCAAATACCGACAAAATGAACATTATTAACTTAACTGATTACATGATGTCCATAACATGGTATAAAAGGAATAATGAACTTGAAAAATATTTATACGCAAGTAGAGATTAACTCAAGTTTATTATTCAGGAGATTAAAGAACGACCGGGTCAAGTCGGATACGAGGTATGGGACTTCGTCTCAATCTCCTTTCATTGAGGCATATTTTATTTTATACACAACTTTCTTTTATACGGTGTATAAACCCCTTTGACTTTTATGTTTATTCAAAAGGAATCTTTTTTATACGAAGCGTTTACTAAACAACAAAAGGGAATGTTTTTGTCATACGTATGCGGCGACAACGACTTCCCCGCCATCGTGACCGTTATTTGAGTTTCGGCTTCCTCTACAAGCCATACCTTCTTTTTAAAAGAAAAATAAATACAATATTTTACTTTTCTTTTATTTTGGTATTGAAAATGGTTTTCATAATGTTTTTATATCAATGTGTTGTATTGATATCTCGTGATTGAAATGTGGAAATTTTTTGTTTCCTTTATGCATGTTTTATGTGATATGATTATGTTATGGTTCTTGGGCATTATTATGAAGACGGGTGGTTCCGTGATAAACTAAGGGCGGGTGAGCCCGTTATAGCTCTCCAATGCATTGGGTAACGCGAAGGAGTGAAATGTTAAGGTTTCTCCGAAGAGATTTTTAGGGAATATACTGTGATGGGTATTCCAAATGTAACCAAGAGGGTTACTCCCTACGTAAGAATGTTATGAATGCCTCAAGTTACCTTTATGTCTTATGATTTTTATGATTTATTCATGATTTGATGAAGTATGTTAAAGTGATTATGTTTTATGGGTAAAGTATGATTTCACTCTTATGTATGTATGTACCCATGTTTCCTTTCCATGTTTTTATAACCCATACTGAGTTTTTATGCTCATCCCAAGTTTTTGAAATGTTTTTCACAGGTCAAGGGAAAGGTACATGATAAGATGATAGAGTCAAGGATGTGTCAAGAAATAATCCATGTTTTATTTTAAATGTGTTTCCATTGATGGGAATGAAGAATACTATCTTTATGTAACCACTTTGTTTATATGTGGAATGTAATGCAAGTTTTATGATCTAATTCTCTAAAACTCTAAACCCGAAAAGATCCTCAATGTGTAATCTTGTAATAACTCAAGATTAAGTAAGGTTTAAGGTTGGGGCCTTATAGTTGGTATCAAAGGTCGGTTTAGATAACTTTAGGAGTTAGAATTCTATTAAATGATTATCCAAAAATTTCTTTTTTTGAAAAGATTTAGCATTTAAAGATTACCATGTTGCTTCATCTAAGACATGTTTGTTCAGAATGGTTTTCCGCAGAGGAAATAGGGAAGCTGTGCTAGGAAGGAATACAGAAGGAAATAACCTTCCGAATCAGCATCTAGAAATGGTCGGAATTGGAACTGAACAGTTTGTTGCAGTAATGGCGCAGTTGACTCAAGCGATAAATGGAGGTGGTATCCATGTACGAGATCATCCAGATCAACCGCAGAGGAACATGTCAGTGGTGGAACATTTCATGAGGCAACATCCACCATAATTCAGAGGATCATCTGACCCTGTGCTAGCTGAAGGGTGGATTAAAGCACTAGAGAAGATTTTTGATGTCATGGGGTGTTAAGACAATCAAAATGTTAGTCTTGCTATTTACCGTTTGGAGGGTGAAGCAGATCAGTGGTGGTCTATGGTTAAAAATATCAGGGACGCCGATGAGATTGATGCTCTTGACTAGGATGAATTCAAAGGTATGTTTCTTGAGAAGTATTTTCCTAAGGCTGTTCGACATAGTATGGAAAAGCAATTCTTGGAATTGAGGCAAGAGGAAGACTCAGTGGCTGCCTATGAAGAAAGGTTCACTCGATTGGCAAGGTATGCTCCAAATTTTATCCAGGACCTTGATAGTAAAATCAATCGTTTTTACTCAGGATTAAAGCCAAAGTATTGAAGGGAATTAGCTTCTCATGAGTTTAAAAGTTATGAAAATCTTGTTCGATGTGCTGAGAAGGTGGAAATGGAGTTTGCCGATGACCAAGTTTTCTATAACAACCAGCAGAAGAAGAGACCGAGGTGGCAGGAGAAAGGTAAGAATTCTTCAAAAAAGTCTGATGGTAAGAAAACTAAGTTTCCAGTTTGTGATAAATGTGGAAAAAGGCATGCTGGGGAATGTCTTCTGAATTCTGGGAAGTGCTACCGATGTGATAAAATGGGACATAAGGCTCGTGATTGCACTGAAAAGGATCAAGGTGAAGGTAAGAACAAATTTGATTTACAGTTAGTGAAATGTTATAAGTTCCATGAGATGGGTCACTATGCAAACTAGTGTCCGACAAGGAGCTTGAGTGATGGGAAGCAGTTAGACTATAAGCAGAAACGGGTGGTGAAATCCTTTGCAACTACTTCAGCAGATGTCGGGCCATCAAATGAAGTTGTATCAGGTACCTTGTTTGTTTTTTCAGATTATGCCAGTGTGTTGTTTGATTCGGGGTCTACACATTCTTTCATCTCTGAAACCTTTTCTAGTAAAATGGGAATACCATCTTGAGAAATGACTCATGAACTATTGGTAAAAACACCTGGGGGAAGTGTCGAGGCAAAAAGAATTTATAAGAATCTTCCTATCCTTATCTGTGGAAAGAACCTACTTGCAAACCTTATTGTTCTACCTCTAGTAGAGTTTGATGTTATACTAGGTATGGATTGGCTCTCTATTTACCATGCTATGATTGACTGTAGAGCTAAAGAAGTTTCTTTTCAGAAAGACTTTCAGTTTGTTTACAAGAATGAACCCTTACTTTTGATAACATATCAAGAGGCCGAGAAACTTGTAAAAGATGGAAATGAATGTTACCTTGCACACGTCGTTGAAAATAAAGGAACTGTTCAGATTAATGATGTTCCAGTGGTAAATGTGTATCCTGATGTTTTTCCTGATGAGTTGCCTGGAATAATACCAGATCGGGAAGTTGAGTTTACTGTTGACTTAGTTCCTCATGCTAAGCCAATTTCAAAACCCCCTTATCGAATGGCACAAATTGAACTTTTAGAGTTGAATGAGCAATTGCAAGATTTATTAGAGAAAGGTTTCATTAGACCTAGCACATCACCATGGGGTGCTCCTGTTTTATTTGTTAAAAAGAAAGATGGTTCTATGAGACTTTGTATTGATTATAGAGCCTTGAATAATATCACTGTTAAGAACAAATATCCTTTTCCTCATATCGATGATTTGTTTGATCAGCTCCAGGGAGCTCAGTTTTTTTCAAAGATTGACTTTAGATCGGGGAACCATCAGCTGAAGGTAAAGGAGGCAGATATTCCGAAGACCGCGTTCTGTACGAGATATGGCCATTATGAATTTGTAGTAATGCCTTTTGGGCTAACCAATGCACCTGCTGTATTCATGGACTTAATGAATAGAATTTTCCATGAGTTCTTGGATAAGTTTGTGGTGGTTTTCATTGATGATATTTTGGTGTTTTCTAAAAGTAAAGAGGAGCATGAAAAACATTTAAGGGTTATCTTGCAAACCTTAAAAGAAAAGAAACTGTATGGGAAATTCAGTAAGTGTGAGTTTTGGCTGCAACAAATTTCTTTCCTTGGTCACATTGTTTCTAAAGATGGAATAACTGTTGATCCTGCAAAAACAAAAGTTGTGGAAGAATGGCCAAGACCCACAAATGTAACTGAGATTCTTAGATTCCTTGGTTTGGCGGGCTATTACCGAAGGTTTGTTAGAAATTTTTCACGGTTATCTAGTCCAATGACTAAGGTAACTCGGAAGGGTGTTAAGCTTATCTGGACAAAAGAATGTGATATTGTTTTCAGGAATTGAAAAGAAGATTGGTGAATGCTCCAGTTTTGGCACTACCTTCCAGGAATGGTGAGTTTGTTATATACAGTGATGCTTCATTGAAAGGACTTGGTTGCGTCCTAATGCAGAATGATTAGGTAATTGCTTATGCTTCACGACAGTTGAAAACTCATGAGGTAAATTACCCTACACATGATTTGGAACTAGCTTCTGTTGTTTTTGCTTTAAAAATTTGGAGGCATCATTTGTATGGAGTAAAGTGTGAAATATATACCAATCACAAAAGTTTAAAGTATATATTCACTCAGAAAGAGTTAAACATGAGACAAAGGAGATGGCTAGAATTAATCAAGTATTATGATTGTACAATTCATTACCATCCGGGAAAAGAAAATAAAGTGGCTGATGCTTTGAGTCGAAAAAGTAATACTTCATTAGCAATGTTGCGTTTGGAACGTGATCCTTTGGTTAAGGATTTGAAGAACTTTGGAATAGAAGTTGTTGGTGCAGGAAGTCCTTCTGTTTTGTTTCAGGTATCATTGAGATCATCTCTATCAGATAGAATCAAGCAAGCACAGAAGCAAGACAGTGAGTTGCAGAAAAGGGTAGAGCTGGTTCAGAAAGGTAAGTTGCCTGAATTCAACATTGATAATGATTGTGTTTTGAGATTTGGGAAGAGATTGTGTGTGCCTTATGATTAACAGTTGAAGAGAGAGTTATTATTTGAAGCTCATAGTTCTCCGTTTTCAGTTCATCCGGGAAGTACTATGATGTATAGAGATCTGCGGGAGTATTACTGGTGGGATGGAATGAAAAGAGATATTGCTGATTTTACTGTGAAGTGTTTGACTTGTCAGCAGGTTAAAGCAGAGCGGCAGTTACCGAAAGGGATGCTTCGGCCTTTACCATTGCCAGAGTGGAAATGGGAGAATATATCCATGGACTTTGTTGTTGGATTACCGAAGACATCTCGAGGTAATAATGCAATCTGGGTTATTATTGATCGCTTGACCAAATCTGCTCATTTCCTTGCTATACGAGATACTTTCTCTCTTGATCAACTTTCCCGTTTGTATCTTAAAGAGATAGTCAGGTTATATGGAGTTCCTCTCTCCATTGTATCGGATCGTGATCCCAGGTTTAATTCTAACTTTTGGAAAGGCCTTCAGAAGTCGTTGGGTACTGAATTAAATTTTAGTACAGCTTTTCATCCTCAATCAGATGGGCAGTCAGAACGAACAATTCAGACATTGGAGGATATGCTACGATCTTGTTCTATGGATTATCAGGGAAGTTGGGACCAACATCTTTCTTTGGTTTAGTTTTCATATAATAACAGTTTTCATTCCAGTATACAGATGGCACCATTTCAGGCATTATATGGGAAGCGGTGTCGAACTCCAGCTTTCTGGGATGAAGTGGGTGAAAGGAATTTTATGGGACCAGAATTGGTAGAAGAGATGGCAGAAAAAGTTCAGCTGATTCAGAAGCACATGAGAACAGCTCAGAGCAGGCAGAAGAGTTATGCGGATAACCGGAGGAAGGATCTATTTTTCGAGGTAGGTGATCATGTTTTTCTCAAGGTTTCTCCTTGGAAAAGTGTGATGAGATTTGGTAAGAAAGGAAAGTTGAGTCCAAGGTTCATTGGACCATACGAAATTCTGGAGAGAGTTGGATCAGTTGCATACCGAGTGGCTTTACCTCCGAGTTTATCTCTGGTACACAATGTTTTTCACGTTTTGATGTTGAGAAAGTATATGCCAGATCCATCTCATGTTTTGAGTCCAGAGGTAGTTCAGCTGGAAGAGAACCTATCTTATGAGGAACAACCGGTCCAGATTCTTGACCACAGGGAGCAAGTGTTATGGAATAAGGTGATTCACCAGGTAAATGTTTTGTGGAAAAACCACATGATTGAAGAGGCAACATGGGAATCTGAAAATGCAATGAGGGATAAGTACCCCCATTTATTCGATAAGTAAATAAATTGCGGGGATGTAATTTTCTAAAGGGGGGAAGGATATAACATCCCAAGTAAGTAATGAATAATAGATATTTTTATCTATGTCTATTAATGATTAAGATAGTGTTATAGAGGCATAAAATGGAAATAAATACAATCTTATGCATGGAATACACTAATATTCTTAAAAGATTGTTTTACTACCTTTTGATGGCAAACCATTTTTGAATATATATTTTGACAATTTTATAAACTATGTTTTTCAAAATAAACTTATCTTTTATGATTGGGACATCAAAGTTTACTTTGTGTGAATTTTTGGTATTTTTCTGACCATGTTCATTTTTTTAAGGAATAGTGAAAAATGATGCATTTTACATCAAAACTGATTTTCAATCTAATTTATTTATATAATTAGATTATGTTTTGAATTGGTTTTGAAGTAAAATTAGAATATATTTTTACCATTTTATCCAATGGTGGTCATTGGAATCAATTTCACTTTGAAATTAGACTTAAACTGGTGTCAATATTTTGAAACTTATTGTTTTGTAAAAACACGCTATTTGCTCTGGCAGCGGGAATTAATTATTAAATTAATTAATGTGACTTATATGATTTGAATTTTGTAAAATAGACTTAATTTTTGAATTCAGAATATCAAATATAGGTTAGGGTGAATTTTTGGTAATTTTCTGAAAAACATCAATTTTTGATGAATAGTGAAACCACTAAGTGGTAATCAAGAAAACTGATTTTTCAGTTAAATGAAAGTTTACCACTAATGTGTATTGAATTTTGAAAATCCGACATACATGGTTGTCATTATGAATTAAAATGTGGTTCAATGAGATTAAAATAATTTTTTGGTGAATAGTAACTTATTAAGTTTTTAATCGCGATTAGTGGTAATTAGTGTAGTTTAAGGTATAAATAATGCTTTAATAATATGAAATGACCTAGACACATGTCCCAACCTCATTGGTTGTGTCATGGCCGACCATGACATGCCATGGGTCAACTTGGGGACCCCATGGATCCACTTTTGTTGTGAATTGACATAAATTACTTTTTATTTAATGTTAATGTGAAAATGACACAAACATGATATGTTTTGCAAAAACAATTTTTAAGTGGGGTTATACAAGTCCAAATTTTGATTATAAATAGTCATTGGAAAGCTAAAAAGATTTCCTATATCATAGTAGTTTTTTTATAATTTTTAGACATTATATAAATTAAATTATTTATGACATCATAATGATGTAGTGATGACATCATTATTTAACGATTAGAATAAAATGGAAATATAATGTAATATCTATGAACTACACATGTCCAAAACTTATTGGATGAGTGGATTTAGAACCCTTATCACCTTATCCCCGAATTCTATCAATGTGGGACCTTTTAAAAGCGAAACACATTTTCAAATAATGTAATATTTCTTTACTTTCCAAAAGTGCCCCTCCTCTCCCCTTATAAAAGGCCCCCACCTCTACCTCATTTCACATACTCTTCAAGCCTTTGGCTCGGCCAACCCCTGCCCATTTGCTCTCTCCACATCCCTCTCCTAATCCTAGAGGATTACCTTTTGGCATAATCCTTTCAAAGGAAGCCTTTAGGCTCAAATAAAAAGGAGTTACACTTTTAAAGGTAATTCATTCTCTCTTGTTCATTTGTTTTATTTTTCTTCTCCAACCCTCTAAACTCTTTTTATTTAATTCTTTTGTAACAACACCAGTATCTTCAATATACTAGGATGTTTTTATAATATTTATTTTAGCTAAAATCTCACACAACTACATCAAATGGTTAAAGAACATACGGTTTCCGTGGATGGCGAAATTCTGCCTCCCGAAACGATGATTGTTCAACACTCATTTAACACCTTCAAAGGTGGCCATTATGATGTCACTATTTTTATATGATATATAATATGTTTATGTTTTCCTTAAGCTTCTGTTTTTTTTATTTTTGGCATACCTTTATGGTTTCCATTATGGGTAAACACGATATCTTAATTTTAGGAAGTGCGGACTACCGCCCCCTGAAAGTGATTTGATTCGTTAATACCATATGTGGGATGTGTAAAGGATAAAGTTAATGATATTATATATGTTATTATACTGGAATTATAATATACTCTTATATCATTATGATTCCATTCCAGAAAATATGAAATAGAAATGGAAGTAGCGTTCATGCGTACGTACGGCTTACCGTCTCCATGAACGGTGCATTTCATTTCTTACCTCTAAATGATTATGTAATATTAAAAATGCATGTAAGTACTGTATATATATGACATATATGATATCTACATCATGAATACCATTCTGGATATAATGAACCTTTGACCAAATTAACAACATGTAAGTGTAAGAAGTCTATTTTTGACTTAAGAACCAAATACCGACAAAATGAACATTATTAACTTAACTGATTAAATGATGTTCATAACATGGTATAAAAGGAATAATGAAATTGAAAAATATTTATAAGCAAGTAGAGATTAACTCAAGTTTATTATTCAGGAGATTAAAGAACGGCCGGGTCAAGTCGGATACGAGGTATGGGACTTCGTCTCAATCTCCTTTCATTGAGGCATATTTTATTTTATACACAACTTTCTTTTATACGGTGTATAAACCCCTTTGACTTTTACGTTTATTCAAAAGGAATATTTTTTATAAGAAGCGTTTAATAAACAACAAAAGGGAATGTTTTTGTCGTACGTATGCGGCGACAACGACTTCTCCGCCATCGTGACCGTTATTTGAGTTTCGGCTTCCTCTACAAGCCATACCTTCTTTTTAAAAGAAAAATAAATACAATATTTTACTTTTCTTTTATTTTGGTATTGAAAATGGTTTTCATAATGTTTTTATATCAATGTGTTGTATTGATATCTCGTGATTGAAATGTGGAAATTTTATGTTTCCTTTATGCATGTTTTATGTGATATGATTATGTTATGGTTCTTGGGCATTATTATGAAGACGGGTGGTTCCGTGATAAACTAAGGGCGGGTGAGCCCGTTATAGCTCTCCAATGCATTGGGTAACACGAAGGAGTGAAATGTTATGGTTTCTCCGAAGAGATTTTTAGGGAATATACTG
This sequence comes from Viscum album, assembly GCA_963277665.1. Taxonomy (NCBI): domain Eukaryota; kingdom Viridiplantae; phylum Streptophyta; class Magnoliopsida; order Santalales; family Viscaceae; genus Viscum; species Viscum album. The sequence goes on along the minus strand of OY728145.1, from coordinate 2,011,014,342 downwards.
TGATGGATATTCCAAACGTAACCAAGAGGGTTACTCCCTACGTAAGAATGTTATGAATGCCTCAAGTTACCATTATGTCTTATGATTTCTATGATTTATTCATGATTTGATGAAGTATGTTAAAGTGATTATGTTTTATGGGTAAAGTATGAATTCACTCTTATGTATGTATGTACCCATGTTTCCTTTCCATGTTTTTATAACTCATACTGAGTTTTTATGCTCATCCCAAGTTTTTGAAATGTTTTTCACTGGTCAAGGGAAAGGTACATGATAAGATGATAGAGTCAAGGATGTGTCAAGAAATAATCCATGTTTTATTTTAAATGTGTTTCCATTGATGGGAATGAAGAATACTATCTTTATGTAACCACTTTGTTTATATGTGGAATGTAATGCAAGTTTTATGATCTAATTCTCTAAAACTCTAAACCCGAAAAGATCCTCAATGTGTAATCTTGTAATAACTCAAGATTAAGTAAGGTTTAAGGCTGGGGCCTTATAGGAGGAATATATCCTTTCTTCTTAAAAATCATTTTATCTTAACAACATGCCATGAAATTTTAAATGAAAAATATTTTTTTTTAAAATAATAATGAAATATAGTAGAGTAAGATTCAAGAAAATAAGATGTTATAGAACCATAAAAAACCATTCCCGCCGTATAAGTTTTAAAAACATTCTTCTCATTCTTTTTCTAGAAAAGAGAAAAAGTACCTCGTATGTTTAACAAAATAAATATTCCTACCATAGTACATAGTAATAGACAAGACGGGAGTAAAAACGACTTTAAATAGACGTGGATGAATAGTAAAAACTTTATGAAAACATTTTTTTATTACACAGACTTAGATGATAAATATAACCCTAGTAAATACATATGAATAAACAATCACGGATAAGAACGAGATTGGAATAATTATCCCTTACCTTTTATGATTTGTGGAATCATATGTCTCATAAAATAATTATGCTTACATGAATATATATATATATATATATCATTTTATCCATAATAAAAGATCATAAAACATTCATGAAAAGCATAAACACCCTAAAAATGAAATAGATGGTGATTAAGGCATATGTCTCACAGAAATAAAAGTGAGACGAAATAATCCCTTACCTTAGATCCAATGTCATCTATACGTGTCTGATACTTGTGTAATGTGGGTTTAAAAATGTTTTTAACTTGTAAAAGAACAATATTAATTTTTATGATATCATATATGATTCACTTATGTCTTTATATTACCCATTCATTTGTCCATTCCATGTTAAAACAACATTTTGTGTTAAATGGTTTCATTTATTACATGTGTTTGACTTGTAATTATTCATATGATTTATTAGATCATGATTAAATAATTCCAGAATGTAAAACATGGATTATATACAATACATATTCATCATATAAATATATATAGTATATCACTAAATGAAATGAATATCACCGTTCATGGAGACGGTAGGCCAAACGTACGCATGAACGATGATTTCGATTCCAAATAAAATTGAATAGAAGTAATTAAAAAACATATAAATAAATATAGTATCATTATTATGTCATATAGTTCATGATTATTTATTATATTTTCCTGATAATCAATCTGGAAATGGTAACATGGTGAATGAATCTCATCGCATCATGGAGACGACAATCCATACGTACGCACGAGTAATGATATTGTTCCCATAATTATTAAACAAAATTGGATTGGATGATATAATATATCATAATTAGAATCATGTTATAATAATCATATATAGTTATTATTTCCAAGATTATACTCATCCAAGTAAGGTGGTGGTGGAATAACAGATTACACCACTGCCTCGAGACGGTATTACGTACGCACGCACATGCAAATGATTTCATTTTCCATAGGACAGATAGAAAGTGAAATGGGGTTGTTTCATATTTATAATTACATATAATTACATTATCAATACTGATGTTATTACTTTATAATGATACAAATAAAGAAGGGGAAGCAGAAGAAGAAATAAATTTGAATGAATTAGTAAATGATATTACCTCTTCTTTGGCGTGCCTCCTCTGAACCTCTTCTTAGGGCACTAAAGATTGACTTTGACAAAGACCAGGACCTCTAGTATGTTTCTTGGAAATTAAGAAAAGAAATGGATAAGGTTTTGCTGAGATTTAGGGCTAAAAATTTTGTGAAGAAGTGAGGGAGTAGGTTCCCTTTTATAAGAAAGGAGAGGGGGACTTCTGGAAACCTCTTAAATATTAATTTATAATAAACCCAAACCCCATGTAAAAACATTCAAAATGACTAAAATTTGAATATGAGATGTGATAGGGTTGTAATATCATCATAAATCAAAATTGACTCATGTTGGAAATTTAATTAAAACCTTATCAACATGATTTGCCCTTATTTAATATATTTAATATTATTTGTGGTTATAATATTCCATATTACAAATTGTTATAAATAATTACATATGTGTTGTTAATTGTCCAAAAATGGATAATTTATGATATTTTCAACAATAAGAATTTTGATTTATAATTATTAAATATATTTGTGATTTTTAAACAATTTAATAATATGTTATTTTTATAAAATATAAATAGTCTCAATTTTGATAGTATTCATTTATTTGAATTTAAATAAAATCCACATAGAAGATATATTTGAAAAAAAATATTTATTAGATCCCCAACACATAATATTAATCGTGAAAATTCGTGGATCACTTTTAATATTTCTTTTAATATTTATTTTAATATTTTTAATACACTTAATTTGATATTTCAATAAATAAACTAATTTCTACATCACTATTGTGTCACAATTAATGATAATTATTTAATCCCTAAAAATTATAAATAAATTCACATGATTTAGATAATTTTATTGAATATCTTTAGAATATTTATTTTCCATGTTTTATGAAGTTTATCACCAAATTAAAATTATTACACTTGTAACATATAAGAGAGTGTCATGTCCTCACATTCTTTGGTTTTAAAAATAGTTACATCATTTTTAGGCTCAAAAGTCCATTAAATGAATCTATTCTGACTCTTTGGTGATATGGGTTGACTTCCATTCATCAAATAGAATTTATTCAGGTTTTAGGATAATTTTATAATATTATTGTTACCCTTAATTGCCTGATTTACCTTCAACTGTAGTAAATAAAATCTATTGTAGTTACTATTCAAAATGCCTAAATATATAAAGTATCTGATTATCATAATTTGTACCTACTTATTCCAAATATGAAATCCACTTTTCCAAATTCAAAACATAGAATTAGAAGTATTTTAATTTAAAATTAATCCCACCATTGAGAAAATTGTTTATAAATTTAAAACGTTGCAAAAGATTGAAATGTTTTTACCTATTAATTATGTGTAAAATTATTTCTAAAAACTTAAATTATATTAAATGGAAAAAATATTATATATTTATAATTTAAAACCATTCCATATTATAATTTAACCATTTTAATTATTTGATGAAAAAAGTTGTTCTTAATTAAAATTTAGCAAGTTTTAACTATTCATAAAAATATGAACATTAACTGGAAATATTAAAAAATTATAGAATGTAAATATTATATAATTAGTGAAATTTATAAGTTTGATTTGTTCAAATTGAACTCATATAAGTGTCAAAAACATTATTTAAATTGGGTTCCCTATCAAAAGGCGACAAATTGCATTTTTTAAAAACTACATAATTTACCGAAAAAAATTATTTTGTTATCATACCATGTTTTATAATATCTGTAAGATGAATGATAATGTTATAAAATTTAAAATGTGGTTAATACTATTCATAATGGATAGTTCATTATAATATTATAATAATATATCGTTATTTAGTGAAATTTGGTATTGCCTACAACACATGTTATTGAGGAAGGTCATTCTTGAAAACAATCCAAGAATTGTATTTGAATATATTACAAGAAAATATGGTGTTTCATATAGCTCAATATAATATTTGTGTAGCATAAAACACAAGATATCAATGAAATTAAAAAGAATATTTCTCATAAAATCTATGGGTGTTACATTATACCCCCCTTAAATTGAATTTCGGCCTCGAAATTCATCAGGGTTATAAATGTTTTACTACATGAACATTTCATTCATAGAAACCCACATCATAAAAAGTAATACGAAAAATTAATTTTAAAATATAATGTATGAAACGTAACAGTTACCCAAATTAACTCATCACTGGGTTTCCACATAGGAGAACATAGGTGAAAAAACATATATGTAAGAGAAATCTAAACATCATGTTCTGATGGAGAATGGTAGAGGATATGGATATGAAAAAGAATACAATCACGATGAAATAAATTTGTGATGATCTAAGGTACCATCTGATTCATCGGATATGAGGGTACTAGGACAAAATTTTGGTTTTCAAGAACCATTCCATAAATTTGAAAATTTTGAATTAGAAAAATACATACTTGATTTTCGTACAATCACACCATTGGTCGTTCCATGAATAATTTTCACTTCATATCATAAAGAAATGAAGTTGAATATGTCATTCGTGATGTGTAAGAAGATCATGTGATAGAATGATGGGTCATTCCATCTATCTCAAACAAAAGGATAGAAAAGGTTATTAAATACACATAAGTCCATATATGGTGATATTAATCGTATATGGTTCCAAAAATTTACTTATACATCATCTATCATACCACTTAATAAAATTGAACTAGTTTCTACAAACTAAAGACATCTTGTAGGCCAGTGGTAGGCAATAAAGGCATGTATCACTTTTGTTATGGGTTTGATTAACACAACCTTGTCCGACGCAACTGGTTATCGCCTGCCCTACGGGTTGTCATTTTTCTGAAAAAATATAATTATATGATTATATAAATAATATCCATATTTTCTATCTTTATACAGTACAATATACTGTCTAACTTAATCCATTACAACCTTTAGGCTTATCAAAAATACTTCTACCCATTCTCATAGTAGGAAAAAATATTACTAGAGTGGTCATCTACCAAGAATGTAAATACTATCATTTATCCCCCATATATCATAAGATATATCTTGTTGGTAACATTCCAAACATCTGAATACCATAATCATTTATTCTCTTCAAACATGAATTAACATAGAACCTTAGTGGAAACATGAATTCTGTCAATAGATAAATCCTGCCACATACCAAAATCCTAAAATTTCTATATACTCAAACCATGATGTAACTTTGTCCTTATATCAGTCAAGAGCTCATTAATACTATCAAACATATTATTTTCTCCTTGTCCCTTCATTATATGAATATCATATCCTTTTCGAAAATATTTCAATCACTTTTCATTGTTACCGGTACCATATTTTTATGCAAATCCAAAATGGACAAATACATTGATATTTCAATTTACCATAAATGTTCCTCAACAACATTATTCATGAATTCCACTACATAATACCTTAAATACATCCTCTTCAATGATTGGCATAGAATTGATCCTTCCTCTATTTAGAAGTAAACTCCTGGGTCAGGGCATTGATTTGGGTAATGCCCATGTTCTCCACATATAAGACCTTAAACTCCATAATAGTCTATCATTCAATGACCCTTTCCCCACACAGATAACATCTTCTCCTCCATTGGAGGTATTACTCAAGGTTCTTCATCCATTCTTCTTGATATGTATAGTTAATAATCTTTCTTCATATATATTCATCACCATTCGAACATGCATAAATTTCTATCTTCCTCTTATTTGAAGACTTAAGAATACAACTAATGTTTGTGTTTTTAATCATATATCGCGATGGATGATTCAGAATAATGATAATATATTTCTCTCCAGGTGTTAGACAATTTTGTTGATCATATTCAAAAAAAATTCCATTGAAATCAATGTTAACAGAATTCCATCTCGTTCTTTCCATTAACTAAAACCAGAAACCATAGTGTAAGAAACAATTAATGTAACGAGGAACCACATAATCATAAAATGTAACTTATGGGATGTCTGACTTATCACACATTCATTAATACATGACACCATATATTAACCCTAGATTATTCATGATCACCAACATAATTTTAGGCCTGTAACATGTAATTATAATAAACCATAGGGACATCCCTGAACATACATTATAAATATCTATAGGATCTCTCTAAAGTTTTTTCATCCTAGATTCCAATGGTTAACTAAACCATTACTCTAATACCAACTGTAGAAACTCAAACATGATGTATACGGAAATTACATTACATTTTCAGAATATTTAATACATAACAAAAACATAAACTCAAGGACCTTAATATTTTAGTGTCTTTGGAAACTCGAAATATAATCTTATAAGAAAGTTGAATGATCTTCAACATCTCCCATAATGATTATCCCTTTTGTTTTCATACAATAAACCATTATTTATATTTTGGGGAAAATAAAACATAAAACGGGTGAGCTGAAATGTTCACTAATGGTAAGAATGGAGAAAATAAATCAAACCATATATATTTGAAATAAAAAATAAGAACATAATGTTTAAACATCAAGATCTTTAGTAGTAAAATATATCTTGGTATTTCATAAGAAATTGATCATAAATTAACATTAATAATGATAAAATAGAATTGGAATAAAAAATGTAATTATGGAAACCATTAATAACATGTTATGATTTCTATAGTAGCGAAGGAATTACTGGCAAGACTATCATAGTGGCTAATGTCTATTACTGAACCGGGTTTACTTGTCATTCCAGCCCTATATTACTGAACCATATTAAATTTCCATTCCATCCATGTCTATATAATGAGATATAAATCATTACCCAATGCATTGGAGGTTGTTATAGGTCACACCCATCTCATAATTAAATCATTCTTTCATGTGCCACAAAAAATCATAAATTATTCATCAAAACCCAATGAATTAAATGGGTTTCATAAACATCATCCCATTATAACTAAATCCATATAAAATAGTGGATATAATTTCTTCATAAACTAATTAATTCCATCTAAAAAATAGAGACATTATTCTTGAATCATAATCATATTATATTATGTAATCTTAGATGGAAAATAGAATTGATAAATCACATGAAATGAACTCTTGAGGAAATTATCTTTTCTTCTTCAAAATAATTTTCTTTTCACAACATACCATGCAATTTAAATAGAAAAGTATGTTGTGGAAACTAATCATGAAGTATTTAATATTTAGCTTCCTGAAAATAAGGCATTATGGAACTGTAAAAATCCTTTCATGCCGTATAAGTTAAAAACCCATTCTCCTAATTCTTTTGCAGAAAAAGTCTAAAAGTACCTCGTATGCTTAACAAAAGAAATATTCGTTCTATACTACATAGTAAAAGTCCAAAAGGGGATAAAAACAACTTTAAAAATACATGGATTAATAGTAAAAACATTATTAAAACATTTTTTATAAAGCATGGACATTGATGATAAATATAACCCTAGTAAATACTTATGAATAAAAAATCTAAAATAAGAACTAGATGTGAATAATTATCCCTTAGCTTTTATGATTGGTGGAATCATACGCATCATAAAATAATTAATCTTACATGCATATGTAAATATAATATCTTTTATAGTAATAATCATAAAACATTCATGGGAATCATAAACACAATACAAAAGAAATAGATGGTGATTATGGCATATGTCTCACAAAAATAAAAGTGAGATGAAATAATCCCTTTCCTTTGGTACAATTTTATTGTACGTGTTCGAGAATACTTTATAGTTGGTATAAAAATATTATTAAATTATATCAGAACAATAATAATATTTATCATATCATATATGTTTAACTTATGAATTTATATTACCCTTTCATTTATCCAGTCTATGTTAAAGAAATGTTTTGGGTAAAATTGATTCATTTGTCGTATGTGTTTTGACATGTAATTATTCATATGAATACATATATATTTATTACATAAATCCAGAATGTAAAAAATGATTTATATATTATACATATTTTGTATATAAATATATACAGTAGATCAATAAATGAAATTAAATACACCGTTCATGGCGACGGTAGGCCTTACTCAGGCATGAAGGCAGTTTTCATTTCCTAATTAAATTTAATGTAAGTAAGTAAATAAAATATAATAAAATATAGTATCATTATTATGTCATATTTTTCATTATTATTTAATATATATTATTTATGATATTTCTGGAAGGGTTAACATGGTGAATGAATCTCACCGCGTCCTGGAGACGGTAATCTGTACATACGCAGGAGCGAAGATATCGTTACCATAATTAATGAATGGATTTTTATTGGATGATATAATATTTAATAATTATAATAATGTTATAATAATCCTATATAGTTATTATTTTGACCATTATATCCATCCAGGTAAGGTAGTGGTGGAAAAACAGATTACACAACATCGTGGAGACGGTATTTCGTACGTACGCACGCGTGGTGATTTATTTTTCCGTAGGATGGATAGAATGATAAATGGGGTTGTTTCATTTTTATAATAACATATCATTATATTGGTGATAATAATGTTATTACTTTTTAATTAAAAAATTAAGCATATTATGTAGAAGATGAAATAAATTTGAAAGAATTGGTAAAGGATATTACCTCTTCTTTGATGCGCCTCTTGTAATCCTCATTTTAGGGCACTATGAATGGTCTCTGAAGATATTCAAGACCTCTTGAATGTATATAGGGTACTGAAAAAGAAAACTTGATAGGGTTTGTCCAAGAATGATGGCAAAAAATGTTGTGAATAAGAGTGGGAGGTGGTTCTCTTTTATAAGAGATGATATGGGAACTTTTGGAAATATCTAAAGTATTAATTTATAATAAACACCAAACCCACATAAAAACATCCAGAATGACTCAAATTATAAGAAGACAAGATATAGGGTTGTAAAATAATTATCCAATAAAATTTAGACATGATGGAAATTTATTTTAATCGTTATCAACATGATTTATGCTTATTTAATCTATTTAAATTTTTTTATGGTAATAAAATTTAATATTTAATATTGTTATAAATAATTACTTATCTATTATTAATTTTCTATAAATGAATACTTTATGACATTTTTTGCTGTATAAATTTCAATTTTTAATTTTTAATTTTTTTTTATATTTTTAAACAATTTCATAATATGTTATTTTTATAAAATATCAATAGTGTCAAATTTGACACTATTCATTTATTTGAATTAAAATAAAATCCACATAGAATATATATTTGATACATAATATTTAATTGATCCCAAACATGTAATATTAATCTTGAAAATTAGTGGACCACATTAAATAGTTAATATAAAATTTATTTTAATATTTTTAAACCCATTTATTTGATATTTTAGTCTATAAAATAATTTCTACATAATTATTGTATCACCATTAATGATAATTATTTAATCCCTAAAAATCATAAATAAATTCACAAAATGTAGATTATTTTATTTTATTTTTTAACGATATTTATGTTGGATGTTTTATGATTTTTATCAACAAATTAAAATTATAACACTTATAAGATATAAGAGAGTGACATGATGTTACATTCTTTGGTTTTGATAATAATTACTTCATTTTCATCGTCAAAAGTCCATGAAATTAATCTATTCCGACATTTTGGTGGTATCAGTTAAATTCTATTTATCTAATGGAATTTAGGAAGTTGTTGGGATAATTTTATAATATTATTTCTAGCCTTCATTGCCTAATTTACCTTTAACTGTAGTAAATAAAATTTTCCATATTTACTATTCATAATGTCTAATAATATAAGGTATTATATTAGCATAATTTGAACCTACTAATTCTAAATATGGAATCCATTTTCGAAATTCAAAACACATAAGTGGAAGTATTTAATTTATAATTAATCCCACCATTGAGAAAATGGGTTCTAAAAGTTAATACGTTGAAAAAGACTGAAATGTTTTTAACAATGAATTCAGTGTAAAATTAATGCAAATGCATTACATTATATTAAATTGTAAAAATATATTCTATTTATACTTTAAAACCATCCAATATTATATTTTAATCATATAAAATATCTTGATGAAAAATGTTGTTTTTAATTAAAATTTACCATATTTTTACTATTCATCAAAATATGAATGTTAATAGAAAAATATTAATAATTTATACAAAGTAGATATTTATATAATTAATGTAATTAATAAGTTTATTTTGTAAAATTGAACTCATAAAAGTGTAAAAACGTGATTTAAATTCGGTACACCCTCAAAAGGTGGAAAAATTGCATTTTTATAAAATATTTATTTTACCCGAAAAATTTATTTTTTTCTCATAACATGTTCTAGAATATGTATAAGATGAAAATAAAATGTTATGAAATTAAAATTTTAGTTAATATTGTTCATAATAACTATTTGATCATAACATTATAACAATTATTGTTGTTTAGAGATATTCGGTATTGCGTACAACACAAGTTATTGAGGAAGGTCTCTTTTGCAACACAAGCCATGAATAATATTTCTATATAATACAAGCTAATATTGTATTACGTATAGCGAAAAATAATTTTGGTGTAGAGTACATCACAAGACACCAATGAAATTAAAAAAAATATTTCTCATAAAATATCTAGTTGTTACATCGTCAAAGTATATTTTAATAAGACATTAATATTCTGAAATCAAATATTTTCATCTAGCAGCATTCCTGAAAAAATTCAGTTGCTACAAAATACATACACTACAAAAAATTATTATTTCCATTATTAAAATAAATTCACTTGAGAAAAAATCATTTCACCTACTACACATGTAATTCTGTTTCTATTAAATACTTATGATTTAGAAATATAATACCCTCAATAAATTCATATTTTTCTAATTAAAGACATACATTCTAGTATAAGGACCTATGAGTATTCTTAAAAGGTATACAATGGAATCGAGAAATTCAAGGATTATTCAAAATCAAACATATCTTATACTAATTTGACTGTAACATTAATTAATCATCTCAAACAAATAACAACAAACTCAAACAACTTTTTTCCTATATATTTTATTATGTTAATGAAAAATTCAATCCACTAGAATCCTCATATCAAATTTTTGGGTACTTCAATCTCCCCATATAGATTTTTTGAAAACATTACTCATCTCTTAATAAATATTTCATATATATTTCAAACCATATTAAAAAATAAGAATAATCAAAATAGGTTATAGCCAATATGAGAACAATTTTTCACCACACAATTATACATGGTTATCTTTTTGACATTACTCCACCCGTCAATGTCAATAATGCATGGCCAAGTGATTTAAAAGAAATATTACTCCATCAATGAATGATATATCATTAAAAACAAACTCCCCCATTCATCATTGATCATATATTTAGATGGAAATGTATTATACTATAATGATAAAAATTTTATAACAATTTATCAATGGGTTATGAAAAATTTCTCCCCCTTGGTAAAAAAATCATTCCCATCGTGGGGTAATCATTAATGCTTCATCAATAATGAGGAGAAAGATGAACATGTTGTTATTTCACATGTTCTTAAAATCTATCTATTGATTTTTATTTGAAAAAGTTTTCTACAAGACTCATCATTCCAATATTTTCATTCTTCATATCAATACTTAGAACCCTTTAATTAATAAAATTTTATATTATATAAATATTTTTTATTCTTTTTTGTTGTATTTTTTTCATTAAGAGATTTATAGAGCATATATTTTCCCAATAAATTTGACATTGTTTCTTGGAAACCTGTTTTAAATTAGATTGTTTCACGTGAATCCTACTACATTTGGGCACAAACAATTGTAGTAGTGGTTGACCCATCCATTAATGTACTCAGAGGAATAAAATATGACTTATATTTATTCGACTCACAAAACTCTAACTAAGTAAGAAATATCAGCCGAATGTTACATTTATATTTGTATAATTTCAAACTTAGTCAATATTTGGGAACACCTACTGCTCTAAATCTAATAAACTTTTATAGAACAAGACACTATTGAGTTGTTATTGAAATTTTTCATAATCATCTTCATTTCAAACAAATAAGATTTTTTTTCACTCTATAATATATTTCATAGAGCCCTTGAAAATACGATATCTGAACTTGGTAATATGATTTAGAGGAGGATACTATAATTCTATTGAATAATATTTGATAAACTATTGATCTATTATCATTTTTTAATTAAGGTAGAATAATAATGTGGATATTAATAAAATTTATATATTTCATTACAAAAAATATCCCAAACAATTTGGCATATTTTTTCTTGGGATATAAGTAATTAATCTGATCATTATAAAATTTAAAACCCTTTGAAAAAACTAATTTCACCCAATAATAGAATCTCATAATACTGCATCATATTCAATGAAAATTCATCACATAGATACTTCTAATAACATAAAAATATTATCTCATCAACAAAGATCATAACAACAATAGTTTTTCACGAAAATGATTCTATCAAATTTTCATTCTTTATATTTAATGATCCTTAGGTATCTATCAATAATTGAGATAAATTCTATTTTATCATATTCAAATCTATATAAATAATCATTTAACATTGAAACCATATATTTATAAATGTGAAGAATAAATTTATTAGTCTTCTCTATAAAAAATTCAGATTCAAGATCGACATCATGTAATGTCGACCTTATATCAAGGTGCTAAACAATATAATTTTTTATGACCTTTCACTACAAATTAAATTCATAAACATTCTAGCATGAGTCTATAAATTGTTTTCAAAATTGTTGAATTCCAATTGGAAATAGAACATTAAAACTAGTCAAGATTTCTTCCTTGATTCTTATCCATTATTATTGAGTTCATTTCTTAAAACCCACATGGTGCAAACAATATTTTAATGACATGGATTTATCACAAGATCATAAGTAGATTTCATCTCAATTTTATCCATATCTTCCCTCATGTTTTTTCAACTTATGAAATGAGTGTTGTGTGATTTTCAATTCTTACCTCTCATTTAGTTTAAACTGATTCCATTTGATTAACAATTCCAGTTTAATTATAAACATGATTGTTAATCATTATATATCTTATTTTTTATTGTTCATCAACCCCCACATAGTGATTTTCCCAAACTAAATCATCAACATTTAAAATTATTCATGTTTCCTTTGTGCTCAACTATTATCAATTAAAAATTATTCACAATATTAGCCTTGGAATAATAATATGATATACTAAGTGAAAAACTTACGTTGGGTTAATTTTAAATAATTTTAATGTAAAAATTATGAATATGTTTAGGAATCCTTTTTCTTTAAAAATTATATCATCTTAGATTAGAAATGAAACCTATGGAAATTATATCATCTATATTATTACGACATTTACCTATATTACAACCCTATATATTTATAAAACACAAGAATCTAGATTCTTTTAAATATTTTCTACTGTTTTCCATTAGAAAAACATTTTATAAGTTGTTTTTTTGTTTTTTGTCTCTTTATTAATAAATTATGAATATGAATTATGATGTACACAACATATATCTAAACAAATTTAGTTTGTTTTTTGATGACATACATGGTCCTCCCCATTTCAACAATTCTTCATTTTTCATCTAAGAAATTCTATTCTATTTTTTTATAGGTATCAACGAATTGTTCCTTAATTCCATATTTATCAAATCAGTTTTTAGAGAAATTACATAAAATTAAACTCCATTAACTATTCATATCTTTAAGAGGTTTAAAATGACCTATTTCTCAAATTTTATCCGGAATTTTATGAAAATGTTAAAAGATTCAAACTTATTCTTCATGAACATGATTATAGTCATGCATATTACATCATTAGTGAATATAATAAAATACAATTACCTATAGTATACTAATTACATATGGGGATATAAGTTTTGGAATGAAATAGTTAAGGTTCTTTTAATTACGATATCATAATTTTATTTTATAGATTGAACCATCCTTCCATTTTTTTGCATTCATAAATTGACTCTATTTTCCATTTAAATATAGGAAGATCTAATACTAATTCATGATTTTATATATTACTTATAAATTATTTCTAAGGGTCCTAGGTCACCAATTACACTATTAATTCTCTAATTTAGTAGTCATATACCACTAGATTCTTGTATCACTATACTGGAAAATGTTTCAACTTTTTCTTCCACTTATTTTGATGAGACTCAAATCAGAAAAATTATTAATACACATTTATTACATTCAATAGAAAATCATTTACTTCACTACATAATTGATATAATCTGAATATATTACGGTGAATTTTTTTTGTAATTAAGATTATTTTTTTAATCTCAACTGAATATGTTAATTTAATTGTAAGATAATTGTCTTTCAAAAGCTATATTGCATCTTCATCATGATATATGATAATTTTAATGAATTTTATATCACCTAACATGTGGGATGAATAACCACTATTTATGGTCCAATGTTTTCCTCTCCAATTACCATTTAAAGGCTCTTAAATATTAATGATATCTCATCATGATAAATTTGATGTTATATTTCACCATTCTCATTACACAAATTTTTCAAGGATGAATTGTCAAAAAATATTCAACAATATTTTAAATTTGATCCAACACCCACATAAATGTTGCATGCAATAAAATATATTTTGTGTGGGTGATGAAAGGTTTTTTAATCCATTTTTCTCCCTATATAATTATCTCTTCATATACTCATAAAAACCTCCCCTCTCATTATACTTTCTACCTAAAAAAGATATATTTTCATAACATGAATACAATTTTGGGATATAATACCATATCGTCTGTAGAACCCTTTGAATATAGGTCTTCTATAATAATATGACTTATATATATAATTTGGATATGATTATACTAGAACTGATGAAACATGATTATGCATTAAGGATAACGTGTATTTTGAGAAGTTCATCTCCAATTTAGTTGAAGGGGAGTGTTTTACATCAACATTATTTTTCTATATAAGAATATATTTTCAATTTGATCCTACATGGTTTGGATAAATTGGTTAATAGTTTGATAAGTCCGATGATATTTTCACATGCATCATCTAATTTACTTTTATAATATGCAATGATTACATAAAAAGTGATATCCATATGTCTATTATAATCATATATCAACTTTCTTAATTATTAATTTGATTCTAATAATTTTTACAATGTCATACAGAGCACCTCAGGTTTCCACATATGTATCTCTAAAAGATCATTCACAGTATATTCATTTTCTAAGACTTTAAACATACGACTTTTAAATTTTCCAATATATGTATATTCATTTGTAGAAAGAGCATATTTAATTTCAACCTTATATAAATTAACATTTTTTAATAATTTAAATAATTTATTGAGTTTTTAATTCGTCTTTAAACATGATTTATGTTTATATTTCAATATATTCCAAATGTAGGATATTTCATCCTCTTATCCTTCTGTATTAACAGATTCCTTGTGTTTCACTACATATTCGACTGAATTTTGGAATTTTTATGTACTTATACATCACTGTAGAATATAAAATAATTGTAAGGGCTGTGATCTGATAAGTCTGACCATTTTTGGGTTTCCAATGATATAATATATAAATGGAGGATTGGAATAATTCTGAAGTGGTTGGATATTAAAAATATGGATTTGGGGTTACTATATACTATAAATTCCTTACACTCCATGTTACTGTGGTTCATGAATTACGATGATTCAGTTTCTAGAATTTATATATTGAGGGAAAATAAAAAAGGTGACATGTTTTTAAATGAAAACTGTTCCCCAATATTAACATAATGTCAATGAGGATTACACATTGTTCAACTCCACTATTCTATATATATTTAAATATTTTAGAAGATATGTTTTTTATAGACCCTGAAACTAATGGTTCTATTTCACTCAGTCCAACCCATCCATTAGTCCACCCTTCCCCACCTTTTTATTCATTTTATAGGAATTGATCCTTAGGGTGTCTTCGTAAATCTGAGGTGACCCATGTTGACCCAAGGATCATTATTTATTCATTTTTATCAGGTTTTCATGGTTTAATCTTGATTTATCTCGCATACTCTCCCTTGTTGTCAATTTTTATTTAATTTTTACTTTAAAAAGTTTTTATTGCTTATTGTTGGTGCGTATTTCATGTGTCATCCTCAGATAGATGCAGTTCTTGTGGGAGAGGTGATTAGATATCTGTAAGATAATATTTTCCCATTTGAAGAATATTAATAGCTTTTTTGGTATGATATTCATTTATTAGTTTTATTTATTCTAAATCATAACCTTGGAATGATTTATCCCTTTTAATGAACATATATTGACATAATAAACATTAATCCAAATAAAATAATTATTAGGAATCTCAGTTTTATTTTCTTCACACCATGATATAGTGTTGGTTCTTAATTTTCTAGATAGGGTGATATCCATGCATGCATTTTATCATGTTTTTTATAGGAGTGTCATGATGATATTGGTTATGAACACACGACACAAAATATTTTAAAATTAATTAGAATATGAATAAATAAACAAGTGGAATGTTTCTAATAAAATGGTTTCTATAAATATATAATAGTAGAAATAATATAATTCACATTCTAATTGAAAGTGGTCTTCCATGGGTTAATGGAATTGATATTAAATGTGAATCATGTTTATTATTTTGTTAAAATAATTAATATCAAGTTAATGAATTGTAATTCATCATCATGTTCAACTAGGATTTAATTCATGGAAGAATGTTAGATTGATTGTATAAATAATCACTGATGAAATGTGATAGATAAATTCAGTTGGTTTCCCATTGTTGGAGCCTCTAAATAAATAAATTGATAAATTATTGATGGAATAATAATCCATTGTGTGGAAAAAATATTTTCCTACGTCCAGAGATTCATATTTTCTTGAGAAGGATGAGTTCCCTATTTTGGAGTCAAGAGGGCTTGTCTTCATGTGAATGATGAATGCCTTATTTTGAGGGGCTTATTTCCCTATAGATTTTTTGTTTGTTCCTACTACATTGTGATGTTCTCTGTATATAATAATTGATGTATGATCTTGGAATGAATGATCCTAGATAGATTATGTGTGATATTTTGTAGGGTGGCCTAAATGTGATGTTAGAAGGGTATGTATATGGATGGAATGGATATTGTGATATTTGGTCATGGAGGACTTGATGATGTTGCATTATATGACCCATATAAGAGAGAGATGCATAGGTATATAACATTAGGATTAAGAGATGGAACCAGAGGTGGTGGAATGGTTAAACTTATGAAAATCCATTTATGATATGTTGTGAGCTAGTATTCTTTCTTTTGAATCTATTTATTGGACGATTGACATGATGCTTATTTTATCTACAGTATATTTTCCCACTTCTTGAGGATATTGGATGTTCTTGGTAGCATGGTTAATTATGGTATTATCTTATGATTGTTATCCTAGTGTACCAAGATATAGAATGATTCTATTAATGAAAAAAAAATTAACCTCATGTGTTTCGTTGATGATGGAATGCAAATAATTCAAAATGTTAATATTCATAAACCATGTATTTGGTTTTCATTTTTCATGGATGGAATGGGATTCACAGTAATGATTAATGAAATGAAACGTAATTGATTGTAACATTGAATAATTTTAATGACAAATTAATGGATAATGAAATAATTAATATTAGGAAATAATAAAAATAAAAAACTGACATTAATGATGTTCTTTTATGTTCTTGAATTCTTAAAGGATGTCTTATCTTATTTATGGTAGTTGAGAGTCTGAGCGTCGTTAGTTGTAGTGGATTATTGAACTATGTTATTCCTATAGTTTGGTTGTGATATATATTATATCATGAATGTTTATGATTTTTTAGACCACCCCACCAATTAAATTTAGGTATACTGACACCCAATGGATAATGGGTTGTGGGGGTATTTTACCCAACATCCTTGTAAAAGGTGGGATGGATGAATACAACTCTATCCTTAATCTCATCTCTTGTTAGTTACTAGTGATGATATTTTTGGGGGTTATCCTTACCATATATGTTTGTAGATGGTTGTGATAGATTCACGTTATTTCACACACATGTATTTCCATATATAGTATCCAAAGAATTATTAGATGTATAACATGTATAGGATATAATGGCTTGATACACATACAAATTGTATGGTATGTGATGAATGTAGGTATAATAATTGATTTTTATATACATTATATAGGTTTTTTGTATTCTAGAAACTACTTTCTTACTATATGATTTTGTGGATTCGATGTTCTGGTAATGTGATGCACGAGGTGCATGTTATGATACCATGTCCAAGTGTTTTCAAGATGGCATAACATTGGAGTGAGAGGCTCAAGACATGTGAAATTGGGGAAGAGAGGTGAACCAATGGGGAGGTAGGAGTGGGGTACCGTTGATGTTTTATTATTATATCCTATTCTCCATTGAATGAGATACATTGTGAGAGTTAGCATTGGTGAGGATGATTCTTTAGTATACATATCTATGCGATGAGTTAGATTCAATAATTTTTACTATTCTTTATAATTAATTATATATATTATAATTGAGAGGCTTTAGAGATGATCCTAATAATTATAATAATATATTCACCACACATATATATATATATATTACATTTTTTAGTTTTATTGGATAAAGATAAGGATCATACTGGATGTTACTATATCGGGGTTTTGAAGGATTTATTTCATCCTCATGGTCACTATCACCTTTATCATTTTGGTACCTATTGTTCCCCTATCAATAGATTCTATACATTATGATATTAAATTATTTAAATTGGGTTATATATATATATGATTAGGTGTTGGTTGGGGTTTTTTCTTTTCTTTCTCCTCTCCATGTTTCTCTTAGAGGGAATGCATACTATTATTGTTTATTACTATACCCATAGTGAAATTCTATAACAAGGGGTCTTGTACCACTAAGACTCAGGAAGTCTCCATGTCTATCCCCTAAATGCATCATCTTTGTAGGGTTATAGTCATGATAGAGTGGTATAAATGATTCTTTTTCATGGGATATGATGGTGTTTAGATTTAGGCATAGGTGATTTTCCATCGATTAGTAGAGAAACAAAGTTATATATGTTTATTATGTGATGTAAACATAATATACCATCTAATAGATGGGTATTTTAGTCCCCTTATGATTTGATTTATTAAAAATTTTATTTATTGAGCCAACTATGTGATGTGATAGTTGTTGCAGGGTAGTGAAAAATAAAAGGATCGTGTATGATTCTTCATTTCCCATGTGTTTGAAATGGGAATACCTTGGGATAATATAATAATTTATACAAGAAAATAAATAAATGAATTAGTGAAATATTCTCTATATTCTAGGTATAAATCCTCAAACAGATTATTCTTCTTGCAGGTATGGCTGATGGTCAAAATTCTCATCATGTTCTCCTGGAAGATGTTAAACAACATGTTCCCATAGATTTAAATAAATTATATTCTGATGATAATGACACATGTAAGAGGACACCCAAGTGTTTCAGTACCAAATCATGTATATGATTTATGGACCTATTTCAGATTTTATCATGGTGGAAATGTTGTAGGAGGATGAGATTTATTTTAGTCTGGTCCATTTTCGAAATGAGAACGAGGTGTTTTGGATTAAATGATTCTATTTAGAGTAGCCCGGTTGTGGCGGTTCTTGCACATTGGGTAACATGGGGTTTTTTCCATGTGGGAGGTGTTTTGAGACATGTTTAGAATAAATTTTCATTCAAAACTTGTGAAATAAATCATCTACAAGGGTTACAAACCCTATTATATGGGAGATCCAATTTTTCAGAGATTTAGATCTGTTTATGAAATATTCTAGGATATGATTTGGAACTATTTCCATTGGGTATCGTGGTGTTTCTTTTGACCTTCATTTACCCACCTCCTAAGATAATTTTCAAATATACATAAAACATAATTTTACCACATCTGTGAGTAGAATTTCAAAAACCTGAGAGACATGGTTGATATCAGTAAGTAAAATCTGGTTCAATAAGATAAAAATAATTATTGGTGAATAGTAGCTTTTTCATTTTATTTACCATAGTTAAAAGTAAATAGGGTAATTAAGGTTTTAAAATGATATTAATAATACCCTGAAACATGTTCTAATTCTATTAGATAAGTGTAATTCGAACAAAAACAACCTTAGGAATAAAATATTACCCATTAGGTGCACTTGGATTAGATTGGGGCATTTATTATTATTTTATTTAAATAAGTGTTAAAATAGTTAAAATCAAAGTTTAATAACTAAAACATTTTTAATATAGGGTTATATAGAAGGTAAATTCAACTATAAATGTTAATTAGAATGAAAAAAAAATATTTCCTACATAATGGTATATGATTTATAATTTTTAGACATTTAATAATTTAATTTAGTAATGACACAATGATGATGCAGTAATTACCTTATCAATGAAATATTAACAAAATTGATGTTATAAATACCCAAATAAATGTTATTTTATACTTTTTATGAAACAAACTAATTTTATAGTTTATTATGACATTTTATTATTGAATCAATTAACCTTGTTTGAATTAATCATGTTGTTATGAGTTCTAATAATATCAATTACCAAATAGTGTCAAAATTGACATAAAATTGTTTTTAATACAAATATTATATTATTAATTTGTTATTTTATTCTAAAAATCTATAGTTCAGCCAATTGGATTGGATAAGGATATATATATTGATAATGAACAACTTGGGGTTCGTTTAGAATGTTATAGTATATTTATTAACCATATATTGTAAGAAAGCAAAAAGACACGGTAAAAGTTAAATTATTTAACTTAGAGTTAAATCTAAATGATAAGTATAAAAAAGTAACCTAAACTTTTCTAAAACAAATTGGTTGAAAGGATATCAAACCATACTCACCTTTCTTAGAAATAAATCAATTTGGAGCAATTCAAAATCAAATATGACAATATTATAAAATAATATTTTATGTTTTTCCTAAGGTGCCCCTCTCCTCCCTTATAAAAAGGGAACCCCTTACCACTTCTCTTCACACCCTTTTGATCCTTGAAGCTCGGCCAAACCATGCCAATTATTCTTCTAAGCCTCTCAAGTTATAACATTGAGGTTCTGGTATTCTCAAAAGACCCACTCTAGTGCCCTAAGAAGTCGTTTAAAGGAGGTGTGTCGAGGAATTGGTAATCTCTTCTACTGACTATTTCAAGATTATTTTTTCTTCTTACTTTCCTTCATTAGTTGTTTAATTATAATGAAATAAGAAAAGTATTAATTATATACTGATATGTTATTATAAATATGAAACAACCCCATTTCACCTTCTATCTATCCTAAGGAAAATTAAATCACCGCGCGTGCGTATGTACGGAATACTGTCTCCACGCCGTGGTGTAACCTGTTTTTCCACCACCATATTACATGGATGGGTATAATGGTGTAAGTAATAAAAATATATGATTATTATAACATCATACTGATTCTTGGATATTATTTCATCCACTCAAATTCTAATAATGATTATGGGAATGATATCATCGCTCGTGCATGCGTACGGACTACCGTCTCCACGAACGCGATGACATTCATTTTCTATGATTAACCATTAAAGAATGATTATAAAGTATATATAATAAATAATCATGAAATATATTACATAATAATGATACTATATTTATGTACATATATGTTTCATTTACATAATTCCATTCAATTCAATAAGGAAGCGAAAATAATGTTCATGCATACGTACGGCCTACCCTCTCCACAAACGGTGTATTTCATACCATTTATCGATCTATCATAAATATTTATATAATGAATATATATTATATATAAATCATGTTTTACATTATGTAATTAAATAAATATGGATATAAGTAATAATATCAAGAAGTACAAGTCAAAACACGTTTGATAAATGAAACGATTTTTATCCAAAAGCTGCTTTAACATTGAATTTACAAAACAACGGGTAATATAAAGACATAAGTGAACCATATATGATATAATAACAATGAATATGATTATCTAATAAGTAAATTAAATTATTTAAATCATTATACTAGAGGATCTGATACGTATTAAGCATATCAGACCTAAGGTAAAGGATAACTTTTCCAAACTCATTATTATCCGAGATTGTTTATTCGTAGTATTTACTGGGGTTATTGTTATCAACCATGCACATGTTTTATAAAAATGTTTTCATGTATATTTAATGACCTTTTTACCCATATTTTAATTTTACTACATGTTATGAAAGGAATCTTACTTTCGTTTACCACACAAGGAACTTGTGGACTTTTCCGACAAAAGTACGAGGAGAATGTTTTTTTAACTTATACATCATGAATGGATTTTTATGGTTTCATAATGACTTATTTCAATGAATATTACTCTACAAAATTTCATTATTATAATCAAAATAAATATTTTATTTTAAAATTTCATCGCATTTTGTGAAAAGAAAATGATTTTGAAGAAAAAAGGATACTTTCCTCAAGAATTTAATTCAAGTGTTTTATCAAAACCATTTTCCATCTAACATTACATTATTTCATAATTGTATGTTTAAAGTATAATCACCCTTTTATTTACATGGTTTGATTCTTCTTATGATGAAATTATATCCATTTGTTATATATGGATTATGTTATTATGAGATGATGTTTATACAACCCATTTTATTCATTGGGTTATGATTAATGATTTATTTCTATGTTGTGGAAGATGTAAGAATGATTTCATTATGAGATGGGTGGGACCTATATCTCCCTCCAATGAATTGGGTAATGATTTATATCTCATGAGATAGACATGGCTGGAATGACATGTTAATCTGCTTCAGCAATACAGGACTGTAATGAGGATTGAATGTGGTTCAGTAATGAACTTTTTCCACTAAGATGGTCTTGGAAGCAATTCCTTTGATACTTTGGAAATAATATCATGTGCTTAATGGTTTTCCATAATTACATGTTTTATTCCCATTATATTTCATCATGATTGACGTTCCTTTATGATCTTTTCCTTACATACTGCCAAGATTTATTTCACAACCCTTGATTTTGATGTGTAGACTTTATATTCATGTTTTAATGTTCAAATTTATTTGGTTTGTTTTATTTTCTCAATGCATACCCTTACTGAGAATTTGAGCTCATCCTTTATATGTTTTCATTTCCCTAGGATATAAAGAACGTTTTTAGGTAGGAAAAAACAGATGATCATTATGGGAGATGTTGAATATCTTTCACCATGATTGGAAGATTATATTCTGAGTTTCCAAAGACATTAAAATATTACTTTCCTTTTGTATCTATTTTTGTTATTTATTGATTATTCTGAAAAAGTAATGTAAATTCCATTGTATGTCAAGTACGGGTCTCTACTGTTGGTATCAGAGAAAAGGATTAGTCCTCCTTTGGAAACTATGATTTGAGAACTTTAGTGAGATCCCTAGATATATTTCTAATGTATGTCTAGTGATGTCCCTAAGAATAAGTATATGTATAGGTTATAGTCCTAGAATTATTGTAATGATAATTGAATTAATCCTAGGATGTTATATATTGATGTTACTCCTCCTATTTTATGTTATTTTACTAGCACGATTGTTGCCTCTAACACTATTCTTTTTTGGTTTTAGATGATAGGTGGAACCCGATGGAACCATGATGATCAATGTTATGGACAATGAAATGATTGGTCTCTCGAACAACCAAATGTGATGGGAGAGGGAGTAAAAATTATTATTTCTATACTTACACAAGCTATGAATCATTCTAGATTTCCAAATGATCTGAGAAGGGAACAATATTCAATTGAGTCATTCATGAGGAAACATCCACCTTCTTTCAATTGGTCTTCTAAATCACATGTTTCCAAACAATGGATCAGGACCATTGAAAATATATTTTCCATACATCACTGTTCAGAACATGAAAAATTCCTTTTCACTATTTACCATTTTGAAGGTGTAGCAGACCAGTGGCAGACTGAAATTAAGAATATAAGGCCCCAATATAAAATTGAATCCAAGGAATGGGATGAGTTCAAGAACTTGTTTTTCAGTAAGTACTTCACTCGTATTCTTTGAACAAAGATGGAAAAGGTGTTCCTTGAGCTTAAGTAGAAGGATGATGAATATGTTGGTATATACGATGTGAATTTTATAAGACATTCAAGGTATGCATCTGGATTTATCATCCAACATTAATGTAAAGTTGATCGATTCTTCGGTGGCTTAAAACCAAGTCTTAAAAGGGAATGATCTATAATAGACTTTAGTAGCTATGAAGAAATTGGGCATTTTGGTATCAAGGTATAACTGGATGTTGGTGTAACATTTCCATTTCATGGTTTTTGCAGGAAACAAATGATGGAGTTCAAGGAAAATCCTCAGAACAAAGGTGAAATGAATGTGAATGTTTAATTATTCTCAAAGTGTTGAAAGATGCATGGTGGATACTGTCTAAAATTTACTAGAAATTGTTTCAAGTGTGGAAAATATGGTTATCGAGCAGCTGAGTGCCGAATTAATGGGAAAAAGTTTTCTAATGATATGAATAGAGAAAAGACTACAAAGAACACACCACCAACACTTCAATTCTTCATGTTCAAGGAAATGGGGAATTATTCTAATCAACGCCCAAATCCAAGGGTTAATGATGATCGACGTGAGCAACCTCTTAAGGAAAAGGAAAAAGGGAAGCCACATGTGATCACCTTTGGCGATGTTGAGTTTGACAATGATGTAGTGGAATGATTATGTGTTTATTTAACGAGATTCCAATACAATGTTGTGGAATCTAATTTATAGTACATTGGAATTTTGGAATGTCATTGTATTGGTTTATTATGGTTTTCAATAATTATATGGTACTGGTATCCATGAAATTTAATTCAAATATTATGGAAAGCAGATGATATGATAAAGAGAAAATGAAATGTTTAATAGTATTCATGAGCTCATTACAGATATAATGACAATGTTATATCATTGTTTGAGTATATTGAAATTTTGGGATTTTGGTATCTAGAAAGAGTTACCTTTAGAAAAAATTCATGTTTTTACTATGGTTTTATGGTTATTCATGTTGCAAGGGAATACACGATTAGGGTATTCAAATGTTTGTAATGCGATCAACAAGATATATCTTATGATCAGAAAGGTTTGGGGTCAAGCCCCTTTATTAAAGAAAAATAAAAAAGACAGCAAACCCTTTTGAGTTGGGTAAGGTAAATCCCATTACAAGCCCGTAGGCCCAGTGGGACAAAACCCATTTAGAGACATGCACCCAAAGCATCAGATGACATGACAGAAGATCCCAGTGGAAAAACCCATTAAAAGTGAAAAACATCACTAGATCTTGTGCCGTTGTCAACCCCACTGTAGCCCGAAGCCCCGCCAATGATGACAACATCACACCGTGATGACCGCCACTCCAAAATTCCCATTCCCAGCCCTTGGAGCTATCCACAGCCATCAGAACACAAGATCTGGTTTGAAACCAGATCTAAAATCGCAAGGCCAAACACCACTCCAATTCCCAGCCCGAAGCCAGTGAAAAACTTTCATCGTTTTGGAGTTCATTACAAATCGCAACTTCAAGCCTGCAGAGAACACGACGAGACGCAGATGCACAACATGACTCTGCAAATTGAGCAGAAAACGAAACCACAATGTAGCACATCCTCAATCCCAGAACACTTCCATCGTGCTTCATCACCAAATTAGGCCGCCGACAAGAGTCACCGGAAACAACACCGTAATCCCTTCAACAACGCGCGACCTTCAACCATGCTCCACGGCCGAATGCATCACTTGACAAGGCACAGAATGCCATAAACATCACCATAAGCTAAAAACAAATGTCAACCAGCACACGAAAATCTGAAGCAAGTGGACGCCGTAGCCGACCAGAGGGACCCAGCCTCCGCACAGCCATCCTCCATCAACCGCAGAGACAAAGAAGAGGAAATCAAACCCAGAAACACGGAGCCGAACTCCCATCACCTGAGACTGGGGGCCCAACACTGCACTAGAGGAAGCATCACCGCTGAGCTGCCCCAGAAATGCCTCCCCGAGCTGGATCATGAAAGATCTAAACCACAAAATCCCTCGTCGAAGTCCAAATCGCGCCATCCACAAGTAGCAGAAGAGACCATCAAGGAAGGGCCAAGACCACCAGTGGAGGCAGTGCCGAATCACAAACTTCAAACTTCAAAGACACCTATTAATCCATCGGAATCGCAAATTCAGCGAGAGATAGATCGCTGCAGCTGCACACCACCACCAAAAATCCAAGAGCAAAAATCCCCCCTCCCCCAGAGCTACTCCAGATCAGACAACGGAACCCTAGACACTACGGAGCCGCTGGAGATCCACCAAAACCTGGAAACCACAGGAGACAACCCGTCGCTTTGGAAAAGGATGCGGGAATTGAACCCCCAAACATAGAGCGACATTCCTTTATTTCCTACCACTGGCCTACAAGAAGTCCTTGGTTAGTATAAACTAGTTTTCTTTTATCAAGCAGTATTATAGATGAAGTATAAGTCCATTTTTGGAATCATATACGATCAACCTAACCATAGATGGGCTTCTGTATATTTGATATCTTTTTTAACCTTTTGTTTGAGACATATGGAATGACCCATCATTCTATCACATGATCTGCTAATACATCATGTATGAAAAATTCAACTTCATTTCTTTAGGAGATGATTTGGAAATCATTAAAGGCACGAACAATGATATGATTATACCGAAATAAAGTAAGTATATATTCTAATTCAAATTATTCAACATTAGAGAAATGATCTTGAAAACCAAACATGTTGTTCTAGTGCTCTTATATCCGATGAATCAGATGGTACCTTAAATCATCACAAATTTATGTCTTTGTGATTGTTGTCTTTTTCAAATCCATGTCCTCTACCACTCTCCATCAGAACATGATGGTTAGATTTTTCTTCCACATCCATATTTCCACCTATGTTGTCCTATGTGGAAGTTTATTGATAAGTTAATCTTGGTAACCATTAAATTTCTTTGTTTCCATTTAAAACTGATGTTTTAGTATTCCTTTTTACAATGTGGGTATCTATGAAAGAATCTTTCATTTAGTAAACTATTTATAACCCTGACGAATTTCGAGGGAGAAATTCATTTTAAGGGGGGTAGAATGCAACACCACAAAATTTTATAAAAAATATTCTTTCTAATTTCACTGATGTCTTATGTTTTATGAAACAACAAAAGGAGCATTCAATACACGCATCCTTGACTTTTCTTGCATTACACACAATCACGACCTTTCACGATAGCATGTGTTGTACGTAATACCGAGTTTCACTAAACAACGATATGTTATATGAACTAGCTGTTATGAATAGTAATAACCACTTTTTTAAATTTTATTTTTCAAAATGGACATCATTTTTGGATTTGGAATATCGAAATTATCCTAGGTTAAATTTTTGGCATTTTTCTGAAAACTTTCAATTTTTGATGAATAGTGAAAACATCGGGTTAGTATTTAAATACCAAATTTTTATTTAAATAATTATTTATTTTATATAAATTAATTTTAGGTAAAAATTGATACATAATACCTATATAAGTTCAATGTAATTCATTGGAGTCATTTTAAATAATTTTAGTTACATAAAAATTTTATTGAACTTTTGACCGTCTTTTAACCACCTCCTAGAAAAATTTGCAAATTTAAATAAAACATAATTTTACCACTTCTGTGAGTGGAATTTCATAAATTTGAGAGACACAATTGATATCAGTAAGTAAAATATGGTTCAATAACATAAAAATAATTTTTGGTGAATAATAACTTTTTACTTTTATTTACCACGGTTAAAAGTAAATAGGGTTATTAAGGGTAAAAATTACATTACCATTACCCTAAACATGTCATAATTCTATTGGATAAGTGTAATTCATCCAAAAAAAACCTTAGGAATAAAATATTACCCTTTAGTTTCACTTGGATTAGATTAGGACATTTATTTTTATTTCATTTAAAGAAGAGTTAGAATAGTTAAAATCAATGTTTAATAACTAAAACATTTTTAATATAAGGTTATACAGAAGTTAAATTCGACTATAAATGTTAATTATAATAATAAAAATATTTCCAACATAATGGTATTTTATTTATAATTATTAGACATTAAATAATTTAATTTATTTATTACACAATGATTATGCAGTAATTACCTTATTAATGATATATTAACATAATTGATGTTATAAATACCCAAATAAATGTAATTTTATACTTTTTATGAATTATACAAAAAATATAGGTTAATATGACATGTTATTATTGATTCTATTAACCGTTTTTGAATTAATCGCGTTGTTATATGTTTCACAAATATCAATTACCAAATAGTGTCAAAATTGACATAAAATATTTTTTAAAACAAATATTATATTATTAATTGTCATTTTATTCCTAAAAATCTAAATATTGGCCTAATGTCTTAGATAAGGATATATATATTAATAATGAATCTTTTGGTGTTCGTTTAGCTTGTTATAGTAAGTTTATTAACCATATATGTTAGAAAGCAAAAAGACACGATAAAAGTTAAATTATTTAACATAGAGTTAAATATAAATGATAAGGATAAAATATTAACTTAAATATGTCTAAAACCAATTATTTGAGAATATTTATACCAATTACCACCTTATCATATAAATAAATCAATTTGGAGCTATTAAAAACTGAATATCGCTTTATTATAAAATAATATTTTTAGTTTTTCCTATGTTGCCCCTCTCCTCTCTTATAAAAAGGGCACCACTTCCCTCTTCTCTTCACACCATTTCAAGCCTTTAAGCTCGTCCAACCACTGAAAATTACTCTTCTCAACCTCTATAGTTATATCATAGAGGTTTTGGTCTTTTCAAAAGACCAACTCTAGTGCCCTAACAAGAAGTTTAAAGGAGGTGTGTCGAGGAAGAGGTAATCTTTTCTACCAACTCTTTCAAGTTTATTTCTTCTTATAATTTTTCTTCATAAAATGTTTAATTATAAATTAATAACATCAGTATTACTTATATACAGATATGTTATTATAAATATGAAACAACCCCATTTCACCTTATATTCATCCTACTGAAACTAAATCACCACACGTGCGTACTAACGGAATACCGTCTCCACGCCATGGGGTAATCTATTTTTTTTCACAACCACCTTACTTAGATGGTAATAAGGGTGTAAATAATAACAATATATGATTATTATAACATAATACTAATTCTAAGATATTATATCATCGACTCCAATTCTAATAATGATAATGGGAACCATATCATCGCTCTTGCGTACGTACAGACTAATGTCTCCACGAACGCGATGACATTCATTTTCCATGATTAACCATTCAAGTATGATTATAGAGAATATATAATAAATAATCATGAAATATATTACATAATAATGATATTGGATTTATGTACATATATGATTCATTTACTTAATTCCATTCAATTCAATAAGGAAACGAAAACAGCGTTCATGCGTACGTACGACCAACCGTCTCCATGAACGGTGAATTTATTCCACTTATCAATTTATCATATATATTTATATCCTGAATATATATTATATTTAAATAAAGTTTTACATTATAGAATTATGTAATTCAGGATATAAGAAATAATATCAAGAACAGAATGTCAGAACATATAAGATAAATGAAATGATTTTTACCCAAAACGCTGCATTAACATGGAATTTACAAAAGAACGGGTAATATAAAGTCATAAGTGAACCATATATGATATCATAACAATGAATTCGATTCACTAATAAGAAAATGAAATTATTTAAATAATTATACAGGAGGTTCCGATACGTACCAAGCATATCAAACCTAAGGTAAAGGATAACTATTCCAATCTTGTTTTTATCCGAGATTGTATATTCGTAATTATTTACTGGGGTTATTGTTATCATTCACGCCCATGTATTATAAAAATAATTTCATGTATATTTAAAGACCTTTTACCCATTTTTGAATGTTAACACATGTTATGAAGGGAACCTTACTTTTTTTTACCACACAAGTAACTTTTTGTCTTTTCCAACCAAAGTACAGGGATAATATTTTTTTAACTTATACGTCGTGAATGGATTTTTATGGTTTCATAATGACTTATTTAAATGATGTTTCCTCTAAAAATATCATTATTATTTTCAACCGAATTATTTTCTTTTAAAATTTCATGTAATTTTATGAAAAGAAAATGATTTTAAAGAAGAAAGGATATTTTCTTCAAGAATTCAATTAATGTGTTTTATCAAAACCATTTTCCATCTAAGATGAAATTATTTCATATGTGTATGTTTCAAGTATAATGTCTCTATTATTTACTTGGTTTTATTCTTCTTATGTTGAAATTATATCCATTTTTTCTATATGTATTATGTTATAATGAGATGACGTTTATGAAAACCATTTTATTCATTAGGTTATGATGAATGATTTATATATATGTTGTGGCACAATTCAGAATGAATTCATTATGAGATGGGTGAGACCTATATCTCCATAAAATCCATTGGGCAATGATTTATATCTCATGAGATAGACATGGTTGGATGGGTAAGTTAATCTGGTTCAGTAATATTGGACTGGAATGAGGAGTGAACTCGGTTCAGTATTGGACATTGTCCACTAAGATGGTATTGGGAAAAAAGCCTTAGCTACTATGAAAATTATATCATGTGCATAATGGTTTCCCACAATTACATGTTTTATTCCCATTCTATTTTATCATGATTGATGTTCATTTATGATCTATGACTTACGTACTACCAAGATTTATTTCACCACCCAAGATTTTGATGTGTAAACTTTATGTTCATGTTTTGATGTTCGAATGTATTTGGTTTGTTTTATTTTCTCCATGCATAACCTTACCGAGCATTTGAGCTCACCCTTTATATGTATAATTTTCCCCAGGATATAAAGAAAGGTTTTAGGTAAGGAAAAAAGGGATTATCTTTATGGGAGATGTTGATGATCTTTCACAATGATTAGAAAATTATATTCAGAGTTTCCAAAGACACTAAACTATTACTGTATTTGTGTATATGTTTTTGTTATGTATTAATTATTCTTAAAAAGTAATGTAATGTCCATGTATGTTATGTGAGGGTCTCTACAAGTGGAATTTCTCCCATGTGATAATTGTGGAAGGAAACACCATAGTTCCTGTTTAGAAGGAAGAGGATTATGCTACAAATGTGGACATAAAAGCCATATTACTGGTGATTGTATGGGAATGAAAGACACTACCAATGTTCAATGCCAAAATTTTAGGGAGATGGGACATCATGAAAATGAATGTCCTAAGCATCAGGGGAACTTACCTCAAAAAATTCCAATAGCACAAGTCCAAGCTTATGTGATCACTACTACTGAGGTAGAAGGTTCGAAAGATGTGGTGGTAGGTAATTTAATGGTTTAATCATGTTTAGCATGTTCTTTATTTGATTCTGGATCGTCACATTTCTTCATATCATCCTAGTTTGCTATGAAAATTAGATATTTTCAATTTTATTAAACAAGGGAATTGTCAGTCAAAACTTCTAAGGGAAGTATCATTGCAACAAATATTGTGAATCAGTTCCCATTATGGCATATAGATGTTCATTATCTTATGATCTCATCATCATACCTATTATTTAGTATGATATAATTTTGTTATGGTTTGGTTTTTAGACCATGATGCAAATATTTTTTGTTAGAAGAAGGAGGTTATGATTTTTTATATTGATGATATGGAACACTATATCTTTAGAGTAGAATCACCACCACCTAATTATTATCTAGATCCACCCCTAGTAGCTTAGAAAAAATCAATTATTTGGGAGGAAGAGAATTAAATGAAATTGGGTGAGGAACGAAATGTTAAAATAGAATAAATACCTATTCTAAGAGAATAATTTGTTGTTTTTCCAGAGGATTTACAAGTACATCCTCCAGAACAAGAAATTTAGTTTTCTATTAATTCAGTTCATGGATCAAGGCCTATATCAAAGACCCCTTATAGAATGGAAATTTTTGAATTAGTGGAATAAAAGAAACAACTAAAAGAATTGAGTTATAAGGGATTTATTCACCCTATTGTTTCTCCATGGGGAGCCCCTGTCTTTTTTGTTAAGAAGAAAGATGGATCTATGTGGTTATGTATCGACTACCCGGAAATAAATGACATAACAATAAAGAAGAAGTATCCCCAACCTCGCATTGAAGATTTATTTGACCAACTACATGGAGCTCAATAATTTTCAAATATTGAACTTTGACCTGGATACAATCAGTTGTGTGTGAAGAAAGAAGACATTCCAAAGACAACATTTCCAACTAGGTATGAGCATTACGAGTTTACAGTAATGCCTTTTGGATTGACTAATGTAACCTCTGTAGAGACCCGAAGCCTGACGTACATAGACTTTACATTACTTTTGCGGAATACTTAGTACATAACAAAAACACACACTAAAGGATCGTAATAGTATAGTGTCTTTTGAAACTCGGAACATAATCTTCTAATCGCGGTGAAAGATCTTCAATATCTCCCATAAAGATCTTATTTTTTTTTTTACCTAAAACCTTTCTTTATATCCTGGGGAAAAGAAAACATAAAAGGGTGAGCTCAAATGCTCAGTAAGGGTATACAAATGAAAAATCAATCACATCATATTCATAAGAACATAACTTTTGGAAATCTTAACCTACAAAAGAGAGCATAATTTCATAACATGGGATAAATAATAGTAGTGAAATGAAATCCCAATAATCATAACATAAAACATGAAACATTGTGGCATACACACATAATCATAGAGAATCATTTCTTGTTAGTCAAGACTCATTGCCAAGACTATCTTAGTGGACAAATTCCCTTTCTGAATCGAGTAACCCTCGTTTCAGTCCTGTTTCACTGAACCGGTATAACCTACCATTTCAGCCATGTCTATCTCATGAGATATAAAATCTTTACCCAATGCATTGGAGGGAGATATAGGTCCCACCCATCTCATAATGATACCATTCTTATGTGTGCCACAAAATCATAAATCATACATCATTGCATAACCCATGTAATACAAATGGGAATCTTAAACATCATGACATCATAAAACAATTCATACAAGATAAAGGAATTCATAAAAATAATTCAATCACAACATGATCAAATCAATGTAATAATAGGGATAAAAACAGAACCCTTTTATTATCTTAGATGGAAAATAATTTTGATAAAACACTTGAACTCCATTCTTGAGGAAAATATCCTTTCTTCTTCAAAAACATTTTTCCTTTCATAACATGTCATATGACTTTAAAATAAAATAAGTTGATTAAAAATAAACTTGAAAACTTGTAAAGTAAGCTTCTTGGAAATAATGTTTTAAAAATCCATTCATGTCGTATAAGTTAAAAAAAAACATTCTTCGTACTTTTGTCGGAAAAGTCAAAAAGTACTTCGTACGAAAAAGCGACAAAAGATTCCTTTCATATTCTTTACTAAGAACTCACCAAAGGGGAAAATAGGATTTAAACTATTGTAAGTGGATGGAAACAATATTACATATTTAGGGAACATGGATGTGGATGATAAAATACGCCCCAGTAAATACTTACGAATAAACAATCTCGGATAAAAATGAGATTGTGATATTTCCCTTGCCTTAGGTCCGACTTGATTTGTAAGTGTCCAAACCTCCTGTATAATGATTTAAATCATGTTATTGACTTATTAAAGAATCATATTCATTGTTATGATATCATATATGGTTCACTTATGACTCTATATTACCCGTTCTTTCGTAAATTCCATGTTAAAGAG
This sequence comes from Viscum album, assembly GCA_963277665.1. NCBI lineage: Eukaryota > Viridiplantae > Streptophyta > Magnoliopsida > Santalales > Viscaceae > Viscum > Viscum album. Next base: position 2,010,980,346 of record OY728145.1, on the reverse strand, counting down.
CGTTTTGGGTAAAATTGTTTCATTTGTCGTCCGTGTTTTGACTTGTAATTATTCATATGATTACTTAGATCATGATTACTTAATTCCAGAACATAAACCATGATTTATATATATATATATATTCAGGATATACATATATATAATAAATCATTAAATGGAAAGAAATACACCATTCATGGAGACGGTAGTTCGTACGTACGCATGAACGTTGTTTTCGTTTCCTTATTGAATTGAATGGAATTAAGTAGATGACATACATATAAATATATAAATAAATCCAGTATCATTATTATGTCATATATTTCATTAGTACATATTTTATATACTTTATAATCATTCATTAATGGTTAATCATTGAGAATGAATCTCATCGCGTCGTGGAGACGGTAGTCCGTACGTACGCACGAGCGATGATATCGTTCCCATGGTCGTGGAATTGTGTTGAAGTGTATGTATACTATTTCAGTATTAATATCACTTTATAATAATCATATATAGTTACTCATTAAACCATTATACCCATCCAATTAAGGTGGTGGTGGAAAATAGATTACACCACGGCGTGGAGACGGTATTCCGTACGTACGCACGCGCGGTGATTTCCTTTTTCCGTAGGATGGATAGAAGGTTAATTAGAGTTGTTTCATATTTATAATAACATATCAGTATGTAATTAATACTGATGTTATTACTTTATCATGAAACAACTAAAGACGAATAAGTTGAAGAAGAGAGAAATTGAAAAGATAGGTAATGGATATTACGTCTTCTTTGGAACGCCTCTTTGAATCCTCCACTTAGGGAACTAAGATTGGTCTTTGAAGAAGACCAGGACCTCTAGGATTATTCTAGGGAAGTGTATAAGGGATTTTGGCAGGGGTTGGCCGAGCTTTAGTGCTCAATTTGGTGTGAGGAGGAGGGGGAGGAGGTGCCCTTTTATAAGGGAGGAGAGGGGCACCTTAGGAATATATCAAAATATTATTTTATATTAAAGTCAAAATCGGTTTATAATGGTTCCAAAGGGTCTTATTTCGAAGCTAAAGTGGGGAAGGGTCGAAATCCTATCAACCAATAATATTTAGACAAGTTTAGGTTATTATTTTAACCTTATCAATTAGATTTAACTCTAAGTTAAATAATTTAACTTTTACCGTGTCTTTTTGTTTTCTTTCACTATATGGTTAATACACTTACTATAACATGCCAAACGAACCCCAAATTGTTTATTAATAATATATATATCCTTATCTAAGTCATTTGGCCGAACCTTAGATTTTTAGGAATAAAATAACATTTAATAATATAATATTTGATTTAAAAACTATTTTGTGTCAATTTTGACACTATTTGATATATGATTTTTGTGAAAGTCATAAAAGAATTATATGTTCAAACCAAGTTGATTTAATCAACACTAATATATCATAGTAACCTATAAAATTAGTGGAATTCATAAAAAGTCTCATATTACATTTATTTGAGCATTTATAACATCAATTATGTTAACATTTCCTTAAAAGAGTAATTACTGCATCATCGTTGTGTCATAAATAAATTAATTTATTTAAAGTCTAAAAATTATAAATAAAATATCATTATGTAGGAAATCGTTTTAGCTTTCTAATGAATATTTACAATCGAATTTAGCTTATGTATAACCCTATATTAAAAATGTTTTAGTAAATAAACTTTGATTTTAACTCTTTTAACTCTTCTTTGAATTAAATAGTAATAAATGTCCTAATCTAATCCAAGTGGGCCTAAATGATAATATTTTACACCTAAGGTTGTTTTTGGTTGAGATACACTTGTCCAATAGAATTAGGACATGTGTTAGGGTAATATTAATATCATTCTTACCCTTAATTACCTTATTTACTTTTAACCGTGGTAAATAAAAGTAAAAAGTTACTATTCACCAAAAATTATTTTCATCTCATTGAACCACATTTTACTTACTGACATCAACCGTGTCTCTCGGATTTTTGAAATTCCATTCACAGAAGTGGTAAAATTATGTTTTATGAAAAATTCAGTTTTTAACCTACCACTTAGTGGTTTCACTATTCATCAAAAATTGAAAGTTTTCAGAAAAATACCAAAATTTCATCCTAAGCTATATTTCATATTCCGAATTCAAAAATGAAGACTATTTTACAAAATTCATAACATAGAAGTTGAATTAATTAATTTTATAATTAAATCCCACTGTTAAAACAAATAGCGTGTTTTTAAGAAACAATATCTATCAAAAGATTGACACTTGATTATGTGTGGTTTAAATGTGAAATTACATACAATGACCAACATTGTTTTAAATTGTAAAAATATATTCTAAATATACTTTAAAACCACTCAAATTAATGATTTATCACTATTAATTATTTCGATTAAAAAAGTTGTTTTTAATTATAATTTAGTAATTTTCACTATTCATCAGAATATGAAAGTTATCTGAAAAGTACCAAAATTTCACCTTAGGCTAAATTCGATACTTCGAATCCAAAAATGAAGTCCATTTTGAGAGCTAAAATTTCTAAAATTTTAAAATGTGGTTATTACTATTCATAACGGCTAGTTATAATAATATTTTAATAGCATATCGTTGTTTAGTGAAACTCGGTATTGCGTACTACACACGCTATCGAGGAAGGTCGTGATTGCGTGTAATGCAAGGCAAGTCAAGGATGCGTGTTGTGCAAGCTCCTTTTGGTGTAGCGTAAAACACAAGACATTAATAATATTAAAAAGAATATTTTTCATAAAATCTCGGGCTGTTACATTCTACCCCCCTTAAAATGAATTTCGCCCTCGAAATTCGTCGGGGTTATAAATGGTTTACTATTCGAAAGTTTCTTTAATAGAAACCCACATCGTAAAAAAGAATACCAAAACTTGGCTTTAAAAACTAATGTATGAAATGTAACGATTAACCAAATAAACTAATCACTGGGTTTCCACATAGGTGAAAATATGGATATGGAAGAGAAATCTAACCATCATGTTCTGATGGAGAGTGGTAGAGAACATGGCTATGGAAAAGCCAAAAATCACAAATCCATAAATTTGTGACGATCTAAGGTACCATCCGATTCATCAGGTATAAGATCACTAGGACAACATTTTTGGTTTTCAAGATCATTTCCCTAAAGTTGATGAAATTGGAATTAGAAGAAATACTTTCGTGATTTTGGTATAGTCTCACCTTTTGTCGTTCTTTGGACAATTTCCACTTCATCTCTTAAAGAAATGAAGTTGAATTTGTCATTCATGATGTGTTAGCAGATCATGTGATAGAATGATGGGTCATTCCATCTGTCTCAAACAAAAGGTTAGAAAAGTTATCAAAAAAAATACATAAGTCCATCTATAGTGAGATTAATCATATATGGTTCCTAAAATGAACTTATACTTCACATATCATACTGCTTAATATAATAAAACTAGTTTCTACTAAACAGGGACTTCCTGTAGGTCAGTGGTAGGCGATAAAGGCCAGTCGCACTTCGGTTGTGGGTTCGATTCCCACAGCCTTGTTCGAAGCGATGGGTTGTCTCCCGTCCTGCAGGTTGTCCTTTTTCTAAAACTACATTACAATAACATCACATAAATAATATCAAAAAAAAATTCTATACATAAACAATACTAACTTATGGTTAACATAATCCATTACAATCTTTAGGCTTATCTAAAATACTTCGGTCCAAGCTCATAGTACAAAGAAAATGATTACTTGAAATGTCGTCAACCAAGCATGTGAATACCATCATTTATCCACCATATATCTTGATGGTCACATTCCAATCATGTGAATACCTTAATGATGTATTTTCTTGAAAAAAAATGAATACCCATTAAACCTTAGTGAAAACATGAATGCTGTCAAAAGTTAACTCTTTCCACATACCAAAATCCAAAAATTCTATATACTCAAACCATGATATAACCTTCTCCTTATATCAGTCATGAGCTCATGAATACTATCAAACATTTAATTTTCTCCTTATCCCTTCATTATGCGCATATCATCTACATTCCAAAAATATCTGAATAACCTTTCATGGATACTGGTAACATTAATCAGACAACAATGTAACAATCCTTACATGTCTCTTTATTCCATAGTACAATGAGATTACTTATACAACATTACACATGATAAACATGTAATCATTCCACTACATTCTTAAACCATTGACCGAGCTTCAACAATTCTTTCATCTCACATATCATTTGTAGTCTCTTCATCATCATCCACATAAATACTTCCCATCCGACCATACTGATTATCTTCATGAGACTTTCCCTTAGGGCATTGGTTTGCATAATGCCCGTACATTCCACATTTAAAGCATTTAACCATTGTTGATGTCGTAGCAATACCATTATCCTCATCCATGTTGTTAACTGAACCTTTTCCTTTGCATTTACTTGCTTTGTGTCCTTCTTTTCCACACCCAAAGCATCTTCGAGTTCCTTTGAAACATTCTCTTTGATGCCTCTTCCAACATGATTTACATAGGGGAAATTGAACTTTCTTTCCTCTATGCTCATCATGAAACTCCATCTTTCTCTTATTAGCCGAGTCAGGAAACTTACCAAATTTTACTTTATTGATCATATTATGAGATTGCTGATTCGGCATAATAATTATTTTTGGACTTCCAAATCCCATTTCATTATGAAGAATATCATTCCCTTGTCCATCATATCCTCCATTATCGTGAATCATCTAGTTTCCAGCCATATTCTAAAACCCAAAAAGAATAGTGTGAGAGGCAAAAATCATGCTAGGGAAAACAACATAATAAAGGGGGAGTAACCTCAATATCTAACATCTTATGTTAAATTCTATGATCGTTACCGTAGTTCTAGGACTGTATCCTATACGTATACTTATCCTTAGGGACATCCCTAGACATACCTTACAAATATCTCTAGGGATCTCACTAAAGTTCTCGCATCCTAGTTTACAAAGGTTGACTAAACCCTTCTCTGATACCAACTGTAGAGACCCGAAGCCTGACGTACATAGACTTTACATTACTTTTGCGAAATACTTAGTACATAACAAAAACACACACTAAAGGATCGTAAAAGTTTAGTGTCTTTGGAAACTCGGAACGTAATCTTTTAATCGCGGTGAAAGATCTTCAATATCTCCCATAAAGATCTTCTTTTTTTTTCTACCTAAAACCATTCTTTATATCCTGGGGAAAAGAAAACATAAAAGGGTGAGCTCAAATGCTCAGTAAGGGTATACAAATGAAAAATCAATCACATCATATTCATAAGAACATAACTTTTGGAAATCTTAACCTGCAAAAGAGAGCATAATTTCATAACATGGGATAAATCATAGTAGTGAAATGAAATCCCAATAATCATAACTTAAAACATGAAACATTGTGGCATACACACATAATCATAGAGAATCATTTCTTGTTAGTCAAGACTCATTTCCAAGACTATCTTAGTGGACAAAGTCCCTTTCTGAATCGAGTAACCCTCGTTTCAGTCCTGTTTCACTGAACCGGTATAACCTACCATTTCAGCCATGTCTATCTCAGGAGATATAAAATCTTTACCCAATTCATTGGAGGGAGATATAGGTCCCACCCATCTCATAATGATACCATTCTTATGTGTGCCACAAAATCATAAATTATACATCATTGCATAACCAATGTAATAAAAATGGGAATCTTAAACATCATGACATCATAAAACAATTCATACAAGATAAAGGAATTCATAAAAATAATTCAATCACAACATGAACAAATCAATGTAATAATAGGGATAAAAACAGAACCCTTTTATTATCTTAGATGGAAATAATTTTGATAAAACACTTGAACTCCATTCATGAGGAAAATATCCTTTCTTCTTCAAAAACATTTTTCCTTTCATAACATTTCATACGACATTAAAATAAAAGAAGTTGATTAAAAATAAACTTGAAAACTTGTAAAGTAAGCTTCTTGGAAATAATTTTTTAAAAATCCATTAATGTCGTATAAGTTAAAAAAACATTCTTTGTACTTTTGTCGGAAAAGTCAAAAAGTACTTCGTACGAAAAAGTGACAAAAGATTCCTTTCATATTCTTTACTAAGAACTCACCAAAGGGTAAAATTGGATTTAAACTATTGTAATTGGATGGAAACAATATTACATATTGAGGGAACATGGATGTGGATGATAAAATACGCCCCAGTAAATACTTACGAATAAACAATCTCGGATAAAAATGAGATTGTGATATTTCCCTTACCTTAGGTCCGACTTGATTTGTAAGTCTCCGAACCTCCTGTATAATGATTTAAATCATGTTATTGACTTATTACAGAATCATATTCATTGTTATGATATCATATATGGTTCACTTATGACTCTATATTACCCGTTCTTTTGTAAATTCCATGTTATAGAGCGTTTTGGGTAAAATTGTTTCATTTGTCGTCCGTGTTTTGACTTGTAATTATTCATATGATTACTTAGATCATGATTACTTAATTCCAGAACATAAAACATGATTTATATATATATATATATTCAGGATATACATATATATAATAAATCATTAAATGGAATGAAATACACCGTTCATGGAGACGGTAGTCCGTACGTACGCATGAATGTTGTTTTCGTTTCCTTATTGAATTGAATGGAATTAAGTAGATGACATACATATAAATATATAAATAAATCCAGTATCATTATTATGTCATATATTTCATTAGTACATATTATATATACTTTATAATCATTCATTAATGGTTAATCATTGAGAATGAATCTCATCGTGTCGTGGAGACGGTAGTCCGTACGTACGCACGAGCGATGATATCGTTCCCATGGTCGTGGAATTGTGTTGAAGTGTATGTATACTATTTCAGTATTAATATCACTTTATAATAATCATATATAGTTACTCATTAAACCATTATACCCATCCAATTAAGGTGGTGGCGGAAAATAGATTACACCACGGCGTGGAGACGGTATTCCGTACGTACGCATGCGCGGTGATTTCCTTTTTCCGTAGGATGGATAGAAGGTTAATTAGAGTTGTTTCATATTTATAATAACATATCAGAATGTAAGTAATACTGATGTTATTACTTTATCATGAAACAACTAAAGAAGAAGAAGTTGAAGAAGAGAGAAATTGAAAAGATCGGTAATGGATATTACCTCTTCTTTGGAACGCCTCTTTGAATCCTCCACATAGGGAACTAAGATTGGTCTTTGAAGAAGACCAGGACCTCTAGGATTATTCTAGGGAAGTGGAGAAGGGATTTTGGCAGGGGTTGTCCGAGCTTGAGAGCTCAATTTGGTGTGAGGAGGAGGGGGAGGAGGTGCCCTTTTATAAGGGAGGAGAGGGGCACCTTAGGAATATATCAAAATATTATTTTATATTAAAGTCAAAATCGGTTTATAATGGTTCCAAAGGGTCTTATTTCGAAGCTAAAGTGGGGAAGGGTCGAAATCCTATCAACCAATAATATTTAGACAAGTTTAGGTTATTATTTTAACCTTATAAATTAGATTTAACTCTAAGTTAAATAATTTAACTTTTACCGTGTCTTTTTGATTTCTTTCACTATATGGTTAATAAACTTACTATAACATGCCAAACTAACCCCAAATTGTTTATTAGTAATATATATATCCTTATCTAAGTCATTTGTCCGAACTTTAGATTTTTAGGAATAAAATAACAATTAATAATATAATATTTGATTTAAAAACTATTTTGTGTCAATTTTGACACTATTTGATATATGATTTTTTTGAAAGTCATAACAGAATTATATGTTCAAACCAAGTTGATTAAATCAACACTAATATATCATAGTAACCTAGATAATTAGTGGAATTCATAAAAAGTCTCAAATTACATTTATTTGAGCATTTATAACATCAATTATGTTAACATTTCCTTAAAAGAGTAATTAATGCATCATCGTTGTGTCATAAATACATTAATTTATTTAAAGTCTAAAAATTATAAATAAAATATAATTATGTAGGAAATCTTTTTAGATTTCTAATTAATATTTACAATCGAATTTATCTTATGTATAACCCTATATTAAAAATGTTTTAGTAAATAAACTTTGATTTTAACTCTTTTAACTCTTCTTTGAATTAAATAGTAATAAATGTCCTAATCTAATCCAAGTGGGCCTAAATGATAATATTTTACACCTAAGGTTGTTTTTGGTCGAGATACACTTGTACAATAGAATTAGGACATGTGTTAGGGTAATATTAATATCATTCTTACCCTTAATTACCTTATTTACTTTTAACCGTGGTAAATAAAAGTAAAAAGTTACTATTCACCAAAAATTATTTTCATCTCATTGAACCACATTTTACTTACTGACATCAACCATGTCTCTCGGATTTTTGAAATTCCATTCACAGAAGCGGTAAAATTAAGTTTTATGAAAAATTCAGTTTTTAACCTACCACTAAGTGGTTTCACTATTCATCAAAAATTGAATGTTTTCAGAAAAATACCAAAATTTCATCCTAATCTATATTTCATATTCTGAATTCAAAAATGAAGACTATTTTACCAAATTCATAACATAGAAGTTGAATTAATTAATTTTATAATTAAATCCCGCTGTTAAAACAAGTAGCGTGTTTTTAAGAAACAATATCTATCAAAAGATTGACACTTGATTATGTCTGGTTTAAATGTGAAATTACATATAATGACCAACATTGTTTTAAATTGTAAAAATATATTCTAAATATACTTTAAAACCACTCAAATTAATGATTTATCACTATTAATTATTTCGATTAAAAAAGTTGTTTTTAATTATAATTTAGTAATTTTCACTATTCATCAGAATATGAAAGTTATCTGAAAAGTACCAAAATTTCACCTTAGGCTAAATTCAATACTTCGAATCCAAAAATGAAGTCCATTTTGAGAGCTCACATTTCTAAAATTTTAAAATGTGGTTATTACTATTCATAACTGCTAGTTATAATAATATTTTAATAGCATATCGTTGTTTAGTGAAACTTGGTATTGCGTACTACACACGCTATCGAGGAAGGTCGCGATTGCGTGTAATGCAAGGCAAGTCAAGGATACGTGTTGTGCAAGCTCCTTTTGGTGTAGCGTAAAACACAAGACATTAATAATATTAAAAAGAATATTTTTCATAAAATCTCGGGCTGTTACAACCTCTATATTCATGGATATAATGAATAGAGTATTCAATGAATATCTTGATGATTTTTTAGATTTATTTATTGATCATATCTTTGTATACTATAAAATATACAAATATCATGAAAACCACTTGTGAAATATCCTAAAGACATTGAGAAAACATAAACTATATGGGAAGTTTAGCAAGTGTGAATTCTGGTTTAAGGAGATTTATTTTCTTGTCCATATTGTCTCGAAGGATAGAATCTATGTTGATACTTCTAAGAGAAGAGAAATCCATGAATTTACAGCATTGAAGAATATAACTAAGGTACGTAGTTTTATTGGTTTAGTAGTTTATTATTGGCGTTTCATCCAGAATTTTGCTCGATTATCTAACCCATTAAAAAATATCACACATAAATGGGTTAACATTATTTGTAAAAAAGAGTGTGAAGAATTTTTTGAATAACTGAAGAGAAGATAAATCAATTAACCTATATTTACTCTACCACCAGTGAATAATGGGTTTTTTATTCATAGTGAAGCTTCAAAGAAAGGACATGGTTGTGTTCTTATGCAAAATGATAAGGTTATTGCCTATGCATCATGAAAGATGAAATTTCATGAGAAATACTATCCTACTCATTATCATATGTTAGATGTTATAATCATTGATTTTATGATATAAATACATTATCTCTATGGTGAAAAATGCGAGATATATACCGATCATAAGATTTTGAAGTATATTTTCTCACATAAAGAACCCAACAAGAGGAAAAGGCGATGGATTGAACTAGTGAAGGATTATGTTTGCATGATACACAACCACATGGGGAAGGAAAATAAGGTGGAAGATTCTTTGAGTACAAATGATCATGGATTTTTTAACAAAATTAGAGTTGAAAGGGATCCAATTTTCATGGATCTAGTAATGTTGGATATGGAAATAATCAGGGAATGTGAATCATCGATTATTTTTTAAATGGTTTCAAACCATCATTACTAGAAAAAATTAAGAGTTCTCAGACCGATGATGATGAATTTCAAATGAAGATTAAAGCTGTGAATGATGGTAAATTGAGTGACATTATGTATGAAAAAAGGAATTTTGAATTTTGGGAATAGACATTATGTTCCCGATATACCTGATCTAGAAATGGAGTTGTTGTATGATGATCATAGGTCCAATTTATCTATACACCATGGGAGCACCAAAATGTATAGGTATTTTAAGGAATAATTTTTGTGGGACAACATGATGAGGGTTATTTTCGATTTTGTGTCAAGATGCATGGTTTTTCAATAAGTGAAATAGGGAAGGCAACAACCTAGAAAAGTCATCTAACCTCTTCCTATACCTAAGAAGAAATGGTATAATATAATGCTGGAATTTGTCATGGGGATACCAAAGATTCATAGAAGGAACGATGCAAAATGGTTCATTGATGATCATCTTAACTAGTCATCATATTTTCATGATGTAAGATAAGATCTACGACTTTAATGTCTTTCAAGACTATTTATTAATGATGTTGTAAGACTGCATGGAGTACCCCTATCGATTGATTCTCATAGTGATCCCTGTTTTAGTTTCACATTCTGGAAAAGTTTTTAGAAATCCTTGGATACTGAAATTCGTTTGAGCACTTCTTTCCACCCTCAAACAGTTGGAAAATCAGAATGTAAAATTAAAACCTTAGAAGTCATGTTGATATCCTTCTCACTTGACTTCCATGGTATGTGGGATCAATATTTTCCTCTGGAAAACTTTTTCTATAACCATAGATTCCATTCCAGAATTTAGATGGCACCATATGAAGCATTACATGGAAAAAGATGTCACACACAAACATATTGGGATAATGTTGGTGAAAGAAAACATGTAGGCACAGATCTTGAGGAGGAAATGATGGAAAATTTAAAGGTAATACAAACCCACATCAAAGTAGCTCGAAGTAGGAAGAAGAGCTATGTCGATAATTGAATGAAGGATTTGGAATTTCAATTTGGGGTTCATGTTTTCCTAAAGTTATCTCCATAGAAGGGAGTTATAGGTTTTGGTAATAAGGTAAATTGAGTCACAGGTACATTAGACCTTTCGAAATTCTAGAATGAATTGGGGATGTAGCTTACCGTTTGTAAATTCCGCCAAATATCTCGAAAGTTCATGATGTGTTCCACATATCAGTGTTGAGAAAATACATACCTAACCTAATGCATGTACTCACCTATGTTGAAGTATAACTAGAACCCGATCAATATTATTGCGAAGAGCCCATCAGGAGTCTTGATACCAGAGAACAAGTGCTGTGAAACCAGACGACTCGTCTGGTAAAAATTCTTTGGAGATGCCATAAGATGGAAGAGCCAACGTGGGAACCTGAGGAACATATGATGAAAAACCATGTGAGTCTTTTCATGTTGTACTATTATAGAAATTTTGAGGAGGAAAATATATGATGGAGGGGATAATGTGACACAAAATCTTCCATGGTACGCTTCTCTTTGAATAATATATTAGCGTGTGTTGTACGTAGCTTTGAGGTTCTAACACACACCACAACCAATCAAAGTAGCTATTATGAATAGTAATATGCACATTTTGAAATTTTATAAATCTTATTATTCAAATTTTGCTTCATTTTTGGATTCGGAATATTGATATTATCTTAGGGTGAATTTTTTGTACTTTTCGGATAACATTCACATTTTGATGAATAGTGAAAATTACTAAATTTTAATTAAAAACAACTTTTTTAATAAAAATTATTATTAGTGATAAATTATAAATTGGAGTGGTATTAAATTATAATTATATTATATTATTACCATTTTATCCAATATTGGTCATTGGACATACTTTCACATTTAAAATGTACATAAGAAAGAGTCAATATTTGGATATTTATTATTTGTTAAAAACACGCTTTTTGTTTGACAACAGAAATTAATTTTAAATTTAGTTATTCCACTTCTATGTTTTGAAATTAGAAGAATGGATTCCATATTTAGAATCAAGAGGTAAAAATATTTCAAATAGGTAACTTATATTTTTAGACATTTTGAATAATTACTTCGGTAATAATTATATTTACCATGTTTAAAAGGTAAATCCATTAAATAAGGGTAAAAAATAATATAATATTATTATTAAATTAACATAACACGTGTATTAAACCTATAGGATGATACCTGAACGACCATGGTCATCCTTGGGTCGATTTTGGGACCCCATGGAGCCCCTTATTAGTGATAATGACACTTTATATTGATTAAGTTAAAGTAAATACAAAAATTACATAAGCAAATATATTATAGAAAAACAATTTTTACGTAGGGTTATATATGTTATATTTTTTACACTAAATATTAATTAGAAATTTAGAAAGATTTTTTACCTAATGACATTTTATTTATATTCTTTAGACATTGAATAATTAAATTTATTTATGACACAATAATGATGTCATATTTTCCTTATTAATGAAAGATTCAAATAATTGGTTTCATAAATGTTAGAATAATTATAATTTGAATGTTTTGATGACGTGAAAGAATTTTATAGGTTAATATGTCATGTTAGGACTGATAAAATGAATATTGATCTAATTAATAATATTTTTAGGACTAATAAAAATAAATTATTAAATACTGTCAAAATTGACATAAAAGAGTTTTTAAAATGTATATTATATTATTAATTGATATTCAATTCCTAAAAATCTAATTCATGGAAAAAGGACTTATATAATGATAGTTTCATCATTAATGAACCACTTAGGGTTCACTTGGAAGTATATAGTATGTTTATTAACAATATAATATAAAAATACAAAAAGCATGGTAAATGTCAAACTATTTAACTAAGAGTTAAATCTAAAAGATAAGGGTAAAACAGTGAACCAAACCTATCTAAAACCTAGTGCTTGAGTAGTTTTCGACACATCCCCACATTATAATTTAAATAATCCACTTTTGAGTCATTATAAATAGAATATGAATCTATTATAAAATAATATTTCTATTTTTTTCTAAGGTGCCCCTCCCCCTATTATAAAAGGGCACCCTCCCTTCTATCTAATTCACACCTTCAATGCCTTTTTTATCAGCCAAAAACTACCCAAATATTCTATAAACTTCCCTCAATTCAACCTAGAGGCCTTATTTTGATAAGAAATCTACGCTATGGATCCCTTTTGATGAAATCAAAAGGAAGACGCCAATGAAGAGATAATGTTTTCACCACCCTCTTTCAAGTTCCTTTCTTCATCAACTTCTTCTTTCTTTGTTATTTCCATTATAAAATAATAACTATAGTATCTTATATATAATTTTATTTTATTATAAATATTTTAAAACCATATTCATAATTCTATCCATCCTTTGAATGATATGTCACCATATGTGTGTACATACGGATTACCGTCTCCACGTCTTGGTGTAATTGTAGTTCAAAAAATTATTATTTGGATGGGTCTGATAATGATGTGTAATTGAGGTAAATAATATATATAATATTATAATGAAACCTTTTATATGATATAAAATCCAATTATATATAATTTTAATATCAAAATAGTGATATTGTAACTCGTGCGTACATACAGACTACTATATCCACGAAAACGATGAGATTCATCTCCCATCGTATCCATTCAAGTATAATTCTTATTTGATGGTTAAGAATAATATTTAGGTACTTCATATCATTATGTATTTGAATAATATACAACCTATCAATAACATACACTACTTATGTAACAAAACATATAAAATAAAATGAGTATGTTAACACCTGAAAAGACGATAATACTAAGATATTACTAACAAAGAAATGTTAAAAGATCATATATTATATCATATTAATTTATATAATTCTTATATAATTTAATAATAATTACTTCAACATTATACAGGAGGTTAAAATACCCTTGAAGAAGGAAAATTACTAGTTAAAGTATATATCTACAGTCTCATCATTATCCGAGGTTGTTTATACGTAATTATCTATTGGGAAATCATTATCATCCACATCCACGTTTCGTAAAAATGTATTTAAAACTTTTTAACTATTTACTAGGCTATGGGTAAATTTCATTTTTACCCTTATATGATTTTAAAGGAATATTTCTGCTATTTTCTAAACGAGGTACTTTTTTCCTTTTTCGACAAATTTAAGGTAAGAATGTTTTTTTAACCTATACGGAAGGGGCGGCTATTTTAGAGCGTTCTAACATCATCAAAGCTTCCCTTACAAGATTATAAGAATATTTTCAAAATAAATGTTTTCTTTATAATTATGTGACACTTAAATTATTTCAAAATATAAATAGATATTTCTCTAAAAAGGGTTTTGATTTCATCTATATCAATATCCTTTGATAGATCATCTGTTTATTTGAAGTTGATTTATTATGTTACAAAACGTCCATATTGTATTGATGGTTTTGTGATATGTTTGACTGTGGTTGTGATATTTTTATACCATTCCTAATTATGGTTAAAGTATAGACATTTTGTAAGTTAGTTTTAATATGAATGTTTATGATATGTTTAAATCATTTCATATGAGGAATATATATGACTTAGTAAGTGATTAGTGGAGCCTTCTATAGTTCCTCGATGCATCGGAATGTCTAATGAGACAGCTAGACATGGAATTGGCCGAGGCCTTTTCCCAATTTTCTTCTGTGGTTTTTTCCGAGGCCTTAATCATTTTTATATGTCTTGGATGAGGCCTTGACAAGATTTTTTAAAATGTCCGGCATTATACATTACCTCATTATGAAAATAATATATATGGTTCATGTGGTCATTTGACTATTTGAATACCCATGATTATGTTGTATTATGGAATTATTTACTCATTTCATATTTTTTCCATAAATGCATTCATTTTTATTATTGGTAAAGGCAAGTGGTTTCAATTATTTTCCATGCTTAATAATATTATTATCATCCACTATATGGCTTAACCTTACTGATCGTTTGAGTTCACCCCTTTCTTATGATTCCTTTTCACAAGATATGAATAAGTTAGTTATGAGTGACATGAAGGAATAATCTAGGAGGCTTGGATGATTCTAATAGAATAAATTTTTGTTGTATTTCTTTTCATGTTGTAAAGTTGAACTTATGTATGAATCTTGTTTCCAATAATAATAAACTGATTAGTCTTTAGATACATGATTTCCTTGTGATCATGCCAATGTAATGTAATAATGCACCGACTCTGGGTAACTGGGTTCAGTGCATTACATTATCAAATTCTAACTGAATGAAAAAATTCTTACCTCAAGAACTGACAAAGATTACTAGTTATAATTTCAAATAATTCTTCTAAAATCTAATAAAAAGCACATATTGAACTTATATGAAATATTTTCCATGAAATAGGAAAGAGTGTGGGTATTATTCCATATATAATTCCAACCATCATCACTTATAGAATAATGGTTGAGGGAGATTCCAATCCGATTTGAATTCCCAAAATAATGATGTATCCCACATTTAGATTGTTACTGAATAAGTAGATAGAGAATCTATTAGAATAAGGATCATGTATAAAATTTTATATTTAAAATTGGTGATCCCTGTATATTTTTTGGATGTAAAAAAATGTATTAACCCCTATAATAATTCTCACTATCTATATAGTTCACAAAAGCATTAAAATGATAAATAAAGTCATCTAAAAAGAAAAATTCCATATCCCCATCAATTAGAATATGTTTTATAGATTATCATGGAGAAATAATTTTTTCATATCAGACATATTTTCAAGTAAATTATAAGTTCCTGTTTTTTCATAGGACCAAAATAATTCCACCATTAATGATTATTTCCTACCATTACTTTTATATGGAATCAATTTGGATTATGTAATTCTCCTGTTATATTTCAGATGTCTTGGATAATTGTATTTTCTATTAATGTTAGGGAATATTTAGAGGATTGTTTTTCTGATTTCAAATTTTTGGATAATTGTTTTATCTATTTAACTAAAAAAATAAAAAATTATTTAAAAGATTCATTGAAAGTTATCTTCTATTTGAATTTTATGGTGCTAAATTTCATGGTGTAAATTGGAATTTTCAATTGTCAAATAATTTCAAAAAATGTTTTTTCGTTGAAAAAATGAATCTTGATGTAATAAATTCATTAATATATCCTAATTCTATGAAATAGACTGGATCTTTTTAGGGAATGTAGGATTATAGATATTTTTTTCATGGGTATCATTAATATTTATCTCCCTTTATCAATATTTCTCCTAAATAATTATTTTTTTTATTAACTTGTACATGAAAACGTTTAATTAGTTGAAGAGGAGATTAATAATTCTCCCAGAAATATAACCTCCAAATTGGGAAAAAAATTTATTTACTGTCTATTCTTCCAAATAGAAAGTCTTAGTAGTCCCAATGGACCTTTATATACCTCATTAACCATAAATTTTCCCCAATTAAACAACTCGACCAAAGGAAAAAAATTAGTAATGGAATTTCCATTCAAGAAAATAAGATCATATTTCCTTTAGACTAATTTATTTGATTGTCTCAAACCATGAAACCCTTATGTATTTTATTCTAATGGATTATTCCAATATTATGATTTCGAGATGTATTCTGCTTATTCAAGGTTTCAAATGTGAAATCTGGGATAAGAAGTGATTTGAGGGCCAAGTGTTAGATCAGTTTAGGAAACTTATTGACACATTAAAAGATGAGATATGAACCCAATAACTAAAACAAAAAATCATTATATGGCAGAAAATATATAGTGTAAAAGGTTAAGTGAAATTTTATATAGAAATGGTAAAATAATTGGTAACATATCAAATCCCAAATCGTGTAAATCTATACAAAATTAAAAACATAAGTAAAAATCAAAATTTTATATTTGAGATGATTTATTTATTTTGAAAATGTAACTTGATAAAATGATAATAATATTATTTTAAAAAAGGGAAATTAAAAAATTTTTGGGGTGTTTTCACTCCTTTATTTTAAAATTCCACTTTTTGAGTTGAAAGAGAAAAATATAGTACTACAATATAAAATTTATTGGACGACATTATTTAAATATTCATATGAATTGGGAATAAAATTTCAATATTTATAGTTTTTTAGAAATATATAAAAATTATAATAAATTATTCAATGAACCATTAAATTTTGTTTACATTATTAATTTTTATAAATTGATATAATGGGACCTTTTCTAATCATAGTTGGGGACCCTTAAATTGTACATGAAATTGATTATGTGTCTAGTAGGTGGAAGCTAAATAAACTAAGAATAACTATGATCATTTGGGCATGATGTTTTAAAAAATAACATTTTTATAGTTTTTATTACCGAGACCCCTTATTATTTATCAAATAAATGAATCTTTAAATGTAATAATGATACAATAAAAATAATGTTATAATGTTATTGGACGACATTATTGGACGACATTATTACCTAGACCCCTTATTATTGGATGACATTATTTTTTCTAATCATAGTTGGGGACCCCTTAAATGTAATAATGTTATTCTTTAACTAAGAATAACATTATTAATTATTATTATTTAAAATCAGGACCCTCTAACCCACAAACTAATTTTTAATATGATTTTTTCAAAAGGGATATCATGGGAATTTTAGATAAAACTATTAAACCTAATAAGAAGGATATGATATATAATTTGGAAGAAACATTATGGTATTACATGAAAACTTATAAAACCCCCAAATTAATGTAACCATATGTGATTATTTATGTGTAAATCAATCACCTCAATATGGAATATGATCAGATATAATAATAGGATGTGAGAGAGATGAATCTAGACCTTAATAAAGATAATAAATTTATGAGATTGTATCTACAATAATGGATGAAATATGATTATAGGATTTAGGAAATTAGAAAATTTATAATGATATAGTGGAATCTCATTACAAAATGATCTACTAAAAAAATTCCATCCTTGAGAATTTTTTTATTTATACTCCAAACTCATGATAATTATAGAGAATATTTTCCATAATTGCGATGATATACTTATGGTTAATCAACTCATTCCATTAGGTGATATCCAGATCATGAAACAAGTGTGAGAAAATCCCTTCACATTTAATGGAAATTTATTGTAGAAGTTCTCAGGTAACCTACCCCAACAGATTGTAGAGGAACTTATAATCGTCTGACAAATTTATCAATGAAAAATTACTAGGTTTTTTATATCCTAAAAAATTTATCACTTGATGTGATTCCATTTATCATATAATTTTATGATAAATAATATTAAATTCATTAATGAGAGTAAATAAATTTTTTTATATGGTGGAAACCATGGTGTTTTAAAACATTTCATAAAAATCTCATTTTTATGTATTTATCAAAAAAATGTTTTTAATTTTATTTATGTATGTTTCATGGTACATGTGAATTTAACTGGAATACCCAAATAATATTTTTATTTAATTGATTATTAGGAAACCAATTTGACAAATTGTCTCAGCCAATTTTATGTAGAAATGAAATTTCAATTGAATTATATGTCATGTTATTTCATAAAAATAAAATTATTTTTTAAACTAATGTCATACCTTATTATCCCATTTGTTTAATAACATAATATAGAGGCTTCTAAACCAAAAATAAAATCATATATACAATAAACTTTTTACTGAGAGAACTAATACATTTTTGAACAACTAGAAAATTATAATTAATATATTCAAAACCAGGGATCACCTAATGAAATTATGCTTAAGTTCCTAAGAAATTATTTTGTTTTTATGTTCACTTTTCAACTAATCGTATTTTGAATAATATATTTATTTTATTGCATTTATCCCATATAATTCATGAATTAATTTATTAGGAATTGACATTAGAAAAAAAAATTCATATATACTATTGTCATGGAGCATTTCCATGTTCAAAAAAGAATAAAAGTGTGGGAAATAGTGAAAGTGTGTAAGAAAAATCTGTTTCTCAAAATATGTGGGATTTTAATTAATATTTTTATATAACTTTTTTGATAATATTTTTGTTGAAAACCCATTATTTTATATTTTAATGTTGTTAATTATGATGTAAAATATTATCAAAGAATGAATAAAACTATTTGATGTTAAAATTCCATATATTTCCATAATAATCTATTTTTTGAAGATAAATTCAGGTTCTATAAAGCAGAAATATTGATTTTTTAATAGAGGGTAATGAGGTAATATATTTATGATTTATATGATGTTATATAGGTTATGGACTAACAATGAATTCAATAAGATGTTTTAGAGAGGAATATATAAGATACCTTCTTGAAAAGTAATATATTCTATGATGTTTCAAGAAGCAAATTGATAGGAAGGGGTTTTGTCGAAATTATAAAAAAATACTGAAAAGATAATACCTCACACCTACTAAAAAAATCCCAATTTCCATCACCACCATTATGATTAGAGACAGAGTAAAATATTTTAAAAATGGATGGAGGAATGTTTTCTACTACTATATTAGTAATGTTGTGGATCATCTATGGAGAATTCAAAGAAGTGAAATTATAGTACTCTAGGTGGAAGTTATGAGGAATCCATTCCAAATGTAATATAAATATCATTAATTTAAAATCAATTTAGATCCATGCATCTTAATTCCAACATAATATTTTGGTATTAAATTTTTTAAAATAATTTTATATAGAAAAATCCCAATACTTTCCACTACATATGGATAAATAATTTAATTATTAGTTTTACATTAATTAATTATTCAATATTATAGTGAAAAATATTTTAATTTTTAATTATAAAAATATTTCATGAAAATTAAACTTGAGTGTCATGTAATATATTCATGGAATATAGGTATATGTGTGTGTGAGAGGTTGAATGAATTAGGAATTAATTGAATGTTATTAACGTGGAAAAATGAATCATTAAAATTTAAGAGGCATAATGAAATGATAAATATATTCTCAAAAAAGGAACTTTCATTAGCTTGGTATTTGAATTTTTAAATATTTAATTTTTTGAAATACACAAGTCCTGTATCCATGGTTTATGTTTATGAAAATTTCTAAATTCAAATACTTTAATATATAACATTAACTTTTTTTTCTTGGATTGAATCCAATAATTTTTTGATTTAGTAGGAAATTTTCATTTATATGAATTTTAGATTTGTTTTGAGGGTTATATATATAACATATTATGTATACAGTATTAATTATATATCTGATCTATGGAAATTACATTAATAATGATTGAATTTAATCATTAGTGTTTTAATGACTACATCTAGTGTATGAGTCTATTTTGAAGATATTTTTTAGAATCTGTGTCTAGCTAGGAGTTCTGGAGTTAGTACAGTCAATCGTCCATGATTTAGTCATGCAGTTGATTCATCGACAATAAAAAGATATCAAATTAGTTTCTACAAAAAATTCAGTAATTCATAAAAATAATTGTAAATTTTATTGTCCAATAATTAGATGATTCTAATTTAACTCTATAAGAAGTTATCAATAATCCATCATGTATAAAATCAATTGCATGTTGAAGTCAATCGACTTTATATCGAAAATCCACCGAGTCCTCAATCAACTACATGTGTAATAGTCCACATGTTCTCCTGTTTTCGATATAGTTAGTTCGTTAACTGAAAGATGATAGTATATCAATCATTCCTTACCCAAGAAGTCTACATGAGCTTTCTATCATAATCATGTATAATCTGTTATACATTAACTTTTCTTTCTTGCTTCACTTTCCTTTCATGAACTCACATGATCTTTATAGTCGATCTATTTCCTTTCACATCATGGCCAATCCAAGGAATTATCAATTATTAATAAAATTACTTGATATAAAATTTTAAATTTAGAGTATGAAAAGAACGTGTTTCCTTATTATGTGAAATTTGATAAAGGAGTATGTTTCCAAATGGAATATGTTCAATAAAATCAATGATATAGACATGTGAAAACACAAAATGAATGATTCAGAATTCATGAGATCTAGATTGCATTAATAAAGTTATATTTGAAGAGGAATGATAGAATTAATAAATTAATAAGGATAATATTAATTAGGTTCAACCAGTGAATCAAGGAAAAAATGTATGCCTATATGTGAAGAAAGTGAGACGTTAGATAACTAAAAGATTATGGATCTACCAAGACATACTCTTGCATTACATCTTGTGGACATGCTGATATTTTTCATCTCACATTTTAATTTCTATAAGATATTATTAATGACTAATTCTCACCATATTCACTATTACTCTTCTAATTGATGGGTATTTTGTACATAAACGAGGAAGGTAATGTTTAAAATATTTAATGTTTGATTCCACAAACATTAATGAATAAAGAGCTCTCTTTTTCACTATAATGTTTATAATAAGGAGAAGTTTTTAATATCATATTGGGTTTTGTTTTTATATTTCTTATTTTTTTTCTTATTTCCTTTGCCAATGATCACCATAACATAGCAATCAATTTTATAATATGTAATGTTGAATATTTGCAGATGAGTGGTGATGTTTCTATAAGTTACTAGAACACATGAAAAGAATAGTAGTTCTTCTATGACTACAAAGGAATAACAACAAGTGGTTTGTTATTAAATGAGTAAAGTATGGATAGTTTTCTATGTAAAATTCATACACAGTAAGGATGTTAAACTGAAGTAATATTCATAATTTGTTAATTCTCATAATTAATATTTACCTATTAGCGAGAGGTGATGTGGTTATAAAACCTCTCATTAAATAGAAAATTATAATAAGATAAAACAATTTTGAGGCTAGGATAACTCCACAATTGGGAATCTGACACAGATATTATTATCGTGTCAAGATATAGTATTCATTACCTTTTTAATTCATCAATGATTATTTTTTTTCAAAATAAATTGTAAAACAACCCCCTGTCCATTAAAAATAAAAAAGTAGTGAAAATATATTTTTTCAACTCCTTTATTAGAGACATCATTATAACACCACAAACATTAATCTTAGCCTGTGTAATTAAAAAAATTCCATAAAACAAAAAAAACATGGGTCACAATTTTAGAAGTATGTGCATATGAATGATACTAAAGTAAATTAATTTATATTGAGATAATTTAAGGGAAAAGGGTTTTGTTCACTAAGGATGATAACCTAGTAATATAATACAAAGTGGATATAGAGTGGTTATTCAAAAAAGAACAAAAAAACATGCGAAGATGGATGCTATATGGGCATTGAGTTAGAGCTCAAATGAGAAAAATTAAGTGATCCAACAAAAAATTCGGATCATTTTATACATTCCAAGTCATTGATAGAGGATTTGACCACCAATTATTTTCTTATAGATGTTGGAAAAATATATGTAAAAACTATATAATCTCATACAAATGTGGAATAAATTAAATGCATCCATAATATATATTATACTATTTAAATTAGGATATAATGAATGGATGATTATTTTTGGAAGAGTTTGTCAATACCAAAGATAGTATAGAATATTTCATCGACTTCCTCATTCATTATTATAATAAAAAGAAGTTAACATTAATTAAATAGAGTTTTCATATGGTGTAATAATTGAACACATTATAATTTTTCTTGAATGGTGTAATAATATCTAAATTTAATATAATTTCTTATGTTTCTGAATATTTTTTAAGGAATCTAACTAATCCCATATATGTGGTCTACAGAAATAGAATATTTGATTGGAGGTCATAACTACGGTAACTCACATATTACCTCGATAACATAAATTTTTCCCAAAAATTAAATAAATCGTACTAATCAATATTAAGGACCTGATTTCAAAAAAATATATTCCATTTCAGAAAATTCAATATCTATCTATGTAAAATTTATCTTTTAAATTTAAATATAAATAATTTATAATAATAATGTATTTTTAAGAACACAATTCATAATAAATGGAAATGTTTTTCTTATATTCATTTAATTATTATCAAATATATAATAGAAAATTATTTTTTATATGAAAAAATTATTTTATAATACTTTATTCAACTCTACAAAAAGGTTTTATTCCCATTAAAAAATTCTCAATATTCCTCATTACCTATATATATTTCAACAAATTATATATTTCAAAAAGTCACTTATAATTCATATTTTCCATTTTCATTCATATATATAAACCTAAATACTTCTATAAAATGCATTAATACTATTTATTTATTCTTCACTCAAAATGGTTGTTATATTTCACAATTTTATCTTTATTCTACAATTATAATTGACATTACTATCTTCATGGAAACTTATGAGGATGTATGTTTCTATTTTAATGTTTTTCATTTACACATAATTTTATTCCACTTTTAATATATATAAAAACGTTTCATAATTATTTTATATAATGTAGAAATGTTTTTCTTGTATTTTAATTTTTATATTTATCAAATATTACAATTGTTTTCATTTTTTTCGAGGAATAAATATTATATATTCATTGAATAAAAATTGTTTTGTATCATTATAAATCCCTAAATAGTTGACAATTGATATTTTATTTCATTATTGAAAAAATAATAGAATATTTTTTCCACAGTATATCTTTAGGATACTAAGTCCCATCCAAAATATTATGATTTCTCTAATGGAATTTGACTATGTAACTGTTTCTATAACACAATACTATATCTCTATGATAAAAAATATCCACCAATTAATCCCCTTAATAATGATCATGTTACAATTGTACAACCATTGAGTTATGTTATTAATATTGATCTATTATATATCTCTTCAAAAGTTATCGGTGGAACACACCACAAACCTTTGATATGTTTGATGGAAGTTCAATGTGATAAGATATCGTATCAATGTTCTTGAGGATATTTAGGGGACAATATATCTTAGGAAAAATATTATATTATACATGAATCCCATAAATATATTCTCAATTTTAATTTGGAGGATTAAAATGTCTTGTAAATAAAATTCTAAATCGTTGAGATCATTATCATCAAAAATCTAATTTTTTTACTTTTCCATTCATTGATATGGTTATTAATGGTGTTAATATTCTCTAAAATTTCTTATGAAATACAATACAAAATTGTTATAAGGTACCATACTTTTAGAAAAGAAATTTCTACCTTATTATAGATATCTCACTAAGTATAAAACACATAAAATCCCTTAATGACCTTAATAAAATCGTTATAAATGATTTATTATTGATATAAAAAGTATTTATAGAATTTAAGGAACCAAGACTGATGACATAGTAACTTGACCTTAAAAATAGTTATATTACCCTTATGAGTAGTACACTTTCCATATGAATATTATCCACACCCATGAATGTATATATAAAATTTTGGAATCTTATAGATAAAATTATTGTATAATTATATAATATTATATGTAAATAAATTTCTAAAACATTATTAATTATGTGTTGGTATTTTTATAAAGAATATATATTTAATTACAATTTTATGATTATATTAATAATATAAAAGAAAATATGTTTAATGAATTTTATTCATAAATTAATATTTTTATAGCTTATTATTGTAAGATTATTTTTATAGAACTTAATTAATATTTCAAAGTGTTATAAAATCTGTTATAATTTTTAAATTTGTATTTTTTTCATGTAATAGATGATTTTAATTCATAACTAAATTAATAATATTTTTAAATATATTTTCATAAAACTATGAAAAATTATTAATTGTACAAATATAAAAATTGTTTGTGTAAATATTTTGGATTTTTTTAAAATTACATGAAGTTTTTGTTAAAAGTGAAATATGTTATTTTACGGTATATATACATTATATGCTAAATAAATTATTCATTGAATAATTTCTGTTTTATGCACCATTGGATAAAAAAAACATTATATAATTACTATATAAATCATTAATAATAAAAAAATCTTATCTTGGACATAATAATAAACTAATGAATTAAATAAAATGAAAACACCCCTCTCATCCACTATTAATAACACCCCTCACACCCGCTTCTTTTCAAACATCTCATGCTTTGAGATGCACCCCAATTATTCCAAACACACTTCCCTAACCTCATACCCTTGTTTAGGATCTATTTCTCTCATTAAATGGCCAATCCTATGTTCCTTGAGAAGGATCTGAAGAGGTGAATTCAATAGGTAAATCCTTTATATTTTTCATTTAATTTCCTTTCAATTTCATTTATTTTCATTTTCTATCTTCTACTCCATTCATAAAAATTTAATGATAACTAAAATACATTACATATAGTAGAATTATATCATGTTAATTGTAGATATATAATTGTAATCTTCCGTCTCAATCATTTTTAAAAAAAATTGATTTTGTGTGTGTGATCTATCAATTTACTGACATTGTGGGCAATGCAAATTAATTTTTCTAAAATACATTCAAGGATGTTAATAAAACGATTAAATGTTTTTAAACATATTTTAATTTGTATTATATAACCCTATTTATTCTCTAGAAATAACATTTATACATAATACTAAATGATAAAAAACGAGTTTGTTGTGATGGAAAAATTGCCAAAAATAACCTAAAACGAACATCATTAACTTTTATTAAATGATTCATTTTCATGGTATATAAAAAAAATTAATTATAATATCACTTATTTTATGTAATATAATTAATATATTATAATACCAAATCTTGATATTTATCATTAATTTATATGAACATCCATTCATGAATATAGCTGATCCGATCATGAAAACTAAGAAAACAAATTCTCTCGAATGATGATATTAATATCTATAACTCATAGAAAGGACTATAAATAAACACAATAAAAACATAATGAATAATATTCTGGTAAAAAGTATCTATAATTTATAATTCTTTAATATAATCTGATTATTCAAGACATTAATGCGATGAACGAATTTGGACACAAGGTAAGGGGAATTCTCAAACCCAACTCGCTTTCTTTGGGGTTTCCCTCATTAAAAAACATTTCAGTATATATATTCTATAAATATTATTTATTCTTAATTATATTACATTATTTAGGATATTAATTTTTCAATTGTAGTTTATGACATTAACAATGTTTTCCAAAAGAACACTTCATTCAAAAAAACAGACCATTTACTTCTCGAGATTGTTTGTTCTTCTCTAATGGTTGATGATTCATGAATGTTATTCCATATTTCCACTGGGATCCCAATGTTTGTAATTTTATTCATATGCTTTGGATCCCATTGCCTTACATTGGTTATTTTATTTCAATTATTGATATATGTTGTATGTGGCATGCATGATAATGTAAATGATATGATGTCACAGTTTCAACTATCATTATATAATGTAATGCAAATGTTCTGATGTGACATGTGTTCCAATAATTATATAGCGTAATGTTAATGATATTATGTGATGGATATTCCTTGAATTATATAGATCTCTAATTCATTGGTAAATGTGATATATCTCAGGGGAAAAGTCGTATATGAATGGAAATGATTCTAAATTTATTCACAACAATGTGTGGTTGTTGAACACTATGTCATCATGTTTCATTTTTATGAATTGGCACATTCTAAACCTTATAATAATGAATTCCTATCTTGATTGTGATCCCATGATTATGTGATGATGATGTTGTTATTTTAATACTCACCTAATGTTATATTTTTTCATGTTTTTATCAATCCTCTAACTGGGATTATAGGTCATCCATTTTTTATGAATATCCTATGGTAATTACATGTTCTATGTAGAATTAATGGCCCAATTAAAATCAAAGGGAAAAACAATTAAATAAATTTTTTATGGTTTATTTTCTAAATGTTATATAGGGCCCTAATTTTCCTAGGACACTAATCATTTGAATCCTTGTTGTGTAATGGTTTTATGTAGATTGTAGTTAAAGAAGTAATAGTATTTTATGGAATAGTTGGGTCACTATAGTTTTAATCTATGGAAAAATTATTGAATTTGGGAATTAGGATTGGAGAACCATTGTGAAAACCCTTATTATGAGACTATTTATAACTAATCCCTGATGAATATTTTAAAATAAATATATATACATGGTTATACCAAAATATTTGTTTTTATAATTAAATGAACAAGGAATATATTATTTATTCATGAATTGTGGAAGTATGTTTTGTTCTAAATTTTTCTATATTGGAAAATGGTGGGATCTTGGAGAAACCTAACTGAAAACTCATGTAAAGGATAAAAAAATTATTTCTCAAATGATATCCCAATGCCTTGGGATGTAGAGTTCAAACTTTTAGGTTGATTCTATCTCAGTTATATTAGGACATAAACATTAATCAGAATAATGAGTAAAATCTAAAATACCATAAAATGGATCAACTGGGTATCATGTATTTTATGCAGCAATGACAACTGACATTTAGTGGATCTATATATCAAGTTGTCTCAAAATTGATGTTCAACTCAATGGACAATATATTTTTTGTACTTATTTGTTTTGAGATAGAGAATGTGACTCTCGTAGTTTAATGTCTTGATTGAGAGGTTGATAAATGGAGTGGTTGGATTATGAACTCCATTCTGACTGAGGAAATTAACGAAATGGAGTGGGAAGACATTAATATAGTGTTTCATAATAAATATTTCCCTCGAATTATTTGTACAATAATAGAGATAGATTTCATAGATCTGATGAAAAAGTAAGGTGATTGTCTCCTATCTTATAATGAACATCTATCATGTCTTTCATTTTATGGTTAGGGGTTTTATGAAAAGTTATAGAAATATTTATTGGTGGTATGGTTTTTTAAATCCACAACATCGATAGCATCCTGCAATTTGAAAGAATGGGATTTATGATGAATTTTTATGATGAGCCCTCAAAGTGGAGATGTATTTTAGAGAATGGTATTATGGTTATAGTGATATGAAACTAAAGATATAGTCTCAAGCCAGAGGATCTAATGATAAAGGCTGAAAGTCAACTCAACCACCCACATTTCATAAATGTTGGAATATCATAAAGGAAATTTCCTCATATGGATAGGGAAATGATTCATGTGTACAAGATAAGTACAACCTTCTGATGCATTTAGAAAAGTCATAATGAAGGAGGATAATGTGGTAGAGGAAGGGAGCACACCACCCATATTCAAATTCTATAACTATTTGTAATATGGTCAATTTGTATGCCATTGCACAAATCCCCGAGTTCTAGAGGGTAATTAGTTAAATAAAATACCAAATAAAAATGATTAATGGAAGAATTATTACATCACTACTATGGATGTGGAGAAATAAAATGAATTTGAACAGTGTACACATCTTATTCAATAAATAAATGAAAAAGGCTAATTTTAATCTTGATGTATGCATTTTTTATTTCATGAGTGTTTTGTATAACTATTGAAATTAATGCTGAAAAACCAGATGTATTGATATCCATAAAATCACCTAGTGACGAATTCATTGTATCTCAAGTATTGGACTCTTATCTGGTGGGCATACGTGGGAAGGATCATCTATTGAATCTCGTAATACTTCACTTGGTGGAATTTGATTGAATATTTACAATGGATTGGATCTCATTATATAGAGTACATATAAACTATCAAGAATAATATTTATATTATAATATTACTAACCATTCCATTATCCTCTACAAATGAATGGAAGATTGTGAATATTCTTTTAAAAAATCATCAATGGTGTGGGTGTTGTTTCCTGATGAACAAGGATAACTCTCCCAAATGGTTAAGTCAAAGGATGTTATCAACCTAAGAGAAATTCCCATCATGAGGGAAGATAATTTTGTATTTATAGAAGAGTTACATGAACTTAGCCAGGATCTTGAGGTAGAATTTTCAATAGGTTTCATACCTAGATCTACTCATATCTCAAAGTGTCCATATAGTATTGTGCCTATTAAACTATAATAGTTAATGATGCTTCTGCAAGAGAATTTTGACAAAGGGTTCACATAGCCTAGTAAATCACATTATAGTAGATCAGTTCCCTTTTTATGAATAATGCTGGTCTAATGCGACTTTGCATCATTTAGCTGGTGCTCAACAAGTTCTCTATAATGATCATATATCCTTTTATAAGGATTGATGATTTTTTCAGTCAGTTGTGAGGTGCCCAGTACTTATCAATGAAGGATCTTAATTCTGGGTATCGTCAGCTAAATGTCAAGATAAGAGATATCTAGAAGACATCCATACGTACATGGTATGGGCATTAGGATTCTATGTTGATTCTATTCATACATACTAACATAACATTAATCATTTTTAATTTTATGAATAATGTTCTTATACATTACCTAGAGAATAGTTTAGTAAGTTTTATCATTGATATTATCATATATTCCAAGAGAAAAGTGGAAAAATAAGAACATCTAAGGTTTGTGTGGGTGAAATTAAGGAAGGAGATGTTGTATGCCAAGATTTTTAAGATTTAAATTTGGATTGATTAGGTCAAATACATGGGACATTTCACGAAATTTATGTTAATTTCTGTGGACCCTCCAAAATCAAATGCAATTTAAGAATGGACCAGACCCACCAGTGGAGAAAATTTATATAGTTTTATAGGATTCGTTGGGTACTATTGATATTATGGGAGAAATTTATAACTATTATCAATCCGTGTAACTTTTTTAATAACTAAAAGGGAAAAATATGTATAGACAAATGAATGTAATGAATGATTCATATAGATATAGAAGAGAATCATTACTGCACTTGTAATCACAATACCAAACATGGGGGAATGTTTTTTTACATACAATGGTTATTCTAAGAATTTTTTGTGTTGTGTAATCTTGAAAATATATAATTTTATAGCCTATTTCTCATTAAAATTACATATCGATGAGAAGAACTCACCGACGCATGATACAGACCCCGAAGATGTGAAATTTGCAATGAAAATATTGCTGAACTACATCGGTGTTTGGATGTGTGACATATATTAAAATAACAATAGACTATAATATATATTAACCAAAAAGTAGATCAACATGTGTCAATGTAGATGGATAGATGTAATCAAATACAATGATTTATCTATTCACTATTATCCAATCAAGTAATACAATGATGCAGATTCACATAGCATAAAAGAAACTGTTACTTTGTCTATGTTCCAGCATGTTAAAGACCCTGTCTTCATAGATATTAAAATGATTGATTTGTAAATCATTATGGAATGGAATATGTATTACCCTTCCCAAATTATTACCCACCCATCTATCTATGATAATATTAATGTGGAACAACGGAATGTTATGGAGTAGAAAAAGATGGTGAATGATGTAATGGAATTGAATTTTCAAGAGTAGCATATTGATGATGATGGTGTGATTTGGTTTGGAATGAGGCTTTATGTGCCATCATCATTGAGGACAAATAATGATCTATTAAACAAAACATAAATCTCAAATTTCTATATCCATACGAGGAGTACAAATATGTACCATGATCATTGAGAAGATTTCTAGTGGTACAACATAAATAAGAAGATTGATGAGTATATCTCAATGTTCTTGATATGTAAGCAAGTTAATTCCAATCAATAGAAGTCCTAAGGGATGGAAAAAAAATTGCATATATGCATGTGGAAATGATAGAATATCACTATGGTATCTTCCCAAGGTATCCCAAATACATAAAAAGGAAATAATGTGATACAGGTTTCTGTGGACAGACTCACCAAGACTGCCAACATTAACAATATTTATGAAGATATTTCACATTAAAAACATGATACGATATATGGGATTGGTTGAGAAGACCTGGAGTTCCACTCTCAATTTTCTATGATCATGATCCAATATTAACATATAAATTATAGAGGGTTATTCAACATGATTTGAGCATGTAATTAAAATTTAGTCTGACCTATCACCCTATGTTAATGGCCAATCATAAATGAATATTAATACACTTGAACATATTCTATGATAATACTATTTATAATTAATTGGTGGATGAGATCCGTAAATCCATGTTTTTGAATTATTATACAATAAGACCTTCCACGGTAGTAATCAAATGGCTCCATATGAAGATCTTTATGGAAAGCGATATAGAAATCCAACAAATTTGGATGATGTTTGAGAAAGAATGGTATTTTTAGTCAATAATTTCTAAGAGATGATAGTGAAGGATCAAGCTATTTTGCCACATTTCAAATCTACTCAGTGTCAGAGAATGAGATATGATGACAACTATCAAAGAGACATTGATTTTGACACTGGATATAATCTATTACTTTGAATATTACCATGGATGTGGGTCATGTGTTATGGAATGAAAGGGAAGTTATACCCAATGTACATTGGCATATTTTAGATCCTTGATCGAATAAGATTCATGGACTATTTTATTGAACTTCCATAGAAAATAGATCAATTTTCTTATGGTTATCACATATCACACCTGATGATATACATACCAAATCCCTCGCATGTACTGAACAATGTGGAGGTACAGTTGGAAGATGATCTATATAAAGAGATACAACCAATAATTATTTTGGAATGAAGAGATAAGGTATTATGAAACAAGACAACCCACATTGTCAATGTGTTGTGGAAGAACCTTTTGTATGAATAAATAACTTGGGAACCCTAGTTGGAGATGAAGGAGAAGTACCATCAAAATTGTATTTCAAAAAATTTTGAGGGAGACATTTCTAAAGGGGGAAATAATTTAATGACACACACAATTATCAAAAGAATTTATCCCATGTTATAATAATTTCAAATTGTAATAATAACATAAAATATCTTATAGAACATATTACAATCTTTACAAATGGATAATTAATTAAAGAATAAGTATTTTTAGAGGCTGAAGATCCAATACTGAGGAAATAGTAACATTACCATAGGAATATTTATATTAACCTTATGAATATTAAACTGACTAATTTAATTTTAATCACACCCATTAATGAATAAATAATATTTAAAAATACTATAAAAAATTATTATATAATTATATCATAGTCTATATAAAAAACTATTTTGAAAATTATTAATTAAGGGTTGGTATTTTAATAAGACATTAATATTTAATTAAAATTTTATGAATAATAAAATTATTTTGAAGAAAATTTATTTTAATAAAATGAATTCACAAATTAATATTTTGAAGTTTTATCATTTTATGAAAAATTTTCGAGACCTTAATTACATTTTCAATGTGTAATAACATCTGTTATAATTTTTAAATCTGTATTTTTTCAAGTAAATGATGATTTTAATTAAAAATTAAATTACCCTTTTTTGGAAACATAGTTTCATATAATGGAGTGTATTTTTTTAATACTAAAAGTCTAAAAAGGGTTAGGTTGAATTGTATCTATTATTCTAAATTACTTGAATTATTTGTTAATATTGAAATACATATATTTATGGTATATATTCATTATATATTAAATATACTATTAATTGAGTCATATATGATGTAATAACCATTTCTTCAAACTCACATGATATAATTAATATATTTATTCTCAATAATCAACATTATTTTCGGCATATAGAAAATTAATAAACTAAATTTAATAATAAGAAAACACCCCTCTACTCTACTATAGATACCACCCCTCACACCCTCATCTCTTCACACCTCTCAAGCATTATGCATTCCCCAAATTCATCCCCACACACATCCTAAAAACTCCCACACGTTTAGGAGCTCTTTGCCACATCAAAATATTAGTTCTTGATTCCTTGTGGAGGATCTCATGATATGAATTCCAGAGGAAAATCCTATATATATTTATTTTAAATAATATTCAATTATATTTCCATTATTATTCTCTAGTAAACTCCATTCATCAAAATACAATTATAATTCCCCTATAATATATATAATGGAATTTTATAATGTCATTTTAATATCCATCACTAAAATTCTACCTCCCACTCTTTTGTTATTCAAATGAAATTGTCACCCTTGATGTGTCAATTTACCAACATCATGGTTGATGCAGGTTTATTTTTTATATATACAATCATAACTGTTTGTAAAAATAGCCATCCTTAACATATAAATGGCTTCATAAATGTTTGTAACTTCATTCATGGGATGAAAACCTCTTTTTTACTTATTTTTTTTAATGTAAATATGTATGGATCCGCAAAAATAGCCATCCTTAACATATTTGTCCCATACTCTTTATCATGATCTGAAGGTATTCAAGTCTATGGTTTATATTTCCCTTCCCTATATTTGGGACAGACATTAGGAGGAGTAACATTCATCCAATTCATAGACAATCTTGATTGAAAATATCCTCTCCATATTCAAGTACCTCTCTCCATACAACAGACTTTGTGCTTTGGAAATTTTGAAACTCTATAAACTTGCACTTTCTTTTTAGTAGTAGAATATAAATTTTTGAGAGTTATTTTCCCTATCTATGCAGCATGTGCCCTTAGGCGGCCTTGAATAAGTAGTATACATAACTGACCTGTCAGCCAAAATATGCTCTTATTTGACTATGTATCCAATGACATTAGGTGGCCCTTCATAATTCAACCCCCTAATGGGTTTTTTATTATTGGTAAGTTCAATATTGAGAAATACTTCTTATAATTCCCTTTAGCCCTTTTTCCATATCATTCCTCAGATTCAAAATTTCTTAAGTCATAGTTTACAATTTTTCCCTTATACATGAATGTGGTAATATGTTTTCGGATAAATTATAAAGGAATTGAGTCAATTTTAATCCATTCAGTCAATGCTATTTTAACCTTAAATATTAGAATTTTTATGTCTGACATGCATGACATTAAACTGGACAAAAAAGAGAATGGAAATCTGATCAAAAGTCAAGTCCCACCTCAATAAACATACATTTTGTATGAATTAGATAATATTGAGAAATAAAAAGATTTAAACATTGTAGGGCTATTTATAATAATCCTTGCAAAAATCCGACTATGCTTATGATGCCCATTGTCTTAAGTGAAAATTTAAAGCAAGTTGCCAATGAAGGCATGCACAAATGATTGAATATGAACATATTTTTTCATTGATTCCCAAGAGTTAGAAGGACAACCACAGACTTGAGAATCTTTTATTTTTCAAGGATTACAAGAGACTTTAAACATAACTCTTCATTTTATTTACAGAATCCTAAAACTCATCATCAGCCACCTAGAATTCATTCATTAAACTATATACAATAAGATATGCAGGGATGCCATCTCTTCTTGAAACAATTGTAAACGAATGTTCATGAGTGGAGTTTGAGAAAATTTTCTACTGATCAAACAGTGACTCTGTTTCTGTCCAAGTGACATGGAAGATGGATACATTGATTTGGGAATGGAGCATTGGAAGTAAAGAGCCATTTTGAGATAGTACTATTTTAAAATATTGTTATAATGCAATGATAGTCTTCTCTCCATAAACAGGAAGGGAAAAATATATCATCCCATGCACAATAGAAATAGAGGAGTAACATTGCAGCTGCATATCGAACATATAGTTCTTTGCATCTAGTACGTTGACTCATTGCAGATGTCCATGGCCATACAGAGGTAGGTAGATGCTCTGTCAGAAATTAAGATGATACTTCTTCAAGTACTTGTCCAAATTTGGGAGAGTGATGTTGCCGATATTATAATAATCCTGGCCAAGAATGCTCATCATGTCATCAATCCACTTGCTAGCCAGTTCATCAGCCATTCCAATTCTTCTAGGAGCCATTTTATCTGCACAAAGGTCAGATAATTAACTCTTTAGTGAGTTGATTTTTCATAAAATATGTGAGGAAAAGAGAATAAATGGCTAATGCATTAAGGCACGCAAGTCCAATTTTGGAGTGCAAGTTTAGTTGTGTTGCACAAGTGTTTAGCACGTAGGTATCACTGCGCAATTCCAAATACCTCTACATAAGTGAGATGTAATGAACTAGTGTAAAACAAGACACTTCCGTGGCGAGAGCGGGAATCTTTGAGAATTTTTTTTTGCACGAGGAATGGCCACATATTTATGGGACAGGTCGCACCCCTGCACCCAGAGGCCTATGTGGCTCGCACCTACATGATGCCATCGTCACAACTCTCACCCGCAAACCACTATCTGTGCGCTCAAAACATGCGTGCCTCCAATCCTTGGTTATCTTCTTTACCTCATAGTCACATCCTCATTCCTGTCGGATCCAACTCTGAGGGGGGACTTTTATTGACACACCTTTCCATCATAGAATCTAAATGGATGAAAAAGGGAAATACCTTAACAAAAAGTCGTTCATCCTTTGAAGAAACATAAAAAATTGACAAAGGCATGAACAAAGACTTGGTTCATCATGGGCCGCACAAGTTCCAATATGCTCACATAGGGTACCTGCTGGCACATATTGGGCGCGTAGGTGAGCTATGCGCCCTATGTAATTTTCACCTAGGGTCTTCAGTAGCCTATAAATCCCCTTGTAGGCCCCCCATTTCATGAATGAAAAATCCAAAATCTCATATTTGACCTCTTGGCTCCCTAGTCCCTACTTAAAGTCTTCCGAATGCTTCTATGGAAATTTCTTAACTAGAATAGAAGATCTAAAGGGAGGGAACATGGCCTAAGTGTTGAAATTCATCAACACCTGTGCGCCTATGTGTCCAGCAATTATGGGAAATGGTCACACTTGTGTGCCGCCTTATCCCTTCAATAGAACATGCACGCCACACTTTTATAATCCTTGAGGGATAAGACTAAGGGATTGAGCCATGTGTCGCCCATGTATTAACATATGGGTTGACCAGCTGTCAGGTACACATGTTTCATGTAGGTATAAATGCGCGACCAGGACCTGTGTGCCCAAACTGGACCTATGCGCCTACCTTTTCTTGGGTTCCCCTCCTATCCATTCATATCTTTTCTTTAAATATACATATCCTCTTCATGACTTATCCTTCATAATCCTCTTCAAATCCATTTATGGCATGATTCCTTGGTTGGTTTTCTTATCTGAAAATAATATTGTGGATCATCTCTCGAAATCTAGTGATTTAAATATATTTATGTCACTACGGTGAGTGATTTTATTCATTCAACCTCATCCTTTATGATGAGAAGATCTTTAACTTGGGCCTTCTTTTTAGGAGTAATCCCCAGGAATAATTCCCCTAACCTAGGCCTCCTTTTCAAAAGTAATCCTCAATACAAGTTCCCTAATTTCAGAATGCTCTTTAGGAGTAAGCCCAAAGATCCCAAATATAGGCATCCTCCTTAGGGGTAAGCCCCAAATTCCAAATTCCCTTAACCTGGGCCTCCTTCCAAAGAGTAATCCCCAGTTCTCAAGTCCCTTTAACATGTACCTCCTTCTCAAGAGAAATCCCCATTTCTAATTTCTCTTAATTAGTCTTATTTTCTTTTGATTTGGGCATCCTCCGTAGGAGTAAGCCCTAAGTCCCCTCTTAATTTGGTCATCTTCCATAGAAGTAAAGACCATGTTAGAGTATCCAAATCTCCATAAAATCAAATATACATTTATGGACCCAGTTCCCAGAATTCTTCTCTGAAATAAGTCCCAATATTTATCTACATGGGGAAATCATACATACATAAGCCCCATATCATTCCTTGTGACCAAATCATTAATGGAAAAAATTGTTAGTTTTACTAATACCTCTTGTTTCTCACACCGAGCATGACTCACATGAGCATAAATAGTAAAAGTAACCAGGACACATCTTATTTGGCCATTAATCATACGTATGCCCCACAATTTCCAACCGAACTACATGGACTTTAATCTCTACCTTAAATGTGGAGTACGTAGGAATCCGTTCTGAGGTTCAATCCCACCACCCATTAATTATCATCTATACCATATGATGTTAAACTATATCTTAATTCTAGAACTACGTGGGTTATGATTCCTTTTCTAACAAGGATATGTAGGTAGCCTATATTTGGGTAAGATCCCAACTCTAAAATACTCTATGTCCTCTTAAATGATAATATACTTCAAGTTCCCCACTGTGTGGCTTTAAAACCAGTATGGTTATCATAATGACCAAGATGTCTTGATAATGTGTTGAAGGATACCATTGACTAAGAATATATAACAAATACAGATGATTCTATTTCGATGAGGAACCTCAAATACATATAAAATATTCTCTTAATCTCATACATATTAATCATTGATTGTCAGATCTTAAGGAGAGCACATTTTCGTACTTGGTAGTGTAATAAGGATTCATGACCATAACTTAAATCTATATAGAGAGTCCTAGTGTAGACAATAATTCCCCCCAAAAAAGGTGTGATGAGCGCAACCTCCCATCCTCTCAACCAATGCAAATTATTAAGTCTCATTAGTCTACAACTAATGAGAACATACATTTGAAAAGTAGCTCCAAATGGATATAGAATCACCGTATGTTTCCGGTTCTACGAATAAACCCGTTAGAAACTGATTAGAATTTTTGGACTGATGAGGCTTAAGAATTTTCATTGGTCGAGAGGATGGAAGGATAGACTCATCGCGCCTTTTTTGGGGGGAATTATTGTCTACTCTAGGACACTCTTTATAAATTTAATTTATGTTCATGAATCGTTATTACACTACCATTTATGAAAATTAGCTTTCCTTAAGATCTGAAAATCATTGATTAATATGTATGAGATTTAGAGAATATTTTATATGTATTTGATGTTTTTTCATTTATAGAGAATCAGATGTATTTTCTAGATATTCATAGTCAATGGTATCCTTCAACACAGTATAAATATCTCGTAGTCATTATGATAACCATACTGGTTTTAAAGCCACTCAGTGGGGCACATGAGGTTTATTATCATTCATATGGACATGGTGTATATCAGAGTTGGTATCATACACGCAAATGGGCTGCCTATGTATCCATGTTTACAAATAGAATCAACACCCACATAATTTGGGAATTATGATTTAGTTTAACGTCATATGGGACAGATGAAAATTAATGGGTGATGGGCATGAACCTCCAAAATGATTCCTACGTACAGCACCTTTAAAGTAGATATCAAAGTCCACATAGTTCCATTCGGAGTTGGGGGCTTTGTGCATGATTAATGACTCAAAGATAGATTTACTAATTACTTTTACACTTTAAGCTCATGGAAGTCATAATTGGTGTGAGAATCAAGAGGTATCAATAAAACCTGACGATTTCTGCCATGAAATATTCGGTCATAAGGAATGATATGGGGCTTATGTATGCATGATTTCCCAAACAGATAAATATCGGGACTTATTTCAGAGAAGAAGTCCAGGAAAATGGTCCATAATGGTATATGTGCTATTATGGATATTTTGATACTCTAACATAGGGATTACTCTTAAGGAGGATGCCCAAATAAAAAGAAATTAAGACTGGTTAAGAGAAATTATGATTGGGGATTATTCTGGGAAAGGAGGCTCAATTTAATTGTACTTCAAAACTGGGGCTTACTCTTGAAAAGGTGGCCCATGTTAAGGGAATTGTAACTGGGTCTTAATCCAGATAATGAGGCCCATATTTTGGAACTTGGGGATTACTTCTAAAAAGGATGCAGAAATTAGCAAACTTGGACTGGGGCTAACTCTTGAAAAGGATGCCCATGTTAAGGATCTTCTCATCTTAAAGGATGTGGTTGAATGAATAAAATCTCTAACACTAGAGATATAATGATATGTAAATCACTAGGTTTTGAGATATAATCCACAAAATCCCTTTCAGGTAAGGAATCCAAAAAAGTAACCATTCCATAAATGACTTTAAATTGGGTTTTGAAGGATAAATTTTGAAGAGGAGATGTAGATTTGAAGAAAAGAGATGAATGGATAAAAGGGGAACCCAAAAGAAGGTAGGCGTGTTGGTCCTATTTGGGCATGCAGGTCCTGGTCACCTAGGTATACCTATGAGACAGATGTGTACTTGCATGCTGGTCAACCCATAGGGTAACACCTAGGTGATACTTGGCTAATGCCCTTAGTATTATCCCTCAAGGATTATAAAAGTGTGGAATAAATGTTCAATTGAAGGGATAATGCAACGCGCAAGTGTGTCCATTTCCCATAAAGGATGGACCCTTAGGCTCTCAGGTGTTAATGAGTTTCAACACATAGGCCGTGTTCCCTCCATTTAGATCTTCCATTCTTGGTAAGAAATTACCATATAAGTATTCAGAAGACTTCAAGAAGAGACTATGTCACCGAGAGCTGAAATCCGAGTTTCTGGATTTTTTGTCCGTGAAATGTGGGGCCCACAATGGGTATTTATAGGTTGCTGGAGACCCGCAACGAAAATCAAATAGAGCACCCATGTCACCTGCACGCCCAATATGTGGCGCGCAGGTACCCTGCGATACCATCTGGTAGTGTGCACAGCCCATGATGAAGCAAGTCTTTGTTCATGCCTTTGTCAATTTTTTATGTTTCTTCAAATGATTAATCATTTTGTGTTATGTTATTTCCCTTTTTTAGTCATTTAGACTCTGTTATGGAAAGAAGCATCAATGAATGTCCCCCCTCAGAGATGGATATGAAAGGAATGAGGATGTGACTCTTAGGTAAATCAAAAACCATGGAATGGTGGCGTACAAGTTTTGATCGTGCAGATAGTGGCATGCAGGTGAGAGTCACGTAGATGACGTCGCACAGGTGCAAACTACGCAGGATTCGGAGCACATGGGTGCCTCATGGACTATAAATATGCATTTATTCCTCCGGCAAAGCAACCGGTTCTCAAAGATTCCCACTCTCTCTGGGAACGTTTCCTTCATCATGCAAGTGTCTTGTTTTCTGCTGGTTCTTTGTGTCGCACTTCTGTAGAGGTATTTGTACATCACATCAGGTTCACCATTTTTTGTTTCCTATGGAAATGGGGATGTCACTATTTTCTTTAGGTTCAAACATTCTAATCATGTTCTAATGGGTTTATTCGTAGATCCGGAAAAAGCCAATGATTCTATATCCATTTGGACATACATTCAAAATGTAGGTGCTCATTAGTTATGGACTGATGAGGCTTAAGAATTTGCATTTGTTGAGAGGATAGGAGGTTGGACTCATCACACCTTATTTGAGGATAATTATTTTCTACTTCAGGACTCTCTTTATAGATTTAAGTTATGTTCGTGAATCCATATTACACTACAAAGTATGAAAATGGTATTTCATAAGATCTGACAACCAATGATTAATATGTATGAGATTTAGATAATATTTTATATGTATTTGAGGTTCTTAATCAATAGAGAATCATATTAATTTGTTATATAATATTATTCAATGGTATCCTTCAACACATTATAAAGATCTCTTAGTCATTATGATAACCTTACTGGTTTTAATGCACTCAGCGGGGCACTTGAAGTTTATTGTCGTTCAGAAGGACATGGAGTATATCAGAGTGGGGATCATACCCGCAGATGGGCTACCTATGTATCCTTGTTAGAAATGGAATCATAACCTACATAGTTCGAGAATTAATATGTAGTTTAATGTCATATGGGACAGATGACAATTAATGGGTGATTGGCTTGAACCTCAGAAAGGCTTCCTACATACTGCACTTTTACGGTCGAGATCAAATTCCACATAGTTCGGTTGGAAATTGTGGGGCTTACGATTGATTAACAACCCAAAGAGATGTTTCATGGTTACATTTACACATTAAGCTCACGTGAGTCATTCTCTATGTGAGAAACAAGAGGTATCAGTAAAACTTATAATTTAATCCATAAAATATATAGTCACAAGGAATGATATGGGGCTTATGTTTGTATGATTTCCCATGTAGATAGATATCGAGAATTATTTCAGAGAAGAAGTCCATGAATGTGGTCCACAAAGTTATATGTGCGTTT
Organism: Viscum album; assembly: GCA_963277665.1. Taxonomy (NCBI): domain Eukaryota; kingdom Viridiplantae; phylum Streptophyta; class Magnoliopsida; order Santalales; family Viscaceae; genus Viscum; species Viscum album. The sequence continues at coordinate 2,010,939,314 of OY728145.1, read as the reverse complement.
TTGGATTGTCCACTAAGATTGACCATATATTTTAGGGTTATAATCCATGATAATGTTTAACTCTACATTTTGATCATTTTAGAGACTCTTCGTAAATGTTAAGGTAAATATTTGAACTAGATCATACATAATTGATTGTGGTGTCAATGATGCCTCTTCACTTCACTAATGTATATCCTTACATGTAGATTGAGTAACAATACCACTCAAATTACATTTATATATAGAGTCATTATAAGATAATCAACTAAACCCCATATAGAATCATTTTTACTTGATGGCTTTGGAAGATGAGTGATAATGTCCTTGGTGATGTTTTACCATTTCCATGTTGGTTTGGGTACTAGTGGTATCATCCCCCTTTATTTTTTCATGTCCACTTTCACATGTTCACATTCAAGAAATATTAATTTATATTCTATAGTCTCTTTATTTATATTGTCCCACAAATAGTTCACTCAAGGATATAAATAATTTTTTTTCAATTCCTGGATTAATTGAGAAGGTTGATATTTTTCCATCATCCAACAACTCCTTCATTATCTATGGATTTGATGGTGCACATATTCCTCACCAAAATATCACAAATCCTTCATCATTAACGCTAAAATTATTGTACTTCCCATTTCCTATAGTTACCACTTTCTTATGAATTTCTACATCATTTATTTGAAAAACAATTAACCTTTCTAGAAGGGATGGCTGAGATAACATTTGTGAAAGGATGAATGACGTTCCATAATTTATGATCCCCATGTACATCCATTTCATATCTAAAAAGATCATTTCCCTCTCAATTATCATCAATTTTATATTTATTAGGTCCTTTAGACTTATAGCATCTGCCACTTTATTATATTTAATAGGATTTTAGTTTAATGAGATGTCATAGTCCTTGATTATCTCTAACTATATTCATTCATGAATATTCATCTCATTCTATGTGAATATATACTTGAGGGTTTTTATAATTCTAATGTATTTTACACTTATCACCCCAAAGATAATTTCATCGAAATATCAATGGGAATATCAATGTAGGCAACATTAGATCATGCATGTGGTAGTTCTATTTCTGAACATTGAACTAACATAATGTATAGGCTATGATATTCTCCTTCTACATTAACACTTAACCCAATCCCTTCATTATTGCATCATTGAATTCAAGGAAAATCTCCCCACTTATGGGTAGTTTGAGAACATGTGTAGTGATAAAAATCGTTTTCAGCTCCATGAATCTCTATTCACAATATTTTATCCAAGAAAATGTAACTTATATCACAGTTAGCTTAGTTAGCGGGTTTGAAAATCATGAAAAATTTCTCGATAATCGATGATAATACCTAGAAAAATCCAAAGAAACTATATATATCATTCACTTTTGTTAGCTTTAGTTATCCTTTAATTTATTCTTCTTTAGTAGGGTCTACAGATACTCCATTTCCTGGGAAAATATGCCCCATGAATGAGACTGACTCAACTAGAACTCATAATTTTTGTACTTTGAATAAAGATTATTCTTTTATAAGTTCTTTATAATATTGTGTAAAATCCACCTCATGATGCTCCATTAATTATATAATATTAAAAAATAATCTATATATTGTACCAAAATGATGGTGATATAATATCTAAAGTATCTATTCATCATGTTCATGAAGGTTTTAAGAGAATTGATGAACCTAAATGGAATTATGATGAACTCTTAGTGACCATACCTAGTACAAAAAAGAAGTCTTGGTGATAGACACTTCTAAACCCTAACTTGGTAATACCTTCACCAAAAATCCACCATGGAAATGTACTACGCTCTACACAGTAGACCGAAAAAATCATTAATCCATTTTAGTGTATACTTTTTATTTTTCATGATATTATTGTGATCCTAAAAATAAAAAAAATGGTTCATTGAACCGACCTTATTATTAACAAAGATGGATGATATATATCATGGTGATACACTATAAAATATAAATTTTTTATCTTGAATATACATTAGTTGTTTCTTTAACTACTCATGACCCACAATATCTATTATATAGGGATTCTTGAGTAATTGAAACTCCCCTCGTAAAATCTCAATTGAATATTAATCCTCTCAGATAGGAGGATGACAACACAATTCATCAAGAAACACATGAGTGTATTCCCTCTAAATGGGCATGTCATCATGGATGATATTTTACATACACACAGTAATTTTAGATAGATATCCGTACCAATTGGTAAAAAAAATATCATGATTGATAGGGTGGTGCTAAAGAATATTCGTCCTCCTCATTAAACTTGCATAAAATCGAAGGGAAATTAAAATTATATAGAATTATTTCCTTCTCGCAACAATTGATGATATATATTAATAGGGAAATATAATCCATAGCCATAAGTGCATGAAATTACAACAAAGGGATTTTGACAAGGTTCTCTAGGAAGTTCATCCAAATAGGTATGATATGGGAGGAGTTATATAATTGGGAAATCATTATTTGACATAATTTCCATTTTCACTAATAACTCCACTACCATGATTTGTGGGGGTGCATGAATAGTTATATTAATCATTCATGATATGAATAAACACATTGAAACAGAATCGAAAATTTCATTCTCTATTTGAGAATAAATAAGTATAATACAAGTTACCAGTACTTTTTCTGGATACCCCTTAGTGGTTGTGAGGATGAAAACATTCCCTTGCTGTTTTAGTGATTGTTGGCTATCTCTAACACCCCTTATATTAGTGCATTAGTTTTCATAGTGATCTAAAACCTTGAATTTTATGTAATTAATAATGAAATGGTGGTTGGAAAAAGCATTCAATTACTACATAACATTGGTGTGTTTCTCTTATTTTCATGCTCTAGAATGGTAGCCCTTCATCTTACACATGAATGATTTCCTCTCCCCCTTATGAAATATCTAGGATACTTATTTCTATTGCATTGAAAGGTGTAATGTTGAAATTTAATAAATCTATTATATTTCACCATCATACCACCAAAATTAAACTCCACATTACCATTATTATTTGCATGATTCCATTTGGATTTCTGGGACTCCATTTATAATTTGATGGCACATCATAAAAATTTTTCATAGCTATCAAAGACTCCGGACACCACCTATTTTAGTAGATTGGGTTTTATCCCATAAATGAAACATTCAACATTGATTTTTGTGGTAAGGAAAACTCTTTAGGAATATCATTATTTTCGTTTGATTTTCTTCTAAAACACTTGTTAGATTAGTAATTTATTTTTTTGAGGTAATAGAAATTTCATATCATTTTTAGTCAGAGAGTGTGATGATAATATTTATCAGTAATCATTTTCCAGAATTCCTTCCACCCCATCACTTTGATATCATCCAAAGGATTCATATTCCTGATCAATTCCACCACTGGACAGCTTTTCTCTCTATATGAAAAATAGCTAGTATGACCGTCTCCTATTTAAAAAATTGAATCATTGAGAATATATTCTCAATAGACTTGATCCATTGTTCCCTGATTAATAGATCGGTTCATCCATTAAAATTAAGATTCCATTGTATCATGAAGGACTCAATTACAACATCTTATGTCTTGGGGGATTTGATTTCTCCTCCTAATCTAGGGTTTCATTAAAACCAAATGTCAACAGAGGGAGTATCTTTATAATATTTCTGATTCCCACTCCCATCGGGCAGTGAATTTCATTGGGGGAAGTCATAAATTTTCCCGTTAGTTGGGTGATTACCTGATTCCTCATATTTTCATCAATTGTCTGGAATAAAGTGAAAATCAATGAGGATTCTTTTTAAAATATTAGAAAGGTAAATAAGAATCAAATGAAATTAAAGGGATAACAAATAAATTACATCTATTTCCCTAAATTGGAATTTATAGGCTTTAATATATGTTATCCATGATCAATTTTCTATAATATACTATTGTGGGGTTTTTTATCACATAGTAATGGTTCATAATGAGCTTATGAATTTACCATATAATACCCTTTAGTGTTTCAATATATGTGTGTAGCAAGGCTTATTTTCATTTTTTAGTTCTTGGTTGTGTCTAGCTCAATGTTGTGTTTTTGGGATTCATCGATATATACATCAATTCAAGAGCCACATCCAATTGTATTTTCAAAGAGGAGATTTATTTTCTTGATAAACTGCTAAATCTATAATAAAATAAATTAGGGATATTTTCATAAAATAAATTTTGTTCCTAAGGATATCTCTGTGGTTTTATAATCATAATCCAAAAATAAAAAACATTTCTTTTGATACCAACTACAAAATCCATTATCTTTATTACACATTAATAGAGGATTTATTATATAATATTTGATTTAATAAGAACATTAAGATTGATATATCTAATGTCTTTGTGAATTATGAATATTAAATAAAATATTCAAACATAAAAAACATCATATTTATTGAATTACCCTTTAATATTCTCTAACATACAACTAAATGGGATAACCTCAAGACATACATTATAAAGTGGTGAGATATAAAGCCTCGTAATGGAAAAAATGGAATAACATTAAAGAAGATAATAAATGTTAAAAAATTGAAAATACAATGCGTAATAAAATGGGTGAGAATGGTAAAAATGAACAATGAGGTATGATATAACATGAAAATAATAAAAGAAATATGGGAATTTAAAAACATCATAAAACACTACATCATAAACATGGTTCAAAGATAACTGCAATGAATCCCTAATGTAAAAGGTCACAGAAATGAATTAGGATAACCATCTATCCCAACATGATGTCTTTTGAGAGTAAACATTACCCAATTCATTGGAGAGCTATATATTTATAGGGGTACATATCACTTACATTTAATTATCATACATAAGTGTTCCACATATGTCATACAACATGTATTAATTAATAAAAATATTTAATAACATGATTATGTTTTATGGGAAAAATACATTTAATACACATTTAAATTAATTATAAGCATTTAAAGGTGAACACCATTAATAATAAATGACTTTGATATTCACAACACAATTGTTTTAGAATGAAAAATTGTGGTGAAATTTTAGCTGCATAATGGTGTGACATAAAAATTCATAAAATAGGTTGACGATAGAAAAATGGTTCTATTATAATTTAGACCTCAAATTTTAGGTAATATGTAAATGTGATGACATAATCTAATATTAGTAATTTGAAATATAAGGAACAATAAAATAAAGAAACCTGAATAAAGAAGAGAAGATGAGTATCCATCACTTCAGTTTGGGACTACAATTGGATGGTAGTAGATTATTGAGATATTGGGGTGCCATTCGAAAAATATTGGGTGGGAAACACAGATTAGGGATGAGATCTCATGTTTATTTTGGAATAGAAATTGGATATTTGGTGCGTTTTATTGTTTCACCAACTGAGGTTAAGGACTCTATATAGTAAAATAACGATAACCAAATAACTTATCATGGTTTTACCACCTGAATCATACCAAATAAGAGCCTTTTTATTAATATTATTAGGAAATGGGATAAAAATAATAAAATTAGAGCCTATCTTATGTGGAAGTAATTCATTATCTTAAACAAGAGATTTTAAAACCACAAAACATGTTAATTTTTTTTAGATTATTCATAAAAGACTTATAAAATAAAAAAAAATATAATCAAATTATATTAAATTAGATACAAGTATTCCTACATGGATACCCATTAAATTATTTATTAAATCACTTTTGGATCATTATGATGTCATACTACAAAAAATAAATTTAAAAAATATTTAATTTTTTACTCCGAAATCTGGAAGTCTGATAAATTTAAAAAAATTACCATTGGATAATTTGAATTTTTATTTCCAAAAATAATATCAATTTCATATAAATAATTTTCAAAAAATGATTAATTTTAAATTTTAAATAAATAATGATATTTATTGATATGTGTTGGGAATTTTTAAAGTTATCGTTTTATAGCCCTTATAAATGATACATTTCACATCATAAAACATAATATATCATTTATAGTAAATAAATAATATTTCGGAGTAGTAATATTTTATTAAAATATTATTTATTAAAAAAAAATATTCATTTATGAATATACATTCCTAATTGAGTTTAAATATTACCAAACAAATTTAGTCAATAATGGTTCTTTATGACATTTCCATTCATTTGTGTTTTAAAAATCACATACACTCTATATCCAAGAAAATAATATTTCCCCGACTATTTATCTTAATATGGAAATTTTACTTCTCCAATGGAAATGTCTTTTTACCTTTGTTTTCACTGGTCATGTTACCGTTTATCTATATCAAACTCATTTTATTTTTAAGTGTAAAATTTGGTTTCATATCTAAAAAACTCAGAATCCTATAATTACATAGATAAAGAGTATTTTGTTTTCCGGTTATGAAATCAGGTTCTGAATTATATGAAATCAGACTCTGGATTCCTCTGAATTCAGATTCGTAGTTTCTCTAAATTTGGATGCTGAATTCATTGAATTTAGGCTCTGATTTCTCTAAATCTAGACTCTGAATTCCTCTGATTTTATGTTCTGAATTATCTAAATTCAGACTCTAAATTCCTCTAAATTCCGACTCTAAATTAATCTCAATTTGGATTCTTAATTATCTGAATATTCATTCCGAATTTAAGAGTTAGAATGCCTCAGAAATTCAGACTCCCAATTCTATGAAATTCAGACCTTAAATTCTCGGAAATTCAGACTCTATATTGCTCTAAATTCAGATTCTGAATTTTTCAGAATTCAGACTCTGAATACCTATAAAATTGAGACTCTGAAGTCTATATAATTATTCTTCTAAATTACATGAAAAAATGAATCCGAATATCCATGTAATATAGAATCCAAATGTTAGATTGCTTAGACTCCAAACATTATTTTTCCTCAGACTCCGAAAATTTGATTTGGTTAAGCAACCATATTTTTCTTAACCATGTTTTAGTTATAAAACGATGTCATACAATTTGTTTCTATCTATCCATTTTTTGAGTGACACGTGTATAGGTCCCACTAAGCTTCAAGGAAAAATATGACCATTGGAGGGGGGAGATGACCATTGGAGAAGTGCCTATAAATAAGAACTCATTTGAATGGTCTCAAGACGTTTTGATGAATTTGTTGATCAGTCAAGATATTTTATGCTCTTGATGTGATTTCTAGATAGAGGAACTCTCATGCCTTATACATACTGAACATCTTGTTCAGCTTGCCTCATGTGACTCTGCTTGTTGATGTGTATAATTGGGGACTTCTAGGGATAGTAAGACAGAGCTGTCGACTACCTTAAATTTAGATGACTTCCTTGATAAGGAAGAAAGAGGTTCATAATACCTTAATGTTGAAGGACTTACTTGATAAAGAAGACAGAGGTGCTGAATACCTTGATGTTTGAGGGCTTGCAAGGACAAAACGCATAGTCTGATATTATTATTGAGGGATTACCCTGGTGTGTGTAATATAGAAATTCTTAAATGTATAAATCATGTTATCTTTATCCAATGTTGTTGGATACCCTTCACTTTTGGTTAAAATATTTAAAACTTGTTACTTGTTTTGATTCAAGATTATTTTAAACTGCAATTTGATTAATAAGGAAAGTATAACTATGTTATACTATTTTGTACTTGTATACTATGATTATAAAGATTCTATGCACATTAATGTTAAATATTTTTCCTTGTATACTTTTCTTATGTTTCATCTCCAGAACCATAATTTGGGAACCTATAATCTTTGTAGAACTAAAAGGGGTTATTCGAATAATCATTGTTTAAAATTGTTAAACATAGTTTTCCTCAAGGATGAAAATTAATGTTTTATAACATCTTTAAAGGTTACAAAGGAATATTTAATGTATACAAAATACCCCTCTCCCTCTTGTATATTGAGCATCTACATCATATTTTGATCCAAAAATTGGAATCATAACATGTATATGAAATACATATATTCACACATAATTTTTCATGCTCATGTTTTCATTGTACTGAATATATTTTCCTTGCTTATGATTTTTACCCTTGTTCACAGAAAATTATTATTAACATGTTTCTATGGAAATATATTTTCATTAAATGTCATGAATGGATATTGGTTCAATTGAAAAACTTAATCCTACTAGACCACCTGTAACACCCCGAGCTTCCATGATACGCTTCTCATTAAATAATGCAATAGCTTGCATTGTACGCAACTTCGAGTTCTAAAACACTGCGACAAATCAAAGTAGCCGTTATGAATAGTAATAACCACTTTTTAAAATTATTTAAATTTTATATTTCAAAATGGACTTCATTTTTGTATTCCTAATATTGAAATTAGCCTATGTTGAATTTTTTGTAATTTTCTGAGAACTTCAAAATTTTTATGAATAGTGAAAAATACTTAAAACAACTTTTTTAATAAAAATAATTTATAGTGATAAATTATACTATTGAGTGGTTTTAGAGTATAATTAGAATATATTTTTACCATTTTATCCAATGGTGGTCATTAGAATTAATTTAACATTGAAATTGGACATAAACAATTGCCAATCTTTTGATATAAATTGTTTCTTAAAAACACGCTATTTGTTGTGACAGCGGGAATTAATTATAAAATTAATTAATGCAAATTATATGTTTGTAATTTTGTAAAATATACATCATTTTTGAATTTGGGATATCAATTATAGCCTAGGGTGAAATTTTGGCTTTGTTCTGAAAAACATCAATTTTGATGAATAGTGAAACCACTAAGTGGTAGTTAAATAACTGATTTTTCGTTTAAATAAAATATTACCACTTCTGTGATTTGATTTTCAAAAATCCGACATACATGGTTGTCATTAATAAGTAATATTTGGTTCAATGAGATTAAAATAATTTTTTGGTGAATAGTAACTTTTAAGTTCTTAATCGCGATTAGAGGTAATTAGTGTAGTTTAAGGTAAAAATAATGTTTTAATAATATGATTTGAGCTTGAAACTTGTCCTACTCCTATTGGATGAGTCATGGCCGACCAATACAACCAATGGGTCAACATGGGGACCCCATGGAGCCACTTTAGTTGGAAAATGACATTAATATATATTTATTTAATGTTAAAATTAAATTGACACAAACATGAGTTGTTTTACTAAAACAGTTTTTAAGTGGGGTTACACAACTCCAATTTTTGATTATAAATATTAATTAGAAAGCTAAAAATATTTCCTACATCATAATATTTTTTTTATAATTTTTAGACATTAAATAAATTAAATTATTTATGATATCATTATGATGCGGCGATGACCTCATTATTTAACAATTTAAATAAAATGAGAAGATATTGCAAAATCCAAGGCATACACTTGTCCAAAGCCTATTGGATGAAGAGATTTAGAACCCTTATCACCTTATCCACGAAATATATAAGTGTGGGACCTTTAGAATCCGAAAAGCATTGTGTAATAATGTAACATTTCAATCTTTCCAAAAGAGCCCTTCCTCTCCACTTATAAAAGGCCCCCACCTCTCCCACCTTATTCACACCTTCAAGCCATTTGGCTCGGCCAACCTCTGCCCAAATACTCTCCCAACATCCCCCTATTACTCCTAGAAGCCTCACTTTGATCATAACTCTTCCCAAGGAAGCCTTTGGCTCAAATCAAAAAGAGTTACCCGATTTTGAGGTAATGTCTTCTCTAATGTTGTTTTGTTTTATTTTTCTTCTCCAACCCCCTAAACAATTTTTATTCATTTCTTTTGTAACAACACCAGTATCCTCAATATACTAGGATGTTTTTATAAGATTTATTCTAGATACACTTACACACACCTACATCTAATGGTTAAAGAACATACGGTTTCTGTGGATGGAGAATTTCTACCTCACGAAACGATGATTGTTCAACACTCATATAACAACTTCAAAGGTGGCCATTAAGATGTCACTATTTTTATATATGATATATAATATGTTTATGTTTTAATTATGCTTCTGTATTTCTCATTTATGGCATACTTTATGATTTCCATTATGGGTAAAACGCGATAATTTCATTTTAGGAAGTGCGGACTACCGCCCCCTCAAAGTGATTTGAATCGTTAATGTCATATGTGTGATGTATAAAGGATGGAGTAAATGGTATTATACACTATATTATACTGTAATTATATTATAAATTTATATCATTATGATTTCATTACATTAAATATGAAATAGAAATGAACGTAGCGTTCATGCGTACGTACGGCTTACCGTCTCCATGAACGGTGCATTTCATTTCTTACCTCTAAATGTTACGTGACATTATGAATGAATGTATATACTGTATATATATGATATATATGAAATCTAAATCATGAATATAATTCTGGATATAATGGATATTCTACCACATGAACAACTTGTAATTATAAGAAGTTTATTGTTGACTCAAGTACCAAAGATCGACAAAACGACCGTTATTAACTTAAATAATTAAATAATGTTCATAACATGGTAATAAGTGATATAAATGGATGAATGAACATGAAAAAGGTTCTTAAGTAAATATAAATTAACTCTAGTTTATTATTCAGGAGGTTAAAGAACGGTTGAGTCAGGACAAGACGCAAGGTAAGGGAACTTCTTAACCCAATTTCCATTCTTTGGGTTAATCTCCTACTTTCAAATTATGCCATGATATTATTATATCCTATCTTGTATTTTTACTTTCCTCATGTGTAACTATAGTGAATACACATAATAGATCTATTTTACTTTAAAATGATCTTTTTATGGACTTCGTCTCAATCCCCTTTCATTGAGGCATATTTGGTTTTATACACAATTTTCTTTTATACGGTGTATAAACCCCTTTGACTATTACGGTTATTCAAAAGGAATCTTTTTATACAAAGAGTTTTGCTAAACGACAAAAGGGAATGTTTTTCTTTCCGTACTTATGCGGCGACAACGACTTCTCTGCCACCGTGACCATTATTTGAGTTTCGGCTTCCTCTATAAGCCATCTTTTTTTTAATGAAAAATAAATACAAAGTTTTAACTTTATTTTATTTTGGTATTGAAAATGGTTTTGAAAGCGTTTTTATTATATCGATGTGCTGTATTGATATCTTGTGATTGAAATGTGGAAATGTTATGTTTCCTTTATGCATGTTTTATGTGATACAATTATGTTATGGTTTATGGTATGTTTAAACCTATTCATATGAGGAATGCATTGGACTTAATAAGTGACGGGTGGAGCCCGCTATAGCTCCTCGATGCATCGGCAGGTCTCATGAGACAAACTAGTGTCTTGGCACGAGGCCTTGACAAAATCTTATTTGTGTTCTTGGCACGAGGCCTTGGCTACGTGGTTATGATAGTCTGGCATTATGCATTCCAACATTATGAAAGTGGTTATTGATATTGCATGTGATTATTCGACCAGTAGAATATTCATGTGAAGAAGTAAATGACATTATCTCATTTTACTTTTGATATATTATGTTGAATTTCAAGTTTAAAAGGCTTTTGTTTTAGTTATACATTGCCTTAAATGCTTATGTTTTCTTATGAAAGCTTCCTCTATATTGTTAACCTTACTGAGCATCTGAGCTCACCCCTTTCAATGTTTTAATATTTTTCCAGGATGTGAAAAAGTATTTTATGAATGACCTACAGGGGTAGTCAGAAAGGGATATGATTGTGGACTATGAAGACCATGTTATTGTAGTTTGTTTACTTTTTTATGTAATGAAATACTTATGAATGTATCTAGTGTTTCCAAGGCTACTAAACTAATCGGTCTTTCGAGACTTGATCTTTTGTGATCATGCCAATGTTACGAAGTAACGCACCGGCTCTGGGTAGCTGGGGTCGGGGCGTTACAGTTGGTATCAGAGGCAGTTTAGTACTAACCTTGGAAGCTAGATTTAGATAAAATCTGATTAGAGAACATAGCCCAAAGATAGACTTTGAGGAATAGTATAGAAGAACATCCTAGAATTTTGGTATAATAGAGATGTTATGAGTTTTCTGAGCAATACATCCCTGTCTGGATACGAGCAGGTAGAGGCGACTATGGCACAGATGTACCTAGGGGTAAAACCCGAAAACACCACTTTGAGCTAGACTCGAATGGGAACTGGTGCACGACAACAGGCCTTGCTGCACTCTTGGTTACGACACTCCCGGGGGATATGCTTAGGATAATTCCCATTTTATTTACAAACCACTATGAAGGGTTATGAGTATATACTTCCTCAAAGAAAACATTTCTTTTTATGATTATAGATTATATCCATAAATAGTTCAATTTATGTAAAGTGTTTTACAAATATGGAATTATGTATTTTGATTCATAAACTAACCTAGTTTATGCCACTGTATAGAAATGGCGCCCAGTAGAAGGAATGTGAACTCCAGCAGTACGTATGATCCAAAGAGTAAGAAGGATAGTATCTTTCACGGTATTAAGCCAACATTTCGAAGGGAAATAGTTTCCCATGTGTTCTCAACATATGAAGAAATAGTATCATGTGTTAATAGGATAAGTAAAGAATTCTATGAGTCCTATGGCTTTGAAGTGAAGCAAGAGACGAAAGGGATGGAAGAGAGAATGATGGATAAAGGGATGGGGGGAAAGAAGAATTTAACAATATGTGGTAATTGTGGGAAGAAACATCATGGAACTTGCCTAAAGGGAATGGGAGTTTGTTATAAGTGTAGAGAAAAAGGACACAAAGTGCGTGACTGCAAGGGTAAGAAAATGGTTTCAAATGTACAATGCTTCTTCTGCAAGGATTGGGGACACTACGCAAACCAATGTCCAAATCATCAGAGCATGCCCCAAATGATGTTATTGGATAATAATCAAGTTATGATACTACCACAGATGAGGAGTAATGATTAGAGTTCTTATGTTGTTATTAATGAATTTTTTTAATTGAGTGTTGTATCAATGATGTACTGGTTATAATAATTATGGAGTATATAAGGATTGTACTGCAGTACTATTTCATCAAGGACTTGAGATTGTGTGGAACCAAGAAAAGTGACTCCATGGTAGGTTAATTTTTTGGAAAATATATGGTTGAGAGAAAGATAAACCAAAATATGGTTCTGATACTGAGATTGTGATTTTGGAATAAGACGTGATTGATTTGGATAAATTATATTGGATATACTTAACTTCCTTGAAACTGATTGATGTTTTGTATACATTTTTGGATAGAAGGAGTATATCTAGTATTTTATAAGGAATAAGGGATCATGGTAATTCAGTATGTTTAAAAAGAATACATGATGAAGGTGTTCACATGTTGTTACGTGGGATAAAGGATCTTCATTATGTTTACCTTCCTTATAAAATTTGGAAAATGAGTTGGACAGAAGTATTTTGGATAACTATTAAGGTTGGAATGGATTAAGTTGAACCATGGATAGTATTGTTTAAGGTTAAAGCATTTCTGAAGATTATTTTTGGAATATTATAATACTATAGTTTTAGTAAAAGGACAACCTGCAGGGTGGGGAATAACCTGTCGCGTCGGACAAAGCTGCAGGAATCGAACCCACAACCATAGTGCGACAAGCCTTTATTTCCTACCACTAGCCTACAAGAAGTCCCTGGTTTTTTAAAAAATAGTTTTACTAATCTAAATGGCATGTGTTAACTTTTTAAACCTTATACAATTAGGATACGTATAATATTTTTGAGTTCTATTATCTTTTTGAGTGAAAGATGAGTTGAAGGTTGAAACTCTAATTGTCAAGCATAAATATATATATACCTATCTCTTATTCAATGAATAAATTAATTGTTAAACTTTAGAAAAGGGATATTAAAACAAAAAAATGTGTTATCCTAATACCTTATGTCTTGTTGAACTGATGATATTTTAAATCAATATACATTGAAGGCTTTGAGGCCCTCAATTTGACAGTTGATTGTTATTGATGACCTCAATCACTCCCTACAAATATTTACGTTTTTCCTCCAATTATATGTCTCTAATTGCCACCAATGTTCTCCTTATCGAGATCATAATTTGGTGGTGACTTTCTTATTTCCATTTACCTCTTATTAAGGCTAAATTTTATTAATCTTATTTCCGATGTGGGTTTTCCACAAAGGTATTTTCTCTTTTCAACCTTTTATTTTCAAAGAAAAATTTCAAATTGCGAGGACGCAATTTATTGAAGGAGGGGAGAATGTAACACCCTGAGCTTCCACGATACGCTTCTCATTCAATAATGAAATAGCTTGCATTGTACGCAACTTCGAGTTCTAAAACACCGCGACAAATCAAAGTAGCCGTTATGAATAGTAATAACCACTTATTAAAATTATAGAAATTTTATATTTCAAAATGGACTTCATTTTTGTATTCATAATATTGAAATTAGCCTATGTTGAATTTTCTGTAATTTTCTGAGAACTTCAAAATTTTTATGAATAGTGAAAAATACTTAAAACAACTTTTTTAATCAAAATAATTTATATTGATAAATTATACTATTGAGTGGTTTTAGAGTATAATTAGAATATATTTTTACCATTTTATCCAATGGTGGTCATTAGAATTAATTTAACATTGAAATTGGACATAAACAATTGCCAATCTTTTGATATAAATTGTTTCTTAAAAACACGCTATTTGTTGTGACAGCGGGAATTAATTATAAAATTAATTAATGCAACTTATATGTTTGTAAATTTGTAAAATAGACATCATTTCTGAATTCAGAATATCAATTATATCCTAGGGTGAAATTTTGGCTTTGTTCAGAAAAACTTCAATTTTGATGAATAGTGAAACCACTAAGTGGTAGTTAAATAACTGATTTTTCGTTTAAATAAAATATTACCACTTCTTTGATTTGATTTTCAAAAATCCGACATACATGGTTGTCATTAATAAGTAAAATGTGGTTCAATGAGATTAAAATAATTTTTTGGTGAATAGTAACTTTTAAGTTCTTAATCACGATTACAGGTAATTAGTGTCGTTTAAGGTAAAAATAATGTTTTAATAATATGATATGAGCTTGAAACTTGTCCTACTCCTATTGGATGAGTCATGTCCGACCATGACAACCCATGGGTCAACTTGGGGACCCCATGGAGCCACTTTAGTTGGAAAATGACATTAATATATATTTATTTAATGTTAAAATTAAATTGACACAAACATGAGTTGTTTTACTAAAACAGTTTTTAAGTGGGGTCACAAAACTCCAATTTTTGATTATAAATATTCATTAGAAAGATAAAAAGATTTCCTACATCATAA
Organism: Viscum album; assembly: GCA_963277665.1. NCBI lineage: Eukaryota > Viridiplantae > Streptophyta > Magnoliopsida > Santalales > Viscaceae > Viscum > Viscum album. The sequence continues at coordinate 2,010,924,040 of OY728145.1, read as the reverse complement.
TATTTTATTTATAATTTTTAGACATTAAATAAATTAAATTATTTATGACATCATTATGATGCGGCGATGACCTCATTATTTAACAATTTAAATAAAATTAGAAGATAATGCAAAATACAAGGCTTACACTTGTCCAAATCCTATTGGATGAAGCGATTTAGAACCCTTATCACCTTATCCACGAATTATATAAGTGTGGGACCTTTAGAATCCGAAAATCATTGTGTAATAATGTAACATTTCAATCTTTCCAAAAGAGCCCTTCCTCTCCCCTTATAAAAGGTCCCCACCTCTCCCACCTTATTCACTCCTTCAAGCCATTTGGCTCGGCCAACCTCTGCCCAAATACTCTCCCAACTTACCTCTATTACTCCTAGAAGCCTCACTTTGAGCAGAAATCTTTCCAAGGAAGCCTTTGACTCAAATCAAAAAGAGTTACCCGATTTTGAGGTAATGTCTTCTCTAATGTTGTTTTGTTTTATTTTTCTTCTCCAACCCCCTAAACTCTTTTTATTCATTTATTTTGTAAAAACAACAGTATCCTCAATATACTAGGATGTTGTTATAATAATTATTCGAGCTACACTTACACACACCTACATCTAATGGTTATAGAACATACGGTTTCTGTGGATGGCGAATTTCTGCCTCACGAAACTATGATTGTTCAACACTCATATAACACCTTCAAAGGTGGCCATTAAGATGTCACTATTTTTATATATGATATATAATATGTTTATGTTTTACTTATGCTTCTGTATTTCTCATTTATGGCAAACTTTATGATTTCCATTATGGGTAAAACGTGATAATTTCATTCTAGGAAGTGCGGACTACCGCCCCCTCAAAGTGATTTGAATCGTTAATGTCATATGTGGGATGTATAAAGGATGGAGTAAATGGTATTATACACTATATAATACTGTCATTATATTATAAATTTATATCATTATGATTTCATTACATTAAATACGAAATAGAAATGAAAGTAGCGTTCATGCGTACGTACGGCTTACCGTCTCCATGAACGGTGCATTTTATTTCTTACCTCTAAATGTTACGTGACATTATGAATGAATGTATATACTGTATATATATGATATATATGACATCTAAATCATGAATATAATTCTGGATATAATGGATATTCTACCACATGAACAACTTGTAATTATAAGAAGTTTATTGTTGACTCAAGTACCAAAGATCGACAAAACGACCGTTATTAACTTAAATAATTAAATAATGTTCATAACATGGTAATAAGTGATATAAATGGAATAATGAACATGAAAAAGGTTCTTAAGTAAATATAAATTAACTCTAGTTTATTATTCAGGAGGTTAAAGAACGGTCAAGTCAGGACAAGACGCAAGGTAAGGGAACTTCTTAACCCAATTTCCATTCATTGGGTTAATCTCCTACTTTCAAATTATGTCATGATATTATTATGTCCTATCTTGTATTTTTACTTTCTTCATGTGTAACTATAGTGAATACACGTAATAGATCTATTTTATTTTAAAAATGATCTTTTTAAGGACTTCGTCTCAATCCCCTATCATTGAGGCATATTTGGTTTTATACACAATTTTCTTTTATACGGTGTATAAACCCCTATGACTTTTACGGTTATTCAAAAGGAATCTTTTTATACAAAGAGTTTTTCTAAACAAAAAAAGGGAATGTTTTTCTTTCCGTACTTATGCTGCGACAACGACTTCTCTGCCACCGTGACCATTATTTGAGTTTCGGCTTCCTCTATAAGCCATCTTTTTTTTAATGAAAAATAAATACAATGTTTTAACTTTCTTTTATTTTGGTATTGAAAATGGTTTTGAAAGCGTTTTTATTATATCAATGTGTTGTATTGATATCTTGTGATTGAAATGTGGAAATGTTATGTTTCCTTTATGCATGTTTTATGTGATACAATTATGTTATGGTTTATGATATGTTTAAACCTATCCATATGAGGAATGCATTGGACTTAATAAGTGACGGGTGGAGCCCGCTATAGCTCCTCGATGCATCGGCAGGTCTCATGAGACAAACTAGTGTCTTGGCACGAGGCCTTGACAAAATCTTATTTGTGGTCTTGGCACGAGGCCTTGGCTACGTGGTTATGATAGTCTGGCATTATGCATTCCAACATTATGAAAGTGGTTATTGATATTGCATGTGATTATTCGACCAGTAGAATATTCATGTGAAGAAATAAATGGCATTATCTCATTTTACTTTTGCCATATTATGTTGAATTTCAAGTTTAAAAGGCTTTTGTTTTAGTTATACATTGCCTTAAATGCTTATGTTTTCTTATGAAAGATTCTGCTATATTGTTAACCTTACTGAGCATCTGAGCTCACCCCTTTCAATGTTTTAATATTTTTCCAGGATGTGAAGAAGTATTTTATGAATGACCTACAGGGGTAGTCAGAAAGGGATATGATTGTGGACTATGAAGACCATGTTATTGTAGTTTTTTTACTTTTTGATGTAATGAAAGACTTATTAATGTATCTAGTGTTTCCAAGGCTACTAAACTAATCGGTCTTTCGATACTTGATCTTTTGTGATCATGCCAATGTTACGAAGTAACGCACCGGCTCTGGGTAGCTGGGGTCGGGGCGTTACACCACCTATATTTGAAGTGAATGATTTTGAATATTGGGGAGATTGTATAAAGAAATTTTTAATCAATACTAAAGTTGATGAAATTGCTGTGATTACTATAGATTACATGATTCATAAAAAGGAAGTAAGAACTTTTACTAATCATGAAAAGTCATAATACCAATTAAACTACACAGTACACAATTCGTTATTGTGTTCCATGACCAGGAATATATATATATATAGCCTGCTTTTTTCTTGTAAAGCAACATATTGTATCTGGAAAAAATTGGAAGTATCTCATTTCGGTACATCCAATGTTATAGAAATAAGAATAGCTATGCATAGATAATAATATCATAGAATTATATTTCATTATGGAGAATGAGTGTGAAAAGTACGACAATGATTTATGACTATTGTCAACAGTTTACAATCTATAGGTGAGAAAGGTTTACATGTTGAGGAACTTGTAGAAAGGGTTATAGATGTCATGCCTAATGGGTGGGAATCTACGAGAACATCTAATTTTGAGAATAATAAATTATCTCAGATTTCTTTTGATGAGCATTTTAGAAATCTTCATCAACATGAGACAATAATGAAAAAAGATGCTGATATAAATAAAAAGAATAATTTCAATGGAAGTGTAGCCTTTACTACTATTAAATAAATGAAAACTAAAAGGGTTACAAGATCCAAGTTGAATAAAGTCAATGTTTTATCTAAATCATATGAAAGTGATCATTATGAGAACGAATTATCTAATATTTATTGAAGGAAGAACAATATAGTTGGGAATAAATTTATTCAGTATAGATATATAAAGAAATAAATAAAAGACAATAAAGACCCTGATGTCACTTGTTTTGAATGCAAAATAACATGGAATATAAATCCATATTGTCTTATTCTTAAAATAAATGATAATAATATAAATCATTCTGAGAAGAATAGGAATATGTTCTTAAAATGTAAATCTTAGAATTTTTTGAATGCTATTGACACCTGGAGTGCCAGTGGTGGAGGCTCTTCTGATTAATCCTTAGATTGTGAATCTTATGGTAAGAAGATTATTGTTTTAATAACCATGTAAGCCATTTAAAAATTGGGATCTTTATCTGGTTTTTGAATTTTAAATATGGTGGTTTGGGTTCAATCAAGTTGTTGTGAGGTTACCACGCACCCATAAAGCAGTTTATCCAAAAATCAAATAAAAATGGAATTTTCGGATAATGGCTAGGGACACAATGCTATATCTATAACCAATGTATCATTGAATTCTAATTATAGTGATAATAATTATTATGAATAATTGGGTGAATATTATTCTTCTCGTGAATTCAATACTTTACCTACTTATGAAGAAGATTCTCAGTTTTCTATGCTTCTTGAAAATGAAAATTCTAAAGTCAAGAAAAAGCATGAAAATGCAAATTATATAATTTATATTCATACAAAACAAGTATCAGATCATTCTAAATATCATTATAAGAAAATTTATGATTTTGGAAGTATTTTAAAAACCCATGAAGAGGTTAATTCTGAGAAGGATAAACTTTCTATGGATCTAGAAAAATTAATTTCAATGAAAAATATTTTAGAGACAAACTGTAGTTCTAAAACTAATGTTTCAAAGGATAAAAGCATATTTATTAAACTAAAGTCAATAATATTTTCCTTGAAGTGGTTTTTGTGAAACATTACAAAAGGTATGGAAATATTTGATAAGATGTATTCACAACTTTTACCTCTAAGAAATAAAAGTGGATTTGGTTACGCTCATTCATAACTTGTTTTTAGTATTAATTATTTTGTTCCACAAAGTGCTCTGTTATGTTCTATGTGTCATTGTGGTGGTCATTGGGAAAAAAATTATTCCTTAAACAAAACACAATCATTAGGTTTTCATATTTCTTATTTTTCTAAGAGAATATGGATTCCTAACATGTTTCTTTCTGTATTTTCTGGATCCAAAAATGTTTGGGATCCAGAAATCTAACACTATTATTTTCTAGAAAATAAAGAAAGTACCAATAGTAATACGTGGTACATTGATAGTGGATATTCATGGCACATTACATGATAAGAAAAATTCTTTGAAATATTATCATCATGAACAAAGGAAAAATAAATTTTGGAGATATTGCACATGAAGAAATTAATGCTATTGGTAACATTGTTCATCTTGGGAAAACATTTATTTCAAAAAAAAATTGACTAGGTTCATAAGAACAACATTATTAGCATAAGTCAGTTATCTGATGAAGGATACCTTGTGAATTTTAATAATGATAAATGATAAGTACACAATTCCAAAGAAGAGTTTATTCATTCTACCCATAAGCAAGAGAATATATACACACTAGTCTTATAAGACCTTAGGTGCCTAGAACAACCTTGTCATAGTGCAATAGAAGATCATTCTTTGTTATGGAATAGAGGGTTATGACACAATATCCTTAAGAATATATGAAAAATATCTATCAGAAGAGTAGTTAGTGATCTACCGGAGCATATACATAATTATTCTAAGGTTTGTGATACATGTCAAAATAGACAGAAACATAAATAATGTTTTAAACAAGTCGGTTAAGTCTCAATTACTGATGCATTACAGTTGATGAATTTGGATATTTTTGTTCCAAAACCTATAGGAAGCATTGGAGGAAAATATTATGTATTTTTCTTAGTTGATGATTAAATTATATTTATTTGGGTCTATTTTCTAGAATAGAAAACACAATATTTTTCTTATTTAGGAATTTTTAGATCCCTTGTTTTAAATGATAAAAATATACCATTGATAATTATTCATAGCGATCAAGGAATATAATTTCAAAATTTTGATTTTAAAACATTTTATAGTAGAAAAGAAATTACTCATAACTTATCAGTACCAAGAACTCCTCAAAAAAATTGTTGTTTAAATAAGAAAGGAAATTCTACAAGAAATATCAAGAACCATGTTGAGTGAATATTCTATAGAAAAAAAATATTTGGCAGAATCTGTAAGTACATCTTGTTATACTATAAATCATTTTGTGGTTATATATTTTCTTAACAAAACCCCTTATCAGTTATGGAATGGTATAAAACATAAACTTTCTTAATTCAATGTGTTTTGTTGCAAAGTATTCATTCTGAATACTAATAATAATCTACATAAATTAGAACAAAAATTTGTTGAAGGTATTTTCTTAGGCTACTCCACAACATCTATGGCCTATAGAGTTTTCAATAAAAATACTTGGACTGTTAAATAAATAGTACATGTAAAATTTTATGAGACTAATCCTTTTGTTTTTAGACAACCTCAACCTACATCTTCTTATATTTTTTCAAAAACTGATTATCAACCCCTGATAAAAGATTCTTATGATAGGACAAATGATAAAGAAAATTTTTCTATGAAATTTACCCTTGATGATTTCCTACCATATGTTGATGAATAGGTTCTACAAAATCCAAATTAGACGTTTCTTAGGAATTATCCTAGTGATAGTATCATTGTTGATTTAAATCAACCTTTAAGGACTCGATGTTCCCTAAGAAATTATGTAGAACATCTATCATTTCATTCTCAATTAGAACCTAAATTTACTGTTGAATCTTTGGGAGTTGATTATTTGATAAAAGACATGCATGATGAGCTAAATTAATTTGAAAGTTATAAAGTATTGACCATGGGTGAAAGACCTAATGAAACCTCTATAATTCAAGTAAAATGGGTCATTAGAAATAAGTGTGATGAAAAAGGAAACATTGTATGAAATAAATCATGATTGGTGGCTAAAGCCTAAAATAAATAAGAATGAATAGACAATAATGAATAATATGGTCTAGAATATAGGTGTGAATCTATTCATATTCTACATTCCTTGGCTGCATTCTATAATTTATAAAATTTTCAAATTTATGTTTAATGTGTATTCCATAATGGATATGTTCAAGGGGAAGATTTTTTGTAGAATAATCTCCTTGTTTTGAAGATAGAAAACATCCTGAACATGTTTTCAAACATACCAAATCTTTATGTGGACTTAAATAAGCCACTAGAGCTTCGTATGATAGACTTACAATATTGTTTTCTTTAAAATAATTAAGTTAAAGGAAATGCTTATCCAACCCTTTTTATAATGAATGATAAGAAAATTTTTATAATTGTTCAAATCTATATTGATGACATCATATTATTTTCAACACAACATTCATTAATTGATTCCTTTGCGGATCTAATAAAATATGTGTTGGAAATGCGTATGATGGGTGAGTTAATATTTTTACTTTGTTTTCAAATTTCTAAAAAACCAGTAGGTATTTATATATCGCAACTTAAGTATATTAAATATCTTCTTAAAAAGTATGGACCCAACAACAATAAGAGTATATGTACCCCATTGGTACATCAAATTCACTTGATCTTGATGAATATAGTAATCTATTAGATCAAACATCTTTTAGAGGTATGATAAGATGTCTACTTTACTTGACTCCTAGTCATCCTTACATAATTTTTTCAGTATGTTTATGTACTATATATCAATCCAATCCTTTGGAATCTCATTTAAAGGTAGTGAAAAATATTTTTCTCTAATTAAAAAGAACGATGGATTTAAGACTCTTTTATACTTCTAGAAATTATATTTGTTTTAAAAATTTTCTAGAAAGCTGACTTTGGTGGATGTATAATGGATAGGAAAAGTACACTCAGAATGTGTCATTTCATAAGAGATTTATTAGTTTATTGGTTAAAAAAAAGAAACACTTAGTAGAAATATCCACTGTTGAAGCTAAATATATAGTTGCTGGTAGTTGATGTGCTCAAATATTGTGGATGCAACACACACAGAGACTATGGTATAATTTTTTCCAAAACACAAATAATGTTTTTTAATACTAATTCAATTTCCATATGTAAAAATTCTACACATCACTCTCATGCAATAAATATATAAATTATTAATCCCTTTCTTAGGGATCACACTCAAAAATTAGATATCATACTTCAATTTATTAGAATGAAAGATCAACTTGATGAAATATTCAAAAAATCATTACCCTCCGATAGATTAGAATACATTAAAAAGAAGTTTGGAATGATAAATTTAATGCAATATTCCATAATAACTGCTTGTTGAAACCTATATTTTTACAGTAAGAAACACTTTTTCCTAGTTGGAGTATATTTGTTTGAAAATTAATTTTTTAGCGTAATCAAAATTTTTCATAATATTATGATTTCCTAATTTAAATTATTCATAGTAATAATTCATTATAGTAAAATTATGAAATCTAATGTTTTTCAGGAAGAATTATCCTCATTAAGAATAATTTTCCTTAAGTAATCTGGATGAAATGTTTTCTTTCATAGGATTTCTTAATCATCTTTTTACATGCTGGTATTTTTATTTTGTTTTAAATTTTTCAGATTCACTATTACTTAAATCTGAATGATTATCTTAAAACCCTCAACAGTTCATAACCAATCAAAATTTTTCTTCAGTTATCTTCTCAACTGTCAGATTTGATCAGAATTATTTCAACCATTGGATCAACCAAAAAAAGTTAAACTGTCACCCCCATCGCCTATATAAATACCCCCTCCCACCGATATTTTGTCCCACATCAGTTATTTATGCATTGAAATTCTGAATTTATGTCTCTGTACTAAAGGAAATTCCATGTCTCCAATGTTACTTTAGTTCCTAATGTATGGTGGTTCTTCTCCTCTAAACGATATGTCAGCTGTAAAGGAAATATCTGAATGGTATATATACCGAGAAAGATTTGTTGATCAAAAATTCATGGACAAATATAATTCTATCATTTCTATGAATTTATTTTGAATTTCTGGGAGAGAATTTGTGTATAAAAACCAAAAGCACAGGATCTGGTCTTTCCATACTTGTTGACAGAGTTCTATGAGATTGCATGTTTCTTCAAGGAAGAAAGTATATATATGTTCTCTTTTATGTGTTATTGAAAGACCCATTATCTTTCTTATTGAAAGGTGGAAAGGCTGATTGGAATTCCTTATGATGGAGAAGCAGAATTATATAATCACAAATTACCTGATGTATTAAGATATATTGATATGGAAAAGGCTATATAGTATCATGTCTTGAAAGGAGTGATGACTCAAGAGATTGTTTATATGTCTAAAACATTAAAATTCATGAATTATGCGTTTAGGTAATTATAATTCTAAGGATTGGAGATAAGGATAATCTGAAAAATATTGATATCTATATATTGGATTTCATGGTGACCCTTAGGATGAAAGGCATGGTAAAATATATCGTGGTGTTGATTGATAATTTCAAGAATGGAAATATGAGATCTCAAATCATTGTGTATCTTGTTATTCTCTCAATCATTATAGTCCTTTATTTTAAATATATCAAAATTCCATGTAGTTACATGATGAGAAATTACAATTTAATGTTGTTAGTGGTGATACCTTAAGGAGGGTGATTTCTAGCTTCTCTAATGAATCCAAGGAAATTTTATGATCTATCTGAAGAAGAAGTACACGCATTTTCAATAAATCTAGAAGTGTAAGAAACCTATAAGAAATGAGAAATGAAAAGAAAGGCTATGTAACCAAATGAGAAATAAAAAACCCATGTGGCTAAGGAAACACATTCAGTACCACTGAAGGCAAAGAATCAAAAAACATACCCTGATGATGTAGTGGCTATGTGGTGAGAAGATAAGAAAAAAAGAATGAAGGGGATCCTAATTTTTTCCTGGACCCTATTGAGGAAAAATAAATTAAAATAAAGTCTACTGAAGAGATTTAGTAGAACTAGATAAAGAATAAGAACAAAAATGATGATGTCTATGGGTGAGATAGAACAATCTCTTCTCAAAGATAGTGAGAAATCATATGAACAAAACCCACTACCAGAATCTTTTTTTCTATAATCCCTTCCTATGAATCAAAGATAGAAAGTGGTGATTCCATAATCACATCATGAAGAAGAAATATTTTAATAAGAAGATGTAGAAGAAGGAGTTGAAGAAGAAGGGAGTGGTTATATTGAGGACAAGATGTGGCATGTTGAATATTATCATGAGAAGTAATGTCATTCCATTAAATTATCAATCTGAACATCTGAATCCAACTGCTCAAAACATGATACTCCATGAAATTATGAGAAGAGTGAGAATGAATTTAATAAATTTTCTTAAGAGGAAAGTATAAATAAATATTTTATTTATCCAGATGATGTTGTGGAAAGAGCCGAGAAAGAAGAAGTATAAAAATATAAGATTGTTCAGCTATCAGATAGTGAACAAAAATCTCCAAAATCATAAGAAATAATTTTGAATACTGTTAAGGGAATGAAGGTGGAGTTGATACACATAGTAATTCTTTGGTGTAGAAGAATGATATTGGTGATACATTAATGAAGAAAACATAAGACATAGAAAAAGAATCCACATCAACCAAACACTCAGATTCGGAATCATCTTCCCTTGGACATGATTTTTTTGTTCATTAATTGAAAAACATAGTTAGTACTATTACCTTATTCCCATGTTTAGATTCAATATGACATATTCTTTAGTATAAGAAAAAAAAATCAGAAATCAGATTCAGTTTCTATTTTTATTGACAAAAGTGTCTGACTAGAGGCAGATGTCAAAACCATCCTCATTGCTTATGAGGTTAACAAGAGATCTTGTAAAAAGATTGTAAGCTAATCAATGAAGGAAATAAAATAAATGAGAATCTTTAATGAGTATAATGATAATTTCATGGATGATTTTGACACTGAAGAAAGGAAGATCCAAGACCTCAAAATAGATTTTTGGAAATGTTAAGCCTAAAGGAGACTACTCAGAAGCAGGAATTTAATGATCTGAATGGAATGATTAATTCTATGGCCATGAATTGGAAGAGGGAAAGGGATATTAGAATTGTGATTCAAGATAATATTGTATTGCAATATGATGTGTTGAAAGTTTACGAATATTGTTATATTTATTTACATGAAAAAATTAAAGCTATAGTGAAGAAAAGTGAAGATCATGATCAGTTTCAAAGAGTGCATAAGAGGAACATAATGAGCTCAAGAAACAAAAAAACCATGATGAAGAAGTCAATGCAAAAGGAGAAAGAAGGATAATTACATTCAATATATATACTAGTTTATACTTTTTATTATACATATTCATTCAACATTAATTAAATTTTGGGTGTTCTTTATATTTTTCGTTTGTTGTTGTTTTGTACGAATTTTTTCAGGTACCAATTATTTTCCATACCATTATTCCTTTTTGAAAATAACAAAGGTGGGGGAAACAAATGATAAATATCATAAAAAGTAAAGAAGATATTTCTCTAAGTAAGTAGGATATCATCTAGAGGAATGTTCTTATCAATGATGTTTTAGAATAAAAGAAAATGAAAAATATTATTCATGAAATAAAGAATTTGATCTTTATTGATTTAAGATACTAAGGGGGAGTTAGACATATTCATTATGGTCTATAAGTAAAGGGAGATGTATTTTTATTTTCATGTCTATAAAATTTCTTTGTCCTTATATTATTTTTCATAAGGATGTTTGTTCTTTCCAAAAAGGGGGAGATTGATGAGTCAATAGGGGTTCATTATGGCTTTTCCTTTCAATTAGGTTTTTAAAATCACAAAAACTCTATCACAAGGTAATTTTTATTTCCCAGATGATTTTTATTAAAAAGGAAATTATACTTCCCCAAGTAAATTTTTTCTTTACCTTTGTTTTCATTGTTCATGTTATCATTTCTCTAGATATAACTCATTTTATTTCTATGTGTAAAATTTGGATTCATATCTAAAAACCTCAAAATCCTATAAATACAAAGATATAGAGTATTACTTTTTCAGGTTCTGAATTCAGGATCTGAATTCTTTGAATTCAGATCCGGATTTCCTCTGAATTTATTTTCTGAATTCCCCTAACATTAGATTCTGAATTATATGAATTCAATATCTGAATTCTCTAAATTGAGACCTTAAATTCCACAAAATTATGATTCTGAATTCTCTAAATTCAGACTCTAAATTTTTATAAATAGGACTATGAATTCTCTTAAAATTTGCTTTCAAATTCTATTAATTTGGAATCCAAATCCAACTAAAATTAGAATCTGAATTCCTCTAAATTTAGATTAAGAATTATCTGAAATCAAACATTGAATTCCCTTGAAATTCAAACTAAGATTTCTTTGAATTTAGACTCTAAATTATCTGATATTCAGACTCTGAATTACTCAGAATTTACACTCTGAATTCAACATAATTGAGACTTTGAATTCCTCTAAAATTCAGACATTGATGTTTATAAAATTCTGATTCCGAATTCTGTGAAAAATATAATCTGAATATCCATGTAATATAGGCTCTGAATGTTAATTTCATTTACTCCAAACATTATATTTCATTATACTCTATAAAATTGGTTTGGAGAAGCCACTATATTTTTCTTACTAGTTTTCTAGTCATGAATCTATGTCGTACAATATATTTCTAACTAACCATTGATTGAATGAATCATGTACATGTCCCTCCGAGTTTCGAGGAAAAATATCACTATTGGAGGATGGAGCCGACTATTAGAGAAGTGCCTATAAATATGTGCTCATTCAAATTAAGTCAAGACATTTTGGGGGATCTATTGATAACTCTCAAGATTTCATACTTCTGAAGTGATTAATAGAGAGAGAGACTCTCATTCCTTGTGTGTACTAAACATATTTTTCAGATTACTTCGTCCGAATCATATTGTTTTTGTGCTAAATTGAGGACTTTTGTGGATATGACGATAGAGGTGCTGACAAACTTAATGTACTAGGATATTCTTGATAAGGAATACATAGTTTTTGACTACCATAATGTTGGAGGAATTCTATGATAAGGAAGACAGACTTGCTAAATCCCATGATGATCGAGGTATTGTGAGGATAACAAGACAAAACAAGATATTCTTATCGAGGGCTTACCCTAGTGTGGGTAGGACATACATTATGGAATGTATAAATCAAGAGACCATTATTCAAGTTTGTTGGATACCCTTCACATGGGGTTAAATGATACCATTATTGTTACTTGTTTTGTTTCATGTTTATTTTCTAATACATTTTTATTAATAATTAATGTATAACCATCTTATACTTTATTGTTCTTGTACACTCTGATTAGTAAGATTCAATACGCTTTACGGTATAATCTTTTTACAAGTAAAATTTTCATAAGTCTCATCTCTGGAACCATATTTCTGAAACCTATCATGTTTATAGGACTAAAAGTGGTTTTGTGAATTAATGTTTTTTAACAATGTTAAACATTATTTTCCTTAAGGATAAAAAAGAATTTATTATACCAACATTAAAGGTTATAAAGAAAATTTTAAGGTATACATTTTGTGTCATCCCTCTATTGTATATTGAGAATCTACAACATATTTGGATCCTAAAAAAATTAAAATATGTGTTTCATTATATAAAATCATATATAAAGTAACAATAATCGAATGAAAATATATTCATTATTCTATAGAAAAAAATTTACATACTTATCTGACTAAGTTAATGATAAATATCAAATTAATACACCAAAAAACGCCCTATGATTATGGGCTGTGACTGTGTGAATTTCACGAGTTTTCTCGTCGTACATGGTTTGGGCTGGGATCTCGATGATATTAAAATTCTCCCATTAATGATTTCTCTAAAGATTATTTTATTAGATAATAGAATGGGATTTTTCAAGGGAAAATCCCTGTAATTATACCTCCCACAAAAGCTCTGACTAATGGGATTTATAGGTTTTGATCATACATGTTGAGTCCATCACATCCTTTTTCTATGTTTTTTTGGATTGTTGAATCAATATATTTATTCTAATCATATGAATACTATTTGGAAATTATTTTTATCAATGATAAAGATTATTAACTATCTTTTAATTATTATAAAATTAATCCAAATAAGTGCATGCGTTTTCTATAAGTATAATAATTTATAATAGATTTAATTAAACTATATGTGAAATTTTATTTATAGTTGTTCTGTAAATTTTATGTTATTTTCCAATAAATGGTTCAACCAATGGTATTCCAATAAATTCACAAGGGAATTATCCATCTTCTTGTAAAAACGGATGAGATAACCCTAGGAAGATGTAATGGGGCATATAAACCTTTTAGGCTCAAGATCTTCCAACAATTTTTTGGGCTCCAGATGCTCCACTGGATCAATCAAGTAAGGAAGAATTATCACTAGTGATTCTCCTGAAATAAGATAAATGGTAAAGTATAGCTATCTCACAATATGTATCCTTGAAAATAATTCATGGATGAAATCCATAAAATGATCCACCCTAGGAGGAAAAATAGTTGGTCATAACCACTAATCATCAACAAAGTGGAAATCAAATTAAAAAATCACGTTATCCATAATTTTCATTCCAGGTTCGGATTGAGACTACTAATCATCCCATTATACTTTATGCACATTCCAACAACTATCTGGGGATGTAAACATCATCCTTCATTGATACCAATCAATATGGGCTTGATAGAGAATTAAGAATTCCATCACTAATATTACATCAATCCCTATCATGTCAAGGATTAAAAGATCCCACATTGAAAGATATCATCGAATTTCATGAAAAAAACTGGAACCACATTCCAAATGAGTAATTGAGTGTTATAGCACTACATATGTTTTCTATCTTGAGCCCTAGACTCTCAATAATTTCGTCTGATAAAAACAAGTGATATACGTCTATGTCAAAATTATTTGACACTACAATAGAGGATACTAGAATAGTACCAAGAACAGTAGAAGGTCTTCCAATATTCTCCCATGGAATAGGTAGAACTATATATAATTGGCATATTATACATACCAATGTCACAACCTCACTACCCTTTAAATGCTTAGTTGGCTGACACTACAAATCATGGGTCTAACAACCTCTTCCTCTATCACAACCTCATCCTAATTTTCTAGTGGTTCTCCATCTTCCTTCCTTGATGGATAATTCATGCCTTGATCCCGAAAATATGGTCAGTGTACATCCCCTATTAGTAGGAACTTATTGAAATATATTTCATAAGAACATGATACTCCCTATCAAACCACAATCGTATCATTACATTAGATCACATATAATCTAGGCATTTACATGTCTGGACATCCCATATAGGATTCATATCAAGGAGCCATCATTGTGAGGGGTATGACTACTGCTACTCCCATGAAAAACCATAATGAGATGGATTCCACCACAAGAGGAAACATTAATAGATCACGGTTCCGAACCTCTCTGGCTTTCACCTCTATCTTCCCGAAGAATCCTCTATTTAATGAGTGCCTGATTGACGATATCTTAAATATTAGTCAGTCAAAATACATTAACATGTGATCATATGGTGTATACCCACCCATCAATAAATTTTAATGTGGTCACAAGATCCTTTCTATAAATTGTATGACCAAAATTCTATAGATTAGAAAAAATAGATGAATAGTCAATAAAATACATGGCACCCTAGTGAACGTTTATAAACACACCAGCCCGACCATCTATTAGATTACACTACTAGAAAAACAGGTATTTGCAACGGGCTATTTGCGACGGGATCCCGTCGCAACTGGCTTTTTGCGACGGGGGCCCGTCGCAAATAGCCCGTTGCTGAAAACGCCATCGCAACTACACTTATTTGCGACGGGCCCGTCGCTAAAGCCTTTTTTTGCGACGGTCATTCTCCCCATCGCTAATAGTATTCCGTATTTTTGTAAAAAACTTTTAAAATCATTTTTGTGACGGGACCCGTCGCAAATACCTTTTGCGACAGTACCGTCGCAAATACCTTTTGCGACAGTACCGTCGCAAAAACGATTTTTTAAAAAAATAAAAATTATTAATAATACTAGTATTTGCGACGGGCATCATATCCCGTCGCAAATACTATTTTTTAAAAAAAATAAAAAACTATTAATAATGCTAGTATTTGCGACGGGTATAGTATCCCGTCGCAAATACTATAAAAAAAAAATTTATTAATAAATTATTTTAATTAATATAATAATAGAATTATAATTTACAAATGAAAATAATAAATTATTTTAATTACTATAATAATAGTAGAATTATAATTCAAAAATAAAAAATAATAGAATATTAATAAATGATTTAATTAATATAATAATATTACAATTATAATTCATAAATAAAAAAAATATTAATAAGTTATTTTAATTAATATAAAAAAATAGAATTATTTTACATTAAAATATTAAAATAATTCAAGTATTACAAAAAATATAATTAAATTATAATATTATAAAATTTTAATATATATATAAAATTTTAATATATATATAAAATTTAATATTATAAAATATAAATAATATTATTATTCATATTAATATTGTTTTTTAAAAATATAATATTATTAATATTTTATAATGAGACAGAAACTACGAATAGAAAAAAAAATATTTTGATTTCACAAATTTTATAACAGAAATACAAACTCTAATCTAAAGGAGGGGGGGAGGTCGGGGATCTGCAGATGGTGGTGGAGGAAACTCCATCCCTAAAGCATGAGTGAGTCGGCGCATGTACTCCATCTGCTCCTGATGCTGCTGCTGCCACCGACTCTCCTGCTCCTCGTACAGCTGCTGTTGGCGTCGACGCTCCTCCTCATGCTGCTGACGCATCTGCTCCTGCTCCTTTCGGAGACTCTCTATCTGTGCAGTCTGAGATCGCAACTGATCCTCATACTGTGTAGAAGAAGATTCACGAGCTCCTCTCGAGCTGGATGCCGACATCGCAGCACTGCCGTAATAATCTCCGGGAGTCAGTCGAGAGCGGATACCAACTACCCGGCCCTTCTCGAAGGCATACTGGGTGGCCTGCATCCATGCCGCCTCATCAAACTGACGGGCAGTGCTCTGATCTGATGACTCGGCCTGACTCTCAGGCCGGGCCTGTGCCGCTGCGGCCTCATATGACTCCTATAGTTGCAATTTAAAATTAAAAATTTTAATATATTATATGCAGTTAATTTTTAAACTTGAAAACAAATAATACTGACCATGATGTGATGCTGACGATCACCCCTGAGCTCCCCAGTAGCATGATCACTATACATCCTCCGATATACGTCGTACTCTGTAATATAGGGGTGCTCGACAGCCTATAAGAATAAAAAATAAACTATTAATATTTATAGTTATATAAAATATTTATAAATAATGTACGTACCAGATGCTGTCTATGAGTACTGAAAGAACGACTCCCAGCTCGATGAGTCACCTCCTGTCTCCCCCGATTCTGCCTCCCCACCGATGATCTCCTCTGAAAGGCACCACTCAACCAGTGCGCACATAATCCATCCCATACATGGGATGAAATATACTCTGGTCGGTGTGCTCTACATGACTCCTCAAAATCTGACACTCCTGCTTTCTTCATCGCAGCTTTTCTTAAATTGTGCAAAAACTGATGAAGGAGATCACGCATGGCCACCTCCCATGCCTCGTGGATGGTGTCACGCATGGTATCCTCGATCGGATACCATAAACCCTACAAATAAATCAAAATATCAAGTTAGAAATGAAATAATTTTCAAAATAAAAATTATTTATTTACGTACGTACCAACCAATGGCCGAACATGGCCTGCTGCACATCAATGGGAATCTGCTCCCATGTGGTCCACGGCTGAGAGAAATAGTTGCGCAAAATAGCGCTGCACTGTCCAACTGCAATATGCGGAAAACTGAAAAAATAATAAACATTTATTATGTGAATATATTAATGAAATCTTAGTCAAATTCACAGGTTATCACACAGGTTATCACACCTCCGTGTGCGCGGATCAAACCCAAGACGTGGACGTCGATCGGGGATGGGGTCAGGAATCATCAATCGTGCAAGACTGCGCCCCCTCCGCATACTCCCTGGAGCACCTGCAGGATGAGGGTCATCTGCCAGCAACTCATCCGCATCGAAAGGCAGGTCAGCATCCGCCAACTCACGAAATGTGGCCTCGTCCATCTGAAACAGAAAATGTTAATGTGAGCAAATAATTGATAATTACTATTATACATACATATATACATATTATGATTGTTTATAAATACCATGGAATGCTATCAGTGTTCATCTTCATCATCATCTTCATATATGTCAATGTCATCTTCATATTCCTCCTCAACATCATCGATATCCATTCGAGTTACAGTTGCTTCATCTCTTACCGTTTGAAATTCATATGTGACATCATTAACATCATCGTCATCACCGACTCTTAAATGTGGGGTGTCGTCATCGATACTCATGTCTCTTTGTAAAAAAGATTGATTTTGAGTACTCTCTTGAAAAACTTCAATTCTTTGCACATCAGTGAAAGCACAATCACTTTGACTAAACTGATTGTCTCGAATTTTGATTTTTATTACACTCCACCAATCAATCAAGTCTCTTGATGTTGCACAGTACTTCGCATAATAAACTTGATATGCCTGTTGAGCCAATAAGAATGGTTCATTTACTGTGAGAACACTTTTACATTTAATATCGATGATTCCATGAGTCGGATGAACACGCACGCCTCTCTCTGTATCCAACCACCGACATTTGAACATGGATATGTAATGTTGTCCAAGATAACAGAGTTCAATGATTTCATCAGGTATGCCATAAAAGTGAACTTCATTTTCTCGATGATGAGATCCTCTCAAGCTAACTCCACTGTTCATTGTTTTTTTCGATTCCTCATATGCATGTGTGTGGAATCGAAATCCATTAACCACATATGCATTATAAGTTTTAACAAGTTTGGAAGGTGGGTTACTCAATACACACAGCTGTTTGTCAATTTTATCAGCATGTCGAGACACCTGAAAATTTGTGAAACAATTAATGATATAGTAAACTATACATTGAATGAGTTGCTAAAAGATAAAGAATTTATGTTACCAGTTTTTGAAACCACTGAGAGAAATTTTTCAGTCGACGTTCTTCGAGAGCAGCTGCTGTAATTTGTGGAATTTGTTTCTTGATATGATTATCATACAAGCTATAAAAACCAAAGTAATTTACTGTAACATAAATGATAGAATAAATGATATAAACACTTACAGTACAACTGATGTCATCTCTTCACAGTTGAGCAGAACATACGTATGAGCTCTATGATGTTCATCATCTGAAAGCCAGCGTTCAGAAACTCCACCAAAA
This sequence comes from Viscum album, assembly GCA_963277665.1. Taxonomy (NCBI): domain Eukaryota; kingdom Viridiplantae; phylum Streptophyta; class Magnoliopsida; order Santalales; family Viscaceae; genus Viscum; species Viscum album. The sequence continues at coordinate 2,010,905,167 of OY728145.1, read as the reverse complement.
CCAAGATCTGACTGGTTGAAAATAGATAATTGATTGTCGATTTCATCAATATTCCTCTCATTCCGTCCCATTCGGTTATGTTTTGAAGGATACTCAGATTCAGAATAATGGGAGCAGAAAAATGATATTTCCTCTTGCAAATAAGCTTCTGCAATAGATCCTTCAACAGATGCTTTGTTGCGTACTTTTCATTTCAATTTTTGCATGCATCTTTCAAATGGGTACATCCATCGAAACTGTACCGGACCTCCACATTTGGCTTCATATGGAAAATGTAAAATCAAATGTTCCATTGAGTCGAAGAAAGACGGCGGAAATATTTTTTCCAGTTTACATATAATTACAACAACATCTTTTTCAAGTTTTCCTAGAGCATCATAATCTGTCGTAGCTGCACAAATTTCCCGAAAAAAATGAGACATGTATGTTATGGAATCCCAAATCATAGAATTCAACAGACCTCTTAATCCAATGGGTAGAAGTATCTCCATTATAACATGAAAATCTTGACTTTTTAATCTAGTAATATGACCATTCTTTACACATCTACCCAAATTGGAAGCACAGCCATCTGGAAGACTCAAATCTGCAATCCACTAAAAAAATAATAAACGTTTTTCTTTAGACAGTGTATAAGCTCCTTTTGGTTTCAGTAACCTTTCTGTTCTGACATTCTCAAATTGTTCCAATTTTGGACGCCTGCAAATTTGGGCAAGATCTAAACGTGCATTTACATTGTCTTTGCTCTTTCCTGGCGTATCCAAAACTGTATGAAACAAATTATCAAAATAGTTCTTCTCAATATGCATGATATCTAACATGTGTCGGACCAACAAAGAAGACCAATATGGAAAATCCCAAAATATGCTACTTTTAATCCAATTGTGTTCTTTCCCAAAACCAGAAATTTTCTGTTGGTTTGTTGTGGGACCAAAAGTGATGGGAGGTAATGAAAATACAACCGATTTTAACTCCGAACCTGATAGCATTTTTGGAGGTCCATCCCTTTCAGCTGTTCCTTTTCTGAAATGAGATCTGTTTCTGTGAAAAGGATGATCGGCTGGAAAAAATCTGCGATGACAGTCAAAATAACAAGGTTTCTTTCCATGAATGAGCATAAATGCTTTGTTCTCTCCCATACAGTAAGGACATGATTTCTGACCATGTGTACTCAAGCCAGATAACATCCCATAAGCCGGGAAGTCACTTATTGTCCACATCAATGCTGCTCTCAGTATGAAATTCCGTTTCGTTGCAACATCATATGTACTGACACCAGTACCCCACAATAAATTTAATTCATCAATCAATGGCTTCAAATAAACATCAATATTTTTCTTCGGATGTCCTGGAATTAGTAAAGTCAAAAAGATATATGGATCCTTCATCAACATCCATGGAGGTAAATTGTACGGAGTTAAAAAAACAGTCCAACATGAATATTGACTACCATAAGATCCAAACGGACAGAAACCATCAGTGGAAAGGCCCGGTCGAACATTTCTAGCTTCTAAAGAAAAGGATGGATGCACTCTATCAAAATGTTTCCATGAATCACCATCGGCTGGATGATTCAAGCTTTTATCGGTTGAAATATTCTCTTTATGCCATGACATCATTGTCGCTGTATTCTTAGAAATGAATAAACGCTGAAGTCTGGATGTAAGCGGAAAATATCTCAACTGTTTTACAAGAATCAAACCAGACTTCCCGTGTTGTCCTTCTTTATATCTCAGTTGCCCACATGTGGGACAACTATCCAACGACTCATTTTCCCCAGAATATAAAATGCAATCATTTGAAAATGCATGAATCTTCTAACAAGTAAGTCCCAAATTTCGAACCAACCTCTTACTTTCATAGTAATTTGCAGGTAAAACATTCCCTTTGGGTAACAGTGTTTTTAGCAAAGAAAATATCTGGTCAAAACAGGTGTTTGACATTCCGTTATCTGATTTGATAGCCATAAATTTTGTAACTGCTTCTAATTTGCTCATCTTGCAGCCAGGATATAATGCATCCTCAGCAGACTTCAACAACTCATAAAATTCAGACGGTCCCAACTCAGGATTTGAAGCTATATCAGCCGGAGTTTCTGTATGTTGAACAGATGAACCTGCAACATCATGTACTAAATCTTGAAATTGGGATGGATCCGGAATCAAGTTGGTATCACCTGCTCTGGAACTGCGTTCACCGTGTTGATACCAAAAAACATAATCTGCTTGAAAAACAAAACGCAAGAGATGTTTCCCCACTTTGTCAAACGTGCCAAACGTTCTCAATGCACATTTTCTACAAGGGAATTTTATTTTTCCTTCTGAAACAAATTCTGGATTTGATGCCGCAAATGATAAAAAAATCTCCACACCCTCTATATATACTGGAATTAAACCAAAACCATTTGGATTTCTACGTTGATTTATCCATATGCGGTCATCTAATAATGACTGTTGACGACCTCCTTGTTCCATATTTTTCTATAAAATATAAAAGCATTACGGGATTTGAATAATTTGTTAGAAAAAACACTCAAGCAAGGATTGAATATATTGAGAATAAAGCAAAACCTGTTACAAATATTGATAATTTTAATATTATATTTATTTTTTATTTTTTTTAATAATACTAATATAATTTTTTTCATAAATATTAATTATATAATAATAACATCATTACATTATTAGTATATTTTATTATTAATATTAAAATAATATAATTTTCTATATTATATACAATTTTCCTTCCATCTGTGTGTTTAACATTCTGTCTCCACATGTAATATTGGCATTCACTTTCACCTCTCTATTGGCGAGAAGGTTGATAATTTTGAAAAAGAATGCCAATATTACATGTGGAGACAGAAAACACACAGAAAAAAAGAGAATTGTATATAATATAGAAAATTATATTATTTTAATATTAATAATAAAATATACAAATAATGTAATAAGGTAATTATTCCAAATTATTGGTAATTATTCCAAATTATTGGTAATTATTCCAAATTATTGGTAATTATTCATAATTTTTGGTAATTATTCCTAATTATTGGTAAATATTGATAATTATTGGTAAATATTTGTAATTATTGGAAAATATTGGTAATTATTGGTAATTATTGAAAAATATAGATAATTAATGGTAATTATTGGAAAATATTGGTAATTATTGGTAATTATTGGTAATTATTGGTAATTATTGGTAATTATTGGTAATTATTACTAATTATGGGTAATTAATACTAATTATTAGTAATTAATACTAATTATTGGTAATTAATACCAATTATTGGTAATTAATAATAATTATTGGTAATTAATAATAATTATTACTAATTATTGGTAATTAATACTAATTATTCCTAATTAATACTAATTATTCCTAATTTTTACTAATTATTCCTAATTATTACTAATTATTACAAATTATTGGTAATTATTACTAATTATTGGTAATTATTACTAATTATTCCTAATTATTACTAATTATTACTAATTATTACTAATTATTAGTAATTATTGCTAATTATTACTAATTATTGCTAATTATTATTAATTATTGCGAATTATTAGTAATTATTGCTAATTATTAGTAATTATTGATAATTATTAGTAATTATTACTAATTATTGGTAATTATTACTAATTATTGGTAATTATTACTAATTATTGGTAATTATTACTAATTATTGGTAATTATTACTAATTATTAGTAATTATTACTAATTATTCGTAATTATTACTAATTATTCGTAATTATTGGCAATTATTGGTAATTATTGGCAATTATTGGTAATTATTGGCAATTATTGGTATGTATTGTTAATTATTACTAAATATTGGTAACTATTGGTAATTATTACTAATTATTGTTAATTATTACTAATTATTGTTAATTATTGGTAATTATTACTAATTATTGGTAATTATTACTAATTATTGGTAATTATTCCTAATTATTACTAATTATTGGTAATTAATACTAATTATAGGTTATTATTACTAATTATTGGTAATTAATACTAATTATTGGTAATTATTACTAATTGTTGATAATTTTTCCTAATTACTGGTAATTTTTCCTAATTTTTCCTAATTTTTCCTAATTTTTCCTAATTTTTTCTAATTTTTCTTAATTTTAGGTATTTATTACTAATTATTACTAATTATTGCAAATTATTACTAATTATTGCTAATTATTGCAAATTGTTACTAATTATTGCTAATTATTGCAAATTATTGCTAATTATTGGTAATTATTGGTAATTATTGGTAATTATTGCTAATTACTGGTAATTATTGGTAATTATTGGTAATTATTGGTAATTATTCCTAATTATTCCTAATTATTCCTAATTATTCCTAATTATTTCTAATTATTCCTAATTATTCCTAATTATTCATAATTATTCCTAATTATTCCTAATTATTCTTAATTATTCCTAATTATTACTAATTATTACTAATTATTACTAATTATTACTAATTATTACTAATTATTACTAATTATTACTAATTATTACTAATTATTACTAATTATTACTAATTATTACTAATTATAAATAATTATTACTAATTATTACTAATTATTACTAATTATAAATAATTATTACTAATTATTCCTAATTATTCCTAATTATTACTAATTATTCCTAATTATTCCTAATTATTCCTAATTATTCCTAATTATTCCTAGTTATTCCTAGTTATTCCTAATTATTCCTAATTATTCCTAATTATTCCTAATTATTCCTAATTATTCCTAATTATTGGTAATTATTAGTAATTATTGGTAATTATTGGTAATTATTACTAATTATTACAAATTATTGGTAATTATTGTTAATTATTGGTAATTATTGGTAATTATTGTTAATTATTGTTAATTATTGGTAATTATTCCTAATTATTCCAAATTATTGCTAATTATTCCTAATTATTCCAAATTATTCCTAATTATTGGTAATTATTGGTAATTATTCCTACTTATTCCTAATTATTCCTATTTATTCTTAATTATTCCTAATTATGCCTAATTATGCCTAATTATGCCTAATTATGCCTAATTATGCCTAATTATGCCGAATTATGCCTAATTATTACTAATTATTCCTAATTATTCCTAATTATTCCTAATTATTCCTAATTATTACTAATTATTACAAATTATTACTAATTATTACTAATTATTCCTAATTATTCCTAATTATTCCTAATTATTCCTAATTATTCCTAATTATTCCTAATTATTCCTAATTATTCCTAATTATTGGTAATTATTGGGAATTATTGGGAATTATTGGTAATTATTACTAATTATTACTAATTATTGGTAATTATTGGCAATTATTACTAATTATTACTAATTATTGTTAATTCTTGGTAATTATTCCAAATTATTGGTAATTATTACTACTTATTGGTAATTATTACTACTTATTGATAATTATTACTAATTATTACTAATTATTGATAATTATTACTAATTATTACTAATTATTGATAATTATTACTAATTATTACTAATTATTGGTAATTATTACTAATTATTACTAATTATTCTTAATTATTAATAATTATTGTTAATTGTTCCTAATTATTAGTAATTAAATGAATAATTACCAATAATTAGGAATAATTACCAATAATTACAAATAATAACCTTATTAGTATATTTTATTATTAATATTAAAATAATATAATTTTCTGATTTATATACAATTCTCCTTTCATCTGTGCGTTTTCTATCTCCACATACAAATAAAACATGTGAATACAGTAAACACATAGATGAAAAGAGAATTGTATATATATAAAAAATTATATTATTTTAATATTAATAATAAAATATACTAATAATTTAATAATGTTATTATTCCTAATTATCGGTATTTATTACTAATTATTAATATTTATTCTTAATTAGTAAAAATTATTACTAATTATTCCTAATTACCATTAACTATGATCAATACTAATAATTTAAATTTTTTAAGTAAGAAAACAATGTAAACATAATTAAATTACAACTAATTAAGAATAATTGAAACTAATAAAAAATTAAAAATAAATATTAAATTAAAATGAACATAAATACCTTGAAAATTGATCTGCTCTGATCGTTCTTCAAAACATTAATATCAGCTCCGGAGAAAAAAATTAAACTGATGAAAAACTCAACTTTAGAAACAAAAGTTTGAGAGCAGGAGAAGATAGAGAATGAGAATGATTTAAAAAAACGGATGGGGGTATTTATAGGTTAGATTAGTTGCGACGGGTCCATTTGCGACGGGATTCCCGTCGCAAATAGTATTATTTGCGACGGGTACTGTTGCAAATACCTTAGCCCGCATTTATTACGGTCAACGGGTAAATAGTTATTTTCGACGGGTCCCGTCACAAATAACATACTATTTGCGACGGGAAAGTATTCCCGTCGCATATTCCTTTTACCGCCGCCGGTTATTTGCGACGAGAATATTTTCCCGTCGCAAATAGTTTTCCCGCGATTTGGCGCGCATCGCGGGAAACCTATTTACGACGGGGAAAGCAATCCCGTCGCAAAAGCCTTATTATTTGCGACGGGTAAATACCCCCGTCGCAAATAAGTTTTTAACGGGACTATTTGCGACGGGAATAAATCCCGTCGCAAATACCCATTTTTTCTGTAGTGTTATATTGAATGAAGTAGTCCAAAATGTTTATCTAGAAGTCTTCCCATCCCATATCTCAATTTAAATCTACCTAATAAATCATTTCCCACAATCTCCAGGTAGAACCATGTATCACATATGCCTCAAGACTGAGCCTCTACTCTAGAGGCTTCACTAGATGCTCAAAAAAGATAGTGTGGACAGCATCCATGTCTCTAAAACAAGTGGACCACTATCCCTTGAAAATGATTGAGGATTCTACTGTAGAAACTCCTGATTAAAATATCCAATATTTAGGTATGGTTAAGAAATACCTTTCATTTTTTTCATTAAGTGAATGAAACCCTATCGAAACTGGACATTAGTGCCCATATCAGGAAGATCAGGTAGTTCCATAGTGGGAACTATATGAGTGATAACTGGAGGATTAGTGCTTACCATCTCTAAATTTTGGTGGACATATCATATAGGGTTTACTACTCAAGGGTAACGTTGTTTCATGATTCTAAAATGCCAATTTCACACATCAGAAAGGATTAAAAGTAACCATGTCACATATATATAATTAGGGAAGTTACGTAACCAACCTATGATAAGATAAAACATCTCTTACAAATCCAATATTAAGGTATATGTGTTCATGGAGGACCATAATAATCCATAATAATGGATGACTCTCTCTTATTCACCAACTAGGAAGGACATGTCTAGGTATATTTCTCTTTTATAGAATTGCAGATTCATTTTATTTAACATTTTTTTACAATTGTATTTTATAAAGTATATACAAATGGTGCACCACATAAAATTCATAAGGGTCCATCTTCATCACTAACTAAATTATGGAATCCACATAATATATACACTAACACATTCCATTTTTTATAACCAATGGCTCATGATGAAATGTTCCATAATTGGCTTCATAGGGTTTCTTATGTAGCATATAAAGAAAATATTGTTAGGATACATCAAACATTGTAAGTACAAATCATGTTCTTCAAATACCTCTAATAACGGACAACACATATCAATATATATATATATATAATATGGGACTAATAATATGAAGGTGGAAAATGAAGGCAGAAAGATGGCATGGTAAGAAAAAATGCATGGTATATTAGTCCCGATGTGCCTATAATTTTTCATGCAATAAATGTCATCATTTCATCATAAAAAAGTAAATCTAATTGCAATAATACCAATAGTAGTTTCATCACAAAACATGTTCATCACCCAATAGTGATGTTTTATCAACCATAATAGGAAAAAAACTAAATAGCAATTACCCATCACAGGAAATTTAGATTTTTCTTGTATGTGGGTTAGATAATCTCCACAAAATTCTCATTACCAAATATCATTTCATCATAATGAAATTTTGAATAATAATATTCTATGATAAATGGAATAGAAGGATCTTGGAAAAATTTTTATTTTCCCCACCTGAGATCCACTTTAACCATTTCCAAATCCAGTGGTTTTCAAGGCCTTGAACATTGTCTATGTATGCTAGAGGATACCGACTAGAAGTGAGGGTAAATGATTTTAAAATGGGATATTATACCTTGAATTTGGAGTGGCACAATAGATATGATAAATAAGCTTATAAACACATAATAATAATACAGATGACACTATCACAATTGACCAGAAACCCATCATTTGGGAAGCATATCTATAATGATCACATGGTGGAATAAAATATTACAAAAAATTGTAGAATATAAATTAACTATGAAACTAAAAAGATATCAAAATAGAAAAAACCGATTCATATAAAATGATTTAATGGAATTCTGATATACAGAAATGGGAATAATGAAAAGGAATATACCAAATTCTCTAAATAATACAATAAAATAAGAAAGTCTTCTTCCCTATCATCTCAAGATTATTATCATTAATATTCTCACATGATCCATACCATCTAAAAGATAAAACAAAGATCATAAATAAGGATCTTTCCCATAGACATAACTATTTTAAAGAAATCTACTAGGGTGCCAACGACGACCGGAGTAGGGTGTGAGATAAAACCCCACTACGAAACAACCAATGTAGTCTAAAACCAATCTACCTAGTTTATAGAGAAAATCAATTTGACAGTATAAGGAAAAAAACAATTAACAATAATATGTACCAGTAGGCTGAGCTTCCTACAAGACACCTAGCTAGGTCTACCAATTTTGGCACAAGCCAAAAGAAATATATTCATTAACTATATATATATACATTATAGATTCAAAAAATCTATGAACCTATATTCACTAGGAATGTGTAAATGTATGTAGGCATATAAATAGATACATTATTCTGGGAGGGTTTGGGCATATCTATAATATTTAAAACTAGTATAAAGAGCTATTATGCTCATGATATGATACATGCCCTGTATCTAACGGTGAGTGTTAGACATCATTCTCAACATTCGAGATAGGTGGGGTGAGACTTCAAGACCGTCACCCAAAGAATTAGAACATTGATATTCATGACCATCATCCCAATATAAGTATAATAGTGAGAGATTTAATTCCCAAAACATGATTTAATGTTGTTTGATACATCATTCTAAATAGGTCCTTTAACCATTATTCCATTTCCACTATCATTGGAATAATCATATAATAATAATAACATGGGAGATCACCTTATAAGATCCATAATCAGCATACCCCAATAAATAAATGGGTTTTACAATTCAAATTTTTCATATTTTAGAACATGAATAAATTTATATGGCCTTTCCACCAAATATTATTTTTTATAATCATTCTATTTAATAAATACATAATGGGGAAACATTTTCATTCATTTAAATTATGCCATTTAATTACATTATGAAAAAGAAATACCATTTTATAATAATCTAATCACATAAGTGGTGATTTGGTCAAATAAAAAAAGATATGATATTAGAAAATTGCATTTTATTACCATGATAGAACACTAAGAAGGTGGTCCGATCCATTTCAAAATTATATTAAATGGTTTATTTAATCCAACAAACACAAAATTGAGTCGATCAACATGGTATAAGTCCTTAAACTACATATAAATATTCCAATATAGTATATAATCATGCATATATCAATTTAATGAGAAGGAAAACCATTCAAGAATGTATGTGATAATAGCTAGTGTGCAGAAAAAATTATGAAAAAAGGAAAATGTTACGGAAAAAAACCAACAATAATATGGCCAAAGATGACTAATTTACATATTCCAATTTCACATTTGTAGTAGGGTCGAAGAAAAATGAAGTATTTTTTAAAACAATAATAATATATCGAATGATATCTTTTAAAAATTGAACTATATATAAGATGCGAAACCTAAATAAGAAATAAAAAGATTTTATTTTGTACAGATGTGGATCTAATTCTTTAGACTCTACTAGAAACAAATAATGAATGGATGAGTAATTGTAATTCCTATGTCAAAAAATGGACAAACCCATTGGAGTAGAAGTAGGTGTCTCACACTTGAAAAGATGTAATAAATAAAGGATTGTGGTATTTATGTTATTTGGGGTGAAAATCTTAATTCATCCTCAACACTAGGGGTGCACAGATTGGACATAGAGTTCGATAAAACCATGCACAAACTCTACTCCCTCAACTAACTGAATAATGACCCCACACAAGCTTGGTGAATAGTGTATCAAACCCTAAATAATTCAACACCCCATTATTTTATAATAAGTAATCTCTTCAATGAAATTTAATAACATGTGTTACACGCTATAGCAAGTTTGAGCATCCCACAACTTACAAAAATAGTTGTTCAAAAGGCGGTTATGAATAGTATTAACTTATTTTTGAATTATCTATACTCCATATAATTTTATAATATTTATTATATGTTTTTTATATATAATATAAGGGAAAATTTATTTTTTAGATAAAAGAAGTATTTTTTTAAAGAAAATGGAATATCACCGCCTTTTAATGGTAAAACTTTTTTTAAACCCAATATTAGAAACTTATATATTTAAATTAATGAAATTAAATTATTCATTAAAATCATGACATAAAAATTTTGTTTGTATAAATTTTTGGTACTTTTCTGATAACTTTCATATTTTGATGAGTTGTGAAAAATACTATATTTTAATTAAAATCCATTTTTTTAATCGAAATAATTTATAGTGTTAAATTATATATTTGAGTAGCTATAAAGTATAATTAGATTATATTTTTTTCATTTAATATAATTTATGTCATTGGATGTAATTTCACATTTAAATTGGACATAAACAAATGTTAATATTTTGATTGTTATTATTTCTTAAAAACATGATTTTTATTTTTATAATAGGAATTAGTTTTAAATTAATTTCTATTACTAATGTGATTTGAATTTCAACAAATACATTGTATATTTTGAACCAGGATGTCCAAATTTTGTAAATAGTTAACATTTATTTTTAGATATTATGAATATTAACATTAGTAAATATTTTATTTATCACGTTTTAAGGGTAAATCAGGTAAGTAAGGGTAAACAATTATTATTGTAATTATAATAAATTACACTAGAATCTTTCATATTCCTATTTTTTAATAATGTATGACCATGGGAATATTTGGGTCTATTTTGGAGCCTCTTGGAGCCACTCGAGAGTAATAATGACACTTTATATATATTATTTAAAAGTAAATAAAAAATGACATAAACATAAATATTTTAGTAAATTTTTTTACAAGGTGTTATATAAGACATTATTTAGACTATAAATATTATTTAGAAATATAAAGATATTTCTACATAATTAATTTTTATTTCTAATTTTAATAAATTAAATAATTAAATTTATTTATAACTCAATGAGGATGCAGTAATTACCTTATTAATTAATGAATCTAATAAATGTTATTATAAATATTAAATTAAATATAATTTCAAAGTTTTTATGACATCCATGAATTTTCTACGTGAATGAGACTTGTTAGGATCAATTCAACATATAATTTTTGATGTAATATAGTTTCAATGACGTTATAAAAAACCAAATATGAAATAGTGTCAAAATTTACATAAATGAGTTTTTAAACAAATATTTTATTATTAAATTATATAATTTTACTAAAAATATATGGTTTGGCCAAAGGGATTAAATACAATATTATATGTCATTAATTAATCACTTGATGTTCTCATGGAATTTTAGAGTATGTTTATTAACCGTATAGTGATAGAATATAAGATGATATGATAAAAGATAAACTATTTAACAAAGAGTTAAATCTAAAAGAGATGGTTAATATGGTGACCTGAAACTATCTAAAAACTATTGGTGGACTATTTTCTGACCCATACCCACTGTAAAATATAAATATATCATTTTTATCCTTTAGAAATATAAAATTATTTTATTATAAAATAATATTCCCAGCTTTTACAAAAGTGACCATCACTAGTCTTATAAAAGGTACTTCAACTTCTCTAAAAATATCACCTCCAAATCCATATCTCTCGGCCAAAACATCCCCACATATCCCTGCAACATTCCTCACACCAACATAGAGTACTTAAATGGATCATAAATCCAACCTAATGTGCCTCTGTGATCAAATCAAAATGAAACACTCGATGAAGAAGTAATAATTTCACCACCCTCTTTCAAGTTCTTTTCTTCTTCCACTTCTTATTTCATAGTTTTTTCCATACCAAAATAATATCTCCAGTACCTCCTACATACTTTAATATTATTAAAAATATTTCAAAAACTTATTCATTATTCTATCGATCCTATAAATAACAATGTCATCATATGTGCGTACGTACAACTAACAGTCTCCACGTCGTGGTGCAGTTTCTTATTCAGACACTTCATTATTTGGATGGGTATAAAAAATGAGTATAACTAATGTAAATAATAAATAATACATGTTAATGATTATGTATATGTGATATACCATCCAAATACATATGATTTCACCATCAATATAATTATATTTTCACTTGTGCGTACGTACAGATTATAGTCTCAACAATGTGATGTGATTCATTTAAACATTCAACATTAATTGATGATTATAATGATATATATTATTAAAAATTATATAATATATTAAATAATAATTCTACCTAAAAGATATATATATATATCTATTTACATACATATATCTTATTAACTTACATCAATTCAATACGATATGAAAATGGAAACTACATTTATGTATACGTATGGCCTACCGTCTCCATACACTGTGTTTTCCATTTCATATATCTTTCTATTATACAAATTTATATGATAAATATATATTATATATAAACCATGTTTTATTTTCTGGAATTATTTAAATCATGATCTAAGTGATACGATCACAAAAAACATGTTAAAATACTTACAATAAAGAAAGTGATTATTAGCCAAAATGTTAATTTAATATGGAAATCATTATTAAATGGGTAGTATAATTTCATAAATGAATCATGTATGATATAATAAATATGAATATGGTACTTTTATAGTTTAATAACATAATATGGTCATTATATAAGATGTTAAACGTATCCTTGACCAAATGAAAGTGCTAGGTAAAGGTTAATTATATAATTTCATCATTATCCAAGGTTGTTTTTACGTTAGAATCTACATGGATCTCATTATTATCCACATCTATGTTTCATAAAAATATTTTCAAAATTAATATTTTATGGTTTTATTTAATGAAATATTTATCTATATCATTATTTTAAATGTATTAAATATTTAATCTTCTAAATCATTCTCATTAATGGAAATGTTTTCAAAATGGATTTTAAGGATTTATTTATATGGACATGAATGTTTTCAAAATTTTATTTACATTAAAAAGATTCCAAGTGTTGTGGGACACATAGATAAAAAATTTCATTAATGTTCTTCCTTTCTAAATTTTGTAACATTTAAATGTTTTCATAAAAAAATGATATTTCTCTCAAAGAGTTTTACAAATCCTTTTCGCCTATGTCAATATCTTTTGATGTATTTTAAAATTGATAGAAGTTGATTTATTATAATTCAAATTTTACACATAGTATTGATGTTTTTGTGATATTTTTGATTGTGGATTTGTTATTTTTATACCATTAATGGTTTATGGATAAAGTATTGACATATCATATTCTATTTTTAATAAAAATGTTTATATTATGTTGGAACCTTCTCATATGAAGAATGTATTAAATATAGTAAGTGACGGGTGGAGCCCACTATAGCTTCTTGATGAATCAATAGGTATCATGAGACAATAATCCATGGAACTGGATGAGGCCTTTCCCAATTTTATATTTTGTTTTGGCGGAGACCTTAATCATTTTTATACATCATGGATGATTCCTTGACCAGAATGTTTTAGAATGTCCTACAATACACATTACCTCATTTTTTAAAATAATATTGATGGTTCATGTGGTTATTAGACTATTAGAATACCCATGACTATGTTTTATTATGGAATTGTTTACTGTGCTTATATTTCTAGAATAAATTATACATATTTATTATTTGTAAAGGAATGTGTTTTTAATTATTTATCATGGCTAATGTTTATGTTATCTTCTGTTGTGGTTCTCTTACTGAGCATTTGAGCTAATACCTTTCTTATGTTTAATTTTCCCAGGATATTAAGAAGTTAGTTATGAGTGACTTGTAGGAAAATATAGGAGGATTGGATGGTTCTAATGAAATAAATTAGTTTTGTATTTCCTTTAATGCTGTAATATTTAAATTATATAAGTATATTGCTTAAAAGAATACTAAACTGATCGGTCCGTCGAGTCTTGAATCCTTGTATCATGCCAATATTATGTAATAATCCATTGTATCTTGGTAACTAGGGTCTGGGAGTCACAGTTGGTATTATAGAGAGATTTGTACATACCTTAGAAACTAGATTAAGAAAAACTATGATTAGAGAACATTAACCTAATATAGACTTTGAGGATTAGTATATAACTTCCATGAATTTAACAAATATAGAGATTTAATGAATTTTCCATGAAATACAACCCTTTATCTATACGAGTTGGTAGAGACAGCTTTTCCACATATGTACCTTGGAGTGAAAACCCTAACAAGCAGTATTGGGCTTGCCATGTGTATCCCAGTACATGAAAATGAGCCTTGTTTCACTCTTGGTTACGACACTCTCAGGTGATATTCTTAGGATAATCCACATTTTATTTTCTATCCATTATGATGTATTTAGGAGTAAATACTTCCTCAAAGAAATTTTTTTATTATTATATATTATATGAATAATATTTTCAATTTATGTTAGTATTTTACATGTTTGGAATAATTCATTGTGATTCATAAACTAACCTGCATTATGCCATTTTTTAGAAATAGAGCCTAATAGAAAGAATAGGAAATCTCCCAGTACACATGATCAATATATTATTAAGGATTATATATTCTATTGTATTAAAACAACATTTAAATGAGAAATAGTCTTCAAATTATTATAATCATATAAAGAAATAGTATCATGTGTTAATAATATATGTAAATAATTATTTGAGCCCTATGGATTTGAAGGGAAGCAACAGAAGAAAAGGATGGTAGAGAAAATGATAGATAAAGGGAAGGGGGAGAAGGATTTCCCCATATGTGACAACTGTGGAAAGAATCTCCTAGGTAAATTCATGATGGGAATGAAAGTTTGATATATGTGTGGAGAAAAAGGACACCATGTATGTGATTTGAAAGGTACAAAAATGGTTTCAAATTTAAAATGCTTCGTCTATAAGGAGATGGGACACTACAAGAATATATGTCCAAATCAAAGGAGTATTACCCAAAAGATTCTATTGGATAATAATATATATTGGATTCTACCACATAGGAAGAGTGATTACTAGTGTTATTATGTTGTTATTAAAGAATTATTTCATTTGATTCATGTATCAATGATGTACTAGTTATATGAATTATGTAAATAAATAAGGATTTTACTACTGTATTATTTCATTAAGGATTTGAAATTGTATGGTACCATGTAATGTAACACAGTTTCTGGTTATACTTTTTTTGGAAAATACATGATTAAAGGAAGGGAAAACCATAATATTGTCTGGTTACTGAGGTAGTGATTTTGGAATATGATATTGTTGATTTGGATAATTTATATTGGATATTCTTATCTGACATGGAACTGATTAATTGTTTGTTTATTCAATCATTGTTGGAATAATAATTATTTTTGGATATAATGAATATATCTAGTATTAAATAATGAATAAGGGTTCATGAATCTAATCAATATGGTTTTATGGTAATTCAGGGTGTTACCATGTTTTAAAATAATACATGATGAAGGTATCCATATGTTATTATTTTTTAAAAGAGAACATCATTTTGTTTACATTCCTTATAAATTTTGGACTATGAGTTTGGACAGAAGTATTTTGGATAAGTCAAATGGTTGGAATAGATTATGCTATTTTTTAAAAATATTATAAAGGATAAATCATTTCAAATGATGATTTTTTATTTTTATAAAAAGGATAACCCAGGGGTTAGGTGACAATCTGTCGTGTCCTGCAAGGCCGACAGACTTGAACCCAAAACCGAAAGGTGACAAAAGTGGATCACCTACCACAAGAATATGTGATGTCCTAGTTTGTATTATGATTTTATTTAATATTCAGATGATTTAATTATAAATTCATTAATTTTGGAACCCAAAACTATTTAGATAAATAGAATATTTTTTAATTATATTATCTTTTGGAATGGAAGATGAGTTTTTGGTAGGAATTAGTTGAAGGAGGAACCTCTACTTGTCATATATATATATATATAAATATTCACTCTTATTCTATGAATAAATTAAATCTTTAACTTCAGGGAAGGTATCTTATAACCAAAAATGTCATATCATAATATAATATGTTTTTCTGAACTAATGATATTTTACATCATCATAGATTGATGGCTTTGAGGCCCTCAACTTTACATTGGTTTGTGATTGATGACCACAATCAATCCCTATAAATATTTATGTTTTTCATCCAATTATTTTTCTCCAATGTCCACCAATGTTTTCCAAATCGAGATCATAATTTGGTGGTGACTTTTTCATTTCCCTTTCCTTCTTATTAAGACTAAATTTTATTATCTTAATTTCTGATGTGGGTTTCCCACAAAGATATTTTTCTATATTTAACCATTTATTTTTTAAGAACAATTTAAAATTGTTAGGATGCAATTTATTAATGGTGGTGAGATTTTAACACCCCAAGACTTCTTTTTACATTATCTCTTCAATGAAATTCAATAACTAGTGTTACACGCAACACCGAGTTTGAGAGCACCATGACTTAGAAAACTAGTCGATCAAAATAAGGTTATGAATAATATTAACAAAATTTTGAATTTTATATACTCCATATAATATTTTAATCAATATAATGAGTTTTTTAGACATACTATATGAACAAATTAATTTTTTAGATAAAATAAGTATTTTTTAAAAAATGTAGTTTAACCGCCTTTTATTGGTGAACCTTTTTTAAAACCAAAATTTGAAAGTTATATATATTCAATTTAATGAAACTAAATTATTCTTTAGAATCAAGAAAAAAAAATTATAAATTTTTGTTCATTTTCTGATAACTTTCATATTTTGTTGAATAATAAAAAGTACTAAATTTTAAATGAAATCAAACATTTTTAATCGAAATAATTAATATTGTTAACATATAAATTTGAGTGGTTTTAAAGTATATTATATTATATTTTTATAATTTAATATAATTTAGGTTATTGGATGTAATTTCACATTTAAACTAGACATAAACAAGTGTTAATTTTTTTGTCGTTCTTATTTCATAAAAACACCTTTTTTGTTTTGACAATGGGAATTAATTTTATAATAATTTTTTCCACTTATGTGTTCTAAATTTTGAAAAATGGATTCCATATTTGGAATCAATAAGACCATTTTGTTTAAATAAGTATCTTTTATTTTTATACTTTATAAATATTTACTTTAGTAAATATTTTTTTTACCATGGTTAAAGGGTAAATTTGTTAAATAAGGGTAAAAAATTATTATTATTATTATATTAGATTACCCCAAAATGTGTACTATTCCAATTTTGTGATACATGTCCGACCATGGGAATCCTTGGGTATATTTGTGGACAACATGGAACCACTGGAGATTGATAATGACACTTTATATCAATTAATTTAAAGTAAAGAAAAAAATGACATAAACTTAAATATTTTTGTAATTTTTTTTACAAGGTGATATATAAAGAATCATTTAAACTATAAATATTCATTAGAAATATAAACAAATTTCTACATAATTATATATTATTTATATTTATTAAAAATTAAAAAATTATATTTCATTATGACTAAATGATGATTTAGTAATTACCTTATTAATGAAAGAATCAAATAAATGCTATTATAAATATTAAAATAAATATAATTTTTATGTTTTCATGACATAAACGTATTTTCTATGTTAATAGGACATGTTAGGATTGATTCAATGTATCATTTTGGAAGAAATAACGTTGTTTTTACTTTCACAAAAACGAACTACTAAATAGTGTCAAAATTGACAAAAATGGGGTTTTAAAACAAATATTATATTATTAAATTATATAATAATCCTAAAAATCTATGTTTTAGATTAAGGGTTTAAATAATATTAAATATTTCAATAATTAACCACTTGAGATTCTCATGGATGAATAGATTAATTTTATTAACCATATCATGTAAGAATACAAGAGGACATGGTAAATGACAAATTATTTAACTAAGAGATAAATCTAAAAGATAAGATTAATATAGTGACTGAAGCCTATATAAAACTTATTGGTTGATTTTTTTAGACCCTTAAATACCTTATACTAGAAATAAATAATTTTTGAGCCGTTAGGAACCGAAAATTATTTTATTATAAAATAATATTTCAATCTTTTCTTAAACTGATCCTCACCTCTCTTATAAATAGGTACATCCCCTTCTCTCAAAATGACATCTACAAAGCCATTTGGATCATCCAATCCTTGCCCAAATATCATCCCAACATCCCTAGAATAATCTTATTTGTTCCTAAAGTGATCATAAAGAAAACTTAAGTAACCCTTTTGATCAACTCAAAAGGAAACAACTGAAGAAGAGTTAATAATTCCACCTCCCTCTTTGAAGTTATTTTATTCTCCCACTACCTCATTATTTGTTTTTTCCTTACCAAAAATATTAAATCCAGTACATCCTAAATACTATAATGTTGTTATAAATATTGTAAAACCATATTTTTTATTCTATCCATCCTATAAATGACAATGTCCTCATATGTGCGTACGTACAGCTTAATGTCTCCACGTCGTGGGGTTGTTTGTTATTCAAACACATCATTATTTAGATGGGTATAATAATTAGTAAAACAGATGTAAATAATAAATATAACTTGTTAAATATTCTTTATATATTATGTACCATCAAATTATATACTAATTCTAAATCAGTATAATGATATTGTCGCTCATGCGTATGTTCAGATTACCGTCTCCACGATACGATGAGATTCATTTCAACAATCACCATCCAACAATTATTATAAAATTATTCTTTATAAGTATATAATATATGAAATATTAATTCTACTTAATATATATATACATATATATTTATTTATTTATATATGTATATAATTACATATATCTTATTGACTTACTTCCATTTAATATGATATGAAAATGGAAACAACATTTATATGTACGAACGACTTACCATCTCCATAAATGGTGTTTTCATTTCATATATCTATCTATTATACATATAAATATTATAAATATTTATGACATAAATCATGTGTTATATTCTGTAAGTATGAAAATCATGGTCTAAATGATATGATCAATAATTACAAGTTAAAACATGTATGATAAAGAAAACAATTATTATAGGAAGTGATAATTAAACGTGGAAATCATTATTAAATGGATATTATATTGTAATCAATGAATTATATATGATATAATTAATATGAATATGGTTATGGTATAATAAAAGAAAATACTATTGTAATTATACCAGTGGTTAAACGTACCCTCGACCAAAGGAAAGTGCAAGGTAAGGGTTAATTATACAATCTCATAATTATCCAAGGTTGATTTTAAGTGAGTATCAATTGGGAAATCGTTATCTTCCACATATATATTTCATAAAAATATTTTGAAAATTAATATTTTAATGTTTTATGTATAAAATATTTTTACTAGATCATCATTCAAAATGTTTTATATATTTATTCTTCGAAATAATTATCATTAATGTCCATGTTTTCAAAATTGGTTTTAAGGAATTATTTATATAGACATGAATGTTTTTAAAAGTTTAATTCAAAAAAATTCAAATTGGGAAGATAAAATTTGATTTAAACGTTTCATTAAATGTCTTACCTTCATAATTGTGTGACTTTTAAATGTTTTCATGAAAAAATGATATTTCTCTCATAGAGTTTTATAAATTAGTTTAATATATGTCAACAACCATTGATAGATTTTAATCTTTATTTACGTTGTTTTATTATGATTCAAATCATAAATATTTTATTGAAGGTTTTTTCATGTGTTTGACTATGGATGTGTTATTTTTATACAATTCATGGTTTATGTATAAGGTATTTACATTTAGTATGCTATTTATAATATAGATGTTTATGTTATGTTTCAAAATTTTCATATGAAGAATTTATTGGACTTAGTAAGTGACAGGTGGAGGTAACTATATGTACTCGATGAATTAGTAGGAACCATGAGGCAATTAGACTTGGAATTTGGTGAGGCCATTCCCAATTTGATAAAAAAAATTGGCCGATGCCTTATTCATTTTTAGACGTCTTGGATGAGGCCTTGAGAATATGTTTCAGAATGTCTGAAATTATACATTTCCTCATTATGCAAATAATATTTATGGTTCATGTTGTTATTCAACTAGTATAATATCGATTACTATGTTTTATTATGGAATTATTTACTCAGATCATATTACTTCCCTATATTAATCATGTTTATTATCTGTGAAGGCATGTGTTTTAAATTATTCATCATGCCTAATGTTTATGTTCTCTTCCGCTATATTGTTTACTTTTACCCTGCGTTTGAGCTTACACCTTTCTTATGTTTCAATTTCAAAGGATATGAAGAAGTTAGTTATGAGTGACTTGAATGAAAATCTAGGAGGCTATTATGTTTCTAATGGATTATATTAGTGATGTATTTATTTCAAATTGTAATCTTGAACTTATGTATGTATCTTGTTTCCAGGAATATTAAACAGATTGGTTCTTTAGGACTTGATTCCTTGTATCATGACTATATTATGAAATAATGCACCAACTATATGTAAATGCGGTCAAGGAGTTACATATTAGCCATTTTAAATTCCACTACTAACCAACAAAGGTGTCCTACACAGGAATGCACCTCGGCTCATATGGTTGTAGACATCTAGGCACCCCATGATCCCTCTTTCACCCTCTATAATTAGGATAAACTGTGTAGGTTAGATGGCACTATTTCCCAAAAAAGTATATCCTAGTCGGGTTTCCTGAAAACTATGGTTGCATTCTATAAACATGACCTTTAAACTGTTGATACCCCATTGAATTCATTTGGGAACATAATATGGTGCACATTAAATAATTGAAATGAAAAACAAGGGACTCGTACCATTCTGAAAAGTGTTCCGTTACAATTATTAACTATTTTTTAGAATATTATGTCATCCAAAAAATACCAAAATATCTCTCCAACAATCGTAGACACATTATATGTATTTTTTCTCAAAATTGAACAACTATTTTGAGTCACAGACCATCTATTTAAGAAACCCTCCCATGAAGTTATTTTTGAACTTTTAATTTCTAATCCCATTTATATGATTAACCCCCTGAGTGATCAAACAACTCTATTTATGAATGATAATAAGATTGTATGTGAATAACATGTTAGAAATACCGAGTATATTTGGAATTCATTAGAATTGTCAGAGATATTTTTCAGAGCTATATTTCTTAACGAATATACTAAAAGAATATAGCAACATGATAAACAATTTGGGAGATAGGGTTCACCCTTCTAATATATTGTAAAAATTTAATGAATCCAAAGATCCTCCACCTAATTTTTCTAGATATCCATGGAGAGGTAATGAAACAGAAGAAGTGATCCACCAAATTTTCTGAAAATAAAATACACATAATTACTTTGATGATGAATCCCCACCCAAATATGTCGTATGATTTTTTCTTATAAAACATAATGGAAAGGTCGAATCCTGTTTCATTTATGTGGATATCACTCAACATTACCTAAAACATAGTAATGGTAGATTGGGTGGTTCTTCCAGTAAGGAATCCATACTTCTCATCTGATATCCACAAGTGGAGGTAAAAAAGAAAATATTTGATTAATAACCATTGGAATAACATTATATGTAAAATTTAACATACTAATCTGCAAACATTTATTTAAAATTTAAGGGTCTCCAACTTTGGGAATGAGAACAAGGGTGGTGGTTCAGGCCACATGATAAACATTTACCCTAGGGAAATAATTTTTAATGTAGTCTACCAGCCCATACTTGTTGAAATCAAAATATGCAATATAGAAGGAACCTATAAATCTATATGGACTGGGATAACATTATGAGTTAAGTGATGAGACTACCTTCCACACATACTTCTCTTCTAGGGATATTTTAATGTCCCCATTGTTGACATGAGAAACTATATGTGGTATAAATTCCAAAATCGTACAGCCTTTTGCAGGGTAATTGTCCTACAAGATTTGATTAACTTACATGATTAAGGAATGAAAATGGGACTCAAGCATACCTCTGAAGAACTATGTTTTATTAGTGAGAGACCCATATTCAATAATGATATTTGGAACTATGGATATCTTCCTATATTTGATGAAAGCATGAAATATGGCAGTATTGATTCACCCACTTTTAGACAATTCAATCATTAAGTCTCTCTAGAACTCATTTCCCCTAGCAGAAGTAGGAATGCATGAAAATTTCTCATGATCAGAAGGTTAATGAAGATAGTATACATGCAATGTGATTCAAGCCTTGTCTCTGAATTCATAAAAGGTAATGGGTGCAATGGTGATATTTTCATGGGGTATCTTATCTAGCATTAATGTATTGGTGATGTCCATTATCATACTATTCTCTTTGTTTAAATTTCATTCAAGCATTATTGATTCTTGGATTTGGATTCATCAAGGGTGAAGCATTATAAAACTACCTCCCTCCCATGATCTTAAAATGGTTTTTAAAAGGCATGATGTTTATTAATAGGGAAATTAGTTTTATTTCATGATCAATTATCATTTTTCATTATCCTTTATAAACACTTAATCAGATGGTAACATTATCAAAAATGATCATAGTTTCCTATAATCATACTATCTAATGGTCATATTGTCTAGTAGTAAGGATATAGTAAGATACCAATAGACAAGATTCGCTTTATATCATGTATATACTTAAAAATTCATTATAATTTACTACTTAATGACATTTTATTAAAATTCCATTAATAATTTATATTATATTCTGAATGTTCCTTTTTATTTTTATAATATCCATTGTTGGTTTAATCTTGTTAGCATTTTTATCCTTTGGAGTATACCATTACATAGTTGATATTACTTGTTTTTTTCATAAACAATTCTTATTTTTAGTAAATAATATCATTACTCGACATATAATATATATATTTAATCTATCTTTAATGGAATTACACTATGAAATATAATAAAATATTCATTTTGAAAAAAGAATTAATTTATTAATCATAAATAAAATTCAGGAAGTATTATTATCAAACCATTAAGAAATTCCATCATCAAAATTTTGCCTTTTATAATACATATTGTGGTATTATTCAATCATTACATTTTCCAGTTCCATTTTGCAACTTCAATATTTTTATTTATCACTATAAAATTACAATGTATTGTTTTCTTCTTTCTCTGTTCATGATCTCTTCTATTAAGGATCTGGATTAGTTTCTCTACATTTGATAAGTAAGATTAAATATCTACACCGTCAGTATCAATTACACGTGTTAGGTCATATAATTACTTTCTCAATATAGGCATGTGGAATAAATCATGGAAATTTGAATGTTTTGGTGGTTGTTCTAATTGTTAAGTATCTTACCCAAAAAGCACCTGAATATAAAATGGTATAATGTAACTTAGAATGAGTTTCATCTTCTTTCCAAATCACATGAATCCATTACACATTGATATCTTTAGAAATACATGATCTAAAACATGAAATTAAATGTTCATCCTTCAATTTTCAGACTAAATGTTTTGATATTTTTCTATTCCTTGCTATGTTTTTTAATCACTTGTATCATTTTTGTTTTAACCATCGCAATCTAATGCCCCAAAATTATTTTCCTCAACATTATCAAAACATGTCAGAGTTGTACAACCTTTTTTATATATATTTAATATGTTCTATTTGAATAGTTGAGTGGGATATATTATCATAGGAGAATTTAACAAGTGTAAGATATTTCTCTCAAATCCACTGAATACTAAGTGAGTTATCCCATAGTATTTCATCACATATTTTAATTTTCCCCTTATAATTCCCATAGTTTTGACGATGAATGGTTATGTTAAGGATTAATTATGTATTAATTTTCATTTGAATGATCCTGTAGATTATATATGTAAATATTTTATTTCGGTAAGAAACGATCTACTATGGAAACTCATGGATTCTCACTACTCCCTAAATATTGAGTTTATATAAGGAATATAGTGAGAAACCATCTCTTCTTGGAATGAAATGAGAATAACTTATTGATTCATCTATTATTACACATATTTAATTATTTCACTTGGATATATTAGAAATTTTATTTACAAATTCTTGGGTGATATTATCATACATCCATATAGGCATGGGTAGTGGTTGTAATAAAACATTTAGAATTTATTGATCCACCTTAACATTTCAGTAAATAGATCACATTAAAATGTAATTTGTATCAAACCTTTTCATATTTTCCAACCAATATTGACAATAAAAGTCCATATACACTTTAGTTATTCTATAATGAATATAGAATGTGGAGCTCTTACAATCTCAAATCCAATCATTATTTATATTAATAATTGAATAGATATGGAGACATATACCAAATTCCTGCACAACTACTTTATTGGTATTAAATTTAAGAATCATTGCATTCTCCACAACCCTTATATACTTTTCATCAACGGATCGTCATTTTGCGTTATCATGGTCTACATTATAAATAATGTTTGATAAATAAATATGTATATGATTGATGGTTCCGCTTCTATTTTGATTCCCATTTCCACCATTAAATGGTATGTGATCAATGGATCTCCTTCAATCCACATCATATATAGAACACACAGATCCTCCATAGTCAACACATATATGACATTATATTATATTATTAACTGATAATGAGTTGTATAATCATTTTATTCAAGAAGATGAATTTGTATCTATTATCTGTTGTTCAATTCTGTTTGTGTGAATATATATACAGAAAACATTTATGGTCAGTGTATATATCATATTTCCCCCCAAAAAGATACTATCAAAATATCTTGATACCATTGTGAGAAAAAAAGTTCACTTTCTAACATATCATTTAAAGAATCTACTTTAGTCATCATAATAAAAAAACCAAGACATTGTTCATCAAACCTATAATAAGGTTGAATGTTTTTTCACTTAATTATACTCTTATTTATACATTGATTTGAAATTCTACTAAGATATCCACACATAAATTATTGACAATCAAGATAATTTTATTCCAGGTTACATTTTTTACATTAATTTATGAGTATTTACCTTATTATGATATTTTCAATCTATATAACCTTCACTTCCACACATAAATCATTTAAGAGTCCCATGAATGTAGTTTTTAAAATGTATCATCCTCTGTTTCATGTGGTAACATTCAATTTCTTTACATGTCTTCCATGATCAAAATTATTCTCTAGGTTTGGTTCGATTTATATATTTTTTTTAATTTAATATATGTTAGAAATGTATTTGTGTAACATTAATTTGATCCTTTCATGTACTATACCCTACATCCCCATATCTTTTATTGTTTATTTTTTCAAGGTTCCTCCCCTGATGAGGTCTTAATGTGAGAAATAACATATCAGACTCATATTTCATGATCTAAAAAAAAATATAGTTACATTTATCTTGTCATGTAAGGTTAATTTGAAATATTACCATTGATACATATTCACATTGCAATATATTTAATAATTCATTCTCCACGTATGTTCACAACAAATGAGGTAAATATTTACTAAATAATTTCCTAGAACAATTCCCACACCGAAACATCAATCTCCCTTCTTTGATATGTGTTCTCAATCAGTATAAATCATTGATCAGAAAATTTTTCAATGTTGTATACTACCAAGGGGAAATTGATTAAATTTGACCAATATTATACATAAAATATTTAATCTATAGAATAAATCCATAGATCAAAATTTTTTGGATCTTCAGATCCACTAAAAGAATGTGGTTTTTTATGTATGATGGTCTCGAATGCATGTGGTTCCCGTCTATGTGAACATAGATACTCAACATGGGTCAGGTTATTATTAGTTAGGTTAGATATTTGATTCATATTCACTATGATGTTATTTACTATATCTTCTTTATTATTAGGAAGACCATTAGTGTATTAGAAAAATAACTCATCATTTATGTGGTTCATCATTATTCATGACATTTTAATAAAAAAAATTAAATAATGAAGAGAAATAGGTTCCTTTTTGGGATCATCTAATTCTAAAGGGAGATTAATATTTTAATAAATATTTTTTAATAATTTATTCTATAATATCCATATTAGTAATTACATTTTCAATATATCCTTTATAATGGATCATAAAAGGATTAATGTAACCCAAACCTATCCCCTTGAGTATTAAAATTGGTGTGAAACAACAACTATTTGTTTTAAAAGAGTTGATAGTCAAGTTAGTACACAATACCCACATTCTAGTTTATTACGCCAAGGTAAAATAGTTCAATATCCAAACCCACTTATAGTATCCAGTCATTTATTTCATTTCATGGAAACCGCTCACATTAATTTTTAAAAAAAGAATGTATTTTTTCATATATTTAGACATATCCCATTTTTTCATCAATTTTTTTCAGATTATAATTTTCCCTTTTAACTAAAATATTCTCTGATAATGACATTTCCATCCTGAATTTTTATTATACAAAAAAATCTACACATTTTTAACAATATACATCACATGAAATCTTCCAGGTTTTAGTTCATTGGAAATTACTAATGTAATAAAAAAATATAAAAAAAATTAACAATACACTTGAATGTATTCTTTATTGGTTTAAAAAATGTTACTATTACTCAATCTCATATCTTGTGTTAATACATTAAAAGAAAGTGGTGAGAAAAAATCACAGAAAGGGAATAAACAGGGGGTTATTTGGAATCATACAATGTTGCATAACAATAGAGGTTGATCAGATAAAAATTAGAAATATCCTTATATTGATATCATGAATAATGGAATTTTAAATTTGGATAAATCATTAAAATGATAAATTTATGACCATATCATAATTTGATTTACCATGGTTTCCTAAATCATAATAACTATACTTATTCGATAGGGAATCGTAAAAGATATAATCCATAATGATAAGTTATTTTTTACCAATGAATTAGATTTATTTTAGATAACACCACTCATGTGACTAAATTAATGTGTTCCACGTAGATATTCTGTAATAATTTCATTAATAACCCATGGAAAATAATGAATGAGTTTCAAAAAGAAATTCATTAAATTCATAAATTATTTTGGAAATTAAAAAAAAAATAATTTTTAACCCATGAGAAAGTTATTTGGGACTCATATTTGGACATCCCCAATCAATGAACCTTGATTAATTCTTATTTAATACAAATAATTAATGAAATTGTTTTATTATTCGTGAAATATTGATATAGTATGGAAATGGAAGACAATTAATAGTAAATTGTGTATGCATAACAGGTTTGAATAAGGGTTATTGGAAATGAATAATAGGGGTTAAGGAAGTATCCCCCTAATGGAAAATAATTTATGTTATAATGGAATAATTTATGTTAGTGGAACCAAAAAAAATATGAGATTACATTACTATAAAATATTTATATAAAATAAATATATGGAAGTGGAAGACAATTCCATTACCAAAAAATGTTGGTTTGATAAATATGAGGATGGAACACTGAATACATAATTAGACCTTAGAGGAACCTTTTATGAGGTAAATTATTATAACATCATGGAAAATGGATTAGGGATGGACATTAATGGGAAATTAGTGGAAATTTGTTAATAAAGCGGTAGAAGTACATAATAAGTTCCAAATATAGGTCTTAGAAATCATTATTATGGAAAATGAAAATGAATTATCTTACCAGTGGGTTTTTCACATGGGATTACAATATTTTTCCATGTTTTATAGTATTTTAATCCATGATAACTAAAATCCATTTCTTAATATTAATTTGGAAATGTGAATGTAAAATTTCTACAAAATAAAGTTTCATAAATCATTAATCCGTTATTAGATATTTAAATATCATTTATTGGTTTGGAAATTGTTTTCAACCCATTTAAATATATAATATTTAAAAAGTAAAATATTTTAGTATGTGTATTCTATTTGATTATTAGTTATATTATTATTCACTATATATGAAATCATAAAACATATGGAAACAGAAAATTATATTTTTACTATTTAGTATAATATATTGATTTTCTGAAAATTATCAAATTTATATTATAATAATATATCAATTTGTTGATTTAAAATATATATTTATTTTAAAAATATAATATCCAAATATTATGATTTTATATTTTAGAAAAATAATATTATTTATTAATCAATGACATTTTTTATGGAATAATAAAATTTTGATCACTAATCAAAATTTCCTAGGCCATTATAAAATTATATTATAATTTATAATTAAGTAAATATTGTTTGAAAATAATATTTCCTATAAACAAATACTATATAGGGTACCAAAATTTATTATAAATTTTTATAAATTTTTTGAAAATGCAATTTTTTATTATGTAAAAATAAAATTATAAAAGTCACCATATATTCTTGTATATTTTCTTAAGTAATATAATGTGGATAATTAGATTGTAAAAAATATCAGTTACATTTAAAAAAGGAAATAATACATGTATGACACTATTGTATAGATTCATAACCCCTTTTAACCATAGTACATGACCTAAGGGCAAGGTGTACGGTGTTTGTAAATTCATGGGGTTGAACAACAAGCATTTACCCTTTTGTGATATTCACACACTTGAAATTTATACATTGGATGTTTTGTTTAGGGAATACTTATTTATGATCATCCTTGGTTTACTCATGGGAGAACCCTGATAAAACTACCCCCTCCCATGTACAAAAAAATAGGATTTCAGAGGTATCACTCTACTAGTTTGGGTCATATATTATACTTTTCACATAAATTTTTTATTTTTCTTTTCCCTTTATAAAAAAATCATTCTAATGGTGAAATTATCAAAAATGGTCATATTAACCAAGGGTCAAATGGACCAATGGTCATATTATCCAACATTCAGGTTACAATCATATCCTAATAGTCAATATTATATTATTAACATATATATACCCCTAAATTCATTAAAATTTAATACATAATTCCAAAACTATTGAATAATTTCATTCATAATGTCAACTATATTCATAAAATTTATTTTTGTTTTATTACTTTTCATGGTTTAATCATTTTTAAAGAGTTTCAACCCATGGATTATACCATTACATAGTCAATATCCCATTATTTTTATGTAATTTTATTTCTAAAATATAAATTTATTGATATCATTACATGAAATGTAATATTTTATTTATTTAATTTTTATTTCACTTCCATTATGCACCATAATAAAATTTGCGTTATTAAAAATTGAACTTTGATTAATCAGAGAATAAATTATCAGGATATTACAATGGGTATTAATATATTTTGATTTTTTTTCAAATATTATATTTAAAACATAATTAAAATTTTTGAATGATAAATGAGAATCATTTTAAGGAAATCATTATTAATTTATCATTTTTATTTTAGACTCCTAAGATATAGAAATGGAGAAAATGTTTCATTATTTAAGTTCATTTTGATAATCTACATAATTTTATAACACTTTTATAAATAGTATGATAAATGAATGGAAATAGTAAAATAATGG
The DNA here is from genome assembly GCA_963277665.1 of Viscum album. Lineage (NCBI taxonomy): Eukaryota > Viridiplantae > Streptophyta > Magnoliopsida > Santalales > Viscaceae > Viscum > Viscum album. Next base: position 2,010,875,151 of record OY728145.1, on the reverse strand, counting down.
ATATTTTGAAACAATATTTTTAGTCATTAAACTATATTGAACAAAATCATGTTATTTATGAGAATCATACTTTACAACTCCAAAATGGTGATGAACTGCACTATTTTATGATAAATGAAAAAATATGAAAATAAATGGACCCCAATATATTACATATATATGAATTTTTATTGAATACATTATTTAGTTATCTTAATTTAGTTATTCATGATTTTATATTATAATACCAATAAAATCAATACACATGAATCAAGCTAAGGGTTTATGTTTCAATATAAAATTTAATATGTATTATAGATGATAATGTTTACATTGGGGTAATTGTATAATCCTTATATATTAATCCAAATATATATTATTATCCACTTTTTTCAAGTAATTTACCTTTATTCATATCCTTTCCTTCACCTTTAGTTAAAATTAAACCTAAAATAAATACTATAAGGAAACTAGACCCTATCTCCATGTTAAAAAATATTTATCCTCCATGTACATGGTATTAATTAAGATATAAGATTGATATTTTCAATAATTAAATTATTCATGAGGATAAAATTATTTCCACTTTGACATTCTATTCAAAACAAATAACAAATATTTCTAACATTTTCTATAAAATCCATTCTTTAGTATTTTATCATTTGTGGATAAATGCTTCAAAATTTATTCAATATCAACAAATTTCCCCATAATTATGACAATTATTCATGAAAGGAAGTACATAAAAGTTTCCATTTATTTCAAAGAAAACACATTTCCAATTATTATATTATTTTTGCGTTAAAAAATAGTAGTTATTTATTTAGAACAATTAATAAATTGATTTTATTTCCCATAGATATATTTTTAACATTCAACCCAAATTTATTATCTATATCATTATTTTTTTCTTGAATTTAATTAGTAAACATGTTGAGAATAAATTACAACAATATATAGGGGTAAATATAAATATATTTTAAAATTATAAAATTCTTGAAAAATTAAAAAGTGTGTGCTCTCCATGAAACAAAATCCTTTTACGGATATAATTAAGTCTATAATGAATTTGGAATAGACATAGCTTGAGATAATAACCAAGAAAATGGCTAGTTTGGTGTTTACCTAATCATTTATAATTACAAAAAAATTTACCCTAACTACAAACACGGTGTAACACTACATGGGGGCCTTATTATAATATTTTATATACATCATTACAAATCATTGATCTTATAGTATCAAATGATCAGATTATTGATATATTTTGTAATTATACAAATTTTTAATGTGTTAATTCAAAAATAAGACTCTAAATTTTTATCATCTTAGTCAAAATAATCCACTGAATTATGACATGTGTTCTTATAATGTGTATAGTGATAGAAATTGAATAACTGTTAATGAAACTATTAAACACTAACTATTACTTCCTAGTCATCCTTGAATTTAACCATAACATTTATTCCTATTTATTATCTCTATGAATACCATATTTATCATTTGATTAATTGGTGATTACATAGAAACCAACACATTTATTTAATAGTGAAATATTAAATATTCAATTATTTGTAATTTCTTTATATATATTTATTGATTTCAAAATAAAAATTGATTATATCTAATATTTTTTATCACTCTTTTCATATAATCTATATATTTGGAATAATTAATGTTTGGTGGGATCAAAATATATATATATCACATCGATGAATTAATGGAACACATGACATAAAATAGTATTGGTATTCTTCATACAACATACATATTTATTTAATAGATATTTTCGTAAAACTATGATGATTAGAGTATGAGGTAAATCATTATGCATCCTATTATTAAAAATTCAATTATTTATGTCCACATGATTATTTGTATTGTTATGTTACCCATTAATATATTTTAGGAACAATTTATTATTTAATATTTTATTATTTTTTATTACTACCATACATTTCATGTGTTGATTACTTCATGAAAATATCTAGTGTACGAAATACCTCAATATTAATTAGGGATCCCCCATGAATACTTTTTCATTTCCCCAAGTTATTAATAAGAGTACTTATGTTTGATATGTATGTAAGGGTATCAAGTGTTGAAAATTTTATGAGATATTATCATGACTTATTTTAATTATTTTTAATATTAAAATAAATGTCCATTTGTATGATAAAGATATGTGTTTTGATAACTAATATTTTTGATAATTAACATAAGTTCTGGAACTAAATAGTTGTTGAATATATATTTGACTCAACATTAAATATTTTTATTGTAATTATGGATGTTTAAAATTGGGTACCACTATTTTCTATCAAATCCATGAGGTGAACAATTTTTTTCTTTGCAAACAAATTTGGAGTACAAGTTTGGGTTTTCAAAAATATCTTCCATTATTATTGAAAATGAATGAATCAATAAATTTATTATGGAATTCTACTATTTTTTAATTGTTTTCCAAAACACTACCCCACATATAAAAAAACCTAATCTATTATCTTCACTTAAAAAATATTTTTATTGATATATTATTTCATTATTGTAGTTTTTAACATCATTAAATCAACACTATATATAATCTTATATCGTTATTTTATTTATATTTATATCACGTTATGTTTTGTGGATAAATAAAAATTTTTAAATCATCTAATCTATACTAAAAAATCCCATGTTATCAACATTAACATTGATAATACTAGATTTTTTATCTTTAAAGAACCAAAAATATCACATTAAAAGATGAATATAAAAAATTAAAATTCCAAAAAAAATTTCAAACCACTACCAAAGCCATCCACATCATCCTCCCATGTTGTTTATCCATGTCATCCAGTCATACAGTCCACATTTCAATGAATGAAAATGAAAAATCCATTTCAAATTTAGAAATTAAAAAAACCATCAGACTATCATCACTACCTCGGTTAACAAACCACCTTGAGACACACTTTTTGAAATAGAAGTGTTGGATATCAGATCGCCGAAAAGGTCAAGTAAATATAAAGCACTTTCACTTACTTGATAACGGTTTCTGTCACTATAGTCTATCAACAGAAACCATTGATGCCTGCAGTGAGAATAACCTTATCACAATCACGAGACATCATCTCTGCATTCCATTAAAAAAAGAGATAGTGTTTCTCCATAGAGACGACACCAACCATCACAACCAGAATCTTAACCACAAGAACCATATAACCCTAAACATCCACCACTGGATGCATTGCTCAGATCCACGTACAACTCTCCTAACACATCCCAAATCCTCATTAGAAACAGTCACAGCTAACCAACACGGAAGGGAGTAAGGAAATCCAAAGCTTAAGCTGGAATGAGTGGTATGGAAGGGAAGAAGAACACCCCAATGAAAGGAAAACCAATATTAGATACCAAAGTCTATGAGGAAAGAACCAAATTGGAACGATAAAGGGAAATTAGTGAAGAAGGTCTAAGTAAAAAAATAATAGAAGGAAAACATGGGATTAAACCCTATCATAACCACCATGAGACAAGTAAGGGTAAACTATAGAAAAAAAATCTTCTATGGGTTCATGTTGGCCTCATGAATACAAATCCACATTTCTACCTATTCACCTATACCAACTATTCTAAATATTCAATTCATTTCCATTTACAAAAAACCAATATCGTTTTTAAAATATGTTTTTAAGCCTATAAAAACTACATGATATTCGACCTAAAATAATTTTTCGAATAACTAATTATCATATTCATTTGAGTGTTTGTGCACCATCATTTACAAATATCACCAAACAATCCATTCACTTCTCAACATCCTTCATGATCATTATATATCCATTCATGGGTAAATAAAATCCACAATCCATGTTCCATGGAAATTGATTTTTTTTCTTTTTGTGATTATTCATCAACTAATTTCTTCACATTTCCTTTACCTTTGTTCTTTTGAGTGTTTTTTTATTTTTATTCATACATAGTTGAACAGGTAGAATGACGATATAATTCCCAGAAGATTTTCTAATGACTTCCATTATTCAAATTTTTTCTTATTTTTATTATAAATTTATTATAAATTAAATTTAATTGTTTTATAATTTAGAGGTTTTTCACAAAAATAATAAAATTGGATATTTTAACATAATTCCCCAATTTTATTGTTTTCTGGATTATACATCTTAAAATGGAATACGATAAACAAAACAATAAAATTATTTTTTTGTAATCAATTTTCAATCGTATTAAAATCATCCAACTTGTCCAATGGAAATATCTTTGAAAAACAGTACCAATAAACGAAAATAGTGGGATGAAAATTTGGGCAGCACAGATTATACTATCTAATATTATTTGGGACATAACTCTGCATTGGGTGATTCAATTTGAAATATTTTAAGTGATATATAAATAAAAAATGAACTCAAATAATTAAAAATATCTTTTGGTATATTTTATCACATAAATTGTGTCATTAATATGAAGTAGAGGAATAAATTTAAATAAGATAACCAAGCATTAAAACCATAACCATTGAATTTTAGTTTGGAATAAATGATTTAAATTCCATTCAAACCAACCAATACCTCATTTAGAAGTCTTGAACGTCTTAGGGAATGGGTTAATGATACATGAGATATCCCTTAAACCATTTCCTTCTTCTTAAACCACATTTACTTATAAACCGCATTGTAATTTGTATTTTTTGTTCACTTTATTGTATACTTGACCTTCATGTCTATAATATATTGAAGGTATCATAATTTTTAGGTTTTTTGTATATTAGTTTGTAATTAAAACATTTTATTTTGAATTTTGTTTCTAGAATGATCCCATAATAATCAATTTAATTCCACATGAAATTTGGCATAACCCATATCATATGATTATTTGAGTGTATTTTTCACTTCTCTCACCCCTTTTATATTTTGATTGTTCTCAAGGATAGTGTTGATCAATGGAATATAAAATCTAACACAAATGAAAATTTATATTTTACCCATTAAAACAATTTTAATATATACCCAAATATTATATTTTGAATAATATTTTTTATGTGAGGCTTTGATTGGGTTTCAATATAATGTTGACAAGATTTTATTCATTTTGACAGATCTTCAATAATCAGAATCATTGATTGACTAAATAAAAGTTGTTAAAAATGTAATAATTTATACAAAAATTGACTTCTTTAGTAATAAATCTGGGAATCAATGAAATATCACAAATACCATGAGATAGATGTCTTTTAAATGTCATGAAATACATTCAATTAGTTTTTCATGATTTCTCCAACAAGATAATTTCTATTATTAACTATGTTCCATTTTTTTATTTCACAATAATAAAACCCATAATGAATTCATATTTTTAGGAATATCATTGATAAAAATATTCCAATTAACTAAATTATTACATCTTTTAGAATGGGGTTAGGTATGAATATATTGTAGACCTAGAAAAAATATATTCATTTTTAACATGTTCTTTGAAAAAATAAGTGATATTGTTTTTCGGAACATACACAAAATCCATTCAATGATTGAATATTATTCTAAAAATTTATCATATTAAACTTTCATATTTATAAACATTTATAATTCAAGTGCATTCAATACCTTGTAATCAATTTTTACTGAATCATTTTTTTCTAATATTAATATTAATAATTAAATGGAAATATATTTTCCAATTTCATAAATTTTCTATAATGGAAATAGTTTCCATAAAATGTATTCTTTCCTGAAAATACATATTGGTATCCAAATGATAACTCCAACACTTACTATATATTTTGGACATAATGTTATTCTATTTTTGTGAAAATAAATTTTGGTAGACCACAAAAAATTACTCTTAAATATCTAAAACATATTTTAATTAATAAAGTCACTATTTAGAGTTGTTTTTTTACTATCATGTTTCTGTTCTAAAATTTATGTATACATTAGTGAATCGTCATTTATTTATGAAAATTTTTATTCCCCCGCTTTTTATTTTTAATTAATATATTTACCAAAATATTCATTAATTTTTTTATCATTTTAATTTGATCTTTATTATTATTCCTAATTTCTGAAACTATATCCATTATCAATTCATTTAATAATCATTACCAAGAAACTCGATTTATCAGAATTGAAATAATTTTTAATGTTGAAGTTGATTTTTTTCAGTTTCTTTTATTCAACTAACTATTTTTTAATGAACACGTTCTATTTTATATCCTTTTCGAAAATAATTTTTGATTTCAACATTAACTATATTATATTCAAAAAGATTATTCATCACGTTATCATCCTTATTCATCATATTGGGATCCTTTTCAAAATACATAAAATAATCATTTCATGATGATTGATTTCATTTATATTATACTTTATTATCCTTCTCCAATTTGATGATCATTAAAAGGTAAAAATCCGGTTGTAAAATTACCTTGAACATATATACTATTTCATCTTAATTTAAAACATTGATACATTTCTCACTATTGAACTGTTCCTTATTAACTTTTATATTATTATTTTCTTCAAATTAACAAGAAGATTTTTTTTCAAATTCAACCTAATTTTTTTTCACTATGGTCAAATTTTGAATATCAAGTTTCATTGTTATGTTTATAGAATTTATTAACTTTCCCCTTTGGGAAAAAATTGACATAGTAAATTTTTAATGTTTATTTTCTTATAATATCATTGTATTCTCATCCTCACCTATAAAGTAATCTTCCTTTTAAAATTGGTAAAATTTTCATAATAATTTTCAATCGGTCCACACATGAAACACATTTATGAAATCATTTGATGAAATAATCGTTTCTTCTTCACACACTAGTAAAACTGAAAGATGTGAGTTTATGAAAAAAAATCGACAACCCTTATTCATTATAGTCATATTATCCTATAACATGCCATATTATACTCATCTATTGTTCCAATGATTTAAATGATATTTCCCTATCACAATTACTATTCATCATAAATATAATACCTTTCCTCATTTTATATTTAAAATAAATTCTATAAATGATATCTATTAAAATTATATTAAGATAATGATCATCATGATATAAAACATTTAAATCAAATGAATTTAGAAGATATAAAGGATCAATAGAAACTATAGTGTCTTTTATCATTTAACCAAAGCCATTCATAATGATCAAAATGTCATTATCTCACATAAAGAATTTATCCACTATTTTATCATCATTAAATTTATGATATTTTTATTCCAATATCAAATCATATATTATGGATCTCATAGAATTTTCATTTTCTTCCTTAGTATTTCTTAATTTTCCTAGAATTTATATTTAGCTTTTAAAACTTCCACTTTTACAAAAACCTTTTTTAAAAAAGATGACAATTTGAAATATTGAGGATGACTATATTTATTCATATTCATTTTGAAAACTGTTTTTATAGATATACCATCAAAATGAGGTTTAAAACCATTATAAATAGCATATAATACATCCGTACTAATTGATTATAAGTATAAAATTATCCAATGATTTAATATAAAAAAATATTCTATTAAAAGTGTCATTACCATTATGGTAAACTAGATCAATTTGATATATTTACACCAAGGAAATGAAAATATTGAGACTTTAAACATAGAGGAAACTATTTTTATAAAACTATATTCATAATAACATGATCGAATGAAACTTAATATTATTTGATAACTTTTAAGAAGAACTTGGAAGGTAGTTGACAATTCACTAAAAGGGGGAAAATTTGTGAAATCACATCCCCATTAATTTTTTATTCATATCATACATTAACAACAATTAAATGTAATTAATATATCATTTCATAACACTTGGTGTCAAAAAATCTTAATTCAAAACCCATTTTTATAAGTCACGCCACTAAAAATATGATGATTCACTATTGGAATTATTATGTAAAATCCATTACCATGTGATCTAATAATATCATCATATAGGATACTGTAAGAATTATTTATTGTGCATCTAGTGAGAGAAAAAAATTTATTTGGGATTGTGGAATGCGATCCCATATATACAAAGACAATCATGATTTAGTAAAAATAAAAAAAAATATAATATGACCAAAATAACTCAATTTTTTATAATTTTGATTTTCCTTTCACACTCCTCACACTCATATCGGAATTTAAAAATAGTGAGTAAACCTGGTTATCATTCAACTTATACTAGTTCACCTTATTATTTTTTAGATTCCTTGTCAAAATTTCTAAAATATTGATTAATTGTATAAAAATAGAATTTATAATATTACCAATGATCTATCATCTTAATATTAAAATTTCTGATATTAAATTAAAAATAGTAACCACCTCTATATAATTTTCAACTTCATAATATTATAATTTAATTCCATTGATAATTACATATTTTTTAGTCGCAGTTTATGTATTGATGAATATTTTTTTGTGTTTTTATCTGAAATTATTCATATAGGTTATAATGATCCAGTTTTAAATTTGTTACTTTTCTACCACTTTTCCATTTCGTCAATCTTCATTGTAGTAAAAATAATGTTTACAATTATTATCAGGTTAACCATATTCATCAAAATGTGACCCCTATGAATTATATATTAGCTCATATGAATAAAAACATTCCCCTAAAGTATCAAAATGATGCCTATACGTATCAATGTTTCCCTTATGTATCAATGTATCCCCCGACTATCGTAAGTGTAATTTTGGTGACACTTATGTATTTAAAACATTACCATTTTTAGGACCCAATCGTATTTTGGGAAAATATTAATATAAATCATCCAATCACGTCTAGTCTTATTTAATGAACATATAGACTTATAAATATCCATCTAATCACAAAATATATTTATTTTCTTTGGGCATGAAAATTATTTATCTATTAATCAACAAATAATACATAAAAAAAATATCTACTCAATTAAAATTAAAATATCCTCAACACTAATAAAAAATTAGAATAAAATTGGTTATTAAATTTTTTTTATTTATAACACATCCATGGGTCTCTATAAGATCACCAAGGTAGAAAAAACTATAGATTTCAATATCTTCCTTCGTCAACTATTTTTCTCAGAAATCTCTTAATTTGGATATAATTTTGTACTATTGAATGTATATCAATTTTATAAATTTGAACATTTAGAAATTAATATCAATTTTAAAATTGTAAACCTATATGACTGAGATCAAAGAAAGAATATAGATAAAATAATTATAATTTCAAGCTTTCCATTAATGTGACATAAATACACTTTTTCATATCTCTTTATATCAATCGAGATCGACTTATTTAAGGAAAATATTCTTCCACTGCACAAAACATTTCACTAATCGTTTGTATAATATGATATTTTTTAAATGGTCAACATAAATTATAGATCAACTAAATATTCAAAAAACACAAGAAAAAAATATATCATTATATCATTCCCTCTTATAAAAATACAATGCAAATGTTTTCTCACTTTAAATAACAGATCTCATCCCCATTGGTCCAAACAAATATATTTTTATTCTTGATCACTATTTCTTGTATACCACTTTTAAAATAAATTACAGGAAAAACATAATGGGAATAATTTTTCGATACCCCCTGACCATAAATAAAAAAATTAAAAATTATATAGTGGTCATAATCACTGTATTTTATCCCCGAAAGGATTGAGGTTAAACTGTTGGATCGAATAGTAGATATAAAAGTCTATTAGATGGAAAAATACAAGAGGGGGGGTGAATTGTAGGTTTAAAAACTTTGAGTTTTAGTAACGAAGAGATTAGTTTAAATGATCTTAAACTAATACAAATACAAACACCCACAATTGTATTGAATGTAAAAGGTATGATGTATTGTAATACTAATGTTATGTAAAACAATTGTATTCAAGATGAACATAATAATCAGAGTAATACAGATATGAATGATTCTACCTTAAAGCATATAGAACCAATCAATACAATATGTAATGGAATGATTGTAATTGAAACAATTACAATTGAATATGTAAAGAAGAAAGGAAACAATACAAATCCCTTTCTAATACAACAGCGGAAATGTAAAAGTAATACAATTCTTTTAACCCAAAGAGAAGGGTTATCCTTTCACCTAGGATAAAAGGTATGTCTCACCAACACCTTAGTGAGCCCTCGATACGATGATCGGCACGTCTGTCTGCCTATCCCTGGCAGCCCTCGATACGATGATCGGCACGTCTGTCTGCCTATCCCTGGCAGCCCTCGATTTTGCAGGTAATCGGCACCTCTGTCTTTCAATTACTTGAAAGCCCTCGATACGATGATCGGTCGCACAAAGCTGATGAGAGAAGTCACAGTGTCTCTCTCTAGAATCTTTGTAGTTCACAGAGTCTCTTCATTCGTTCTCTTTTTTTCATCCATGTATTCTCAGCTTCAAATGACCCCCTATTTATAGGCCTCGGGTTCCAACAGTCATATTGCCTCCAACGGTCATATTGAAACAGAAAGCACGACATCGTTTTGATTAGTTTGTAACTAACTCAACGACATCGTTCTGTTAGGACAAGAGATATATAGAAATGTAAAACATGAGTACGATTCATATGCAGAGAGAGTTTTTAACAAAGTACCAAAACAAATAATGATCATCTGAATAGCAGAGTAAGTACGATACGATTGACAGAGTCAGTACGATACGATTGACAGAGTCAATACGATACGTTTGACAGAGTCAGTACGATACGATTTGGTCGGTACGATCTACATCGTACGATACGATAAACATGATAAGACAATTTTAATTTATAAACATATGATAGAATACATTTGTGATTTCCAAAACATGATATGGAAGTCAAAAGAAGACTTTTTGACTTAACAATCTCCCCCTTTTTGGAAAGCACAAATACACAAAGTAAATGTAACAAGAAATACTTATCTCCCCTGAGTTTAAAAAAACTCTTCTGAATAAGAAAATTGAATACAACTAACTCCCCCTTAGGTATTGACTTTCCTAAGGATTGTATTCGTAGATTTTCCTTAAGAGCATTGAAATGCATTCTCCCCCTTTGTAAAACAATATTTGCTTTGTAAATATTCTCCCCCTTTGTGATTTACAAAAAGAAAGGAGTAATCTCGAATTGTCTGAAAGAGTTAGTGAAGTAATACAAGACAATGGATAAAAGAGAGGATTATAAGAGTTATTACAAAACAAACAAGTTCCAAAAGAAACAAATACAACAATCATTTGTTTTCTCTTTCCTTCTCTTTCTTTATAAGCTCATGAAGCACAGCTTTCATCTTCTTGATCTCCTTCTTGTCTTCAGAAATTGATTCACCCTGAGTTTTGAGAAGCTCCTGTTGATCCGCAAAAATCTGATCTTGATTTCTGATGGTTTCCTCCTGGACTCTGATTACTTCTTCAAGAGTATCAATTCTGATTTGCAGAGTCTTGTTATCCTTGGACAACACAGAATTTTGATTCTTCAGTAAGACCATTTTATCTTTGAAATATGAAACCTTCGAGAATTCAGATTGGAAAACATTCATCCTATCTTGCAAGTCTTTCACTGAAGGAACATCGGCTCTTTGAGAAGATAAAAGGTTCAGCCTTTCAACTTTTTCTTTATCAAGCTTGTTGAAAGCAATTGCTAGCTCATTTGATAACCTCCTTATATCTTCAATAGCTATTTCATGATCATTGATTGAGCTCTCTGTTTTGTATGACCACTTGGTCATCTTATTGCAAGCTTTCTTATGAGCAACTGAGCTTTCCGAAAGAACTTTCAGATCGGCTTCTACTGAAAAAACTTTCTTTCTCAATTCTTTTACAGAGCCAAATTTTTTCCTTTGATTTTCAGTAATAAAATCAATCTTCCCTTCCAGCCTCGGGAAATAAGGAATTGTTTTCTCCACCCTTCTCAAAACATGAACAATGTAATCACTCTTCTTGAGAGAGATTGTATGTTCTGAATCAGTATCTTCATCGTACGATGCTAGTTCATACGATCTGCATGAATCAACAACTGGCTGTTTCCCTTTTTCTTTTTCTTTCTGCTTTATTTCTTCCTCTACTTTGTCACTAATGACAACAACTTTATCAGAATGAGAGGATTGCGCATCTTGCTTTTCTCGAGATGATATCCTGTCCGGAGATCTTTCCTGATCGGCATGAGGAGTTTGTTGAACACCTTCGCTCAGATTTTGAAGCGATTCCTCTCTACTTTTCTTTGAACTTTGAAGAAATTCTAACAGAAAATCTCCTTTTTCTACTTCCACTTCTTCTATCACATGTTTTCCTTTTTCTTTCTCAGGCAGACTCTGTACGATGGGCTCTTGGTGCACATACACAGTTAGTTGAGCACTAGAATCTTAAACTGCTTTCAAGACTTTAGAAATATCAAAGTCCTGAGCCTTTCTTTTCAAAAGAGTCTTCTTTTTCTTTTCAGCTTGAAGGGTTTCTTCTACCCTTATTCTTTCTGCAAAGGCCTCAGCAGGGTCAAGACCAAACTTCGGATCACCCTCTTTTCTCTATTCCTTGTCCTTTCTCCATTTGGCTACAACTTCCTTACTATACCTTGGCTTCTTCTTTGGTTTTGAACTAGTTTGAGGATCAGACTTTCGAGTAACACCGGTAGATTGATTGTCCTTGGCTGGCATAGGTGCCGATTGATTTTGAGCCAATTCAGCTTCTACATCTCTGACAAAAAGTTTTGAATTTGAATCAAAACAAACATTCAACTTTTTCATCGTACTCTTATTAATCAAAGACGGCCACAAATCCATAGGTTCTCCTTTCAAAGGAATGTTACAAAACTTCATACTCTCAAGAATGAATTTCGTAAGGATGGCTGGATACATTATTATCTGGGATTTAATCCCTCCTTTCTTGACATTCTTGATGGTTTCAAAAACATATCCCATGAGATTTACTTTCCTCATATTCACAAGATAGTTGAGCATAAAGACATCAGAAACATTAAGGGTTTCTCTATCCCCTTTTCTTGGGATAAGAAAACCTTGCATCCATAAAGTGACAAACCGATTGTCCGGTGAAAGATGAGAAACTTTCCTCTTTCCCTCATTAATAACAAACAAAGTTTTTTCAGCACTTTCTTTATTAAACGTACCAACTTCCTCTGGTAGTTTGTGAGATGGACAGAATGCATCGCCTTCTATAGAAACATTCAGAAAATGTGCCGCTTGTTTCACAGACATAGATAACTTTCTATCGTACACAGCGAAGTTTATAGTCATATCTTTGTCGAAAGAAACGGTTTTGTAAAACTGACAAACTTCATCAAAAAGAACTGGATCTTGAATATCAGGCTTTTCCACACAGAGATGTTCCCATCCTTGAAACAAAATAATCCTCTTGATTGTAGAATCGTACATATCGAAAAAATCTCGGGATACTAAACTTTCTCTGTGAAAGTCTTTCTCTGTAAAAGTCTTTGAAGACATTTCGGCAGGAGTATTAGCAGAAGATTGAGACATAAAGGTTCTGCCGATGAGAAGATCGTACGATGGTTTATAGCTGGTGGAGCAGAGCTTCGCCTCAAATCCTGAACAATCATTGTGGGTTTGGGGAGGGGAGGGGGGTATTTATAGGCGATAAAGAGATGACCGTTGAAATTCTACGGTCAAGATTAGATAATACCAGAACAATGGTTAGGATTAAAGCAAATTTTTTTTTTAAAAAAAAATGAAAAGAAACCTGTCGGAGAACATAAGGTGATTGCTGGTTTTGGTATGAATCAAAAGTAAACACAATCGTAAGGAGAAAAGAAATATGATGCCGATGGAAAACAAAGTCATTACTAAGATCGGACCGTACGATGGAAAATAGTTGTTACCACTAACTGACAGTACGATGGAAGACAATCTCAATACTATCATCGGTCGATTCAAAAACTATTGAATGGTACGATGGAAAAGAATTTCAATACTATCATCGGTCGATTCAAAAACTATTGAATGGTACGATGGAAAAGAATTTCAATACTATCATCGGTCGATTCAAAAACTATTGAATGGTACGATGGAAAAGAATTTCAATACTATCATCGGTCGATTCAAAAACTATTGAATGGTACGATGGAAAAGAATTTCAATACTATCATCGGACGATAAAAAATTTTTGAACGATACGATGGAAACGTATTTCAATACGATAAACAGAAAAACTGAAATGGTCAATACGATAAACAGGAAACTAAAAAAATGTCAATACGATAAACAGAAAAAGAAACATATAAATAGAGTAAATAGTTAGACCAGAAACATAAAGACATAAAGAAATGTCCTCCCCCTTTCTACGAGGAGTTTTCTTACTATTAGGAGAGATGTAAAACAGGAAGTAGATATGAATGGTTATTTTAATGTAATCATTCCTAGCTTCTGTTTTATAAACACAAATCTATCGGAAGGTAACGGTTTTGTAAAAATGTCAGCAAGTTGTTCTTGCGTTCCGATGAATTGTAAAACAATATCTCCTTTTTGTGTGTGATCTCTAAGAAAGTGATGCCTAACATCTATGTGTTTTGCACGAGAGTGATGTGCTGGGTTTTTACTAAGAGCTATGGCACTTGTATTATCACAAAGAATTTGAGTTTTGGAGAAACTCAAACCATAGTCAGTGAGTGTGTGCTGCATCTACAATACTTGAGCACAGCAACTTCCAGCTGCTACATATTCAGCTTCAGCAGTGGAGAGTGCTACTGAGTGTTGTTTCTTGCAGGACCAAGAAACCAAAGAGTCTCCTAAGAAATGACATGTTCCAGATGTACTTTTTCTATCCATTCTACAACCACCAAAGTCAGCATCTGAAAAACTTTTTAAAACAAAATCATTTCCAGAAGAGTAGAAAAGTCCTAAATCCATAGTGTCTTTTAAATACCGAAATATTCTCTTTACGGATTTTAAGTGAGACTCTTTTGGATTAGATTGATATCTTGCACATAAGCATACAGAAAACATCAAGTCGGGTCGACTAGCTGTCAAGTATAGCAAACTCCCTATCATACCTCTAAAAATTGTTTGATCTACTGGTTTCCCAGTTTCATCAAGATCAAGAGTATTTGAGGTACCAATTGAGGTGCTAATACTTTTAGTTTTGTCAAATCCATACTTTTTGAGTATGTATTTAATATACTTATGTTGAGATATATAAGTTCCTTCTGGTTTTCGAGATATTTGAAAACCTAGAAAGAATGTTAACTCACCCATCATACTCATTTCAAACTCAGATTTCATTAAATTTGCAAAAAAATCGGTTAAAGATTTCTGAGTTGATCCAAATATGATGTCATCAACATAGATTTGGACAACCAAAACATTTTTGTTTTCCATTTTGATAAAAAGAGTTGGATCAGCTGTACCTTTTCTATAATTGTTTTGTAAAAGAAATCATTTAAGTCTATCATACCATGCTCTAGGGGCTTGTTTAAGACCATATAGAGCCTTGGTAAGTTTAAAAACATGATCAGGATGTTTTGGGTCTTGAAAACCAGGAGGTTGTTCGACAAAAACTTCTTCTTGAACAAAACCATTTAAAAAAGCACATTTGACATCCATTTGAAATAGTTTGAAATTGAAATATGCTGCGAAGGCTAATAGAATACGAATAGATTCAAGTCTAGCTACTGGAGCATATGTTTCTTCATAGTCTATTCCCTCTTGTTGATTATAGCCTTTAGCAACAAGTCTTGCTTTATTTCTTACAATGATTCCATTTTCATCACACTTGTTTCTGAAAACCCATTTTACACCAATTACAGTTGTTTCTTTAGGTCTTTCAACTAAAGTCCAGACTTGATTCCTTTCAAATTCATTTAGTTCATCCTGCATTGCTTTGATCCAATCATCATCACCTAAGGCCTCACTTGGACTTTTAGGTTCAAATTGGGAAAGAAAAGCAAGATGTTCTATTTCATTCCTTAAGGAATTTCTGGTCCTTACAGGTTGATTTATATCACCAATGATGTTATCACTGGGATGATTCCTAAGAAACAATTGATTTGGGTTTTGTAAAACCTGTTCATCAACATATGGTAGAAAATCTTCTGTGGTAAATGTTTCAGGAATACTTTCTTGAACATTTTCCTTATCAGAATGTTCTTCTAACAAAGGTTGATAAACATATTTAGAAAACACATCCGAGGATGTAGGATTGGGTTGGTTGAAAACAAAAGGGTTAGTTTCATCAAATTTTACATGTACTGTTTCTTCAACAGTACAAGTGTTTTTATTGAAAACTCTATAAGCCTTAGAGGTTGTGGAATAGCCTAGAAAGATTCCTTCATCAGATTTTGGTGCAAATTTGTGTAAATTATCTTTTGTATTCAAAATGAATACTTTGCATCCAAAAACTTTGAAGTATGAAACTTTAGGTTTTCGGCCAGTCCATAACTCGTAAGGGGTTTTATTAAGAAATGGTCTAGTTAAAACACGATTTATAGTATAACAGGCAATACTTACAGCTTCAGCCCAAAAGTGCTTAGCAATTGAGTATTCACTCAACATGGTTCGAGTCATTTCCTGAAGAATACGATTTCTTCTTTCAACAACCCCATTTTGCTGAGGAGTTCTTGGAGATGAGAAATTGTGAGTAATACCTTTCTTACTACAAAAAGTTTCAAAAACTGAATTTTGGAATTCACCACCATGATCACTATGAATAGTTATCAATGGTAGGTTTTTCTCATTTTTAACTTGGGCTCTAAAAGTTTTGAAATAGGAAAAGGCTTCAGATTTCTTTGTGAGAAAGTAGACCCATGTAAATCTAGTAAAGTCATCAACTAAAACAAATACATAGTATTTGCCTCCAATGCTTCCAGATTGTGAAGGACCAAACAGATCCATATGCACAAGCTGTAATGCATTAGAAGTTGAAACTTCATTAATTGGTTTAAAGCTAGTTTTATGTTGCTTTCCAAATTGACAAGGATCACAGACTTTTGAAGAATCATATCTAAGATCCGGTAGCCCTTTTACAAGTCCTTTCTTTGAGAGTTTTCTTAGGTTTCTCAAATTACAGTGTCCTAATCTCCTATTCCATAGCCACGATTGGTCTTCTATTACACTTAAACAAGGTAAGTTTTGGTTCCTAAGGTCTTCTAAGTTAATAGTGTAAACATTCTCTTGCCTATGGGCAGATAGAATGAATTCATCCTTGGAATTGTGAACTAGACACTTATCATTTCTAAAATTCACAAGGTAACCTTCATCACATAATTGACTTATGCTGATGAGATTGTGCCTAAGACCTTTAACAAATAAAACATTTGAAATAAGAACTTTTCCAAGAAAAATGATATTGCCTATACCAACAATCTTTCCTTGAGCATTATCTCCGAAGGTAACTTTTCCACCTTTTGTTTTGATAACCTTTTCAAAGAAATCTTTGTTTCCAGTCATATGTCGAGAACAACCACTATCCATGTACCAAATGTTCTTATTGATACACTTCTCGTTTCCATGAAAAAGAAACAATTAGATTTTTGGAATCCAAACTTGTTTGGATCCAGAAGGGTTAGATAAAAGAATTTTAGGAATCCACATTTGTTTTGAAAAATGAGCTTTATGAAATCCTAAGGATTGAGTTTTGTTAAGAGAACAATCTCTTCTCCAATGTCCACCACATTGACACTTGGAACAGAAAATGGTTTTTTGAGGAACAAAATAGTTATTACTAAAAACAGGTTTGGAATAAGTATAACCAAGACCAGAACGATTTCTCAACGGTCTAATTTGAGAATACATCCTATCAAAGTTTTCTTTTCCATGAGTAAAGTTTGACAAGCACTTTTTCAAGGATAAAATCTCTGACTTTAGTTTTAAAACCAAATTCTTGTTTTCTAAATCATTTGAATTTGAACTAGAGTTAGACTCTAAAATATTTTTCTTTGAAATAGCAGTTTCAAGATCCTTAGAAAGTTTATCTTTTTCAGATTTGACTTTTTCAAGGGTTTTCAAAATACTTTCAAAATCAGAAGTTTTTCCATCAAGATCTTTAGAAAGATCTGATACTTCTTTAGTCAAAATAGAAATTCTAGAATTTGCTTTTTCAAATCTCTTTTTGAGTTTAGAATTTTCATTTTCAAGTAACTTAGCAAATCTAGAAACTTCTTCAAAAGAAGGTAAAGTATCATCTTCTGATGATGAGGGTTCATCATTTGAAGATTCATAATATCTATTATCAACATAATTTTCATTTAAAGAGACATTTGTAACAGCTTCAGCATTATGTACCTTAGCCATGAGACAATGATCTTCAATTGGTAGTTTGGCTAGAAGTCCAATATTCCTTTGTCCTGACGTCTCATATTCTGAAGAATCATCTGAGGAATCACTACCACTTGCACTCCATGTATCATTTGCTTTCAAGCCTTTATTTTTCTTATAAAACCTTTTCTTGTTTCTTTCAGAGTGTTTCTCTTTTCTATCTTTCCTCTTCAGTAAAGGACAATCAGGCCTTATATGACCTGTTTTCTTGCATTCATAACAAGTTACTTCTGAATCTTTCCTATCTTTCCTGTCTTTCTTTTTGAGTCTATATTGAAAATCTTTCTTTCCCACAATCTTGTTCATCCTTCGAGCAAGATTAGCTAACTCATTATCTGAAAGATTACAATCACTTGAATCAGATACAACTTTCTTGGATTTAGACCTTGTAACCCTTTCAGGTGTTTTAGCTTTAGATGCAAAAGCTACACTTCCATTCCCATTCTTCTTCTTATTGAAATCAGCATCTCTTTTCATTCTTGTCTCGTGCTGTAGAAGAGTTCCAAAGAGTTCATCAAGAGTAATCTGGGAAACTTTTCTATTTTCATCAATAGCTGTTCTTTTTGACTCCCATTCATTTGGCATAATATCTATAATCTTATCAACAAGAGCTTCATCATCAAGACCTTTTTCTCCCATAGATTGTAAGCTGTTGACAATTGTCATAAACCTTTGTTGAACTTTACATACTGGCTCTCCATAAGGAAAAACAAATCCATGATACTCTGCTCGAAGCATTGCTCTCCTTGTTTCTATAACCTTGGATGTACCAAAATGAGTGACTTCTAATTTCTTCCAAATACAGTTGGCTGCTTCACATGAAGATATATGACTATATATATTCCTGGTCATAGAACATAATAAAGTATTGCGTACCTTGTAATTCAGTTGATATTCTTGCGTCTCTTGGTTGGTGAAAGTGCTAACTTCTTTGTCAGGAATTTTATAACCCCCAGTAAGCATAATAAAATTGTCTACACCAGTATTGATGACGAAAGTCTTCATACGATCTCTCCAATACTCATAATCATTCCCATCGAAAATTGGTGGTCTAGAAGGATTTAGATTATCTATTGATCCGATATTCATTCCTGCCATCTAATATAACAAAAACAACTTTTCCACTCCACACGTTAGTGTAGTAAGTATTCAAGATAGTAATAAGAAATAAAGCTAATAAAACAAATTAGTGGAAAACCTCCTCTGATACCAATTGTTGGATCGAATAGTAGATATAAAAGTCTATTAGATGGAACAATACAAGAGGGGGGGTGAATTGTAGGTTTAAAAACTTTGAGTTTTAGTAACGAAGAGATTAGTTTAAATGATCTTAAACTAATACAAATACAAACACCCACAATTGTATTGAATGTAAAAGGTATGATGTATTGTAATACTAATGTTATGTAAAACAATTGTATTCAAGATGAACACAATAATCAGAGTAATACAGATATGAATGATTCTACCTTAAAGCGTATAGAACCAATCAATACAATATGTAATGGAATGATTATAATTGAAACAATTACAATTGAATATGTAAAGAAGAAAGGAAACAATACAAATCCCTTTCTAATACAACAGCGGAAATGTAAAAGTAATACAATTCTTTTAACCCAAAGAGAAGGGTTATCCTTTCACCTAGGATAAAAGGTCTGTCTCACCAACACCTTGGTGAGCCCTCGATACGATGATCGGCACGTCTGTCTGCCTATCCCTGGCAGCCCTCGATACGATGATTGGCACTTCTGTCTGCCTATCCCTGGCAGCCCTCGATTTTGCAGGTAATCGGCACCTCTGTCTTTCAATTACTTGAAAGCCCTCGATACGATGATCGGTCGCACAAAGATGATGAGAGAAGTCACAGTGTCTCTCTCTAGAATCTTTGTAGTTCACAGAGTCTCTTCTTTCGTTCTCTTTTTTTCATCCATGTATTCTCAGCTTCAAATGACCTCCTATTTATAGGCCTCGGGTTCCAACGGTCATATTGCCTCCAATGGTCATATTGAAACAGAAAGCACGACATCGTTTTGATTAGTTTGTAACTAACTCAACGACGTCGTTTTGTTAGGACAAGAGATATATAGAAATGTAAAACATGAGTACGATTCATATGCAGAGAGAGTTTTTAACAAAGTACCAAAACAAATAATGATCATCTGAATAGAAGAGTAAGTACGATACGATTGACAGAGTCAGTACGATACGATTGACAGAGTCAATACGATACGTTTGACAGAGTCAGTACGATACGATTTGGTCGGTACGATCTACATCGTACGATACGATAAACATGATAAGACAATTGTAATTTATAAACATATGATAGAATACATTTGTGATTTCCAAAACATGATATGGAAGTCAAAAGAAGACTTTTTGACTTAACATAAACTCCCCTCATAATATTCCAACAATGAAATGATTCCTTCTATAGATACATAGTGAAAAATATATGGGATTGCATCCTATATAGAAACAATATCTAAATTAAGGACTCATTTCCCTACCAACTCCTCCATAATGTGATATTATATATTAATATTATTTGATCAGGAATACTAAAACTGATTTCATAATAAATTTACATCATTTAGATTATCACATCCTACCAACAATTAAAATATCACATCCACCCTTAGATATTCTAATTAATTCTTCAACCCAATAAATTGTGTTATTTATTGAGATGCATCAATATATTCCACTTCGGTAGTACTCAAGGTCATTGAATTTTTCATTATTGGTTTCCAAAATACACACCTTTTCCCCAATAAAAAAATATACATAATTTTGATATATTAACATCTCCATTTCATCATAATTAAAATATTATATCAAAATTAATTTATATTTTCCTTACCAAAATATTTAAATAAATAATATATTATGAATTTAATATACATACAAATTCAATTTCTAGAAATGAAATGAGATTCATTATGTTCAATTAGATTCCTAAGACATAGTGAACCATCATATACAATATCTTATTTTGATCGTGTCAGTTAAATAAAACTCCAAAATAGATTTTGGAATTTTCTTAATTAAATTTAAATCTTATTTCACTATTTTAAATCATAGATCTCTTTTAAATTATTGTACATTTCTACATTCAATCATCAATTCCAAACATCATTAGAAGTTCATTGGCATACCTTTCTATTGATATAATTATATGAACTAACATTTGAGAAATATTGTGAGTAATAAGTATGTTATTTTTCCAAAAATTATCATGTTAGATAGAATTATCATTTACATATAAAACCCATTTAATTTAAAATATTTATTTTTAATAATGTTTATATCTTCAACAAAATAATTAACACAAATTGTTACCACATTTGGATTTTTATATTGTGGGTTTCATCTACTATTCCTTTAATAAACTTAAGAAAAATAATGATTTAATATAATAAGGAATACCATAATCTTGGTGATTTATTTCTGTTATACATAAATGTATTTATAATAAAACAGTATCCATCATCATATCCATGCATGAATATATCTACTGAACAATGTAAACATCCACATCTCAAACCCCATTGAAAAGTAAGAATTGGTATCCATTTGGAAGTTGTTGTATCCCCTTTATGCTCTAATCAAAATAAATATCTTATTTCTATAAAGTATATTAATCTATGTGATTGTATTATAGAAAATAATTTATTCAAACTGATATTACCATTTCATCACATGTATTTCCTTGATTCTTGTTTTTCATTCACCTTATAATGGAACACACACATTGATTAGATAAAATTATTCTTGGTTGGAATTTTCTACACCTTAAAAGAATATTTAATATTAATTATATATAGCTCCACATTTATTTTAGTTATTTTAAATTTATTCCTTAAAAAATATATCACATATATTTTGTTTATCCTATATCAATATTGATGTAGGCATTCATGCCCTTAAAGTTATCATAGTCTGAATTGATTATCCTCATTATTCCAGGATATTTTTGTTTTGTAGCTAATTTATTATCTATTTATTAGTTGAAAAATAAAATTATTCATCAAAATAAATGACTAAATCAATATCTTCAATTTTAATTTATTTTGAATTCATTTTATTTTCAAAACCATTACCCTGATTCTCAAAAAAAACAACAACTTCATTATCTCCACTTCTTGAACTTTTTTTATGATATATGATTTCATTATTTTATTATTCCAACACAATGAAATCTATTTTATATGTTATATTATAGATAAATTTATGTTAACAATGCTATCCTCTTCTACTTGAATTATAAATATGGAATATAAAATCTATCATTTTTATCAAGAACATGCCATGGTTTTCACATTTCAATTTCATAACCTAATGTAACTGAACACCAATATATTTTCAATGGATTTGTAATTTATATAATAATTATTATATATAACTCCCTGATCCCAGAAGCCCAGATTTTGTGCATTATTACATACCATTGGCATGATCAGAAATGATCAATTCTCAAAATACCGATTAGTTTAGTAGCCTTAGAACTACAAGATACATTCATTTGGTTTACATTACATCATAAAATGGAAAAATAAAACAACATTATTGACATAGACAAAATTGTGATACCATATAATATCCATGTAGGTCAGTCATAATATAATTCTTCACATCCTGGGAAAAATAAATCATAGAAAGGCGTGATCTCAGATTCTCAGTAAGGATTACAATATATCAAAAAAATTCATAAATAAGCATAAAAATTTATTGAAATGTATAAAACTAAAACAAAATCCTATTCAACATAAAACCCATCATGATGTGAAAAATATAAATCATAATAATTCCATTTACATACTCACATGGATATTTTACTAGTCATATAATAACAAGCAATATCAATTGCCACTTTTATAATATTGGAATGAATAATGCCAGACTTCATAACCACATAGTCAATGCCTTGTGCCAAGACTACAAATAATATTTTTCAAATCCTTGTTCCAAGATAGTAGTTTGTCTCATGAGACCTATTGATGCATCTAGGAGCGGTAGTGGGATCCACCCATCACTTACTAAGTCCAATACATTCCACATATGAAATGTTTTAAACATAACATAATAATTATTATTAAAACTAGCACATGAAATGTCAATAATTTATCCATAAACCATGAATGTTAGAAAAATAACACATCCACAATCAAACATATCCAAAAACATTCAATAAAAATTGTATGATTTGTATCATAATAAATCAACTTCAAACAAGATTAAAATCTACTAAGGGATGTTGACATAAATGAAATCAAACCTGTTTGAGAGAAATATCTCATTCTTCTTTTGAAATAATTTAATGTTACATAATTATAAAAGGTAATTTTTTTATAAAAATATACTTATAAGCTTGTAAGGAAAGATTCTATGTTGTTATAGTGATAGAATATAGCCGCACCCGCCATATAAGTTAAAAAACTTTCAAACCATATCTTTGTTGAAAAGGTCATAATGTAACATATTTGGAAAATGGCGAAATGATTCATTTCTACAATTATAAGTTCATATAAGTGTATAAATGACATTATACCATATTCTAGTAAGTAGTAAAAAAATTGGAACACATTTTTAGGAAAACATGGAATTGGATAATAAAGAGTTCCTAGTAGACAATTACAAATAAAAAACCTTGAGTAATGAAGTGGTTGTAGAAATAATCCTTGCCTTGTAATTTTAATTGGTAGATGGTAGTTTAACCTCCTATATAATAGTTAAATAATTGTTATTAAATTATACATGAACTATATTTATAAATACTATATCACATATGATCTGCCAATATTGCATTATTAATGATATTTGAGTAGTATCATCGTTTCAGGTGTTAATTGATTCATTTTACATTATATGATTTGTTATGTAAGTAATGTTTTTATGGATAGGATGTATGTTATTTATCTTCAAAATTATATTAGGTCTTTAAACAATATTTTTAATTACCAAATGAAAATTATTGTTGAATGGGTGCGAAAGGAATGAATCCTATCGCGTTCACGGAGACAGGAATCTGTACACACGCACGAGCAAAAATATCATTAATTTTATATTAAAATCATATATAATTTGGTGGAATATCATATATAATGAATAATAATCATTTTATATTTATTATTTACATTATTTGTACTGATTATTATACCAATCCAAATGATTATGTGTGTGAATAACAAACTACAACACGACATGGAGACAGTAATCAGTACGTACACATTTATAGTGACTTTTTCATTTATAGGATGGATAGAATAAAGAAGATATGTGAACATTTTTTATAATAAAATAACAATATATAGAAGATATTGGAGTTATTATTTTAGATTGGGAACAACAAAGAAAGAGGATGTGGAAGAAGAAAATAACATGAAAGAGGTGTTGAAATATTTAACTTTTCTTCGAGTTCTTCCTTTTGATTTGATCAAAAGGGCTTCTTAGGTAGGCTTTCTGACTAAATGAATGAATCTAAGATGACGGGAAGATATTTGGGAAGATATTTGAGCCAGGGATTGCTGATCCAAATAGCATTGATGTTGTTAATTAGAGAAAAGGGGATTCACCTTTTATAAGAGGGGAAAGGGGAACCTTAGGAAAAGATTGAAATATTATATTATAATAAAATAATTTTCGGTTTATAATGGATCCAAAATGAATTATTTAAAGAATATGGTGGGTATAAGTTGATAATATATCAACCAATAGGTTTCTGATATATATTTGTCACTATATTAAACATATATTTTAGATTTCACTCTTAGTTAAAAAGTTTGACATTTACCATGTCTCTTTGTATTTTTATATTATATGGTTAATAAATGTACAATAAACTTCCTAGAGAACCCATTGTGGTTCATTAATAATAAAAATATCATTATATATGTCTATTGTCAGAACCATTTATTTTTATAATTTTTATATCAACCAAAAATATTGTATTTTTTTTTAAAAAACTCATTTATGTCAATTTCGACATTATTTAATAATTGATTTTTTAAAGTCCAAAAAACATTATTACTTTGATATAAAAAATTTTAATAAACCTTAACATGTAATATTATCCTATAATATTATTTTAATTTATTAAAACTCTCTAAAAATATTTATTTGGATATTTATAAAATCAATTGTTCAAAACGTTCATTAATATGTTATTACTGCATTATCATTGTGTTATAAATGAATTTTATTATTTAATGTCTAAAATTTATAAATAAAATACCATTATGTTGGAAATATTATTAGTCTATAATGAATATTTATAGTCAAATTTATTTTTTTATAACTCCATATTAAAAATGGTTAATTTATTAAACATTGATTTTAACACTTTTAATTGTAATTAGAATTAAATAATAATAAATTTTCTAATATAATCCAAGTGGAACTAAAGGGTCATATTTTATTCCTAAGGTTGGTTTTGGTCTAATTACACTTATCCAATAGAATTAGGACATTATTTAGTGTAATAATAAAATCATTTTTACCATTACTTGCCCTATTTACATTTAACCGTGGTAAAAAGAAGTAAAAAAGTCACTATTCACTGAAAATTATTTTCATCTCATTGAACCAAATTTCACTTACTGATATCTATATTGTCTCTTGGATTTTCAAAATTCAACTCAACTAAGTTGTAAAATAATGTTTTATGTATATTTAAAAATGCTCCTAGAAGGTTGGTAAATGATGGTAAAAAGTTCAATAAAATTTTTATATATCAAAAATTATTTTAAACTGAATCCAATGAATTACATTGAACATATATAGGTAATATTTACCTATTTATCTATAAAATAAATTTAAATAAAAAATAATTATTTAAATAAAAATTTGGTTTTCAACTATAACTTAGTGTTTTTCACTATTTATAAAAAATAGAATGTTTTCAAAAAAATACAAAAAAATTCACCCTAAGCTAATTTCGATATTCTGAATCAAAAAATGAAGTCCATTTTGAATGATAAAATTTATAATATTTAAAAAAATGTGTATTAATATTCATAACGGCTAGTTTAATTGGTTTTGGTGTGTTAGAACTCGAAGTTGCGTACTACACACACTATTGTATTATTCAAAGAGAATCGTACTGTGGAAACTTGGGGCGTTACATTCTCCACTCCTTCGAATATTTTCATCCTCTAAATTTCAAAAATATGACTGCATAAAAAGACTCAGGTGGTTCTTCATTATATGTTCCTTAGGTTCCTACATTGCCACTTCCATATTATGGTTTCTCTATTGAAATTTTACCAGATGAGTCGTTTGATTTCTCAACAATTTTTCTCTTCTCTCAATAACTTTAATAGAATCTTTGCAATAAGATGAACCGAGTTCCAGTTATAATTCATCAAAGGTGATTACATGAGTTTGGTATGGCATGTAATTTCTCAACAGTGATATATGATACACATCATGGACTTTGGAGAGACTTGGCAGCATTTCCAAACGGTAAGCTACAAACCCAATTCATTATAAAATTTAGAAAGGTCAGATGTACCAAGGACATATTTTCCCCTTCTTATTGAAACGTATAACACGCTAACATGGAGATACATTCAAGAAAACATGATATCCTACTTGAAATTCCAAATCCTTCCTTTGGTTATTGGGATAGCTTTTATGCCTAATTTGAGCTACTTTGATTTGGGTTAGGATTACCTTCACTTTTTCTATAATTTCCTCCACAAGATATGGGCCTACGAGTTTACTTTCAACAACATCATCCCAACAGGTTGGTGTGCGACATCTCTATCCATATAACGCTTGATATGGTGCCACCTGAATACATGAATGGAAGATCTTGTTATTAGAAAATTCTACCAGAGGTAAATATTGATCCCACATACATTTAAAGTCATGTGAGAATGGATTCAAAATGTCTTCTAAGGTTTGAATAGTCTGTTTTGATTTTCCATCATTTTTAGGGTGGTAGGCATTGCTCAAATGAAGTTCAGTATCTAGGGATTTCTGAATACTTTTATAGAATCATGATGTAAAACGTCGATCACAATCAGAAACAATTGAAAGAGGTAATCTATGAAGTCTCAAAACGTCATTTATATATAGTCTTGCAATATGTTCAAGTGATAAATCTTCTCTTATTGCATGAAAATGTGCTACCTTGGTATGAAAATCAACAATGTCCCATTTTGAACCATTCCTTCTAGGAGACATTGGTAGTCCCCTGAAAATGTCCATCGTAATATTATCCCATTTCCACTCAGGTATGGGAAGTGGTTGCATGACTCCTCCAGGTTGTTTCCTTCCAGCATTAACATATTGACAAACCATACATATTGACACAAAATCAGTAATTTCCCTCATCATGTTATCCCACAAAAAATGTTCCTTCAAATCTCAATACATCATAGTGCTACCAGGGTGTATAATGAAATTGGAACTATGATAATCATCTAACAATTCCATTTTTTTATCAGGTATATCGGTAACACTAAGACTCTTCCCAAATATCAAAATTCTAACTACATACACAAATTCATTCAATCTCCCATCATTCACAGCTTTAATATTTTATTGAAAATCTTCATCATTGGTCTGAGAACCCTTTTTCATTTCTAGTAAAGATGGTTTTGTAACCAGTTGATAAATTTTTGATATTTCACCTTCCATGGTAATCTCCATGTCCACAATTACTAGATTCTTATATATATAGGATCCTTTTCAACTCTCATCTTGTTAAGAACTCAATGATCCTTTATGATAAAGTCATCTTCCACCTGATTTGCCTTCCCTGGTTGGTAGTCTATAGTGTAATCCTAATATTAGTGTAGTTGAAGCCATCGTCTTTTCCTCATGTTGAGTTCTTTCTGTGAGAAAATATACTTCAAACCCTTTTGATCGGTATATATCTCAAATTTTCATCATAGATATATTGTATCAAAATCATCAAAAAAATTAATATAGTTGAAAACTCTGGATCATGAGTGGGATAGATTTTTTCATGATTGTTTAGCTGTCATGATGCATAGGAAGTAACTCTATCATTCAGCATAAGGAAACAACCATGTCCTTTATTTGATGAATTACTATAAATAAAAAACCCATCATTCCCTA